>JAVIAB010000088.1:64919092-65641592 GCA_032433765.1 Megaustenia siamemsis
GTGCTTTAGTGAACAGAAATGAAGATGAGACAAGAAATATATAAGGGAGTGGAGAGATACAAGTGAGTGGAGAGAGATATACAAGTGAGTAGAGAGAGATACAAATGAGTGGAGAGAGAGGTACAAGTGAGCGGAGAGAGATACAAGTGAGTGGAGAGAGATACAAATGAGTGGAGAGAGATACAAATGAGTGGAGAGAGATACAAGTGAGTGGAGAGAGATACAAGTGAGTGGAGAGAGATACAAGTGAGTGGAGAGAGATACAAGTGAGTGGAGAGAGAGGTACAAGTGAGTGGAGAGAGAGATACAAGTGAGTGGAGAGAGATACAAGTGAGTGGAGAGAGATACAAGTGAGTGGAGAGAGATACAAGTGAGTGGAGAGAGATACAAGTGAGCGGAGAGAGATACAAGTGAGTGGAGAGAAATATAAATTAGTAGAGATATCGAAAAGATATACAGAGAGAGTGGAGTGAAATGAAAAGGTGAAGGTCATGGAGTACAAATGAGAGAACGTGAATCTAAAATTTTTAAAAATGAAATTCAAAGCGAAAAACAGTGTAAAGATGGAAAGAATGATGTAATAAGTTTAAATATGATAGAAGTCAGATCAAAATATTATCAGGTGACAGACTTTATCTGCAAGAAACAAAAAAGGTGAAACAACACTACTTATGAGATTGTGAGACGAAATAAATGCAATATATGCCATGAAGATATGGCAAGAAATGTAAAATAAGAAAAGAGAAGTTATGTTTCTTACCATTAAAAAAAGTAGTAAAGTACCCCCGTCACGTCAAGTGGCGTATAGGGAATATGGTGTTAGTGGCCATAAATTTTACATACCTTCAGCACATGATTTTTGGGGTTATGTGATCAGTATTATGCCCGTGCGGATTTATTTTCCCAGAAAAAAAAATCCGGTACCCATTAAAGGCTGGGTGAACCGGTGCCGTCGGTTGGAATCGAACCCTACCTCTTGTGCTTTGTAGTTTAGTTCACTACCACTGAGCTATCGCGACTCCCATCTTACCATAAGGACAGTTTATATAAGTGAGAGATAAACTCAAGATGCATCAATGCTTGTCAAAACATTGAACAACTATCTCTATTATTCAACAAGGAAATAATTATAAGCAAACGGGCACTCTGTGATGCAATCTTCATCCAAATGTGCTACCATTGCCAGTCCTGAAGTCTAGATCCAAGAGCAATAAAATAAATAACCATTACTGAGATGAAGTCTGTTAGACGATGACATCGTGAGAGATAAGATCAGAAATAAAGATCTGAGAAAAAAATCTAGAAATAATTTCTGTCATAGAATACATAAACAATCAGCAGATAAAATGGTTCGGCCACATGTTAAGACAGAAAGATCAAAACACAAGAAGCCTTCAATAAACGTTGAGTACACTATAGACTCAAGGGCCGACTACGAAAAATATAGATTGACGGAATATAAGAAACACTAGGAAACATGACAGTGTAACCGGTACGCCCCGCACAATTTACTCTCGTAACAGCGTATGATAGGGAACAAGCAAATAATTGCAATGCTGCGGTAAAGCTCGTAGCAAAAAGCCAGTGATGGGGAGTGTTAAAAACCAAGGTATGGTGAAAGCTTTACAAAGAGGGAACACAACACAATACTGACGTTTCGTGCTGTAGCCTTCTTCAGAAACAGGGACAACAACAACAAACGATGAAGCACAATTATCTATAGCTACATGTTAGATGATCAGGTGAATGGAGAGGTGGACAGAAAAGAAGAGAAGAAAGTCATCATCATTGAGTGCCCTCTCCGCATCGAAGAAAGTATGATGTTGAAATAAGAAAGGAGGCTACATGAGGGAGGTAGGATGAGAGTCAAGATGCGTAGAAAGAGAGATAGGAAAAATGAGGAAGAGATAGAAATGTCAATAGTACAAAGTGGACAATGTATCGTAAAACGTATAAGAACAATCAAACACTAAGCTGGGATAACCGTGTGTCCATTCTCTCGATTGCTTCACTGCGGACAGTCAAGTTATCTCAGCTAAGTGTTTGATTTCTCTTATACGTTTTATACGATACATTATCCACTTTGTACTATTAACATTTATATCTCTTCCTTATTTTTCCTATCTCTCTTTTCTACACATCTTGACTCTCATCCTACCTCCCCTTTCTATAAGACCATTAATGACCGTAATAGTGATGACTCGTTGTTGCAACCCGCCGTTCGTTCGTCGCCCCTAGGCCATGAGTACCGTACTGAAACAATCGATTGAATAAGACCAGGTCTGAATGAACAACAACATCAACTTTATTCAGTTTACAACGTTCTTACATTGGTGATGATGGCTCTTGCTTGTTTCACTCGCCCAGTGACACTTCACTGTGCTTCATAAAAAGATCATATGTGTCGACTTCTCACTTCACAGAATGCATTAATTTCACATACAGAGAGCATCAGAAATAAGCATCTCGCTCGTGTTCATTGACAGTGACAACTTCACTGTGCATCACACATAGATTAAAATTGCCGACCTCTTATTTTCACAGACATGCCTTATACACTGTCCAATTTCACACAAGATACATTATTAGAATTCATTCTCTGAAATAACGGTAATTTTATGAACTGTAGAACTTGAGTAGCCACTGGCTCACACCACTAACAAAAACAACCCTACCGTTTCAAGGGTTTCAGACAACTGGCTCGCACCACAACAACTCACAACTAAAAAACAAAAACTATTTTAAAGGTTGTTAGACAAAAGAGGCTCACGCCTTTCGGAGAGCCCCGTCCGGTCCCCCCCCCCCTCCCCCGATCACTCTATCTGTCCAAACCCTATAATTCCCCACTCACTCTTTCAGCCCCTCGTTACACATGACTCTCACAAATCTCGAGAATCACTTCGTTCCTTGAGCTGATTTCATGCTCACCATCACATTCTCTTCACACGATTTTACATCTTTCTTAATCACCTCCCTGCATGATTATTCTACCTATTTCTCTCTCACTCTCCTCTTATTTCTCCACCACTCCTTCCCTTTCTATGTCATTACCCTTTCTTTCACACAGCCTCTTGCTCTCTTTCTCTCTCTCTCTCTCTATCTCTCCACACATCCATCTTCTTTCTTCCTTTCTATCTCCCTATTACAACAGCAGCAGAGGCCAACAAAAAAAGCCAAAGACCACAAATTATATCTCCCTTCGAGGATGGAAGGCAAATGAAGAAGGAAAGAAGATTTAAATGAGAGGAGACTATAGCAAATGTTAATGATAGTTGGAAAGTAATTCAAATGTAAGGTGTTATGTATGAGTAAGACAAGAGATTGTAGTAGAGAGGTTGTACGTTAGAGTAGAGTAGTTGTTCGTGAGAGTAGAGTAGCTGTACGTGAAAGTAGAGTAGTTGTACGTGAGAGTAGAGTAGTTGTACCTGAGAGTAGAGTAGTTGTATGTGAGAGTAGAGTAGTTGTACCTGAGAGTAGAGTAGTTGTACGTGAGAGTAGAGTAGTTGTACGTTAGAGTAGAGTAGTTGTACGTGAGAGTAGAGTAGTTGTACGTGAGAGTAGAGTAGTTGTACGTGAGAGTAGAGTAGTTGTACCTGAGAGTAGAGTAGTTGTACGTTAGTGTAGAATAACATGAACTCCTGTAACATAATCTGTTGTTATGTCAACTCTGTGACGGCAGTTGTTGTGGATCTCGGGATTGGTCAACTTTAGGACTATTGGCTCCGCCTACCCAGGTTACCCTCCCTGGGCCGACAGCCTTGGACTTGTGATCGCAGTGCTGCCCTTGATACCAATCCCAGTCAAGATCATCTGGACTTTGTTTCAACTCAAGGGCACTCTATTACAGGTCAGACAGACATAGCTCATAAATATAGACTGGTAAATGTAAACTTGCCAATAGACATAATAGGTAGATATAGACAGGTTATATATTCATTCATTGGGTGCCGTTTCCACATCAAAAGTTGGCTACCACCGAGCGCCATTTTACTATGCCTCTCGTCTTTTTTGTACACGTTGTCATCTTCTTCTTCTACCTTTCAGCTCCCGTGGAGCATAGGTCTTCAACAAATACTTTCCAAGTCGTTCTGTTTCTTGCCATTTTTTTAAGATCATTCCATGTCTTCCCCATCATCTTTATCTCTGCTTATATCTGTCTTCTCCAAGAATTCTTTGGCATTCTTCTTTGTCTTGACACGAGTTGATTAGTGAGACAGAGGTGATACGAGTTGATTAGTGAGACAGAGGTGATACGATTGATTAGTGAGACAGAGGTGGTACGAGTTGATTAGTGAGACAGCGGTGATACGAGTTGATTAGTGAGACAGCGGTGATACGAGTTGATTAGTGAGACAGAGGTGATACGTGTTGATTTGTGAGACAGAGGTGATACGAGTTAATTAGTGAGACAGGGGTGATATGAGTTGATTAGTGAGACAGAGGTGATACGAGTTGATTAGTGAGACAGAGGTGATACGAGTTGATTAGTGAGACAGAGGTGATACAAGTTGATTAGTGAGACAGAGGTGATACGAGTTAATTAGTGAGACAGGGATGATACGAGTTGATTAGTGAGACAGAGGTGATACGAGTTGATTAGTGAGACAGGGGTGATACGAGTTGATTAGTGGGACAGAGGTGATACGAGTTGATTAGTGGGACAGAGGTGTTACGAGTTGATTAGTGGGACAGAGGTGATATGAGTTGATTAGTAGGACAGAGGTGATACGAGTTGATTAGTGAGACAGAGGTGATACGAGTTGATTAGTGAGACAGAGGTGATACGAGTTGATTAGTGTGACAGACATCAACAATAAGAATTGATCAGTGAGACAGAGGTGATACGAGTTGATCAGTGAGACAGAAGCAATAAATGACAAACAGGTCAGAAGACACTTAATGAATAAAACTCGACAAACAGTTCACCAGAGATAAAGTCGATGAAGACAAGCCAAAGACCGAATTAATGCATTTAAACTTTAATGGTAGATTTTTCTTGTTACTTCTACAGAGATTTATATCTGTCGTCTTGTTATCTGTACATAGATTTATGTATGACGTCTTGTTATCTGTACATAGAATTATGTCTGTCGTCTTGTTATCTGTACAGAGAATTATGTCTGTCGTCTTGTTATTTGTACAGAGAACTATGTCTATCGTCTTGTTATTTGTACAGAGAATTATATCTGTCGTCTTGTTATCTGTACAGAGAATTATGTCTGTCGTCTTGTTATTTGTACAGAGAATTATATCTGTCGTCCTGTTATTTGTATAGAGAATTATGTCTGTCGTCTTGTTATCTGTACAGAGAATTATGTCTGTCGTCTTGTTATCTGTACAGAGAATTATGTCTGTCGTCTTGTTATTTGTACAGAGAATTATGTCTGTCGTCTTGTTATTTGTACAGAGAATTATGTCTGTCGTCTTGTTATCTGTACAGAGAATTATGTCTGTCGTCTTGTTATTTGTACAGAGAATTATATCTGTCGTCCTGTTATTTGTATAGAGAATTATATCTGTCGTCTTGTTATTTGTACAGAGAATTATATCTGTCGTCCTGTTATTTGTACAGAGAATTATGTATGTCGTCTTGTTATCTGTACAGAGAATTATATCTGTCGTCCTGTTATTTGTACAGAGAATTATGTCTGTCGTCTTGTTATCTGTACAGAGAATTATATCTGTCGTCTTGTTATCTGTACAGAGATTTATGTATGTCGTCTTGTTATTTGTACAGAGAATTATGTCTGTCGTCTTGTTATTTGTACAGAGAATTATGTCTGTCGTCTTGTTATCTGTACAGAGAATTATGTATGTCGTCTTGTTATCTGTACAGAGAATTATGTCTGTCGTCTTGTTATCTGTACAGAGAATTATATCTGTCGTCTTGTTATTTGTACAGAGAATTATGTCTGTCGTCTTGTTATTTGTACAGAGAATTATATCTGTCGTCTTGTTATTTGTACAGAGAATTATGTCTGTCGTCTTGTTATTTGTACAGAGAATTATATCTGTCGTCTTGTTATCTGTACAGAGAATTATGTATGTCGTCTTGTTATTTGTACAGAGAATTATGTCTGTCGTCTTGTTATTTGTACAGAGAATTATGTCTGTCGTCTTGTTATCTGTACAGAGAATTATGTCTGTCGTCTTGTTATCTGTACAGAGAATTATGTATGTCGTCTGTTATCTGTACAGAGAATTATGTATGTCGTCTTGTTATTTGTACAGAGAACTATGTCCATCGTCTTGTTATTTGTACAGAGAAGTATATTTGTTGTTTTGTTATTTCTACAGAGAATCCAGAAATCTCTTAGACCGACACATCTTTGGAGACCTGCCAAAAGTGCAGAGACAGACACAGAAGTGGAGATGTTGTGATAGCGATGGAAAGTGCACAGATAGATTTAGGATAGATAGATTTATTAGGACAGACAAATATTGTCGGTTCTGTATTGTGTAGGTTGGTGTTGCCAAGTCTAATATGAATAGACAGACATAGTTAAGTAGAGATAGTGTACAAGCTTAGTTGAGAGTAGACAAAGACAATTTAAAATAGTGTAGGCAGACATGATCAAGTATAGTTAAGAATAGACAGACATGGTTAAGTAGAGATAGTGTACAAGCTTAGTTGAGACTAGACAAAGATCATTTAAAATAGTGTAGGCAGACATGATCACGTATAGTTAAGAATAGACAGACATGGTCAAGTCTAGTTAAGAATAGACAGACATGATCACATCTAGTAAAGAATAGACAGACATAGTTGAGTCTAGTTAAGAATAGACAGACATGGTCAAGTCTAGTTAAGAATAGACAGACATGGTCAAGTCTAGGTAAGAAAAGACAGACATGATCAAGTCTAGTTAAGAATAGACAGACATGGTCAAGTCTAGGTAAGAAAAGACAGACATTGTCAAGTCTAGTTAAGAATAGACAGACATAGTTGAGTCTAGTTAAGAATAGACAGACATGATCAAATCTAGTTTAAGAATAGATAGACATGATCAAATCTAGTTAAGAATAGACAGACATAGTTGAGTCTAGTTAAGAATAGACAGACATGATCAAATCTAGTAAAGAATATACAGACATAGTTGAGTCTAGTTAAGAATAGACAGACATGATCAAATCTAGTTAAGAATAGATAGACATGATCAAGGCTAGTTAAGAATAGACAGACATGGTCAAGTCTAGTTAAGATAGATAGATATGATCAAGTCTAGTTAAGAATAGACAGACATAGTTGAGTCTAGTAAGAATAGCTAAACATGGTCACGTCTAGTTAAGAGCGGACATATACAGTTAAGTTTAGTGGACAGTAGATAGACACGGTCAATTGATTAGTTTAATACTTGGCCATGCAGACATTGCCATCCTGGTTTACCAGACGTAGCTAAGCCATGGACAGCACACAGAGGTAGCTAAGCCATGGACAGCACACAGAGGTAGCTAAGCGATGGATAGTACACAGAGGTAGCTAAGCCATGGACATCATACAGAGGTAGCATATCGCTATACGATGTTTTAACGTAAAGACATATCGCTATACGATGTTTTAGCGTAAAGATATATGGCTATACGATGTTTTAGCGTAAAGACATATCGCTATACGATGTTTTAACGTAAAGACATATCGCTATACGATGTTTTAACGTAAAGACATATCGCTATACGATGTTTTAGCGTAAAGACATATCGCTATACGATGTTTTAGCGTAAAGACATATCGCTATACGATGTTTTAGCGTAAAGACATATCGCTATACGATGTTTTAACGTAAAGACATATCGCTATACGATGTTTTAACGTAAAGACATATCGCTATGCGACATTTCAATGTAAGACGCTGTCTTAGCCAGCCCACTATTTCTCAAAGGTTTATTGGCACCGACCGCAGGTACCGACCGCAGGCACTAGGTCTCAACAGACGGCTAGGCCCCAGACATTGATATCGCTACCCCTGATTTGTACACAACTGATAACCAGATAAATCTATTAACTGATGTCCTTGAACAAACGCGCAGGTGTACACGTACACGCACGCACGCACTAAACACACATATACATACAAACACGCGCGCGTAATGGGTCTGTGTATTATGCATTCAATCAAGACATAATAAAATCGAATTATAAACATTCACAATTTATTTTCTTCAAAATGTCATGTTCATTTTAATTCTGTGTTCATGGTATGCCTGTGTCGAGGAGTACGTGTTCGATTCGGCTTCCAGCTGTGTATTGTTCTTTGTTTTTGTTTTTTTCCTCTCGTTAATTATTTGTGATTTTTTTTTTTCCGAGTGTTGTAAACCTACCTATTCCTTAACAATATTTGCTGATCTATCGCCTCGGGAGTTTTCCTCCAAAATAAAAAAAGTAAAGTGCCCCCGTCACGCCAAGTGGCGTATAGGGAATATGGGGTTAGTGACCATACATTTTACAGACCTTCAGCACATGATTTTTGGGGTAATGTTGTCGGTATTACGCCCGTGCCGCTTTACTTTCCCAGAAAAAAATCCGGTACCTTATTAAATATTAAGGCTGGGTGAACCCAGAAGCCGGCGATTGTGATCGAACCCTACCTCTTGTCTTTGTAGTCCAGTTCACTAACCACTGAGCTATCGCGACTAGTTTCCCTCTATAATAATATTTATTTATTATTATTTTGTCTCCACCAACGTTTTGCATTGAACAATCGCAAACAGAAATATTGAAAATGGCTTGTTCTAGCCAACCAGGCAAGAATTCACTTCACCCTGGCCACAATAGCAGCTACAGACACTGGCTCCATAGACACGGCGGTAGTCTAATGATAAGACGATATCAGTGTGGGCGATTGTAGGAACACGATTTGAAGAAGGAAATAATGTAACGTTCATGAAAAACAAACATTACCATATCGAGCAGTTAAACCTGTAGAGAAACAAGACAAACTATGACGCTTCGGTCAAGGCCTTCGTCAGATGCAGCATCATAATTGAGTGCCGTCTCCGCATCGACGGTGGCTACCGTGGAGCGCCATTCCGCACTGTCTCTTGCTTTGATGGTGCAGGTTGTCAGAGGTTGACTTGTCCATCTTCTGATGTTACTCGTCCTTGTTAGTCTTGGTCTATCTCTGCCTCTTTTACCTTGTATTTTCCCTTCCAAGATTACTTTTAGTAAGCTGCTGTGTTTTTAACAAACCCCCAAAATCTCATTTCTCTTGTGTGAATTATTCAGTAGCTCTTTTCTTTTTATTCCATTTGTATAAGCTGTTCAATATTTTTTCTATTGGTTTTCCTCTGCTCTTCTTTCCATTCATTCGCTTTTTCTTCTTCTTCTACCTTTCAGCTCCCTGTGGAGCAGAGGTCTTCAACAAACACTTTTCAAGTCGTTCTGTTCTTGCCATTCTTTTAAGATCATTCCATGTCTTCCCCATCATCTTCATCTCTGCTTCCATCTGTCTTATCTAAGAATTCCTTAGCCTTACCCTTTGTCTTTTCCCCGGAGATTCCAAAAAGGGCCAGTTGTGTAATACTCTCAGTTGGCTTCCGCAGTGTGTGTCCTATCCAGCGCCATCGTCTTCGTTGTATCTTTTTATTTTCCATTCATTCTGCCTGTTGTAATAGTATTCTTTTGCCTTCCTTTTCACTCTGTGTCCAAAAAATGTAGAATATCCTCTCTCTCTGTGATTCTGATGATATTTCTGGTTTCTCCAGCTCAACATTCTTCATTTGTACTTTTTGCTATCCATGAAATTTGTAGTATTCCTCTGATAAACCACATCTCAGCTGCCTCTAATGTCCTCTGTGTTGTCTTACTTATCGTCCATGACGCGCTTCATATAGTAAAACATGTTTGATGTAGCACTTTAGGACATGTTTCTATCATTTATTAATACTGGTTTGTTACATAGGATGTTTTTGATGAAATTATATCTTTGTTTGCCTTATTATACTTCTAATTTCTTCAGTCAATCCGCTGTCTGATGTTATTATTTATCCTGCATGATTTACATTTATGGAGCGCGATAGCTCAGTGGTTAGTGATCTGGACTACAAAGGACATGAGGTAGGGTTCGATCCCAATCGACGGCTTCCGGGTTCAACCAGCCTTTAATTGGTACCGAATTTTCTTCTGGGAAGGTGAAGCGGCACGGGCGTAGTACCGACCACAATACCCTAAAAATCATGTGCCGAAGGTCTGTAAAATTTATGGTCACTAACACCATATTCCCTATACGCCACTTGGCGGGACGGCGTTACTTTACTTTTTACTTTTATGATTTATATTCGAGAGCCGCGATAGCTCAGTGGTTAGTGAACTGGACTACAAAAGACAAGGGGTAGGGTTCGATCCCAACGGACGGCTTCCGAGTTCACCCAGCCTTTAATGGGTACCGGATTTTTTTCTGGGAAGGTGAAGCGGCACGGCGTAGTACCGACCACAATACCCTAAAAATCATGTGCCGAAGGTCTGTACAATTTATGGTCACTAACACCATATTCCCTATACGCCACTTGACGTAACGGGGTACTTTACTTTATACTATTCTACTCTTTATTTCTTTAGTGCATCTTCCATCTGATTTTATTATTGTGCCCAAGTATTTAACATTCTGTGGATGTTATTCAGTTATTTGCGGGTCATCATCATTGCACTCCGAACATGTCCATAGGTGCTCAGATCCCCTCCTCAGAAATTCCCGCAGTGTCCAGCGACTGATGACTCCAGTTCTGTGTTGGTTGATAAGTCTTCTTACACGGCCACTAAGTGTCTCATTTCTGGCTGTGCCCACCTTAACTCCCATTTCCATCATCCGAAGAAGTGACGTGGTTCTGTGTTTGTCGAAGTCCTGTGCCCTTCCCACATCTCGGAGGGCATTGATGATGTCCGCCCGATCCATTGGTTGCCCTTCCTCAACGACAGCGTAGCTAGCCAACCTGTCCGCCCTTTCATTTCCCCGTACTCCCGCATGTCCAGGGACATAGACAAAGGTGACCTTACGTATTTTGGATTTCTGCAATGACTCTACCCATTGCATGCGTACAGAGCCGCCTCCACTTTTTTTTATCATGCTCATCGGATCACTCAGTATACATTCGTGGGTGTAGTCTTGTGACTCTAACCATTTGAATGCCTTTGTCACTACCATCACCTCCATTGTCATGCTACTCGTGGTGATGACGTATGCACCACTATCTTCGTAGACTATTCCACCTGCCGAGCGTGCTGTAAATGCCCATGCACTTCTTTGGTTTGAGTCATGAGAGAGGCAAGAGCAGCAGGATTCGGCTCCCTCAATGAGATAGAGCTGCCTGCACAGAACAGAGACAAATGGCGAGATTTGATAAACTATCTTTAAAAGAAATCTACTAGAACATAAATTCAGATAAGAGAAGGAGTATCTTGGTCTACGCCCTATGGGCCGGCTACGGATCGAAAGGCCTATAGATAGATAGATTGACTACTTTGGTGTCGTCTTACAGATCCATCTGTATAGATGACTGCATCTTTCTCATCGGTGTTATCGCAGATGAGACCGTAGACCTTAGCATCAACCACAACCGGGTTCTGTTCCCTACTTTTCCTGTCGAGTGTGACAATACATGAGAAAGTTCCCTTGAATGACGTAGGCACCGGTATCCACTCCTCAACAACGATGATATTGATAAGCCCACAGTCCTGTTTGATGACAGCTTCTGCTCGGCCCACCCATGATTTGCCTCTTTTTAGCCTGGCACCTTTCCCTGTGTTGAGCACGTGGTGCAATGAATGCTCTTTATCTGTACTAATCTTCAGGTATGCTCGTGCTCTCCAGGTCTTGATTCTGTCATCCATGGTTGGAAAGTCAAGAAAATACCTCATTGCTACACAGGGAGTGTCCCTTGTACATCCCAAGATATTGCGCATGGCTTCATTTTGTATTTTCTCCAGCCTATCAATTTGAGTCGTACTGACAGTAAGAATTGCCAGGGCATACTCGATTGTGCGAGGACTAATCCCTGGAACAGTAGAGTAAGTAGCCTCTGCTCGATGTTGGCAGCTGCCATGACCTTCAAGGCGGCTAATCCTTTGTGGGATTTTGTTATCACATGGTCGACGTGGTCCCGAAAACACAGTCTGCGATCAAACTTAACTCCGAGGTATGTCATCAACTTGTCCCTGATCACCTCATCAGCTCCCATTCGTACTACCAGTGTGGTCGTATTAACGATATGATTGTTAAGGAGAACCATGAAACTGATGCTTTATTAGGATTAACCAAGGCACCTGAAACCCACACTAGGAAGAAATGCGATCGAGTTCGTCTTGCATTGTGGAGGCGATTCCCCCGGCTGTCTCTTCCCTGTCGATATACCAGAATATCATCAGCAAAAGTCAAGGTTCTTCCCCTCCCATCCAGCTGTTGTTCCGTGATCGTTATTGTGTACACGTTAAATAGAACTGGTGACAATGGTGAGGAATAATAGAACAAATAAGTATGTGTTAGCACTCGGAAAAATTAACAGACAAACAACAACAGAAAAAACGAAGAACAATATATGGTCCGAAGCCTTGTCGCATACCTGGATAAATGGATGTTGGCTCGGAAGACCAACTTCCACATCAGAGTATCACCTTCCTCTGAAACGGTGTCGCGGCGATCCATGTAATGAAGAAGGGGTGCACCGCCAGTTCGAGGAGTATATGCATGAGATATTCAAACGGTACCCTGTTGTATGCATCCTCCAGATCTATAGCAGCAGTACATGTCTCATCTCGTCTGTGGAAGCCTTCGAAGACGTCATAGGCAAAGACTGCCGCATTGAGCCACGTCTCTTTGTTATATCTATAACCTCGGAGTGTGGGTGGGAATGCGCGTTTCTGTTCAAGGTGACAGGTGAGGACACGGGCAACTATTTTCTCCAGCAGCTTGCCCGCAGTGTTCAGCATTGTGATGATTCTGTAGGCACTGATCTGAGAATGGTCCTTGTTTGGCTTCGGTAACGGTAGTAAGTAGCTGTGTAGCCACTCCTCTTTAATCTGGCCACTCCGAATGCTGGCATTAAACTCATTGACCAGTTTTGTCAAGTCGTCGTCAGCTAAATCGCCTATGTCATCGTACCGAACACCATCTTGACCAGGAGCAGTGTTGTGCGACCGTTTAAGTGTCGTGCGAATGGTATCGGTTGTGATTGTGAGATCTTCTTCCAGCACTACAACCTTCACAAATTTGACAGCGATCCCCGTTTCTCTGTGGATGTTTCAGATTTGTCCTGTTTATTTTTATGTTGCATTGCGGTGATGATTGTTTCTTCGATATGACCATTACGTCCGTTTTCTTACTGCTCGGACTGCGACCTGCAATAATAGTGATGTTGTTTTCTTCCATGTCCTAAATCTGCGTGCACTTTTTTTATTGCGACCACAATTCTTTGCGCGGCGCTGGCTCATATGTCAGCGGAAGTGCGCCATAGCTGGAGAATGTGATTACAGCTCTCACTGGAAGCGGCTGCTCCTGTCCTTCCAGTTTGTGTGGAGTGTTGAAGATGAGTGGACGTAAGGTGGGTTTTTTCGGTTGTTTTGTCGGGAGTGGGTGGGTTTGTTCGTTGTTTTGTTCTCGTTCTAGAAATAAATGTGTAGCTGTATGTCCTGTCTCTTTGAAAGTTAAAAGTGTTAAAGATGTCATTTTGGTTATGGGCACGGTTTTTGAGAAGTGTTAAAGATGTGTGAACGTAAGTGTGGTTTCAGGCCAAGTCGTTGACAACTTAAAGATGTGTGAATGATGAATGCCATATGTGGTTTTAGCTTTAGGCCCAATCCTTGACAGCGTTAAAGATGTGTGAACGTAAGTGTGGCTTCAGGCCCAGTCGTTGACAGCGTTAAAGATGTGTGAACGCCATATGTGGTTTTAGACTAAGTCGTTGACAGCGTTAAAGATGTGTGAACGCCATATGCGGTTTCAGGCCTATTCGTTAATAACGTTAAAGATGTGTGAACGTAAGTGTGGTTTCAGGCCCAGTCGTTGATAACGTTAAAGATGTGCGATCACCATATGTGGTTTCAGGCCCAGTCGTTGATAACGTTAAAGATGTGCGATCACCATATGTGGTTTCAGGCGCAGTCGTTGATAACGTTAAAGATGTGCGATCACCATATGTGGTTTCTGGCCCAGTCGTTGATAACGTTAAAGATGTGCGAACACCATCTGTGGTTTCATGCCCAGTCGTTCAGAACGTTAAAGATGTGCGAACACCATCTGTGGTTTCAGGCCCAGTCGTTGATAACGTTAAAGATGTGTGAACGCCATATGTGGTTTTAGACTAAGTCGTTGACAGCGTTAAAGATGTGTGAACGCCATATGCGGTTTCAGGCCTATTCGTTAATAACGTTAAAGATGTGTGAACGTAAGTGTGGTTTCAGGCCCAGTCGTTGATAACGTTAAAGATGTGCGATCACCATATGTGGTTTCAGGCCCAGTCGTTGATAACGTTAAAGATGTGCGAACACCATCTGTGGTTTCATGCCCAGTCGTTCAGAATGGGGAAAATACCATAATAATTATTCATCATCATCATCAGGTCACATGTCCTTAATAGAACTTTATATTCACCACAACCCGTCTGAAAGAATCTCTGTCTCTAGTCAGATCTCCCACAGAACGTTGCATTCACTACAACCCGTCTGAAAGAGTCTGTCTCTAGTTAGATCTCCCACAGACTGTTACCTTCACCACAGCCCATCTGAAAGAATCTATGTCTCTAGTTAGATCTCCCACAAAACGGTAGATTCACCACAGCCCATCTGAAAGAATCTCTGTCTCTAGCCAGATCTCCCAAAGAACGTTGCATTCACCACAACCCATCTGAAAGTATCTCTATCTTTAGCCATATCTCCCACAGAACGTTCCATTCACCACAGTCCATCTGAAAGAATCTATGTCTCTAGCCAGATCTCCCAAAGAACGTTGCATTCACCACAACCCATCTGAAAGTATCTCTGTCTCTAGCCAGATCTCGCACAGAACGTTCCATTCACCATAGTCCATCTGAAAGAATCTATGTCTCTAGCCAGATCTCGCACAGAACGTTGCATTCACCACAGCCCATCTGAAAGAATCTCTATCTCTAGCCATATCTTCCACAGAACGTTCCATTCACCACAGCCCATCTGAAAGAATCTCTGTCTTAAGCCAGATCTCCCACTTCTTCTGATGTCATGGTCAAGGTCTTCTTGAAATCTTGAAAGCACCTTCTTCTTGGTCTTCCACTAATTCATCGCCCAGGAGCCATACCTCCATTATTGCTCTTTCCAGTCCGCTGTATCGTTTGAGGTGACCGTAACATTATATTTGGGGAGCCGCGATAGCTCAGTGGTTAGTCAACTGGACTACAAAGGATAAGCGATCGAGTTCAATCCTGATCGACGACTTCCGGATTCACCCAGCCTTACATGGGTACCGGATTCTTCTCTGGGAAAGTAAAGCCGTACAGGCGTAATACCGACCACATAACCCCCAAAAATCATATGCCGAAGGTCTATAAAATTTATGGTCACTGACACCATATTCCCTATACGCCACTTAGCGTGACGGGGCTCTTAACTTTTTTTTAAATTTTCTTTGTAGAATGGTGTTTGTAAACTACTACTCTTTAATGTTTAAATATTTTAGTATATTTTCGTTGCTATTATTTCATTATCCAAGTTATCTTTAAGCATTTGTCTCTAACTTTCTGTTTCGAATGAATCGATTTTCATTTCATTGTAATTCGTTAAAATTGTTCTTTTTTTAAAAAATATTTCTTTCTTGAAGTTAAATCATCAACTCTACTTCCATTTCAACAATCTTTACTTTTTTCTGAAATCTTTAACATCACAGAGATGCCAGGGTTAAACATTAACTCTTTCCGTACGTTTCGACGCACCAAGCGCCATGCCAATGTTTGTCAAGTACGTTTAGCCGCACAGTGCGTCACTCTCAATTTGGTTAGTGTAAACTGTCATCAAACCATTTTCTTTTTATATGTCTTGTATCATCTTGTTATTGATTAAATCGAATTTCTTGTTTAATTATCTAGAAATTAATATATATGATGTTAAGTTTTAGATAAATATAAACATGTAGATTAATATTTAAAAACATGAAAAAATTGTGACTCTATCGCTAAATCCCTAGCGCAAGATTGATAAAAACCTTCCGTACTGAAAGAGTTAATGGAAAGATGATCTATAACCTAAGATATGATGATGATACTGCATTCTTCTTCTACCTCTTCTTTCCTTCCTCGTGTGCCTTTCAGCGTCGAGGGGAGATATAAATTGAGGTCTTTTGCTCTTCTTTTCGCCTCTGCTGCTGTTATTTCCTAGTGCTTCTAATATTCCGTCAATCCATCTTTTTCCATGGTCGACCGTTGGGTGTGGTGCTCTCGAAACGTTTATTGATGGCTCGTTGATACAGTATTACGAGCAAAAAAATCACGAAGATCACCAATTACTTAATGACAAAAAAAAATATAGATAAGATTAAAAAAAACTGAAAAAGAAAAAAAAAACTATGATCTTAAACAAAGATAATATAAAAAAACTATACGTGGATATCACAGTTGAAGGAATAGACCTGGAGACAGTTCTCATAGCTACAACTACCTGGGACATACTATAACCAGTGATGGAAAATGGAAAACTGAAATAAACAAATAAATAGGAATGGCAAAAAAATAATTTTAATGCCATGAAAAAATATATTCGCATCAAAACAAATAACACAGGGATTAAACTAAGAATAGCAATGTGTTATATCATCTCAATATCACTTTATGGTGTAGAAACATGGACATTAAACAAGAAAACAGAACAGAAATTTGAAACCTTTGAAATGTGGATTTATAGAAGTATTGGATGGAAAGAACAGAAAATAAACGATGAAGTCTTAAAATAACTAAAAATGAAAATAGAACTACTAAACACAATTCAAACAAGACAAATATGATTTTGGGGGACATGTTCAAAGACACAGCAGCCTACTAAAAGTAATCTTTGATGGGAAATTACAAGGTAAAAGAGGCAGAGGCAGAGGCAGACCAAGACTAACATGAACGAGTAACAACAAAAGATAGACAAGACAGCCTATGAGAACCTGCACTATCAAAGCAGGAGAGGGAGCAGAATGGCACTCCATGGTAGCCAACTTTCGATGCAGAGACGGCACTTGTTGATGATGATGACTACTTTAACCCACTATAATGTTACTTTTACGACCAATCTTGCATTTATCCCTTCAAATTGTATTTATTGCATCATAAATCTTATATTCATCACTCTAAATTCTATTTATTGCATCATAAATCTTATATTCATCACTCTAAATTATATTTATTGCATCATAAATCTTATATTCATCACTCTAAATTATATTTATTGCATCATAAATCTTACATTCATCGCTCCAAATTCTATTTATTGCATCATAAATCTTACATTCATCGCTCCAAATTCTATTTATTGCATCATAAATCTTACATTCATCGCTCCAAATTCTATTTATTGCATCATAAATCTTACATTCATCGCTCCAAATTCTATATTATCATCATCATCAAGTACAGAGCCTGCTCGCGTAGATGATCATGTCTCTCCACAACTTTCGATCTCGACAGTTATTTATCATTTCTGTTGTTGACATTCTGCCAAGCTATTCTCTTAAGCTGTCTGGTATCTTTTCTCTTTGATTCCCTC
This sequence comes from Megaustenia siamemsis, assembly GCA_032433765.1. NCBI lineage: Eukaryota > Metazoa > Mollusca > Gastropoda > Stylommatophora > Ariophantidae > Megaustenia > Megaustenia siamemsis. The sequence goes on from JAVIAB010000088.1 coordinate 64,936,794, forward strand.
TATCTCTTCGTCCCTCAATTTTCCCAGTTGTTACAATGTATTCCAGCTGTTCTCTTCTCATTACATGGCCAAAAAATGATGATTTTTTCTTCCTAATATTGGAAATTAGCTCTCTTTTTGTTTTGGCCTTATTCAGGACGTTTTCTTTACTCTTCTTAGCTGCCCATGGTATTCTCAACATTCTATCTATTGCATCATAAATCTTACATGTATCATTCTAAATTCTAACTATTGCGTCATAAATCTTACATGTATCATTATAAATTCTAACTATTGCGTCATAAATCTTACATGTATCTTTCTAAATTCTATCTATTGCATCATAAATCTTACATGTATCATCACTTTAGTCATATTTTCATCACACAACCTTGTTTATGATCTACCCCGTACACACGCACTATAGAACGACCGAGTTTACAATGACGAGCGAACTTCTATTTTAAGATAAAGTCGGTTGACATGTAGACCATGCGCGCTCCGACCATTTTTTTTTATCCGGGAAATTAAAGCAGACAGGAGCGCAAGTGATCTATAGTTAACTAAAACATCGAAATAACAAACTCACTTGTGTCTCTCGTTTAGTACAGGTAACGAGACAGTTTATTAAATGGTTGCTGTTATCACACAGTAGAGATATCATTGTCGGCTCGATATCAGTATGACCTTGACAATGGCTCTAGTATTGAAGCACCTGGACCCAAAAAAATAAATAAATTCTTTTTTTGCAACTTAAATATTTTATAACCCGAAGAGAGACATATCCTGTTAAACAAATCTGGATTTCCTAGAGAGAAAGAAATAGAGAGAGAGAGAGAGAGAGAGAGAGAGAGAGAGAGACAATAAATACAGTTGGAAACAATTGAAAATGAAGAAAGATATTACCATAAATTTAATTTAAAAATTAAAGGGGCACCATCAGGTCATGTACTAGGTCCAGGACAACCCCATCACGAACTCGTCCCAGAACAGCCTCGTCACGTCATGCACTCGTCCCAGGATAGCCTCGTCACGTCATGTACTCGGCCCAGGACAGCCTCGTCACGTTATGTACTCGGCCCAGGACAGCCTCGTCACGTCATACATTCATCCCAGTACAACCCCATCACGTCATACACTCATCCCAGTACAACCCCATCACGTCATACATTCATCCCAGTATAACCCCATCACGTCATACATTCATCCCAGTACAACCCCATCACGTCATACATTCATCCCAGTATAACCCCATCACGTCATACATTCATCCCATTATAACCCCATCACGTTAAACATTCATCCCAGTATAACCCTATCACGTCATACATTCATCCCAGTATAACCCCATCACGTCATACACTCATCCCAGTATAACCTCATCACGTCATACACTCATTCCAGTATAACCCCATCACGTCATACATTCATCCCAGTATAACCCCATCACGTCATACATTCATCCCATTATAACCCCATCACGTTAAACATTCATCCCAGTATAACCCTATCACGTCATACATTCATCCCAGTATAACCCCATCACGTCATACACTCATCCCAGTATAACCCCATCACGTCATACACTCATTCCAGTATAACCCCATCACGTCATACATTCATCCCAGTACAACCCCATCACGTCATACATCCATCCCATATAACCCCATCACGTCATACATCCATCCTAGTATAACCCCATCACGTCATACATCCATCCCATATAACCCCATCACGCCATACATTCATCCAAGTATAACCCCGCCATGTCATACACTCATTCCAGTATAACCCCATCACGTCATACATCCATCCCATATAACCCCATCACGTCATACATCCATCCTAGTATAACCCCATCACGTCATACACTCATCCCAGTATAACCCCATCACGTCATACACTCATCCCAGTATAACCCCATCACGTCATACATTCATCCCAGTACAACCCCATCACGTCATACACTCGTCCCAGTACAACCCCATCACGTCATACACTCGTCCCAGTACAACCCCATCACGTCTTACACTCGTCCCAGTACAACCCGGTCACGTCATACACTCGTCCCAGGACAGCCACATAAATGCTGCAAAATTTCCACGATTTGAACAATAAAGCTACCGTGAGATGAAAACAAACAGCCGTGAACGTAAACCCTGCATTGTGTCTTTTTTTAAATAATAAACCTGAAAGCCTCGGTTGTCTAGTTGGGAAACCCACCTGACTGGGCTACCGAAGTTCGGACAACCCGTGTTCGATTGTACTCGAGGTTGGAAAAAAAATACCTCCGTGGTCGACCCAGCCGCCGGCAGAAATGGGTACCAGGGGAGTACTCTGGGAAGGTGAGGAATGTCACCTCGCATCGTGAGTTTCGATGCTTGAAGCGACACTATCCGGTAGTCCCCGAACACTTCTGGATAGGCAGTCGTGCACATTTGGGTGGAAACTCGCGTGCTAAGACACCAATTGAAGTCTCGTACTTTACCTTTTTTATAAACCTTCGGCACATTATTTTTGGGGTAACGTGGTCAGTACTACGTCAGTGACGCTTTTCTTTATCCCAAAAAAATTATGTAACCATCTACAGCTAAGAAATGGGTGTCCTTAGTAGTCCATTTCTTTAACCGTTGTGCACACACACAGTTAGATATACACAGTTTATATATATCTTGTACCCACCTCCCCATATTTTTAGAACCCTTCCGTCTTCTCACCAGACTGCCTGGTCAGTGAGATAGTTGGTCATCCCGCCTACTTATTTTAGTTCATTCAGAAGCCGACCACGCTCTGGACCACAGGGAGGTGACTTTTTTTTTTATTTCCCTTCTTGAGTATCTAGTATATTATCGACATGTAGTTAGATTTGCGTACATATCCTTATTGTGTGTGTGTGTGTGTGTGTGTGTGTGTGTGTGTGTGTGTGTGTGTGTGTATGTGTGTGTGTGTGTGTTGTTGTTGTTGTTGTTTGTTGTTCCAGCTGAAGGCATACTTGGCCGAAACGTCGACTTTTGTTTTGTTAATTACCGCTTAAAGCTGTTACCATACCGCTTTTTTTCTTCCCTTTTTTTTTTAAATATGTCTTTAACCACTTACCACTCGAGGTTCAAATCTAACAAGACAGTTGTTCAATTTGTTTATCTCAAAACGAGGCACAATATCTTATCTTATAAATTATTGTTCATCTCAAAACGAGACACAATATCTTATCTTATAAATTATTGTTTATCTCAAAACGAGACACAATATCTTATCTTATAAATTATTGTTTATCTCAAAACGAGGCACAATATCTTATCTTATAAATTATTGTTTATCTCAAAACGAGACACAATATCTTATCTTATAAATTATTGTTTATCTCAAAACGAGACACAATATCTTATCTTATAAATTATTGAAAATAATCATGTAGATAAAAAAAAATACAAGGTAAATGAGGCAGAGGTAGACAAAGACTAAAGTGGGTTGACAATATCAAGAGATGGACGAGTGAACCTGAGAGAGCGTACACTATCAAGGCAAGAGAAGGAGTAAAGTTGCGATCCATGGAAGCCAACCTTTGATGTGGAGACACCACACGATGATAATGGAGAGTTAAAAATAGTTTTGGTGGGTCAAACAAAGTATCATGGCACCGAGGTGAAGGTCACTCTAGAGGTCAAAGGTAGATGGCAAACGGGCATGAGAATTATAAGTCCAGCTATAGATGAAGAAGAGGAAAGTTGAAATCCTTGGTCAAACTGGCAAAATGGAGGGAAAGAAGGGTCGCAGACGACAAAGAGAAGATATTAGATAGTTTAGGTGATGCATGGAAAACAGTCAACAACAGAATTGATACGATGTACTGTGGATAGAGAATTGTGGAAGGACATGGTCACCTACGCCTACTAACAGAATGATAAAGCTCTAGCGGAGCGCTAACAGAGTGATAGAGCACTAACATAATGAAGGAGCACTGATAGAATGTTAGAACACTACAAAATGGAGGAGCACTGGTGTAGCACTAACAAAATGAAGGAGCACTTATGAAGTAATAACAGACGGATGGAATGTGCCAAGAAGGCAAGAAAACTGTCACTGTAGCCAATCTGTTACAGTCAACATTCCAAACAGAGACAGCGCCATTTCATCTCTTTGTTAATGTTGTCCGTTTTTTTATTTTCAACCTTTCTCTTGGCGAGACACGCTCACTTCAACCAAAGATCAGATCTTCTTGCGCGAATATGGCTGCGTCAAATATTTTTTTTTAAATTACAGTGCAGCTACGTTTTATATGGCCGCTCCTGTTGAAAAACTCCTGGCCAAGATAAGGGTTGAGAGGCTGTAAGTTGTAAATTTAGTTTGGGAAGTACCTGCTGAGGGGATAGCTACTGCTGTTATTGTTGCTGTAGTTGTTGTTGTTGTTGTTGTTTGTTGTTGTTGTTGTTGTTGTTGTTGTTGTTGTTGTTGTTGTTGTTGTTGTTGTTGTTGTTAGGAGTCTCATCACTGCACGCCGGACGAATCCATAGGTGCTCCGATATTCCTGTCGAAAAAATTCGAGTAGAATCCAGGAGCGATGAACGAACTCCATAGCACGACTTGGGATCCACAGTGTCGTTCGGTTCTTGTTGACAATTTTCCCCGAGCAGCGAAAGAAAGAAAGAAACAACAAAAGAAAGAAAGAAAGCAAGAACAAAAGAAAGAAAGAAAGAAAGAAAGAAAGAAAGAAAGAAAGAAAGAAAGAAAGAAAGAAAGAAAGAGACTACTATTGAGCTGGCACCAGCCAATATGTGGAAAACGCCCCTTATAGGAACCCCCCCATACATTTGGACAATAGTCACGCCACTGTCAGCAAAGTGCATAAAGTATCAAAGATCAAAGTCTATTGACAATTTACCGAGCCTGAGATAGAGGGCTGTCGGGCGGCAACGAATCACATATTTATACTGCGAACTTCATTTGACGAACATCTGTATCTATTCTGAAATAACTCCACCTCTAGCCTTCAACGAAAAGTGGTTATCACAGAAAGATTTCTGGATTGTATTCTGCTTGTTGTTTCAATGTTCCAATCAACGGTAAGTGTCTATGTTCATACTATGTTTTCACAGCGACTTTCAGAAGAAACAACGTGATATTTTACTTTTTCGGTAATTTACGAGTATAGTGTCCCAAATTATTTCTGCTCGGAGTAACGTCCCCTTGCACTTTAATCGGTCGCTTTTGGGTCTGTCATTAGAAGACATCCGGGTTATGTTTAGGATTTGGAATAGCCTACAACCTTGTTGGAAAAGAAAAATAATTAAATGCACAAAAGCTAGAAACAGTTGAGATAATTCAAGAATGTTTGGTCAGTTACGGGAGATTACTCGCTCAGCAGAAATAATTTCAGACACTAAACTCGTAAATTGCCTTTTTCGTATAATAAAAAAAATAATTCTTAGTAAAATGTGTTCATAGTGGTGTGTGTGTGTGTGTGTGCGTGTGCGTGTGCGCGCGCATGGTCTTTGTTGACCTGTTATGTTATCATGTACCAAGTGTTTTTATTTTGCGTCTGTCCATTTTCTGCAAACACGCCCCTTGTATCTCTTCGCAGCGTGTCTTGATATGTAGTTTAACTGTTTCTATATCGTTACGAGACGAACTATTTAACTCCTTGCTTCTCTATATGATTTGTCTATTGTGATTAAAAGGCTAAGGGAGGGTACCCCGAAGTAAAACAACCCCACTGCCTTGTAGGTGAGACTTTTTCGACAAAGGCTAGCGGAGCCAACCGTAAACAAACCAACGGAAGGCAACAGAAAACCACCGTCGTAACTTCTTTGTACAAACATGAATCGCCACTGGAGTCTGTAGAAATGTGGTTTTACAGACGAATGTTGAGAATACCATGGGCAGCTATGAAGACTAATGAAGATGTTCTGAAAGAGGTCAAAGCAAAAAGAGAGCTACCTTCCAATATTAGGAAGAAACAATCATCATTTTTTGGCCATGTAATGAGAAGAGAACAGCTGGAATATATTGTAACAACTGGAAAAATTGAGGAAAGAAGAGACAGAGGGAAGCAAAGAGAAAAAATAACAGACAGCTTAAGAGAATGGTTTGGCAGAAGGTCAACAACAGAAATGATAAATAGCTGTCGAGATCGAAAGTTGTGGAGAGACATAATCACCTGCGCCATCAGGCCCGGTACTTGATGATGATGATTGTGGAGGTGATCTCTGTCAGTTTTAGTTCTTAGATTCTATTTTTATATTTCAAGTTGACTCCCCCATGGCATATTTTTTTTTTATTTCCGTTGATTTTATCTTATAGAACAATCGAGATCTACAGACGTCCATGTTTGATATTAACAGCACAAGGTTGGAATGAAGACCACTGTGAAGAGCATTTTTTTTTTAGTTCTTTTGTGATTTTGTTTGGATGTGTGTTGTCTAGTCAAAAGTCTGGTATTGTTGACTACAATCATTTCTTTGTTTCTGACATTGTTTGTTGTTATTAGTTGTCCATAGATGAAAGATAAAGCTCAGGGTGTTCCCAGATTCGCAAATGTATCACAGCAAAATAATTATTTTGTTATGGAAGGTCCCGGTATCACTGCAAACGAAAAAAAAATCCATAATTGCTCAACCGCCCCCGTGCCAGCGTGATCATCCGAATTAATATCTCATCTCCCAAACAAAGAAAGGTGACTGTAGTCCCCATCGTAGCAATCTCAGCACACGTCAAAAGACATAAGGCGAAACCGCGCAGAAAGTGAACACAGCCAACTGTTCCCTGTCATACGATATCATCATTCATCGTCAACAATTGGAATATCGAAACATGATCAAAACGGATGAGACGCACAGCTCACGGTGTGCACAGAGCACAACAAAATAAATGTAATGTCAATAAAGTGAGTGAGCAATCTAGATAATCTTCTTCGGTATCAATTGTTGTCATGGAGTCAACAGCCAGAAGAACTCTCTTTCTCTTTCTCACTGATACCTAAAAGAAGGTGTCGTGGTTTATATCATTTGTCGTTCTTGAGCTGCTCGAACTATCTGAATTAGTGATTTTCCTTTGTTGTTACGTGTCTCTGTCACTGCATCTATCCATCTTCTTCTGGGTCTTCCTCTTGGTCTTTTCCCATGCATTCTCGAGAAGAACGCCCTGGATGGTGATTGGTAAGGATTCATTCTGACCAGGTGGCCAAACCATATAAGTTGTTGTTGTTGTTGTTCGATATATTCTTGGCAGGATTTTTCGTTCGTAATCGTATAGCACAATGGATGTAATTCTACTTATCTAGCATAAACTGACACTGTTTCCCTTTGAATTTGATCACGAATAAATCCTTTCGAAATCACACACAAGAACACTTGAATTTATTTTTTTACTCCGAGCAATGAAATTCGTTTATAAATTTTAATTTGACTCCCATCACAAATTGCATCGTGTTGCCAGCACAGTCACGCAGCTAGAAGAACTAACTGTTGAAAATGTGGAGAGGAAAAAAATCAGTGAGACCTCGGAAACATGTGGTAAGAGAAGTGAAACATGTTCAAAATTTCAAGAAAGTAAAGCACAGAACGAGATCACGTTAAAAAAAAATTCTGAAGATCACAAGGAAGAGAAACTGAAAGAAAAAACAATTAGTCTCCAAACTAAAAGTATACATAGCAATTAAGAGAGTCAGAGACGATGCTGATATAAAAATCGTATAGGAGAGATCATCATCATCAAGTACCTGGCCTGCTGGCGTAGGTGATCATGTCTCTCCACAGTTTTCGATCTCGACAGTTATTTATCATTTCTGTTGTTGACCTTCTGCCAAGCCATTCTCTTAAGCTGTCTGGTATCTTTTCTCTTTGCTTTCCTCTATCTCTTCATCTCTCGATGTTCCCAGTTGTTACAATATATTCCAGTTGTTCTCTTCTCATTACATGGCCAAAAATGATGATTCCTTCTTCCTAATATTGGAAATTAGCTCTCTTTTTGCTTTGACCTCTTTCTGAACGTTTTCATTACTCTTCTTAGCTGTCCATGGTATTCTCAACATTCTTCTATAAAACCACATTTCTACAGACTCTAGTGATTTATATGAGAGATAGTAATAGGAAATTGAATGGCGCGCTCAACGGTAGCAAAGGCAGCACAAACAAGCAAAGTTCATTGAAAAGAAGCAATATTTTTGGGGAGATAAGAATGACGTGAAAACATGGCGCAAGCTGAAGTCAAAAGTAGAGAACTTTCCAACTCACTGTCACGAGGGTAGACCGAAATGAGAGATGGGGAGAGCAGCTAGGTCACTGACAAAGCTCATTGGTCACCACAAATGTTTCCAATGTTCTGGAGCCAAAATGGAGTCGGTATTTTATAGAAGATCTAAACTTCATGAATATCACGTCAAGGTTGGAGGTTAAGGTTGGAGGTCAAGGTTGGAGGGGCATGACAGGACCGTTTTGCAAGAAGTCAAAGAAGAGACAAATGTAATAATCATCATCATCAAGTACCCTGCCTACTGGCGTAGGTGATCATATCTCTCCACAATTTTCGATCTCGACAGCTATTTATCATTTATGTTGTTGACCTTCTGCCAAGCCATTCTCTTAAGCTGTCTGTTATTTTTTCTCACTGCTTTCCTCTATCTCTTCGTCCCTCAAATTTTCCCAGTTGTTACAATATATTCCAGTTGTTCTCTTCTCATTACATGGCCAAAAAATGATGATTGTCTCTTCCTATTATTGGAAATTAGCTCTCTTTTAATAATAATAAATGAATATTATTATAGAGGGAAACTTCCGAGGCGATGATTCAGGGAATCGTAGGAGGAAGAGGTATGTACTACAGACAAATAAACAACAACAGAGTGTTCCCTAGAGTCCGGCTTCTCGTTGCAAGGCGCAGTGCCAAGGAGTACAGATTCGATCCTGCTTCGGACCATATGTTGTTTTTTGTTTTTCTTCTGTTGTTGTTTATTTATCATTTTTTCTTAGTGCTGTAATATATACCTCTTCCTCCTATGATTCCCTGAGCTAAAGAAGACTTTGTCAATCAACACAACACAGGTGTCGCTGATCGCAACACAGTGAGTGATATTCCTCTGGGAATATCTGAGGACTTAATGAATGACTTGTCCGATGTGCAATGAGGATGATCTGTCGACTAAACTAAACTAAAATGTATAGGCCTTTCGCGTCTTGACAGACGGTTGGTAGTAAGCAATCATGATAAGTCACTCATCATCATCATCGAGTGCCGTCTCCGCAACGAAGGCTGGCTACCATGGAGCGTCATGCTGTTCTGTCTCTTGCTTTGATGGTGCAGGTTGTCATAGGCTGATTTGTCCATCTTTTGATGTTACTCGTCCATGTTTGTCTTGGTCTGCCTCTGCCTCTTTTACCTTGTATTTCCCCTCCTGGATTACTTTCAGTAGGCTGTTGTGTCTTTTAACATGGCCCAAGAATCGCATTTGTCTTGTTCTAATTGTGTTTAGTAGTTCTCTTTTCATTTTTATTTGTTTTAAGACTTCATTGTTTGCTTTATTTTCCTTCCATCCAATTCTACCTATTCTTCTATATATCCACATTTCAAAGGTTTCAATTCTCTGTTCTGTTTTCTTGTCTAATGTCTATATTTCAGCACCATATAGGAATATTGAGAAGATGTAACATTTTGCTATTCTTAGTTTTAGCCCTGGTGTTATCAGTATGTTCTTCGTGACATTAAAATTACTTTTTACCATTCCTATTCCTTTGTTTATTTCAGTTGTACATTTTCCATCACTGGTTATAGTATGTCCAAGGTAGTTGTAGTTCTGAACTGTCTCCGGGTCTATTCCTTCAATTTTGATATCCACTTGTAGGTTTTGAGTATTTTCTTTGTTTATGATCATAGTTTTAGTCTTTTTGATATTCATATCTAGTCCATATTTTTTGCTTGTCATGTTTATTATATTAAGTAATTGTTGTAGAGTACCCCCGTCACGCCAAGTGGGGTATAGGGGAATATGGTGTTAGTGACCCTATATTTTACAGACCTTCAGCGCATGATTTTTGGGGTAATGTGGTCAGTATTACGCCCGTGCTGCTTTACTTTCCCAGAAAAAATCCGGTACCCATTTTAAGGCTGGGTGAACCCGGAAGCCGTCGGTTGGGATCGAACCCTACCCCTTGTCCGTGGTAGTCCAGTTCACTAACCACTGAGCTATCGCGGCTCCCGTTTGCTCCCAGTATAGATTACATATTAGTCGTATGTCCATGTTATCTAGATGTATCTCTTTTAGGCATTCTATAAGTTGTTTGTGGTGTACTCTATCAAAAGCTTTGGTGTAGTCTATGAAGCAGGCATATATTGGTTTGTTTACTTCTGTGTACTTTTCGATTAATGTTCTCATGCAGAATATGACTTCTTTTGTCAAGCTATTTTTCCTAAATCCAAATTGCTACTCATCTAATTCAGTATTGATTTTATTCTGAATCCTTCCTTGTATAACTTTTAGCAAGGTTTTGGTAACATGGCTCATTAGGATTATTGTTCTACTAAAGTCACTGCATTCAACTGCACCATTCTTTTTAGGCAATGCAATGACAGTTGATGTTTTTAGTTTATTTGGTATGTATCATGTGTGGTATATGTCGTTGCATATGTCTGTAATCATTTCAATGCTAAAATCTTCTAGTGCCTGTATCATCTCTATCTGTATGCTGTCAGGTCCTGCTGCTTTTCCCTTTTTCATTGTTTTTATAGTTTTTTCCACCTCAGATTTTAAGATTTTATAGCCTGATGTACATTTTATAACTGGTTTCTTGTCCCTTTGATCATGAAATAGTTCTGTTATATATTCCTGCCATCTATCTACGTTATCCTTATTGTCTGTTAGCATTTTTCCTTTTTTGTCTGCAATGCATCCATCTTCTGTGGCTTTTTTTTTAATTTTTATTAGTCATTCTCTTTATTTCCATGTGCATTCCTCTTAAGTCTTGTTTGCTTTCCATAGTTTCTATTTTTATACATTTTGGCTGAGCCAGTCTTCTTTTGCCTTTTTGCACATTTTGCGTATCTCATTATCTATTTTACTGTAATGGGCAGTGTTCTTCCCTGTCTCCTTTCTTCCATTTTTTCTAAGATGGTATTAGTTATCCATTTTTGTTTTTTGTTCTTTTCTCTTTTGGGTAAGGTGTCACGGGTTTTTTGTATGCTTTTCTTTATGCATTGTCATTTGGTTGTTACTTTTTCATCATGATTTTCACTTCTGTATTGTTCAATTCCTTCTTCTAGCAGGTTCTGGTATGTATTCTTTACTTGTATTGTATAGGTATCCTTAATATCTTTTTGATTTAAAGCTGTTATATCTAGTGGATTTGTTGATGAATTAGACTTTTGCTTGTTTCTCTTTAGTTTGATTTTCATTTTAATCATTACAGGATTGTGATCTGAATTAATATCTGCTCCTGTGTAGGTTTTGGCTTTCGTTACGCTGTTACGGAATCTTTCTTTTATCATTATGTAATCTATTTGATTCCTCTTCTTATCTCCAGGGCTTTTCCATGTGTATAGTTTCCTTTTGTCTTGCCCAAAGTAGGTGTTACATATTATCCGCCAGTTTTCTTCACAGAATTGTATTAATCTTTCTCCTCTGTCATTTCTTTTTCCTAAACCACGATCTCCTATAATGGTCTTATATCTACCTTTTCCTACTTTAGCGTTCATGTCACCCATTACAATCAAGATGTCTGAAGATTTCACTTGCTCCATAACTTTATTTAGGTCTTCATAGTATGCCTCTATTTGTTAATCTGTGTAATCTTGAGTAGGTGCATAAGTCTGTATTATTGCTATGTCGAATGGTTTTGCTTTCAACTTGAGTAGTATAATCCTATCGCTGTATGTCCTGTGGTTACTTATATATTTTTGTAGCTCTCTTTTTATCAGTATTCCTACCCCCCTTTGATGTTCTGTTGTGTTTCCTGAGTATATAAATGTATATTTTTCGTCCTCTATGTACCCACATTCTTTCCATCCTGTCTCTGATATGCCTAAAATATTTATATTTATTCGTTCTGCGTCTTGAATCAGATTTTCTAATTTCCCTTCTTGAGTCCTAACATTCCAAGTACTTATTTTAAGATCTTTCCTCCGACATAAGTTCGAATTCCTCTCCATGGCTTCCTCTGGACTAATACGTGATGAGGCTCCAATCTCTTTCACGGCGGTCTGCCATATTCGCCTTTCGAGTTCTGAATATGCCTCTTGTGTACCACACACTTTGCTGTTTTCGCTTTCTGGGCCGTTGATCATTTCTGATTCATCCGCCCCATCCACCGTCTCAGAATAATTCAGTAGTTTGATAAAATATTAGTGTCTTAAGCTGGGTGCTGTTTTCTTTTCTGAACAGCTTCCCTCATGGCTGAATCTGCCAATTTTGGATAGGCAGATTCGACTGCAGAGTGAACAAGATGTATTCGTGGTGCCTGGCCTCGTCTCGTTTCTCCTGCGCCTTGTACCTTCTGGATTTGGCATCAACACTGCCTCGAATGTTGCTGTGCCTTTTTTTTGTTCTCAAACTAAACTAAACTAAACTAAACTAAACTAAACTAAACTAAACTAAACTAAACTAAACTAAACTAAACTAAACTAAACTAAACTAAACTAAACTAAACTAAACTAAACTAAACTAAACTAAACTAAACTAAACTAAACAAGGAAACGATTAGCTCTATATTCTGAAAACGTCATACACTCATAGAGAAAGAAATAAAAGACGGTAAAGACGGACATGGCACACGTTTTGGAAAGTCTGCCTGAAGCCCTGCTAGACAGGCATTCACCTTGAACCGTCAGGGCAAGAGGAAACAGGGAGACTATAGGAAAATCAAAGAACGAGTCATCACCATCATACAACATAAAAATAAAGAGGTCAAATATGAAAGAAGTGCAGCGCGTCAAATACTTGGGCACAATAATATCATCAGATGGAAGATGCACCACAGAAATAGAAAATACAATAGCTCAGACCAAAATAGCATTTCAGAAAAAGAAAAATATCTTATGCAACAAATCGATGTCAATAGAAGTGAGAAAGAGAGTTCAACTGTGCTATATAGAGCCAATTCTGGCCTATGGAAGCGATTCAAGGACAGTCGACAAAGAAATGAAAAGACGATTAGAGGCCAAAGAGATGGGCTTTCTCAGAAGAATATTGAGAGTTCCCCGGACAACTGAAAAGAGCAACAAGAACATTATCAAAGAGGGCAACACAACAAGGGAGCTCCTAAAAAACGAAAGAAAGAAACAATCAACATTTTTTTGGCACATCATGAGAAGAGGAAAGTCTGAATACTTGGTTACGACAGGAAAAATACGGGGAAAGTAGATCGTGGACGACAAAGAGAGAAAATACTGGATAGCTTGGTTTCATGGCACAGAAAACAGCCAACAACAGAATTGATACGATGCACCGTGGACAGAAAATTGTGGAAGGACATGATCGTCTACGAGAACTAGTATGACACATGATGATGATGGTAGAAAAGTCTGGAGTGGAAATGTTGAGTCAGATCAAAGAGATTAATTAAACATGTAAGAAATATGCACAAATGTCGCTCTGAAGTCGTGAGTAAAGCTGGAGAAACATGACAAAATAAACACAAAATAATATCGAGCAAAACATGACAAGCAAAAAATATGGACTAGATATAAATATCAAAAAGACTAAAACTATGATCAAAAACAAAGAAAATTCTCAAGACCTACAATTAAATATCAAAGTTGAAGGAATACATATGGAGACAGTTCAGAGCTACAACTACATGGGACATACTATAACCAGTGATGGAAAATGTTTAATTTAAATTAACAAAAGAATAGGTATGGCAAAAATTAATTTTAATGCCTTGAAAAATATACTACCATCAAAATAAATAACACCAGGGCTAAAACTAAGACTAGCAAAATGTTACATCTTCTCAATATTCCTGTATGGTGCAGAAACATGGGCATTAGACCAGAAAACAGAACAGAAAATTGAAGCCTTTGAAATGTGGATTTATAGAAGAATTGGTAGAATTGGATGGAAAAAAATGAAAACAAACGATGAAGTTTTAAAACAACTAAAAATAAAAAGAGAATTACAAAACACAATTAGAACAAGACAACTGAAATTGTTGTAGCATGTTAAAAGACACAACAGCCTAATAAAAGTAATATTGGAAGGGAAAATATAAGGTAAAAGAGGCAGAGGCAGACCAAGACTAACATGGACGAGTAATATCAAAAGATGGACAAGTCAACCTATGACAATCTGCACCATCAAAGCAAGAGACAGAGTGGAATGGCGCTCCATGGTAGCCAACCTTATATGCGGAGACGGCACTCAATGATGATGATGATTATGATGAATATCGAGCAACTAATCTTAGAAAAACAGGACAACTTATCAGGTTCCAGTGACTGGCTTTGATCAGAAAAAGGACAACAAATAAACAAGGTTTAATAGAATAATTGGACATCGTATTTCACACTTGGAGAAGATTGGAGAAGGCAAGAAGGGAGAGACAAGATCGGAGAGTGCTTGTTTGTGCCTTAATTGGAGGGCTAAACGGCAACGACTTCAGGTGTGTGACTGTGCTGGCAACACGATGCATTTTTTGCGATAGGAGTCAAATTTAAATTATAAATGAATTTCATTGCCGGTAGTAAAAAGAAATCCAAGTGTTCTTGTGTGTGATTTCGAACGAATTTATTTGTGATCATACTATCTTTCACCGTTGCTAAGACATCCAAATATTTCTATGCCAGCTAAACAACAAATGATAAATAGCATTTTCATACCAACATTGTGCTATGAAAGTCAAATATGGACCCTTTCTAAATCACATTTAAGAAAGATCAATACATGTGAGAACGCGATGCTTGAGAAAAGTAACAAACAACACAAGAAGAGATAGAATACCAAATGAAACCATAAGAAAAATGGTAGGAACAAAACCCTGCCAAGAATATATAGAGCAACAACAACTTAAATGGTTGGGCGATCTGGTCAGAATGAATCCTCACCAATCCCTATCAAGGGCGTTTTTCTCGAGAATGCATGGAAAAAGACCAAGAGGAAGACCCAGAAGAAGATGGATAGATGCAGTGACAGAAACATGTAACAACAAAGGAAAGTCACTAATTCAGACAGTTCGAGCAGCTCAAGAACGACAAATGATATAAGCCACAACACCTTTTCGGTATCAGTGAAAATAGAAAATAAAAAGAAGAAGAAGAACGGCAACATAAGAATACGATATGGAAACAGATGTAGAAGTTCAAGATGGTGTAGTAACGAAAGCAAACTTTTCTTGATTTTTAATTCCTGGAAATGTGTAACAATTCAAATAGGGGGAACCCCTAACACGTGCAAGCTTAGCTCATGATTATAGTGGCTACACAAGTGTGCCAGCAAACAAGTGCGTCAATAGGGCAAAGATCATATGGTAGTCCATGAACTTTGTACTGTTATGATCTATTCATTTGTTTTGTTGTGTTCCTTTTTAATGCTTTTAAGTAGTCGAATAGTTGTTGTGTCGTATATGTGTGTTTATATTGTGTTTTTGATAGAGACAGAGGTAATGGCGGAGTTGTACGAATAAGAAAAGTAAGAGTAAAGTACAGAAAAAGTAAGAAGCCCCGTCACACTAAGTGGCGTATAGGGAATATGAGTGTTAGTGACCATAATTTTTACAGACCTCCAGCACATGATTTTTGGGGTAATGTGATCGGCATTATGCCCGTGCCGCTTTACTTTCACAGAAGTGCGATCAGTAAATTGTAAACAAACACATAAAGAGTCTCTGAATGGAAATGCTTGATATCAAAATGTTTCGATGCCGTATGTTTTGTTAAGTACACAATAATATTGGCAAGACTTGGCAAGTTCTAAATTGTCACTACTTCAAGCGAAAAAAAAAATAGGATTCAAACATTTAATTACATTTACGTGGTCGGACAAATTCTCAAGACCTACAATTGAATATCAAAGTTGAAGGAATACAGCTGGGGACAGTTCAGAGCTACAACTACATGGGGCATACTATAACCAGTGATGGAAAATGTACATCTGAAATAAACAAAAGAATAGGTATCTATCTATCTATTGTCCTTTCAAGCCGAAGACGGCACATAGGGTAGAACCACAATCTCAAAAACAGAAACCTTGCGTGCCAAAGTGGCACATATTGCAGAGATCACTGCTCTAAAATATATGGCGCTGTTTCCATAACAATACTTTTTACAATGACAGCTTGTCAAGCCATCGATCAACCTCCTTAGTCGCCTTAGTTCACAATTAGAACAAGACAAATGCATTTTTTGGGGGGAAGGGGGGGGTGTTAAAAGACACAACAGCCTATTGAAAGTAATATTGGAAGGGGAAATACAAGGTAAAAGAGGCAGACCAAGACTAACATGGACGAGTAACATCAAGAGATGGACAAGTCAACCTATAACAACCTGCACTATAAAAGCAAGAAACAGAGTGGAATGGCGCTCCATGGTATCCAACCTTCGGTGCGGAGACGGCACTCAATGATGATATTGATGGTCAGACAACGCAAATTCAAATCAAAAGGTTATTTAGCAGCTCAACGAGGTAACCGACAGTAACACCTTAGGATATCTATTTTGTTAGCCGCATTTGCTGGTCGGCAAAAACAAAGGTTTGTGGTCATCTGAAGACTGTAGTGACGTGAAAACGTATCTAGGGATGTTGTTAGACGTGTTCCGAGTAGAGACCATTTGCAAAGAAAAAAGATTGGCTAGTGAATTTAGTGTTCGAGTATAGGTAGGCCTATCAGTTCAGTATATCACTTACAGAGGCGGACTCCGTACGCAGTCAATGAGTAGAGTCATTCATCATCGTCATCATCATGTGCCATACCGGTTGGCGTAGGCGATCATGTCCCTTCACAATCGTCTATCCCCAGTGCATCGTATCAGTTCTGTTGTTGACTGTTTCCCATGCAATGACACCAAGCTATCCAGTATTTTCTCTCTTTGTCGTCCGCGATCTCTCTTTCCTTTTATTTTTCCAGTTGTAACCAAGTATTCAAACTTTCCTCTTCTCATGTGCCCGAAAAATGTTGATTGTTTCTTTCTGGTGTTTTTAAAGAGCTCCCTTTTTGTGTTGGCCTCTTTGAGAACTTCCTCATTGGTCTTTTTAGCTGTCCAGGGAACTGTAGCATTCTTCTGAGAAATCTCATCTCTGTAGCCTCTAATGTAGAATCATTGCAGCAGTCAAAAAACACGTAGGGTCACCACTGTCTACGTCCCTGGATTTGAGGGAATACGGGGAAATTAAAGAGCGGACTGGTTGGCTAGCTGCGCTGTCGTTGAAGATGGTCAACTAATGGATACTTACAGACGCCATCAATGCCCTCCGAGATGTGAGGAGGGCGCAGGACTTTGACAACCATGAGTCCACGTCACTCCTTCGGATGAAAGAGATGGGAGTTAAGATGGGCACAGCCAGAAATTAGAAACCTAGTGGGCCTATATGAAGACTTATCAACCAACACAGAACTGGAGTCGTCAGTCGCTGGACACTTCGAGACTTAATGAGGAGGGGATCTGAGCACCTATGGGCATGTTCGGAGTGCAATGATGATGACCCGCTAATAACTCATAACGCAATCATTAACGTTTGCGAGTGTTTTTGTTATATTATTATCATACCTACATGTAATGTGACCACTCATGACATCATGATACATGTAATGTGACCATTCATGACATCCTGATACATGTAATGTGACCATTCATGACATCCTGATACATGTAATGTGACCACTCATGACATCCTGATACATGTAATGTGACCATTCATGACATCATGATACATGTAATGTTACCGCTCATGACATCATGATACATGTAATGTTACCGCTCATGACATCATGATACATGCAATGTTTTTTTTCTCCTTTTTTTCGTTCGCCAGCTTTTACCTCTGACGAAGTCCCTAGAGACTAAGAACTGAATTTCGCGTGTTAATCTGTTTTTCCCTGGCAGCCGTGTGCTACCTTTGAGTAATTGACGTTTCAAGCCGGGCCTCGCTGCTGAGACCAGGATTGGTTGCCGCAGAGAGAAATCATAAATAAAAATCCCAACCGGTGCAGCTAGGATTTGAACCCATAACCTCTGTCTCGAGGCCGGCGATTTGCCTCGAGACCAACCAGTCCCCCATTAGTAATGTGATCACTAATGACATCCTGATACATGTAATACGACCACTCACGACATCCTGACCTCCTCAAGTTTCGAACTCATTGTCCGCCGCTGATTTGAATGCTCAAAAGCTTAGTAAACACAAACAACCTTGTGTGTACTTTATATGTTGTTTATATTCGTCATATGGCTTGATTCTAAATATGAAGTTGATGAATATTAGTTACAATGAGTCGTAGTTTACAACAGTCTGCGACATTCGTCCTCTGTAAATCCGATTTCAGTGTAACTTTTTAAAAATATATATAAATTTAGCCAGATTATCCCAGTGTTCCTCATGGAGCCTGTAATAGGCTCTTAGTCAGTTTTGGTTCACTTCACTAACTCTCTCAGTCAGCCGTGATTCGAGAACCATATTTATTTCTCAGAAACATCTAACCATCAGAAACATCTAACCCACAGCCTTAAGTTAATTATGCGAGTTAATTTTTTTTTTTAATGATGATTATTTCTTCATCTTTTTCTTTCCTTCCTTATTTGCCTTTCAGCGTCGAGTATGGATATACTTTGCGGTCTTTTGCTATTCTGCTGGTTTAGGCAGCTGTTGTGTTTCCTATTTTTTCTAAAATTTCATTAATCCATCTTTTTCATCGTCGGCCTTTGAGTCGGGTGTTCTCGTAACGTTTATTGAAAACTCGCTTTAAAGATTGTATATAATAATATATGCCAAACTATTGCAGTTTAAAGTTGACTCTATCTGAGGCATACACGTGAACAAGGAAGGGTGGAGGGTTGTAGCAATGAGAAGTGATAACATTACCTCTCGAGAGCCTGTAGCCAGCATGGCAGACATACCAAATGACGACATCATGAAGGTCATCAACAAATAGGTAAAGGTAAAGTACAAGACTTGAATTGGCGTCTTAGCAAACGAATTTTCAGCCCGGAGTGCTCGGAGACTTCTGGATTGTGTCGCTTCAAGCATCGAAACTCACGATGCGAGGCGGCATTTCTCACCTTCCCAGAGTACTACCCTGGTACTCATTTCTGCCAGCGGCTGTGTCGAACGTAGGGGTATTTTTTTTTCTAACTACGAGTACAATTCAAACTGCTTCCAGCGGGAATCGAACACGGGTTGTCCGAACGTCGGTAGTCCATTCGGGTGGTTTTTCCAGCTAGGCTATCGACGCCCCCCTGTCATCAACAAATGTTTGTTGGATGTCTACATGGATATCGGTACGGATGAGGTGTTGGAGGCTGTCAACTAATGTTTGTTGGATATACGGATATCGGTACGGATGCGGCCTTGCAATAATGCAAAACTAGCAGAAATGACAACCCATAAGGCCGAGTCACGTACAGTTATATGCAGCAAACTACAGGAACGATCTGTGAGCACACATTACATCATCTAAAGAAGGCGTATGTTTATGTATGTATGTATATGTAATTATCTGCCCCCCCATCCACTATCTTTCTCTAACTCTGCGACATTTCTCTTTACACTTCTGTCCGAACATACATCCTCTAAATATCAAAATGTGCCTGTCCCACGTGATCAGTCTACAATATCTTCACTGTCCCGCGTGATCAGTCTACAATCTCTTCATTATCCCACGTGATCAGACTACAATCTCTTCATTATCCCACGTGATCAGACTACAATCTCTTCATTATTCCACGTGATCAGTCTACAATCTCTTCATTATCCCACGTGATCAGTCTACAATCTCTTCATTATTCCACGTGATCAGTCTACAATCTCTTCATTATTCCACGAGATCAGACTACAATCTCTTCATTATCCCACGAGATCAGTCTACAATCTCTTCACTATCCCACGTGATCAGTCTACAATCTCTTCATTGTCCCACGAGATCAGTCTACAATCTCTTCATTGTTCCACGAGATCAGACTACAATCTCTTCATTATCCCACGAGATCAGTCTACAATCGCTTCATTATCCCACGAGATCAGACTACAATCTCTTCATTGTTCCACGTGATCAGTCTACAATCTCTTCATTATCCCACGAGATCAGTCTACAATCTTTTCATTGTTCCACGAGATCAGTCTACAATCTCTTCATTATCCCACGAGATCAGTCTACAATCTCTTCATTATCCCACGCGATAAGTCTACAATCTCATCATTGGCCCACGTGATCAGTCTACAATCGTATCATAGTCCCACGTGATAAGTCTACAATCTTTCATTATCTGACGTGCTCAACCTACAATCTCTGATTCTTTAAGAGGTTCAGTCTACAATCTCTGATTCTCCCAGGGGTTCAGCCTACAATCTCTGATTCTCCCAGGAGCTCAGTCCACAATCTCTTGATTATCCCAGGTGATTTCATTCTACAATCTCTTAATTGTTCCAGGTGATGTGACAAAAGTGGCCAGGTAGTCTCAGCCTCGAACTCAGACGCCAACCATGACCACATCCGGCACACAGACACCACTTTCCCGGACCGGCTCTTTCGTCACCAGGGGCCGCAGGGCGGACAAAATTGCCCAATTCAGGCCCCGAGCCATTATTGGGGCTACCTGAAAACGTATAGAATATTCAGGTAGGTCTATGATCGATCTTGTCTTTGTTGAGTCGATGAGATAAGACAGGTGTCAATGGGTTTTATGAGACAGTGTTACTAAAGGTAGGTGTGTAAAATATATCAGTGGTAGTAGAGTGTAAGAGAGTATCAGTGGTATTAAAGTGTATCTTCTTTTCTTCTTCTTTTCTCTTTTCACTGATACCTAAAAGGTGTCGTGGTTTATATCATTTGTCGTTCTTGAGCTGCTCGAACTGTCTGAATTAGTGATTTTCCTTTGTTGTTACATGTCTCTGTCACTGCATCTATCCATCTTCTTTTGGGTCTTCCTCTTGGTCTTTTCCCATGCATTCTCGAGAAGAACGCCCTTGATGGTGATTGGTAAGTGTTCATTCTGACCAGGTGGCCAAACCATTTAAGTTCTTGTTGTTCTGTATATTCTTGGCAGGGTTTAGTTCATACCATTAAAGTGTATTAATAGCAAAAAGACAGAAGTAATGGTAACAACAAAGAAAAAGACATCACCTCAGTGCAAAATAAAGACAAGTGGAACAATATTAAAACAGGTAAATCAATTTAAATATTTGGGAACTTTGTTAACCTCAGACGGAAGATGTACAAAAGAGGTGAGATGCAGAATGGCTCTGGCAAAAGCAGCTTTCCAAAAAAATGAGGAATATACTATGCAATCCATTTTTAACAATTAAACAAGAAAAAGAGTTCTTAAATGTTATGTAGAGCCAGTCTTAACATATGGATGCGAATCATGGACAATTGACAAGAAAATCACTGGAGTCTGTAGAAATGTGGTTTTACATAAGAATATTGAGAGTACCATGGACAGCTAAGAAGAGTAATGAAAATGTTCTGAAAGAGGTCAAAACAAAAAGAGAGCTAATTTCCAATATTAGGAAGAAACAATCATCATTTTTTGGTCATGTAATTTAGAAGAGAACAACTGGAATATGTTGTAACAACAGGGAAAATTGAGGGACGAAGAGATAGAGGGAAGCAAAGAGAAAAAATACCAGACAGCTTAAGAGAATGGCTTGGCAGAAGGCCAACAACAGAAATAATAAATAACTGTCGAGATCGAAAGTTGTGGAGAGACATGATCACCTACGCCAGCAGGCACGGTACTTGATGATGATGATGATGATTAGAGTGTAAGAAAGTACCAGTGAATGTCGTGGAGTGTCAGAGAGTGTCTTTCATGATAAAGGATCAGGGAATGTTACAGAGTAAGGTCAAAGAGTATAAAGAATGTCAAAGAGTGGCAGGGAATTTGCAGGGTGACAGAAACTGTCACAGAGAATGTCAACGAGTGACAGAGAATGTCATAGAGTGATAGAGAATGCCATAAAGCGACATGAAATGTCAGAGAGTAACAGAGAATTCACAATGTGACTGGTAATTTAAAAAATAGTTAGCTGTGTCGTATAATATTAGAGCATATCAAAGAGTGGAATCAATCAAGAGATTGTAGGGCATATCAAATATCCAATATTAGGAAGAAACAATCATCATTTGTTGGTCATTTAATGAGAAGGGAACAGCTGGAATATGTTGTGACAACTGGGAAAATTGAGGGACGAAGAGATAGAGGGAAGCAACGAGAAAAGATACCATACAGCTTAAGATGATGGCTTGGCAGAAAGTCAACAACAGAAATGATAAATAACTGTGGAGATCGAAAGTTATGGAGAAACATGATCACCTAAACCAGCAGGCACGGAATTTGATGATGATGATGATGATCAGAAAATATTAAAGAGTGACATAAAATGCCGGAAAGTGACAGGAAATAAAGGAGAGTGACAGAACATGTCGGAGAGTGACAGAAAATGTAAGAGAGTGTCAACATTGTAAGAATGTGGTGAATGCATTAAACTCAGGCCACGATCATTGATAGAAGCTAGCAAATATCTATGGCTAGAAGTAAAATCGATGGCTTGACAAGCTGTCATTGTAAAAATTATTGTTATGGAAACAGAGCCATAGATTTTAGAAGCAGTGATCTCTGCAATATGTGCCATTTTGGCACACAAGGTTTCTGTTTTTGAGATTGTGGTTCTGCCCTATGTGCCGTCTTCGGCTCGAAAGGACAATAGAATAGAAGTGAAATGCCACTTTATAGCTAAATGTAGCAACCGTGAATGGCCGTGCTGTTGCCAATAGTGATGAACCACAGCGAACAATATGTTTACAAAGGCCTGCGGGCTGAGAGGAAATTCCAAGAAAACCACAAACTCGCGTGACGTTTTCAGCTTTGCGAGCAGGGGCGACTGTGGGTAGAGTGACGTCAGCCGTGTTTATCTCATATAGATGATAATGTCACGTTAGTTGGTTGAGTTTCCGGCTTTATTTTCTGCACACGGGCTTTATTCTATCTATTGTCCTTTCGAGCCGTAGCCGACCCATAGGGCGTAGACCATGATACTCCTTCTCTTATCTAAATGTTTATTCTAGCAGTTTTCACAACCTTATATTTACAAAATGAAAAGACGATTAGAGGCTACAGAGATGGGATTTCTCAGAAGAATGTTGAAAGTTCCCTGGGCAGCTAAAAAGACCAATGAGGAAGTTCTCAAAGAGGCCAACACAAAAAGGGAGCTCTTAAAAAACATCAGAAAGAAGCAATCAACATTTTTCGGACACATAGTGTGAAGAGGAAAGTTGGAATACTTGGTTACAACTGGCAAAATAAAAGAAAAGAGAGATCGCGGACGACAAAGAGAGAAAATACTGGATATCTTAGTGTCATGGCATGGAAAACAGTCAACAACAGAACTGATACGATGCACTGTAGATAGAAGATTGTGGAGGGACATGATCACCTACGCCAACCGGTAAGGCACATGATCATGATGAGCAGTTTTCAATTCTTATAAAGATATTTTATCAAGTCTCTCTTTATTCGTGAATTAAAATGCGGCTGTGGATGAACCAACTCGCTAAAGTCAGCATTCGCTTCAAAGACCTTGTCTGCCATGGCAAAGCTGACAGCAGACTCAAACCTCAGACCCTTCAAACAAACTCTCGAACAAAACTCATCTGATTTCAGAAACAAACTAACCACTTTTCTATGGCCGGGCTCGTTGATGAATATGTCTGTCTTTGTGGGAGGAGCCTGTGCCATCAGGCTCATTAATTGGACAACGCTGGAGCCAATGAGAAACACAATAATCAGCGTTGAGAACCTCCTTCCTGTCACAAACGGTCAGTACAGACAAGAGTCTGTTGAATATCTACATCATTATCTATTTGTTTACAAATACACAGATGTTTAGACAACTGTAAAGTTGAGTATACAGACGTCCAGTTAACAATAACGTTTATTTCATTGGCATCTAGATAGCTATAAAGTTTATTTCACAGAAGTCTAGATAGCTATAAAGTTTATTTCATAGAAGTCTAGATAGCTATAAAGTTTATTTTACAGAAGTCTAGATAGCTATAAAGTTTATTTCACAGAAGTCTAGATAGCTATAAAGTTTATTTTACAGAAGTCTAGATAGCTATAAAGTTTATTTTACAGAAGTCTAGATAGCTATAAAGTTTATTTTACAGAAGTCTAGATAGCTATAAAGTTTATTTTACAGAAGTCTAGATAGCTATAAAGTTTATTTTACAGAAGTCTAGATAGCTATAAAGTTTATTTCATAGATGCCTAAATAGCGATGAAGTTAATTTCATAGGTGTCTAAGTAGATATAAAACGTATTTTACAGGCGTCTAGATAGCTATACAATTTAGTTCCCACACGTCTAGATAGCCATAACATTTAGTTCCCACACGTCTAGATAGCTATAACATTTAGTTCCCACACGTCTAGATAGCCATAACATTTAGTTTCCACACGTCTAGATAGCTATAACATTTAGTTTCCACACGTCTAGATAGCTATAACATTTAGTTTCCACACGTCTAGATAGCTATAACATTTAGTTTCCACACGTCTAGATAGCTATAATATTTAGTTTCCACACGTCTAGATAGCTATAACATTTAGTTCCCACACGTCTAGATAGCTATAACATTTAGTTTCCACACGTCTAGATAGCTATAACATTTAGTTCCCACACGTCTAGATAGCTATAACATTTAGTTCCCACACGTCTAGATAGCTATAACATTTAGTTCCCACACGTCTAGATAGCCATAACATTTAGTTTCCACACGTCTAGATAGCTATAACACTTAGTTTCCACACGTCTAGATAGCTATAAAATTTAGTTTCCACACGTCTAGATAGCTATAACATTTAGTTTCCACACGTCTAGATAGCTATAATATTTAGTTTCCACACGTCTAGATAGCTATAACATTTAGTTCCCACACGTCTAGATAGCTATAACATTTAGTTCCCACACGTCTAGATAGCTATAACATTTAGTTCCCACACGTCTAGATAGCTATAACATTTAGTTCCCACACGTCTAGATAGCTATAACATTTAGCTCCCACACGTCTAGATAGCTATAACATTTAGTTCCCACACGTCTAGATAGCTATAACATTTAGTTCCCACACGTTTAGATAGCGATAACATTTAGTTCCCACACGTCTAGATAGCTATAGCACTTAGTTCCCACATGTCTAGATAGCCATAAAGCTGATTTTACAGACGTCTAGATAGCTATAAAGCTTATTTTACAGACGTCTAGATAGGTATAACATTTAGTTCCCGCACGTCTAGATAGCTATAACATTTAGTTCCGACACATATAGATAGCTATAACATTTAGTTCCCACACGTCTAGATAGCTATAACATTAGTTCACACACGTCTAGATAACTATAACATTAGTTCCCACACATCTATATACCTATAACATTTAGTTCCCATACGTCTAGATAGCCATAACATTTAGTTCCCACACGTCTAGATAGCCATAACATTTAGTTTCCACACGTCTAGATAGTTATAACATTAGTTCACACACGTCTAGATAGCTATAACATTAGTTCCCACACGTCTATATACCTATAACATTTAGTTCCCACACGTCTAGATAATTGTAACATTTAGTTCCCACACGTATAGATAGCTATAACATTTAGTTCCCGCACGTCTAGATAGCTATAACATTTAGTTCCCACACGTCTAGATAGCTATAACATTTAGTTCCCACACGTCTAGATAGCTATAACATTTAGTTCCCGCACGTCTAGATAGCTATAACATTTAGTTCCCGCACGTCTAGATATCTATAACATTTAGTTCCCACACGTCTAGATATCTATAACATTTATTGTATAGACGTTCAGGTAGCTATAGCTTTTACTATAAATGTTAATAAAACAACATCCAGTTTATTGTACCTTTATGTATAAGAGTTTAGTTAAATGTTTATCTCAGTAAAGTAAAATGTATTCTAAACATCAATAATACATAAATTCATCATCATCAATTACCGGGCCTCCTGGCGTAGGTGATCATGTCTCTCCACAACTTTCGATCTCGACAGTTATTTATCATTTCTGTTGTTGACCTTCTGCCAAGCCATTCTCTTAAGCTGTATGGTATTTTTTTTCTCTTTGCTTCTTTCTATCTCTTCGTCCCTCAATTTTTCCAGTTGTTACAATATATTTCAGATGTTCTCTTCTCATTGCATAGCGATATTGTTTCTTCCTAATATTGGAAATTAGCTCTATTTTTGCTTTGCCCTCTTTCAGAACATTTTCATTACTTTTCTTAGCTGTCCATGGCATTCTCAACATTCTTCTGTAAAACCACATTTCTACAGACTCCAGTGATTTTCTTGTCTGTTGTCCTATTGTCCATGATTCACATCCATATATTAAGACTGGCTCTACATAGCATATAAGAACCAATACATAAATTATATAAACCTTATTTCCAGTGTTGTCCACTAGACATTAAATAAAATATACACTGAACTTTCAATTATACTTTTCGTAGGGTATTGTTCTATGTCTATTATTACGGTTTATTTTATGGTATTCTCTCTCTATCTCTCTTTCTTTCTTCATCTCCTATTGTACCTATTTCGATATCGAGGGAGATACAAAGTTCTGGTTCTCGCCATTTTAGCAGCTTTACTCATTGTCAATTGATGTTGTAGAGTTTCTTTGATGTTGTCTGTCCATCTTACTCTGGGTCTGCCTCTTACTCTTCTCCCTTCTCTTTCAATATATGCTTTGTATGTTAAGGAATCACAAGACATTCGTTCTAGATGACCAAACCAGTTTGTTGTTTCTGTATGTAGCTTAAGATTGGCTCAATGTCTACTCTTTTCTAATAACGTCATTTCCAATTCAGTTATGGTATTGCTTGATATCTATTATTACGGCTTATTTTATGGTATGGCTCGATGTCTATTCTTACAGTTTATTAGTATTGCTTGATGTCTATTATTACGGCTTATTTTATGGTATAGCTCGATGTCTATTATTACGGTTTATTTTATGGTATTGCTTGATGTCTATTATTACGGCTTATTTTATGGTATGGCTCGATGTCTATTATTACGGTTTATTTTATGGTATTGCTTGATGTCTATTATTACGGCTTATTTTATGGTATGGCTCGATGTCTATTATTACAGTTTATTAGTATTGCTTGATGTCTATTATTACGGCTTATTTTATGGTATGGCTCGATGTCTATTATTACAGTTTATTTTATGGTATTGCTTGATGTCTATTATTACGGCTTATTTTATGGTATTGTTCGATGTCTATTATTACTGTTTATTTTATGGTATTGCTTGATGTCTATTATTACAGTTTATTTTATGGTATTGCTCGATGTCTATTATTACTGTTTATTTTATGGTATTGTTCGATGTCTATTATTACTGTTTATTTTATGGTATTGTTCGATGTCTATTATTACTGTTTATTTTATGGTATTGTTCGATGTCTATTATTACAGTTTATTTTATGGTATTGTTCAATGTCTATTATAATGGGTTTTTTTTATTCTTTGAAGACTTTCAAAGATTGATGATTGGAAGCACATTGTGCGGGACGCTCGTCTTCATCTTCGTCACGTTTTGTCGAAGAATGATGCTCCGAAATTTGCTGGCCTACAGAGGGTGGATGTGTTAGTATTTGGTATTTTGTTTCACTTAAAATATTTTACTACAAATCTTATCTTCACAGTTTTTAATATTGATATAGCATATATACCACTATAGTTATACCTTCAACAGTACATACCATATCCTTTACAACACCACATACCGCACCTATCTTTCACAGCATCACAAGACTTAAATCACACTCTGCAGTGAATTGCTTGCTCTGTCCAACCCACTCCATGATTATACAAAGAATTCATGATGGCAGTTTTCTGTTGCCTTCCACTGGTTTGTTTACGGTTGGCTCTGCTAGCCTTTCACTATAAAGTATCTCCCACAAGACAGTGGAATTGTTTTACTTCAGGGTGCCCTCCCTTAGTTTTTTACTCTCCCGAGCATACCTGCAAGTCAGCCACAGGTTGTACCGTTTACTGCGTACAGTAGCAGGTAAATATTACCCGACGTGAGAGAAGATGAAAATGGTCTGGAAGAAGCCAAAGTAAAAAGAGAGCTAATAGCCAATATTATGAAGAAACAATCATCATTTTTGGTCATTTATTGAGAAGGGAACAGCTGAAATATATTTAACAATTGGGAAAATTGAGGGACGAAGAAATATAGGGAAGCAAATAGATAGAAAAAGATACCAGACAGCTTAAGAGAATGGCTTGGCAGAAGGTCAACAACAGAAATAATAAATAACTGTCGAGATCGAAAGCTGTGGAGAGACATGATCACCTATGCCAGTAGGCATGGCACTTGATGATGATGATGATGTACAACCCATTGCCTCTCTTACATAGATGCACATAATGCAGTTCCACTTACAAGCTCTAGATTTATTTTGCCACTCTGCATGATGTGAAACTATGAACTACTATTTTAGTAGTACAACAACTACTAATATTGCTAACACTTCCACTACTACTACTACTATTGCCACTGGTACTATTACCACCACTACTACTACTATTACTACCACCACCACTACTACTATAACCACTACTTTTATTACTATCACTTTCTAAACACCCTTGGTTTGGTTTTCTCCATTTTATTTTTTATTTTTTTTATTTTTTTTGGTCAGGGGAAACAACTTTTCTCCAAAATATTACCCAGAAATGTACATGTTGCTCTTTCATCAGAAACTCAGCCTATCTTTTTACCATAAATTATGTGCTTTTACATAATATTATATACTTTCATTGGAGCCGCGATAGCTCAGTGGTTAGTGAACTGGACTACAAAGGACAAGGGGTAGGGTTCGATCCCAACCGACGGCTTCCAGCTTCACCCAGCCTAAGTGGGTACCTGATTTTTTTCTGGGAAAGTGAAGCGGCATGGGCATAATACCGACCACATTACCCCAAAAATTATGTGCTGAAGGTCTGTAAAATTTATGGTCATTAACACCATATTCCCTATACGCCATTTGGCATATAGGGAATTGGGGGGTACTTTACTTTTATTTTTTATCTACTTTCATTGCACAATTTTTGCTTCATTTACTATTATATTTACCACCCCAAATTCTGCCTCTTGTATTATAAATCTTATAGGTCTTATTATCAGCAATTTAGTCACCTTTTGATCTAATAATGTATCATGACAAATGTATATGTTATTTACATCACTCCACAAGTTACCTTCACAGTCACAACCATCACATTCTCCACCACATCTTACATTCACAGCCACACATTTTACATTCACAACCACACATTCTACATTCATAACCACACATCTTACATCCACACATCCTACATTCACAACCACACATCTTACATCCACATCATACATCCTAAATTCACAACCACACATCCTACATTCACAACCACACATGCTACATTCACAACCATACATCACACATTCACAACCACATATCCAACATCCATACATCCTACATCCACACAACCCCGCCCTATCACCTGTAACCATCACCAATAAAATTCTCTTCCACACACCCAACTCCAGATGATCCTATGGGCAACCTTTCATACACAACCATAGTGTGGGCAGCCCTGGTCAAGTTTCTCTCTGGGAAAGGCCCCAGCATGTACAGCTACCAGAGTTGCCTGCCTCGCATTTCTGTGCCGCCCCTGCACGAGACCCTGGATAAACTTCTGACATCCCTGGAGCCAATTTATGAGTTAAACCCCACTGAGATGATAGAGATAAGAGCGAGTGCTAAACATTTTGAGGTTTGTAGGTTAGGCTAGTGAGATGTTGGATATAAGAGTGAGTTCTAGACATTTTGAGGTTTGTGGGTTAGGCTAGTGAGATGTTGGAGATAAGAGCGAGTTCTAGACATTTTGAGGTTTGTGGGTTAGGCTAGTGGGATGTTGGATATAAGAGCGAGTGCTAAACAGTTTGAGTTTTGTGGCTGTGGGTTAGGATTGTGAATTTGGAGCAATTTGTTGCCGTGTTTGGTTAAATGTAAATTTTGGAGTTTGGGTGAGACATATATTTGTGGGTAAACTTAGTAGCTTGTTGATGAGCTTCATGGTTTGTTAATGTGTTTGTGGGAAAGTGAACTTGTGATTCTGGTTCATTTTGGTTTTGTATTGTAGTTACAGGTGAGGTTTGTTTGTGAGTGAACCTTGTTACTTTGGTATTTATCTTGCAGTTTGGTGTTTGTAGATGAAGCTTAAAGTTTGTGGGTGGACCTAGTTAGTTTGGGGTTTATCTAGTGGTTTGTGGGTGGACCTAGTTAGTTTGGGGTTTATCTAGTGGTTTGTGGGTGGACCTTGTTAGTTTGGGGTTTATCTAGTGGTTTGTGGGTTGACCTAGTTAGTTTGGGGTTTATCTAGTGGTTTGTGGGTTGACCTAGTTAGTTTGGTGTTTATATAGTGGTTTGTGGGTGGACCTAGTTAGTTTGGTGTTTATCTAGTGGTTTGTGGTAGGACAGTGTTAGTTTGGTGTTTATCTAGTGGTTTGTGGTAGGACCGTGTTAGTTTGGTGTTTATATAGTGGTTTTTGGGAGGACCTAGTTAGTTTGGTGTTTACCTAGTGGTATGGAACTAGTTAGTTTGGTGTCTTTATAGTGGTTTGTGGGTGGACCTAGTTAGTTTAATGTTTATCTAGTGGTTTGTGGTAGGACTGTGTTAGTTTGGTGTTTATCTAGTGGCTTATGGGTGAACCTAGTTATTTTGGTGTTTATCTAGTGCTTTGTAGACAACACCTATGGCTGTTGATGAGGCTTGTGGTCTGTGTTCTTGCTTTTGACAGAACCTTGTGGTTGTTATTGTATCTGTCCTTGTATGTTGTCTCTCCATTTATTTAGCTCTACCTCATTTTCTTTGGCACTATTTGTATATATGTATACTCAATACATCATTAACCAGCACTGTTGCACCAACATCTAATTTTAGCACATTCATAACAACAAACCTTAACAATAATCATCATCATTGAGTGCCATCTCCGCATCAAAAGTTGGCTACCATGAAGCACAATTCCACTCTGTTCCTTGCTTTGATAGTACAGGCTGTCATAGGCTGACTTGTCCATCTTTTGATTTTACTTGTCCACGTTAGTCTTCGTCTGCCTCTTTTACCTTGTATTTCCCCTCCAAGATTACTTTTAGTAGGCTGTTGTGTCTTTTAACATGGCCCAAAAATCGCATTTGTCACGTTTGAATTGTATTTAGTAGTTCTCTATTAATTTTTAGTTGTTTTAAGACTTCATCGTTTGTTTTCATTTTTTTCCATCCAATTCTACCTAATCTATAAATCCACATTTCAAAGGCTTCAATTTTCTGTTCTGTTTTCTTGTCTAATGTCCATGTTTCTGCACCATACTGGAATGTTGAGAAGATATAACATTTTGCTAATTTCAGTTTTAGCCTTGGTGTTATTTGTTTTGATGTTAGTATATTTTTCATGATATTAAAATTACTTTTTGCAATTCCTACCCTTTTGTTTATTTCAGTTGTACATTTTCCATCACTGGTTATAGTATGTCCAAGGTAGTTGTAGCTCTGGACTGTCTCCAGATCTATTCCTTCAACTTGATATCTGCTTCTGAGTTTTGAGTAGTATCTTTGTTTATGATCATTGTTTTAACCTTTTTGATATTCATATCTAATATTTGTTGCTTGTCATGTTCATTTCATTAATGATAAAAAAATAGGATTAATACACAATCAATAATTTTACGTCTAACAGATGTTAGTTTATCAGCCTGAGCAGTGTTAAAATCAAACATTCATTATGACATCTTTATTCATCAAATATTACAATGTTACTGCACAGCAATCAAGTATAATGATGACAATTCTATGACAAAAACAAAGAAAAAATGAGATTAACTTCTAGATCGCAGTCATTGTTTGCAATGTTTTATACAGGAAAATGATGGGCGCAAGCTACAGTGGGCTTTGGTGCTCAAATCCTTGTGGTGTGATAACTACGTCAGTGACTGGTGGTGAGTAATGTTGATGTTTGTGGTGTGATAACTATGACAGTGACTGGTGGTGAGTAATGTTGATGTTTGTGGTGTGATAACTATGTCAGTGACTGATGGTGAGTAATGTTGATGTTTGTGGTGTGATAACTATGACAGTGACTGGTGGTGAGTAATGTTGATGTTTGTGGTGTGATAACTACGTCAGTGACTAGTGGTGAGTAATGTTGATGTTTGTGGTGTGATAACTATGTCAGTGACTGGTTGTGAGTGATGTTGATGTTTGTGGTGTGATAACTATGTCAGTGACTGGTGGTGAGTAATGTTTTTTGTATGATAACTATGTCAGTGACTGATGGTGAGTAATGTTGATGTTTGTGGTGTGATAACTATGTCAGTGACTGGTGGTGAGTGATGTTTGTTGTATGATAACTATGTCAGTGACTGGTGGTGAGTAGTGTTGATGTTTGTGGTGTGATAACTATGTCAGTGACTGGTGGTGAGTAGTGTTGATGTTTGTGGTGTGATAACTATGTCAGTGACTGGTGGTGAGTAATGTTTGTTGTATGATAACTATGTCAGTGACTGGTGGTGAGTAATGTTTGTAGTGTGATAACTATGTCAGTGACTGGTGGTGAGTAATGTTGATGTTTGTAGTGTGATAACTATGTCAGTGACTGGTGGTGAGTAGTGTTGATGTTTATTGTGTGATAACTATGTCAGTGACTGGTGGTGAGTGATGTTTGTAGTGTGATAACTATGTCAGTGACTTGTGGTGAGTGATGTTGATGTTTGTAGTGTGATAACTTTATTGGTGCCTTTATGATAGTTACTGTTGATATTCATTGGTGTGATAACTTTGCTGGTGCCATTATAATTAATGTTGATATTCATTGGTGTGATAACTATGTCAGTGACTGATGTGAGCAATGTTGACATTTGTGATGTGATATCTTTGTTGGTGTCTTTATGATAATTAATGTTGATATTTCTTAGTGTGATAACTTTGTTGGTGTCTTTATAATTAATGTTGATATTCATTGGTATGATAACTTTGTCAGTGACTAGTGATGTGATGACTTTGTCAGTGATTTTTAAGATAATTAATGTAATGTGGTTCATGAGATAACATTTACAGTAGTTAATGTTGATGTTTGTTAGTGTGAAAACTTTGTCTATGTATGAGGATATGTAATGTTGATGCTAGTTGGTGTAACAACTTTATCAGTTATTGATGGTAGACGATGAAAATGTTTCTGACTGGAGATGGGTCTTGTTTATTTGTCCTTTATTTCCAATGAATGTGATGTTTTAGTTTCACTGTCACCAAAGGAATTCCAATAAAATATTTCTCAACTAGTAACATCATCATCATGTGATATACCGGCTGGCTTAGGCGATCATGTCCTTCCACAATATTCTATCCACCATGCATCATATCAACTCTGTTGTTGACTGTTTTCCCTGCCATGACACCAAGCTATCTTGTATTTTTTTTCTCTTTGTCGAATGTGATCTCTCTTTCCCTGTAGTTTGCCAGCTGTAACTAAGTATTCCAAATTTCTTCATCTCATGATGTGCCCAAAAACTTTTGATTGTTTCTTCCTACATCATGTATGTATCTTCACTCTATTTCAACCCAGGGAGAGTTATGTCTATCTCATGAACCGCAGCCCATTGGCCATCAACAGCAACTACTACATCATGGATCATTGTTACTGGACACCGACTTCTCGTCAGTGTGCCCGGTATGATATTTTTTGTACATTTATTATTTTGTGTGTATTATTTTGGTTGTTTAATGCTTTTTATGTTTTTGTTGTATGTTGAATGTTTTGTGCGTGATATGTTTTGTGTGGGTTTGTTGTCTATTTTATGCCTGGTATGTTTTTGTTGTATGTTGCCCATTTTATGCTTGGTATATGACACCAACCAAAAATCATGTGCTGAAGGTCTGTAAAATATATGGTCACTAACACCATATTTCCCTATACGCCACTTGGCGTGACGGGGGTACTTTACTTTACTGTATATGACACCAAGCTATCCAGTATTTTCTCTCTTTGTCATCCGCGGTCTCTCTTTCCTTTTATTTTGCCAGTTGTAACCAAGTATTCCAACTTTCCTCTTCTCATGATGTGCCCCAAAAATGTTGATTGCTTCTTTCTGATGTTTTTTAAGAGCTCCCTTTTTGTGTTGGCCTCTTTGAGAACCTCCTCATTGGTCTTTTTAGCTTTCCAGGAAACTTTCAACATTCTTCTGAGAAATTCCATCTCTGTGGCCTCTAATCGTCTTTTCATTTGTTTGTCTACTGTCCATGATTCGCTTCCATAGGTCAGAATTGGTTCTATATAGAAACGATAAACTCTCTTTCTCATTTCTATGGACATAGATTTGTTGCATAAGATATTTTTCATTTTCTGAAATGCTATTTTGGCCTGAGCTATTCTGCTTTTTATTTCTGTGGTGCATCTCCCATCTGATGTTATTATTTTGCCCAAGTATTTGAAACGTTGCACTTGTTTCAGATTTGTCTCATTTATTTGTATGATTGTTTCTTCGATATAACCATTACTTCTATTTTCTTACTATTCAGACTGAGACCTTTCTTGTTGCTTTCTTTTACTATTATATCTATCACTTCTTGTAGTTCATTCTCATATTGTCATTATATTCCTTATATCACTTTTAATATCATTATCTTTCTCATTTCTTGTATCATCTTTACAATAATTTACATTTTGATTCGTATCATCTTGTCATTTCGCAATCTTTATCACTATTTCTGTTACAATCTTTATCACTATTTCTAACACAATCTTTATCACTATTCCTATCGCAATCTTTATCACTATTCCTAACACAATCTTTATCACTATTCCTAACACAATCTTTATCACTATTCCTAACACAATCTTTATCACTTTTTCTTTTACAATCTTTATCACTATTCCTGTCACAATCTTTATCACTATGTCTGTCACAATCTTATCACTATTTCTGTTACAATCTTTATCACTATTCCTGTCACAATCTTTATCACCATTTCTGTTTTCTAGAGCTGCAGGAACACTGTACCAACTTCTGCTTGTCAGAGAGCAAATCCTCACAGAAGACTTTGATCCTCTGCTCATCAGAAAGTTTATTCCCATCTGCATGTCACAGTACAAGAGGATATTCTCCACCACCAGGTCAGTACGTGTCCCAGGCCAATACAAGAAAGTATCCTCTATCATCAATTTTTAATTTTTGTCTTAGTGCATGTCCATGGCATGTCCCAGGCCAGTGCAAAAAAGTATTCTCTACCATCAGTTATTAATTTATGTCCCAGAGGATGTCCCGTGCATGTTCTAGAGCATTACCAAGTGCATGTCTTACAGCATGTCCCAGCCCAGTGCAAGAAAGTATTCTCTACCATCAGTTGTTAATTTATGTCTTAGTGCATGTCCCAAAGTATGATCCCAGTGCATGTCCCAGAGTATGATCCCAGTGCATGTCCTAGAATATGATCCCAGTGCATGTCCTAGAGTATGATCCCATTGCATGTTCCAGAGCATGATCTCAAGTGCATGTCCCAGAGCATGATCTCAAGTGCATATCCCAGAGTATGATTCCAGTGCGTGTTCCAGCCCAGTACAAAAAAGTATTCTCTACCATCAATTATTAACTTATGTCCCATGTGCTGCTACAAGAGAATATTATCTTATCTTCAGATCATTTATTGGTGTATGTCACATTACAGGATATGAGCTACCCAGCATTCATCTGTCATTCTTAAATGACATTAATCTTTAAATCTTTCATTAACACTAAATGTCTACAATTATTTTCCTAGACCATCAAATGCCTACATTTATCTTCCTAGACCACCAAATATCTACATTTCGAAGATAATACCATCAGTTATCAACTTATGTCCATCATAATACCATCAGTTAATAACTGCATCTGTTTTAATCATGTTTTGATATTCTGATTGTTTACTATGAATGATAATATCGTATGAGAGAGAACAGACGGTTATGTTCACTTTCTGCGCGGTTTCACTTTGTCTTTTGCCCAGTGCTGAGACTGCTATGATGGGGACTACAGCTACCTTTCTTTGTTTGGGAGATGTGAAACTAATTCGGATGACTCCACTGGGGCGGGCGATTGATCAATTATGGATTTTAATTCGTTTGCAGTGTTACCAGGACCTACCATAACCATATCAACATTTATCTTCCTAGACCTCGAAATATCTACATCTATCTACCTGAACCTCCAGATATCTACATCTATCTACCTGAACCTCCAGATATCTACATCTATCTACCTGAACCTCCAGATATCTACATCTATCTACCTGAACCTCCAGATATCTACATCTATCTACCTGAACCTAGAAGATATCTACATCTATCTACCTGAACCTCCAGATATCTACATCTATCTACCTGAACCTCCAGATATCTACATCTATCTACCTGAACCTCCAGATATCTACATCTATCTACCTGAACCTCCAGATATCTACATCTATCTACCTGAACCTCCAGATATCTACATCTATCTACCTGAACCTCCAGATATCTACATCTATCTACCTGAACCTCCAGATATCTACATCTATATTCCTTGACCAGCAATATCCACATTTATCATTCTAGACTATCAAATGGCTACATATATCTTTCTTGAATACCAATTGTCCTCATTTGTCTCTCGCACTGACCATCTACATTTATCTTTCTTGAACATAGACCCATCTTTTAGCTTCCCATAGTCTCATATGTCAGCTTTCCACAGAATTCCAGGTGAGGAGATGGACAAGTTGGTTCACTATCCAGTCAGGCAGTCACAGGTGAGCTTTGTATGGTAGGTAACTGGCGAGGATTACAAATGAAGAGAAAATATGGGAGAGTGAAAGGTTGTTTCATATTTTGTTAAAATATCAAAATCTAATACTGTTCTTTTCAGAAAAACAAATAATTCTGTAATAAACAAAAGAATAGGAATGGCAAAAAGTAATTTTAATGTCATGAAGAACATACTAACATCAAAACAAATAACACCAGGGCTAAAATTAAGAATAGCAAAATGTTACATCTTCTCAATATTCCTATATGGTGCAGAAACATGGACATTAGACAAGAAAACAGAACAGAGATTGAGATGTGGATATATAGAATAGGTAGAATTGGATGGAAGGAAAAGAAAACAAATGAAGTCTTAAAACAAATCAAAATGAAAAGTGAACTACTAAGCACAATTCAAACAAGACAAATGCGATTTTTGGGACATGTTAAAAGACACAACAGCCTCCTAAAAGTAATCCTGGAGGGGAAAATACAAGGTAAAAGAGGCAGACCAAA
Source organism: Megaustenia siamemsis (assembly GCA_032433765.1). NCBI lineage: Eukaryota > Metazoa > Mollusca > Gastropoda > Stylommatophora > Ariophantidae > Megaustenia > Megaustenia siamemsis. The sequence continues at coordinate 64,974,305 of JAVIAB010000088.1, forward strand.
ACTAACATGGATGAGCAATATCAAAAGATGGACAAACCAGCCTATGACAACCTGCACTATCAAAACAAGAGACAGCAGAATGGCGCTCCATGGTAGCCAACCATAGTTGCGGAGATGGCACTCGATGATGATGAATTTGGTAATGAGCTAAACTAAAATTTTCAAATTTGCTACAATGCTACACAATGACACTAACTGAAACTAGATATAGATATCAGGTCACATGTACTTTGCAGAAGGTTGATTTCACCACAGTTTGTCTGAAAGAATTTCTGTCTCTAGCCAGATCTCCCACAGAATGTTACTTTCACCACAGTTCATCTGAAAGAATTTGTCTCTAGCCAAATCTCCCACAGAACATTGCTCTCATCACAGCCCATCTGAAAGAATTTCTTTCTCTAGCCAGTTCTCCCACAGAATGTTACTTTTACCACAGTCCGTCTGAAAGAATTTCTGTCTCTAGCCAGATCCCCTGCAGAATGTTGCTTTCACCACAAACTGTCTGAAAGAATCTGTCTCTGGCCAGATCTCCCATAAAAGTAGAAGCAGAAAAATAGGAAGTAGAAAAAGGAGAAGGACAAGAAGAAAAAGGAGAAGGACAAGAAGAAGAAGGATAAGGAGGAGGAGAACTTGAGAAAAAAATTATCTGTAAGAATAATGGCTTAAGAAAAATTGTTTCCTCAAAGTGTTTAGGTCTATGAGGAATATAGTGTCAGTATTTGTCAATGTGTAATAGAACCATGTCTGGGTCAAACAAGTCCATTTGTAACATGATTGATCAATTGACCCGCTATGACGCCGCTGATGATCAGCCGCCTTGTTCAGAACTGTTGAGACACTGTGGCTGGCCTAACTGCGTGTCCGGTGTTCTATTAGTACTTCGCGATGCTGACTGATGGCTTCTATACAGAACTCTGCCTTGTAGTCTGCTTTGCAACCCGCCATTCGTTCATCGCTACCTGGTTAGGAGTACCTCACTGATGCAATTTATTGAACAAGACCATGTCTGAGTAAAACAAGTGTAAATTTATTCAGTTAATAATACATCCACTCTGTTACTCGAGTGGGCACAGAAATGATCGCTTTACACAGGCTGAATTTTAACAATGTCAACCTCACATCCACACAATCCCTTGCTTGCTTATAAAGACAGGTCAACTCCCTGTCCAGCACAGCTAATGACAACTTATGACTCACACATAGGTACCAATGAGCAACATCATTGTTCAAGTTCACCTAAATTGACAGCATCAACTTCTCACTCTCATGAAATTCCCATTGAGCATCCACTGCCCATCACAATACAATAGATTGGTCGACCTCTCGCTCTGCACAAATGAAAAGACACTGATAAGTTCAGACAACATAACTACAGTATGTGCAAGCCTCTAGCCTGCTTCACTTCCTCATGAAACTCCACTGTTCATTACAATCACAGTAGATCTGTCGACCTCTCGCTTTCCCACAATGAAAATACACTGATACGTTCATACAATAAACTACAATGTTAGCAAGCCTCGTGCCTGCTTAACTTCCTAATGAAACTCCACTGTGCAATCAAATCACAGTAAATACGTCAACCTCTCGCCCTTCCACAATGAACAGACATTGATAAGTTCATACAATAGAACTGCAACAGGTTAGCGAGCCCATAGCTCACACCTCAAGAAAATCAACATATTTCTTGTTCCACTTCCTTCCGTCCCTGGCCGAGTCACACAGCCTCACAGGAACCGTGGTAACTATTTCACCATGAAATGTTACTTCACAACGAGACCACTGCTCGCATACTGAGACTGAACACTAAAACTAACCTATTCTAGTGTTGGTAGTCAACTGGCTCACACACTAACAACTGTAAACTAAAACTAAATGTTCGAAAGTTGGTAGCACACTGGCACACACACACTAATAACTGTAAACTAAAACTAACTGTTCAAAGGTTGGTAGCCAACCGGCTCAGACAAATGAAAACTAACAACTAACTAACTGTTCAAAGGTTGGTAGCCAACTGGCTCACACAAATGAAAACTCAACTAAATAACTGTTCAAAGGTTGGTAGCCAATCGGCTACTGCCTTTTCGGCGAGGCTTGCTCACAGGCCCACCGCTTGATCAACTCTGTCCTTCTAACTCTATCCTTCCCCTCTCTCTTTTCTTCAGCCAATTGTCATCCGTGAACTCTCCTACAATTCCTGAGAACCACTTAGCTGATTTCAAGTTCACACTCTCTTCACACGCACTTTCCATGCCATTCTCCCCTGCTCACTCACCTTCTCTACATGACTTTTTTACCCATTTCTCTATCACTCTCCCCTTATTTTTCCACCACTCCTTCCCCTTTGATGCCTTTACCCCTTCTCATTACACGCCACCTCTATGTCTTTCTCTTCAACCATCCATCTTCTTTCTTCCTTTCTATCTCCCTATTACAAATGACCAACAGTCTATTTTATATCTGATGTGATATCACACCATGTGCTCAACATTCTCAGAAAAAATTCCTAGGTACCATTTTCAGTGACTGGATGAACCAGAGTTCTGTCTCAGTCTGAGAAAGTGTTACTAGCTCTGAGAGTTAAAAGCTGGACCTTTCTGGTCAGTAGTAAGTGCACTAACTGTCCAGTCACTGAGGCTTCAAATAAAAAAGCAGAAAGAAGAGTATATCTTTTATTTACAAAGGGAAACATAGGAGACAAGGTGCCTGGCAACAACAGAGCTGGAAACTGCCAGCGACTCATAGCTGATGGTTTGTGCAGACCATGACCCAGAACCATCGAGACACTATTCCACCTCTTCGCTGTGTCTCTAGTAACAGACTAACCAGTCTAGTCTGGCCAAGTGAGTAGGGGTCGAAGCCATGCCGTTTTTTAAAAATTTTTTTTCTATATCTATTATTTTTTCATTTCTCCTAACAATTAGCTTCACTGCAGTTTTGCAATGTTATACATAAATGTGCATTTTTTTACCTTGACCATGCGATTAAATTACATTTTTTAAAACTGAAAAACTCAGTCAGAATTTGGATTTGATAGGAAATGTATTCTTCTACAGCATGTGGTAGTGAGCAGGCGGGGTCTGATGTACAGGTTGGACATTGCAGACTCTCACGGAGAACTAGTCCCCCGAGCCAACTGGAAAGGCAGCTAGAAATTATCAAAGCAGATGCTGACTCAAGATATGGTAAAATTTGTTTGTTTGTCGGAGAGGGTTTCATTATCTCATGTATGTAAATGTTTCTTGTTTTTATGGTAAGTAAATTCATTCATTTCCTGTTTGTATGTGAAAATAATTTTTATTTGCATGAAAGTCAATAAAGCAACCTAAAATATGAAAGTTGACCTCTTGCTTACGTGTATCAGGAACGTAGTTTTGATGTTAGGAGGAGCTCTTCTAAATGTATGAGTATGGTGTATTTATTTCTTCTCACGATGATGTTAATTGGATACTGACAGACAGCTGGTATGTCACGGACAACTCTGGACAGCTACAATATGACAGGCGACACACTTGCCTCGGTAGCTTAGTTTGGAAAACCACCTGACTGGACTATAGACGTTCGGACAACCCGTGTTCAATTCCCGCTGGGAGCAGTGTGAATTGTACTCGTGGTTGGGGGAAAAAAAAATACCCCCACGGTCAACCCAGCCGTTGGCAGAAATGGGGTACCAGGGTATTACATTGGGAAGGTGAGGAATGTCGCCTCGCATCTGAGTTTCGATGCTTGAGGCGACACTATACAGAAATCTCCGAACATTTCTGGATAGACGGCCGAGCACATATGGGTGTAAACTCGAGTGCTAAGACACCGGTTCAAGTCTCGTACTTTACCTTTATCACACGTGCCCGTTGGCCCTGACCATACTGACCTCCTGGATCATAATATAATTTTGGAATAATATGGAAAATATAATTTGCTATTGTGCTATCTCTATAAGGTACTATAGCTCTATTTCGGTCCTCTAGTCTATGAATTTATAAAACATTATTTCTCCAGATTTTTCAAAATACTTCCTAACCTGTTGTTCTGTAATATCCTTCTTTAAATTTTGTACTACTATCTTACAGCTATTAGTTTTGGTTGCCATATTTCTTGCTGTAGTTACTCTTTGCACTCGTCTCTTACTTTAACAGCCTTCATTAGATTTTTTTTTGTCTTTCCCTTTTTCAATAATCACCAAAAATGTTCTCTACAATTATACAATTGTTACAATTTACATATCACTCTTTCAATAATAACCAAAAATGTTCTCTACAATTATACAATTGTTACAATTTACATATCACTCTTTCAATAATCACCAAAAATGTTCTCTACAATTATATAATTGTTACAATTTACATATCACTTTTTCAATAATCATCAAAAATGTTCTCTACAATTATACAATTTACATATCACTCTTTCAATAATCACCAAAAATGTCCTCTACAATTATACAATTGTTACACTTTACATATCACTCTTTCAATAATCACCAAAAATGTTCTCTACAATTATACAATTGTTACAATTTACATATCACTTTTTCAATAATCATCAAAAATGTCCTCTACAATTATACAATTGTTACACTTTTCATATCACTCTTTCAATAATAACCAAAAATGTTCTCTACAATTATACAATTGTTACAATTTACATATCACTCTTTCAATAATCACCAAAAATGTTCTCTACAATTATACAATTGTTAAATTTACATATCACTTTTTCAATAATCATCAAAAATGTTCTCTACAATTATTACAATTTACATATCACTCTTTCATCATCTCTTAACTCATCATTTATTCTTCTTAATATCACACGTGTCCTTTTTCAATTTCCCCTATCTAAACTCCTATATGACCTTTCTTTCTTCTTCCCTTTCCTATCACTATGTGGCTGCAATTGCCTTTCCTAAAAAAATGTATTTACTCAAGGACACATATAATATTTTACATTATTATCTCTGGATGTTTCCAGTCATGCACAATTTCAACTTACTGTTGTTAGTATACACAATGTAACAATATACTTCTTACTAATGTACTATTAAATAAATTAATTAACTACCCTGTGGAAGAATCATGGACACATCACATTTCTCTAATTAATTATAATCCATTAATTATTCACCACATAATTCATTTAGCTCAGTGGTTAGTGAACTGGACTACAAAGGACAAGAGGTAGGGTTCGATCCCATCCGACGGCTTCCGGGTTCACCCAGCCTTAAATGGGTACTGGATTTTTTTCTGGGAAAGTGAAGCGGCACGGGCATAATACCGACTACATTATCTCAAAAATCATGTGCTGAAGGTCTGTAAAATTTATGGTCACTAACACCATATTCCCTATACACCACTTGGCGTGACGGGGGTACTTTACTTTTTTTTTTACATAATTCATTTAATGTTCACACTGTCCGATATGGTTCGTTGAATATTCCTCCTTGAAAGAATTCGCATCTGAAAAGTTTCATAAATTCACCACACTGCTTTGTCTGTGTTATAACACCTTGTCGTTTAATCCTATTTTTCCTTGAATCAATCACTGTTTATAATTCTACTGTTCTAGCTATAGCTTGAAAGTTATCGTTACTTTCCTCACCATCTTGTCTGTAGTTCTGCTCTTGCTTGAACCATCCCCGTCATTAGCTGCACTCGGAATTTCCTTGTCTTTGCTTGCTCTGACCGTCTGTAGTTCTTTCAGCTTGTTTGACCGCTTACTGCACTTCGCTGGTATTAACAGTTTTCTTCCTTTGTTTGCTGCATCTTTTGTTGATGTTTGACGATGCTGCTACTACTGCCATGCCCCAACAGTCTGCTTTTCTTCTCGACGTAAGCCTTTAGAGCCTGGTCACATTCCAATGTATCAGGAACGTAGTTTTGATGTTAGGAGGAGCTCTTCTAAATGTATGAGTAGGGTGTATTTATTTCATCTCACGATGATGTTAACTGGATACTGACAGACAACTGGTATATCACGGACATCTCTGGACAGCTACAATATGACAGGCGACACACTTGTCCGTTGGCCCTGACCTTACTGACCTCCTGGATCTCGATCAATCACGTGATTTTCTCGCTTGGGAAACCCCAACACGTTATATATCGTGTCCCATGTTAGGGTATAGTGTTTTGTACTTCAACTTGTGTTGTGTCTGTGACTTTTTGTTTCTTTCCTTTAACGTTCCCAAGTCTTTCTTCACCAGGTGTGATCTGCTAACTGTTGGACACACCAAATTAGAACACATTTATGCAAACAGTCTTTATTTCACAGCCCAATCTATGAGCGACGCGTTTAGCATGTTTACATGGCATTACATGACCACTGTTGGAATTAAGGTCATTCACAAGCTGCCTAGTAGCAATGTTACTCGTCACTGAGCCCTAGGCTTCTACACACTTCTCTACTCATTTAAACGGAGACCGTTCCCCATTGAATGACCTACTCAGGTATAAGTCTAATACACTTATTCTGCCAGTTTAGTGTACTTCTATCGAGACTGTTCCCCGCTGAACAGCCTCTTCTGATCTAATGCTAACCTACTTATTCTATTCGTCTCATGGGCTTTAATTTTCTGGAAACTCCTAACCTAATCCTCGAGGTTTCATCTATCATTGTTCAGAACTCTCTACATATACGTGTGTGTTATCTCTCTGATGTTCCAGAAAATCCCCCATTTCTTTGTGTCTCCTCTTTAAATATTTGTCGGCTCCTCCAATCAAATTGATCCATGTGTTTAGTTTCTCAACTAATACACCCCCGCAAACCTCGAGATAGTCTGTTTTCCTATCTTTTTTTTCTTTTCTAGTTGCTTGTCGTCTATTTCTGAACTCATGCCAATACACCCCCGCAAATCTCGTGGACCATTATCGTTTCCGATTGCTTGTCCTTCACCTTGGACAATCCCTCTTTCTCCCTTCCTTTCCTTTCTCGTGATATTGGACCCCCCACGTCTACATATGTGGGGAGCTTATCTCGTGTTTGTATGGGGAGTTTATCTCATGTTTGTATGGGGAGCTTATCTCGTGTTTGTATGGGGAGTTTATCTCATGTTTGTATGGGGAGTTTATCTCATGTTTGTATGAAAAGATAACCTGATACTTCTATCAAAAGTTCAAGTGGTTTCATCATATTTATATATATATAATTACATAATAGCAATTTCTTGTTAACACATAGGTTAATTCTCTATCAGTGAAAGAAACTGGGAAAATTTGGCTGTAGATCATAGCACATGGAGAACAAAAATTAAAAATGGCACAACTTCTGAGACAGAATACTGATTGATATTAAATTCAGAAGACAAAAGGCACAGGAGAAAGGAGATGAGGTCAGTCACAATGAATACATCTTGTTCATTCTGCGGATGGATCTCTCTATACAATATATGGCAGATTCAGCCACGAGAGAAGTTGTTCAGCAAAGCAGCATCCAGCATAAGACACTAATATGTTTACCAACCGTTTGACAAGACACCGAAGGCCATATTATAGGTTAATGATATTCCTACTTCAGACCTCAAAAGATCTAAGTCAGGCGGCATTTTAGAGAAACGAAAACTTTCATTTAATACAATTTTGATCCCTTGTACAGGGAGATCATGTAAAAGAACTTGCCACGGTGGAAAAAAAAAAAATTAAAATTCCAACTACTGTCCAGGTAAACTTAGAAAAAACAATTCCTACCGAATTAAATAATATGCATGCACTGAGATTCAATATCTAGCCCTCTTGGAAAACAGTGACAAACAGTAGGTCCTGTGTGCATTCTGCGCATATTAAAGGACACTTGGCAGTTGGAAATCGAAAAGAGTAGGCCAGAAATGGCTGTTGCCAGGGCAAAATTAATAGGAAAAAATCTACATAAAAAGTTAAAATTCTCGACAATAAACATGAAAGTATCTCAGAAGTCGGAGAATATCTGCCTGCATGGTGGGGGATACGTGAGCACAAGTGGTACTTTGGTTTTTTTCCCATAATATTTTTCTAATAATTGAAAACACAATAGCTAAATAGCCCTCGAAGTGAGTAAAACAATGATACATGAATCGTGTTTGTACGACAATTAGAAAAAAAAAGTTATGATTTTTAAAGTGAATTAAATGTGTTAAATGAAGCAAAGAAGAAAAAAACCATAATGCCAGGTTGGCCATACAAAAAAAGCCGAATTTTTTTTTTTACATCAAAATTATTATCTTTATATTTGGTGTACATTTTTAAAATAATAATAGTTTTATTTGATTTACATAAAAAATAATAGTCATTTTAATTTATTTATATCAAAATAACTGTCATTTTCTGGAATTTATGACAAAAATAACAGTCATTCTCTGCAATTCATGTCAGAGTAATTATAAATTTCTGTGATTCACATAAAAATAATACTGATTTTCTGCTAAAGAAATCACATCATTGTTGTTATTTTATGTATAAGAAGTATAATTTTATTATTAATTTTTTTTTTAATTCATTTTTTAAAAAATTGTTTACAATATATAAATAAACCATCCAGGTATCAGTGAATTAGACACCTCAAAAGCTATTTATCATTAGCTGTTCAATAAATTACATTTTTTTACCAGAGGTAGAAAACTTTATACAAACTTCACAATGTGAGACAATCTGATCATCAGAGGATGATCGTTTAAACAACAACAACAACAAAATAATTTTACAAAAAAATCATGCTTGGGGAAAAACATGTTAAAATTGTATTAAATAACAAGTGTTCCATTTATTTATCACAAAGTGCACAATTATATTATAAGGAACTTACAAAGGGCATTTTAAAAATGACATTTATTGAAAAAAGAAAGAAAAATAAAGCAACGTCCAGAAACTGTCAGATATTTAGTAATGAATAAGTTTGAAGAAATTACATTAAAAATAACTAGAAACAATGATAGAAAAATAAAAAAGGAAAAAATCTTTACAATCTTGTGAGCTGAACGATAAACTGAGGAATGTTAATATAATTAATTTAATATTATTAAATGCTGCATAGATGCATTAGTTACATTTCTGAAATTTCATTATAAACAATGGCACAAAAAATAAACACAAATTTTGTTAACTGAAAAGACCTGATCACTAATGGTGTTGTCTGGTGAATAGCAAGGATTATCTGTCAACTAGCTAAAAGACTCAACTTTTTCCTAATGTAAACATATAACAAATAACATTATGTCCAATACTAAAAAGAATGATGACAAATTACTTGGGATATTAACATACACTAAACATACTTAAAACTCTCTGCAATATGTGCCATTTTGGCATGCAAGGTTTCTGTTTCTGATATTGTGGTTCTGCCCTATGTGCCATCTTCAGCTCGAAAGGAGAGTAGATAAATAATAGATAGATACAAACATACTTACAAAAATATCACATGACCAAAAGCAAAATCTGCCAAGAACTCTACTAATGGCATGTGGTATTCAGACTCTGTGGAATCTGGATCATCCACTCTACACCTGAGACACACACTCTGCTTTGTTAGATCCCCCTCGTTCTCTGCATTGACAGACAGAACTGTTTCTATGTATGTGACATCACCTTCACCTTCTGTCCTTACATGATGCAGTGTTTCACCTTCGATAGAAGTGCTACGTCGAACAACTCCTTCCAATCTATCCACTACCTCCGCGTCCACTGCACTGAATGCTTCTATGGTATTTAGGTGCTGATTGGTAGAGATGGCTGTCTTAATCTGTCTCTCTAGCCTCCTCCTGTCTGCATCCTCTACCTTTTGACGTTGTTCTGCTTGTCTCCTCACTTGGACTTTATGGACAGCTTCTTTCCTGGCCACTGTCTGCAACCTTATCTTAGCTCCATGACTGATAGCAAACTTCACAGCTCGGGCCTGCTCTTGATCAGATAGTGTTTCTAGCCACTCAAGCGTCCCATTCTGTGCCGCCCTGCTCTTTCCATCAATGAAACCAAGGGTTGCATTTGGAGCTCGTCGCCAGAGAGCATCCATCATGCCCAGCACTCTCTCAGCTTCCATGTTATGCACCGGTGCTGAGGCAGTGGCAATGAGCATTTCATCTGTAGGTCTGGACAGATCACCATACAGATATGGACCTAACTGACGCTCAAGCTTCTCAATAAAAGCAGTTGCCAGGGCTTTTACTGTCTCATAAAGTTTATCCAGATTTAATCCCAGTTCAAATTTCCTGAGGAGATCTACATCTTTATCTGCAGTGTCAAAGGGGAGGTCAAAAGCATTGTGCGTGCAGGTGTAGATATAGGATGGCTCTTCCACAATCTTTCTAAGGTACTCTAACAACTTCCCATACTTATCTTTAATTGCAAGATTGTTCAAGCCCTCCCGGTTCTTATAAACAACTTCCATCCAGGGTCCAGTCAGGAACTTGGAAAACATACCCAGGGCTTGAAGCTGAATCTGGGTGTCACCATCCATCAGCTGCTTATGGATAGCTTCTTTCAATAAACTGTTCCTTTCTTTTAAGAATTCCAGGAAGGTGCTTCTTAAACAGTGAACAGTTGCTGCCATATGGAACAGAACATGAATTCTGTTCCCTACATACCTGAGGATGATGCCAGATTTCAGGTTCCTACTCCGCAGGAATGTCTGTAATCCCTGTGGATCCCCAGAACCCTATTTGTACCTTAGTTTTGAAAGATTGTGGATCAAGCTTGAAACCACACAGCCTGTTGGGGTCGAAGTTGTATCCTTCCACTCTCTGTCCAATCTCGCAAGCGTGAGCCTGGCTGCACTTGCCAGACCATCCAGAGGGTGGACATGACATTTCAGGTCATAAATGCTAAGATTGTACCTCTCTTCAAGTCTCCGAACAACACAGTTATTTACGGGGGCTCTGTCTGTAAGGGTGCTCTTGATTGTCTGCAAGATGTGCGACCCTACTTCAGACTCATCATTGCCACTGTAAACGCTGTATATTTTGAAGATATCAGAGAGGCTGTGGCTGATATGGTCTTCATAATCATCAGCTGACCCACCTGAAAGAAGTCCAATACTCAGAGTTAAAGATGTTTGCTTATTACCCACAGCTGTGGTGATGTGCACTTCATTGATATGTTGACCATCAAATGAAGTAGCATCCCAAGACAGTGTTGCACATGTAGACCTATGTAGCAGGTACCCTGCCTGAAGAGTAGACAAAACACCTGCCTCATATGACATCTGTGCCACAACACTTGAAGAAGGCAAATTAGAGACTGTAACACAAGACATAGGATACATAGTAGAAAACACATAGGCTAACAAATCAGTACACTTGTCAACACTAACATTGCTCAATAAACACTTATACAAACACTTCCTTACTTGATAGCTATACTGTCTACCATCTACTTTCACCTCAACAACACCAGTAGTGGGGGCCTCACTTAGTTTTTCGCTCAGCTCTACAACCTGGTTTTCCAATGCAGCAATATTCTTCCCGGTTACTATTTTGTATTTTGCAAAATCTTTTTTAACAATTTCTGTGCTCAAAGTAAGCTGTGATTTATCATGCTTGAGCTGCTCATTTCTATTTGAAAGATTAAGTTTTTCTTTTTCAAGTTTATTTATTTTTTGTTCACAGTTTCTGATCAGCATCTGGCAAGTGCTAAGTTTTCCTTTCAAATTCGCAATTTTATTATTTAAAATTTGGAATCTATTTTTAACATAATAAGAAGTACTGTTACTTTGTATAGCAGCACTATATCTATCTCTCAATGATTTTATAGTCAGATTTTTTTTATTAATTATGTCTGTTATCTTCCCGGGTGGATAGCATATGTCTGTCTTGTACATTCGTCTAATTTCTGTCAACTTTTTATGCAAGCGAGAATTATTTTTTTGCATATTTTTTATTGTGCGCTGCTTGTTTGTACAATGCTCGCAGGCACGTCTAAGTTTTCTTGGGGATGGTGACGTATCTGAATTGTCACTTATGACAGGTCCAGCTACGTCACACTTGGAGGGTCCAGCTGAACGTTTTCTTGGGGATGGTGACGTATCTGAATTGTCACTTATGACAGGTCCAGCTACATCACACGTGGAGGGTCCAGCTGAACGTTTTCTTGGGGATGGTGACGTATCTGAATTGTCACTTATGACAGGTCCAGCTACGTCACTCGTGGAGGGTCCAGCTGAAAGGAAAGATTGTTCAACAGAAACAGTAGTAGGCAATTTTATTAAAGGAATTGGGAAAATATCATTACAAAGATTTATTATAGAGTTCAAACGCTCAACATTTAAATATGCTCTTTTAGCTTTAAAAAATTTGTCAAAGTTATGTACACTCTTTAAAAAAGCATTTTCATCTATACAATTTGGCTCTACAGTCCGCACAAAACTTAAAATGTCATTAGAAACTAGCCTGACAGAAGAACATTTCTGGAAGAGTTTCCTTTTACCATCCCCCAGCAACAACTTAGCAACATAACCCTTTTTCAAAGGATATTCAGCGGTGAAGGCAGCAAGCTGTGCCATTAATTCATGAATATGTTTCTTATCCTTGACACCTTCTTGGCTTGCCATTTCAAATTTATCGCTAGGCTGCTTCACTTGTCACAGACTTGACTTGTCACGGCTTGCGTACCACTCAGTTCTACGCCTCAATTATTATTGTGACACTCTCAGACTGGGAGACTGGCTCGATTCAGTGACTACTCTTCTACTGTGGGGAAAAAAAGAGAAATTATTCAATACTTCACATTTAAATTATTCATTCTTTATGGATTCAACATATTTAATTATAATAAAATATCAAATAATTATAATATTAATGTATCTTATACAAATAAAATAATGATTGAAATCCCCCTCTATGCTCAAAGATAAATGAGGAAGGAAAAAAGAATGAATAAAGTAAAAATAAAGTAAAGTACGAGACTTGAACCGGCGTCTCAGCACGCGAGGTTGCACCCATGTGTGCTCAGCCACCTATCCAGAAATGTTAGGAGATTTCTGTATAGTGTCACCTCAAGCATCGAAACTCAGATGCGAGGCGACATTCCTCACCTTCCCAGGGTAATACCCTGGTACCCATTTCTGCCAACGGCTGGATCGACCATGGGGTATTTTTTTTTTCCAACCACGAGTACAATTCACGTGGCTTCCAGTGGGAATTGAACACAGGTTGTCCTAACGTCGGTAGTCCAATTGAGTGGTTTTCCCAACTAGGCTACCGAGGCCCCCAAGAATGAATAAATTGAATGAGTGAAATTTGACTGACTCGGTGTGACTGTGTCATGACGACTCACACTCACACCGATGCCAACTCATGGTATAGGCAGGTAGGTCTTATAAGAAAAAAAGAAAATTAATTATTCACTGTTATATAATTATTTCAATTTCATTGCACATGTGATCATGATGATGATCATTCATTCTGTCTCATTCTTCATATTTAATTATAATAATAAAATAAACCATATATATTTTTTTTTATAATGAAATGATTGATGTGATGATTGATTGAATGAAATGAAAAATTTAAAAATGAGATGGTAAAAAATGTTTATTAGATGTAAAAAGTAGCAAAAAACCTAAAAACAACTTACAATTCAATAATTGGGAATATATTGTAATACCAGGAAAATGAAAATACTACATACAACCACTTATACATATATTTGTGGGACGTTTTAAATTTTAAATAAAAAATTGATTGTCAGCGCCTGCCTTGCCGGCTTATCAGCCTTATGCTTATGAAATTATAATATTCTTATTTTATTATCGGCATTTGAACGACCACATACATATGTCCACACCAGGTCACACCATTATTATTTTATCAAAAATTGTGACAATTGTCCCCATGTTTTTGTTTGGGCTCTTCAACCATCATCATTTGCCTCTTACTGAGAACTCACTCAACGTTCTTTTTTTAGTTATTATAGTTAGTTATAATTGAAATTGGCAATCGGCAATCGAATCACATAAATTTAAATTGACAGCTGACTAGTAAACTTCATAAGAGAGTCTGGAATCCTTATCCTACATTGAGGATTTCTGATTGAGACTTGATCGTAGAGATAAGAGAGAGAGAGAGAGAGATACTTAATTATATAATTAATTAATAAATATAATTATAATTTAATAATTAAAATTAATAATATAAAAATATCTTTAAAATAATTGAAAACTGCTAGAATTAGAATAAAAATTTAGATAAGAGGAGTAGTATCTTGGTCTACGCCCTATGGGCTGGCTACGGCAGGTCAATTATTGACTCAATTGATTATAGAGATTCGTCTGTAATTAAAATGTGTAGAATCAGGTTATGATGTTATCTTATTACTTTAGCACAGCTTAGCAGCATTTTATTTTGCAATGACTTAAAGTTCAACAGTGGACATTACATCATTCGGCATTCGCTGATGGCCTTTACTATTATTATTATTATTATACTGAAGGAGGTCAAAAAGTAATGCACACCAATTTTTTTCTCGGCTAATAATAAAGATAGGAACATGAAATTTTGCACACTTGGAATATGATATGTTCCAATTATGTGCACCAAATTGCACAGCATTCTGATAAATATTACGCAATCTATGAACCGTTAAAATGGAGCTTGTCAACAATGTCCGTTACAAACAGCGAATTGTCATAGAATTTCTGGTTGCGGAAAAAAGAAACTGTGGCAAACATTCATAAACGACTGTGTGCAGTGTACAAATTTTCTGCAGTCGATAGGAGCACAGTTAGTCGCTGGGTTCGGAGAATTAAAGCTGCAGAAAGTGTACGAGTGGAGCTGCATGATTTACCGCGTTCTGGACGTGTTGCCTCGGCTACCAGCACAGACATGTTAAACCGGGCTGATGCCATTATTCGTAAGGATAGGCGTATCACTAGTCAGCAATTGGCATTGCAGCTTACAGTCAGCAAGGGAAGTGCAATCGCAATTTTTAAAACTCTCGGATATTCAAAGATTTGCGCTCGATGGGTTCCTCGGTGCCTAACAATGAACAAATGATCACAGAGTTCAAAGGAAAACATTCTGTTCTGAATTGTTGGAGCATTTCGGTGTTGAAGGAGAAATGTTTTTGTCAAAAATTGCTACCGGTGACGAAACGTGGGCACATTATTATGAGCCTGAAACAAAAATGCAGTCAATGGAATGGCATCATCCGCAGTCACCAAAAAGAAAAAAATTCAAAACATCTCCATCAGCCGGAAAGGTGATGATCACTGTCTTCTGGACATTGATGGTGTGATTCTTGTTGATGTAATGACAAGAGGTGAGACAATCAACTCGACAGCTTACATCAATACACTGACAAAACTCAAAATCGGTTCCACAGAGTTCGGCCTAATAAGCCATCTGCAGATTTGTTGCTTCAACATGACAATGCACGCCCTCACTCAAGTCTGGTAACACGGGAAGCAATCAACAATTTGGTTGGACTGTACTGCCCCATCCTCCTTACAGCCCTGATCTGGCTCCCTCAGATTTCCATCTGTTTGGACCACTCAAAAAATTCCTGCGTGGGACACACTTTGACAATGATGAGGATGTGATCCGTGCAGTTAAAAATGGCTACGCGAGCAGGACAAAACTTGGTACAAACGAGGCATTCATGACCTAGTTTCGCGTTGGCGTAAGGCAATTGAATACGCTTGGACGGAGATTATGTTGAAAAATAGGTAGTGTAAAGGTGATGTTCAGCTACAATCTGTGAAAATTTCACACATTTTTCCCGAATAGTTTCCGAGAAAAAAATGGGTGTGCATTACTTTTTGACCTCCCTACGTAAAATAAATGCATGGTCATCAATTTCCGTGATGGCGGATGGCGTGCCGTATAATAATTATGATTATCTTATCCAAACACGGGCGGGGTCACTTTGAAATTTCACACACTTACTATGTAAAAATGGACGCTGAATCTAAATATCCATGTTATTCAACTGCAGCTTACCTTATTTTGGTAAATAATGATGATGAAATCGTTGTATGAAGCTGAAAAATCCGCTGTAAAACAAAATACAATCGTTCTCGACCTCGTTTGACTTCGTAAAATGACGTAATTCTGCTGGCTGATCGATCGAGTTGCCAGATGGAAATTTGATAAACGGCCAAAAAACCGTGCTAAAAAAGCCAAGAAAAAGCCAAACACTACTTTAAAAAGTCAAAGCAAAAAGTCAAACATTTTTACATAATCACATCATATTTAATGCTCCAAACCTATTTTAATATAATGAACAAGTAATTTTAAGGAACTGATTATATTCTGTTAACAATTTTACTTCAAAATCAACTTATCAACATTTTTTAAATGTCCGTTTGCATGATATAGTCTGCTTTGAAGACTTGTAAATGTAGTTCGTGATAGAGTTCATGTGGATCAGCTTTAGTTTGTTGAAAAAGGCTCTTCATCCTTTCAAACTCATGAAATGTGGGTGTTGCAAACACAAAGAACAAGTAATGTTTGTAATCTAGCACCATTTCCTTCAACAACCTTGCTTTAAACTTTGTGTCTAATTTTGAGTGAGCTGATTCAGCATTAATAAAGTAAGCCTTCAGCTCTTCCCAGTTCATCCAAATATTAAACATAACTTGTTCACGCACAAGCCAGTGAGTAGAGGAAGGCTTTTCAAATGGAAGCGGGGTAGCTCGGCTTGTTTCATAAGCTGTAGGTGTATTCATGACTTTAAACACCTCTCTGTAGGCTTCTCGTCGTAATTCACTGTGGCTAAACCATTGAGGTATCTCTGAAAGCATAAATCCAATGTTTGAGGACAGTTCGGCTTGTTTCATAAGCTGTAGGTGTATTCATGACTTTAAACACCTCTCTGTAGGCTTCTCGTCGTAAGTCACTGCGGCTAAACCATTGAGATATCTCTGAAAGCATAAATCCAATGTTTGAGGACAGTTCGGCTTGTTTCATAAGCTGTAGGTGTATTCATGACTTTAAACACCTCTCTGTAGGCTTCTCGTCGTAAGTCACTGTGGCTAAACCATTGAGGTATCTCTGAAAGCATAAATCCAATATTTGAGGGCAGTTTGGCCATTGCATAATATATGTGCCAGTGAATGGTAAACACATCTTAGTTTCACACATGAAGGAGATACATCTTTCAATCTAGACCACACAGAGTTGTTGCACCCAACCATGTTTCATGCACCATCTGATGCAAACCCAATGCAGTTTGTAAGGCTTTGAGCACATTGTTTGATTTCCTCTTCAATCAAATGAAATGTGTTTTCTCCTGTACACTCTTGCACAGGAATTAATCCAAGAAATGCAGTTAAAATAGTCTGTTTCATCTCGCTAAAATAGCGAATTAAAATACACAGGTGCTTTTGAGTGGATATGTCACTTGATTCATCCACAATTAGAGCATATTTTTTGTGTTGAAAGTCACGAACTAGGTCGTTTCTCAATTCAGGTGCTATTATATTTTTTATTAAGCATGAACATTTAGTTCGATGAACTTGATATGTTCCAGCGTGCTTCCTGAACATGCAATGTCATGATTTCACTAAGATGATCTACTGCACGTATTGCACAATGGCAGGTCATACTTCCCTGACCATGCAATGTCATGATTTCACTAAGATGATCTACTGCACGTATTGCACAATGGCAGGTCATACTTCCCTGACCATGCAATGTCATGATTTCACTAAGATGATCTACTGCACGTATTGCACAATGGCAGGTCATACTTCCCTGACCATGCAATGTCATGATTTCACTAAGATGATCTACTGCACGTATTGCACAATGGCAGGTCATACTTCCCTGACCATGCAATGTCATGATTTCACTAAGATGATCTACTGCACGTATTGCACAATGGCAGGTCATACTTCCCTGACCATGCAATGTCATGATTTCACTAAGATGATCTACTGCACGTATTGCACAATGGCTGGTCATACTTCCCTGACCATGCAATGTCATGATTTCACTAAGATGATCTACTGCACGTATTGCACAATGGCAGGTCATACTTCCCTGACCATGCAATGTCATGATTTCACTAAGATGATCTACTGCACGTATTGCACAATGGCTGGTCATACTTCTCTGACCATGCAATGTCATGATTTCAATAAGATGATCTACTGCACGTATTGCACAATGGCAGGTCATACTTCCCTGACCATGCAATGTCATGATTTCAATAAGATGATCTACTGCACAATGGCAGGTCATACTTCCCTGACCATGCAATGTCATGATTTCACTAAGATGATCTACTGCACGTATTGCACAATGGCAGGTCATACTTCCCTGACCATGCGATGTCATGATTTCACTAAGATGATCTACTGTGCGTATTGCACAATGGCAGGTCATGCTTCCCTGACCTTGCAATGTCATGATTTCACTAAGATAATCTACTGTACGTATTGCACAATGGCAGGTCATGCTTACTGCAATCTGCAGCTCGGCTATTTTAACGTTGTCACTATTTACACTATAAAATAACAGCGGAAACTCCAAAGTTGAAACTCAAGAATCCTTAACTCCGAAAATTCTTATTGTGACAAGTTCACCAAAACGTGTTCCCCAAGCAATCGTCGATCATCTCTTTTATAGTTTTATTTCGTGTTTATAGCCACACCTTCTATAGTAGTGACAGTGGTCAGTCCTTTAAAAACTTCGACGTCACAAGATTCACCCCCAATCTCATGACAAACAGCAAATCTAATATTATCAGATAATCAGACAAGCCTAGAAGTTTGAAGGGTAAGGATCCCGCCCACATAATCAGATTACAACATCGGTTGAAACCCCTAGATCGCACCCTTCGGACTGAAGCTTGACGCACTCGCTGACGATCTAATGGCTAATCGCTTCCAGTGAGATATCATCAACCGATATCAATCAACTCGACACCTGTCGTTGATTTCTATTATGCAATATGCCCTGGTAAGCGGATTTAGTTTCATTATCAGTTTGGACAGACGGATACGTAGAACATGCGGTCTGAAAAGTTTGAAGTTGAAAAATTTCAGAAATTTCAGATTAGGGCAAATTTAGTTTCCACGGATTTCCATTTGTTTGGCAAAAAAAAAAAAAAAAAAAAAGCCAGAAAAAGCCAGAAAAAGCCATAAAAGCCAAAAAAGCCAATGAAAATAAAAAAGCCAATCACCTTGAAAAAAAGCCAGATTTCTTAAATCTGGCTTTAAAAAAGCCAAGTTGGCAAGCCTAAGAGTCACTCTTATTGTTAAAAAACAAACTTGTTTCGTAAAATTCATTCATTCATTCATTGAGTGCCGTCTCCACAACGAAGGTTGGCTACCATGGAGCGCCATTTTGCTCTATCTCTTGCTTTGATGGTGCAGGCTGTCATCGGTTGATTTGTCCATCTTTTGATGTTACTCGTCCATGTTAATCTTGGTCTGCCTCTGCCTCTTTTACCTTGTATTTTCCCCTCCAGGATCACTTTCAGTAGGCTGTTGTGTCTTTTACATGGCCTAAGAATCGCATTTGTCTTGTTCTAATTGTGTTCAGAAGTTCTCTTTTCATTTTTAGTTGTTTTAAGACTTGTCGTTCGTTTTCTTTTCTTCCATCCAATTCTACCTATTCTTCTATATATCCACATTTCAAAGGCTTCAATTCTCTGTTCTGTCTTCTTGTCTAATGTCCATGTTTCAGCACCATATAGGAATATTGAGAAGATGTAACATTTTGCTATTCTTAGTTTTAGCTCTGGTGTTATTTGTTTTGATGTTAGTATGTCCTTCATGACATTAAAATTACTTTTTGCCATTCCTATTCTTTTGTTTATTTCAGTTGTACATTTTCCATCACTGGTTATACAGGGTGTTTATAAAGTCTCACTACACTTGGTATCTAGGTCAATTTGAAAAAAAAATGTTTATGACGTCATCACAATATGTGCTCCCACTGTCAATGAAATTTGTTGAATAAGTTTATTGCTACTGGAAATGTGGAAGATGCTCCACGATCTGGTAGGCCTGCTGTGAATGATGAAATATGTTTAGATATCCAAGACAGAATCCTTAAAAGTCCAGACAAGTCATTAAGAAAACTGTCGCAACAAGTGAACTTACCATTGAGCACATATTGTGATGACGTCATAAACATTTTTTTCAAATTGACCTAGATACCAAGTGTAGTGAGACTTTATAAACACCCTATAGTATGTCCAAGGTAGTTATAGTTCTGAACTGTCTCAAGGTCTATTCCTTCAATTTTGATATCCACTTGTGGGTTTTGAGTATTTTCTTTGTTTATGATCATAGTTTTAGTCTTTTTGATATTCATATCTAGTCCATATTTTTTGCTTGTCGTGTTTATTTCATTAAGTAATTGTTGTAGGTCTTTAGGATTTTCTGCTAGTAGTACAGTATCGTCAGCATATCTTAGGTTATTGATTATCTTTCCATTAATTTGTAGGCCTGGCATCTCTATGATGTTTTTAAAGATTTGCTCAGTGTATAGATTGAACAAGCTTGGTGATAGGATGCATCCTTGTCTTACTCCTCTTTTTATATCAATGGTGTAGAGAACTCTTTGTTATATTTTATTATTGCTGTTTGCTCCCAGTATAGATTGCATATTAGTCGTATATCCATGTCATCTAGATGTATCTCTTTTAGGCATTCTATAAGTTGTTTGTGGTGTACTCTATCAAAAGCTTTGGTGTAGTCTATGAAGCAGGCATATATTGGTTTGTTTACTTCTGTGTATTTTTCGATTAATGTTCTCATGCAGAATATGGCTTCTTTTGTCCCGCTATTTTTCCTAAATCCAAATTGCTGCTCATCTAATTCAGTATTGATTTTATTCTGAATCCTTCCTTGTATAACTTTTAGCAAGATTTTTGTAACATGGCTCATTAGGCTTATTGTTCTAAAGTCACTGCATTCAACTGCACCATTCTTTTTAGGCAATGCAATGAAAGTTGATGTTTTTAGTTCAT
This sequence comes from Megaustenia siamemsis, assembly GCA_032433765.1. Taxonomy (NCBI): domain Eukaryota; kingdom Metazoa; phylum Mollusca; class Gastropoda; order Stylommatophora; family Ariophantidae; genus Megaustenia; species Megaustenia siamemsis. Next base: position 64,995,181 of record JAVIAB010000088.1, read on the forward strand.
TTGGTATGTATCCTGTGTGGTATATGTCGTTGCATATGTCTGTAATCACTTCAATGCCAAAATCTTCAAGTGCCTGTATCATCTCTATCTGTATGCTTTCAGGTCCTGCTGCTTTTCCCCTTTTCATTGTTTTTATAGCTTTTTCCACCTCAGATTTTAAGATTTTATAGCCTGATGTACATTTTATAACTGGTTTCTTGTCCCTTTGATCATGAAATAATTCTGTTATATATTCCTGCCATCTATCTATGATATCCTTATTGTCTGTTAGCATTTTTCCTTTTTTGTCTGCAATGCATCCACCTTCTGTGGCTTTTTTATTTTTATTAGTCATTCTCTTTATTTCTGTGTGCATTCCTCTTAGGTCTTGTTTGCTTTCCATAGTTTCTATTTCTCTACATTTTTGGCTGAGCCAGTCTTCTTTGCCTTTTTGCACATTTTGCGTATTTCATTATCTATTTTATTGTATTGGGCAGTGTTCTTCGCTTGTCTCCTTTCTTCCATTTTTTCTAAGATGGTGTTAGTTATCCATTTTTGTTTTTTGTTCTTTTCTCTTTTGGGTAAGGTGTCGCAGGCTTTTTGTATGCTTTTCTTTATGCATTGCCATTTGGTTGTTACTTTTCATCAGGATTTTCTCTTCTGTATTGTTCAATTCCTTCCTCTAGCAGCTTCTGGTATGTGTTCTTTACTTGTATTGTATAGGTATCTTTAATATCTTTTTGATTTAAAGCTGTTATGTCGATTGGGTTTGTTGATGAATCAGATTTTTGCTTGTTTCTCTTTAGTTTGATTTTAATTTTAATCATTACAGGATTGTGATCAGAATTAATATCTGCTCCTGGGTAGGTTTTGGCTTTCTTTACGCTGTTACGGAACCTTTCTTTTATCATTATGTAATCTATTTGATTCCTCTTCCTATCTCCAGGGCTTTTCCATGTGTATAGTTTCCTTTTCTCTTGCTCAAAGTAGGTGTTACATATTATCAGCCTGTTTTCTTCACAGAATTGTATTAATCTTTCTCCTCTGTCATTTCTTTTTCCTAAACCATGATTTCCTATAATTGTCTTATATCTACTACTATTCGTAAAATAACTTCCGGAAACATCGTCGAAAAACGATTTACATACGATGTACTATTCGGATAGTTTCGGGCATGCAATTGACCAGTGATAATGAAATACGCAAAATGTGCAAAAGAAGACTGGCTCAACCAAAAATATCTAGAAATCGAAACTATGGAAATTAAACAAAATTTAAGAGGGATGCACACAGAAATAAAGAGAATGACTAATAAAGACAAAAAAGCTGCAGGAAGCGGATGTATTGCAGAGAGAGAAGAATGCTAACAGACAACAAAGATATAATCAATAGATATCAGGAATATATAACAGAATTATTTCATGACGAAAGGGACAAAAAAAAAACATTTATAAAATGTACATCCAGCTATAAAATCCTGAAATCTGAAGTAGAAAAAGCTATAAAAACAATGAAAAAGGGAAAGGCAGCAGGACCTGACAATATACAGATAGAGATGATACAGGCTCTAGAAGAGTTTGGCATCGAAGTGATCACAGACATATGTAATGACATACACCATACAGGATGCATACCAAATGAACTAAAAACATCAACTTTCATTGCATTGCCTAAAAAGAATGGTGTATTTGAATGCAGTGATTTTACAACAATAAGCATAATGAGCCAGGTAACAAAAATTTTACTAAAAGTTATACAGGGAAGGATTCAGAATAAAATCAATACTGAATTAGATGAGCAGCAATTTGGATTCAGAAAAAACAGTGGGACAAAAGAAGCCATAGTCAGCATGAGTACATTGATTGAAAAGTACATAGAAATAAACAAACAATATATGCCTGCTTCATAGACTACACCAAAGATTTCGATAGAATACACCACAATCAACTTATAGTCTGACTAAAAGATATAAATCTGGACGACATAGACATACGACTAATATGTAATTTGTACTGGGGAAAACAGCAATAATAAAATATAACAAGGAGAACTCTACACCCATTGATATAAAAAGCGGAGTAAGACAAGGATGTATCCTATAACCAAACTCGTTCAATCAATACACTGAGCAAATGTTTAAAAATATCATAGAGATGTCAGGCCTAAACATTAATGGAAAGTTAATCAATAACCTAAGATATGCTGATGATACTGTACTACTAGCAGCTAATCCTAAAGATCTATAACAATTACTTAATGTAATAAACATGACAAGCAAAAAATATGGACTAGATATGAATATCAAAAAGACTAAAACTATGATCATAAGCAAAGAAAATTCTCAAGACCTACAATTAAATATCAAAGTTGAAGGAATATATTTGGAGACAGTTCAGTACAACTACCTGGGGCACACTATAACCAGTGATTGAAAATGTACAACTGAAATAAACAAAATAATAGGTATGGCAAAAGTAATTTTAATGTCATGGAAAATATCATCATTATCATGTGCCGTGCCGGTTGGCGTTGGCTATCATTTTGTTGAAGAAACTTCCACAATCTTCTATCCACAGTGCATCGTATGAGTTCTGTTGTTGACTGTTTACCATGCCGTGACACCAAGCTATCAGTATTTTCTCTCTTTGTCGTCCGCGATCTCTCTTTCCTTTTATTTTGCCAGTAGTAGTAGTAACCAAGTATTCCAACTTTCCTCATCTCAGGATGTGCCCAAAAATGTTGATTGCTTCTTTCTGGTGTTTTTTAAGAGCTCCCTTTTTGTGTTGGCCTCTTTGAGAACTTTCTCATTGGTCTTTTTAGCTGTTCAGGGAACTTTCAACATTCTTCTGAGGAATCCCATCTCTGTGGTCTCTAATAGTCTTTTCATTTATTTGTCTATTGTCCATGATTCGCTTCCATAGGTCAGAATTGGTTCTATATAGCATCGATGAACTCTCTTTCTCATTTCTATTGACATAGATTTGTTGCATAAGATATTTTTCATTTTCTGAAATGCTATTTTGGCCTGAACTATTCTGCTTTTTATTTCTGTGTTGCATCTTCCATCTGATGTTATCACTGTGCCCAAGTATTTCAAACGTTGCACTTGTTTCAGATTTGTCTTGTTTATTTTTATGCTGCATGATGGTGATGATTGTTTCTTCGATATAACCATTACTTCTGTTTTCTTACTATTCAGACTGAGACCTTTCTTGTTGCTTTCTTTTACTATTATATCTATCATTTCTTGTAGTTCATTCTCTGTCTCTGCTATTAAGACTGTGCCATCCGCATATCGCAAATTATTTATGTTGTGACCGTTGACTTCAATTCCTTTTTTGTCTACTATTGATCTCATAATATGTTCGCTGTAAAGTTAAAACAAATCCGGAAAAAAAATTGTCTGACTCCTTGTTTTATAAATTGAAATTGCCCTGTTTGGTTGTTAATTCGTATACCTGTTGTTTGTTGCCAGTACATGATTTTAATTATTATGAAAAATATACCATCATCAAAACAAATAACACCAGGACTAAAACTAAGAATAGCAAAATGTTACATCTTCTCAATATTCCTGTATGGTGCAGAAACATGGACATTAGACAAGAAAACAGAACAGAAAATTGAAGCCCTTGAAATGTGGATTTATAGAAGAATAGGTAGAATTGGATGGAAAAAAAGAAAACAAACGAAGAAGTTTTAAAACAACTGAAAATGAAAAGAGAACTACTAAACACAATTAGAACAAGACAAGTCAAATCTTTGGGGCATGTTAAAAAAACAGCAGCCTAATGAAAGTAATATTGGAAGGGAAAATACAAGGTAAAAGAGGCAGACCAAGACTAGCATGGACGACTAACATCAACAGATGGACAAGTCAACCTATGACAATCTGCACCATCAAAGCAAGAGACAGAGTTAGGGGGGGGGGGTGGTTAGGCAAAGAAATGCAAATGAATGCATAACAATACGAAGCTGCAGTAAAGCTGAATGTGAGGGAAAATTGAAAAAAATGGTATTGTAAAAGCTTTACGTGGTTAGTAGACGACACAGATTTGAGCGACGTTTCGGCTCAATAGGCCTTCAGGAGGAACAAACAAACAACACACACACAGATATGTAAGTAAAAAGGATTATGTAGGATCAGTTTTATTTATTTACATATCTGTGTGTGTGTTGTTTTGTTTTGTTCCTGCTGAAGGCCTATTGAGCCGAAACGTTGCTCAAATCTGTGTCGTCTACTAACCACTTAAAGCTTTTACCATACCATTTTTTATTTTTATTTTTTCAATTTTCTCTCAAGAGACAGAGTGGAATGGCGCTCCATGGTAGCCAACCTTCGATGCGGAGTCGGCACTCAATGATGATGATGCTTGACCAGAGTTGGCCATTTGCCTAGTGACTGCAACTTCTGGAAACAGCGTCTACCGATTTCCGAACTACTGGTGTTAAAAATATGAAAATGTGATATCCCTACAATATTCAGTCCCTCTGGACTTGGCCAGCGATATAAAGCTGGTGAACACGAACAAAAGAACAAATTATATGCACCTTTTATGGCAGAAAATCACGTTCCCTAGAAGTTTAGTGCACAAAAGGGCAAAAGCCCATAGGCTACTGAAATAAAAAAATCGACACGTCCATGTGTTTATATTGCTTGTTTTACAGCTCAAATCTCAGAGAGTGATCGTTTAGTCCCGGCTTTGACCTCTCAGGACAGAACGTCATGGGCAAAGGTCAGGCAAGAATATTTTTCTCGTGGAGTCAACAAGGAGACATTACATCAATTGGAGTCTGCGGTTCTGTTTGTAAGTAACATAACAATTTAAGAGAGAGAGAGAGAGAGAGTGGTATGGTAACAGCTTTACGTAGGTAAGAAACAAAACAAAAGTCGAACAACGTTTCGGCCCAGTAGACCTTCAGATGGAACAATTTTCCAACGTAAGTAACAACATGTTGTGTTAAAGACAAGACGGGGGTTATGTTTGTAAGTAACAACATGTTGTGTTAAAGACAAGACGGGGGTTATGTTTGTAAGTAACAACATGTTGTGTTAAAGACAAGACGGGGGTTATGTTTGTAAGTAACAACATGTTGTGTTAAAGACAAGACGGGGGTTATGTTTGTAAGTAACAACATGTTGTGTTAAAGACAAGACGGGGGTTATGTTTGTAAGTAACAACATGTTGTGTTAAAGACAAGACGGGGGTTATGTTTGTAAGTAACAACATGTTGTGTTAAAGACAAGACGGGGGTTATGTTTGTAAGTAACAACATGTTGTGTTAAAGACAAGACGGGGGTTATGTTTGTAAGTAACAACATGTTGTGTTAAAGACAAGACGGGGGTTATGTTTGTAACATAATGTCGTGTCCAAGAGTTATTCAGTTATTTGCGGGTCATCATCATTGCACTCTGAACATGTCCATTGGTGCTCATATCCCCTCCTCAGCAAGTCCCGCAGTGTCCAGCGACTGACGACTCCAGTTCTGTGTTGGTTGATAAGTCTTCTTATACGCCCACTAAGTTTCTCATTTCTGGCTGTGCCCATCTTAACTCCTATCTCTTTCACTCGAAAGAGTGACGGGACTCATGGTTGTTGAAGTCATGTGTCCTTCCCAAATCTCGGAGGACATTAATGATGTCCGCCCAATCCAATAGTTGACCGTCTTCAACGACAGCTCAGCTAGCCAACCTGTCCACTCTTTCATTTTCCCATACTCCCGTATGTCCAATGACGTTGACAAAGGTGAATCTGCGTATCCTCGACTTCTGCAATGACTCTACCCATTGTCTGCGTACAGAGCCCGCCTCAACTTTTTTTTATCATGCTCGTCAAATCACTTAGTATACAGGCGTGGGTGTAGTCTTGTCACTCCAAACAGATGAATGCCCTGGTCACTGCCATCAAGAGTTGATGTAACATATTAGTAGATTTGTTTTGTCCTTTCAGAAACTTGTTTGTATACCCATGATAATTTGATTGTGATATTCGTAACTAACAATTCATGAGATTAGCAGGCCTTATATATACTCCAAATTTATTTTCTGTTATATATTGTATCATAACTTAAAGTAAAGTACCTCCGTCACGCCAAGTAGCATATATGGAATATGGTGTTAGTGACCATAAATTTTACAGACCTTCGGCACATGATTTTTAGGGTATTGTGGTCGGTATCACGCCCGTGCCGCTTCACTTTCCAGAAAAAAATCCAGCACTCATTTAAGGCTGGGTGAACCGGAAGCTGTCGGTTGGGATCGAACTCTACCTCTTGTCTTTTGTAGTCCAATTCACTAACCACTGAGCTATCGTGGCTTCCCATAACTTAAAGTGGGTGTATTTTTTGCTTGTTAATTTTAGTACTGAATCAGAAGGTAAATGAAAAAAGAGGCCAGCACTAAGAAACACTTAAAAGAACATTGAGGCAAGAGGCAACAACAGCAGGCATTAGCTCCCTTGCAGAGATTGAAATGATTGCCCAGTACAGGGACGTGTGGCAGGACAATGTGGATCATGTGTAAAGTCTAACACTTGTAAACAAAGATTGTCAGACAGCCCTCAATGGTTGACCTATGTGGCTCGAAAGGACAATAGACAACATGAAGAGTCTAGAATTTCTGCTCAATGTGTGTGTCTCTTCGGCTTGAAAGGACAATAGACAACATGAAGAGTCTAGAATTTCTGCTCAATGTGTGTGTCTCTTCGGCTTGAAAGGACAATAGACAACATGAAGAGTCTAGAATTTCTGCTCAATGTGTGTGTCTCTTCGGCTTGAAAGGACAATAGACAACATGAAGAGTCTAGAATTTCTGCTCAATGTGTGTGTCTCTTCGGCTCGAAAGGACAATAGACAACATGAAGAGTCTAGAATTTCTGCTCAATGTGTGTGTCTCTTCGGCTCGAAAGGACAATAGACAACATGAAGAGTCTAGAATTTCTGCTCAATGTGTGTGTCTCTTCGGCTTGAAAGGACAATAGACAACATGAAGAGTCTAGAATTTCTGCTCAATGTGTGTGTCTCTTCGGCTTGAAAGGACAATAGACAACATGAAGAGTCTAGAATTTCTGCTCAATGTGTGTGTCTCTTCGGCTCGAAAGGACAATAGACAACATGAAGAGTCTAGAATTTCTGCTCAATGTGTGTGTCTCTTCGGCTCGAAAGGACAATAGACAACATGAAGAGTCTAGAATTTCTGCTCAATGTGTGTGTCTCTTCGGCTCGAAAGGACAATAGACAACATGAAGAGTCTAGAATTTCTGCTCAATGTGTGTGTCTCTTCGGCTTGAAAGGACAATAGACAACATGAAGAGTCTAGAATTTCTGCTCAATGTGTGTGTCTCTTCGGCTCGAAAGGACAATAGAAACATATATATTGGGAAGTGATCTAATACTGTGGTTTAAGGTTCTCTCTCTCTCTCTCTCTCTCTCTCTCTCTCTCTCTCTCTCTCTCTCTGCGATCAGGACTCAATCAGAGTAAGGATTCCAGACTCTCACATGAAGTCAGCTGTCAGGCTAAGTGTGTTAGGTTTTATGTGAATGCAACTTTAATGTAGTTGACCAGATTTTATCAAAACTGTGAGCTGATTGGCTTTACTTTTTGCAGCCAAGCTTAATTTTGTGTGTGTGTTAGAATTATTAGGCACAGACCAGAACCAGTGAATGAATGAGAAGGTGAACTGAAGATGAGGGGACAGTCCACTTGAAATAGGAATCACAAAATTGAGTTTGGGAAAGTTGTTGGTTCCAAATTCAGCACTAGAATAAGATCAATTACCCTATATCTAGTTTCACATGATGTCGACTTTAAATGCACTGTTTGACTGTTCAATGAATACTTGAAAGCTTTTAGGATTGTCATCAATTTATGTCATTAGTAACGCCAGCTTGCTTACCTTTGAGGTAAAAATGAACTCATCCTGTCTCCAGATGGTGCTTGATCATGAATCCTTTCCTGATCTCTCAGCCCAAGCGGCTCATTTACTACATGGGGGTGTAGGCAATCTATGGTTTGACAAGTCAGTGCAAGTAAGTATTTTTTTTTTTTTTTTAAATAATGTTTACTAAATTTGTTATCTGCATCAGGCACGCTACATAATTTTGATGTTTTCAGTCTCATCAAGGCAACTAAAACAAGTAGAGGAATTCAAATACCTAGGAAGTTTAATGACAAACGATAATTCTCAAACAGCAGAGATAGAATCAACATGCAACAAGGCTTGCCAAATCATTGGACAGTTATCACCACTTTTGTCCAACAAGGAAATAACTCTAGAGGCAAAACGAGCACTATACAATATAATCTTCATCCCAACGTTGTGCTACCAAAGCCAGACCTGGACTCTAGATGCAAGAACAACAAGAAAATAACCTCTACAGAGATGAAATGTGTTAGACGAATGACAGGAAACAGTCTGAGAGATAAGATCAGAAACGAAGAACTGAGAAAAAAAGCTAGGTATAGCCCCCGCCATAGAATATATAAGGAAACAACAGATAAAATTGTTTGGCCACGTGACAAGGCAGAAAGATCCAAACACAACACAACGAGCCTTCAACAAACATTGTGAGAACACCACACCCAAGGGTCGATCACGAAAAAGATGGATCGATGGAATGAATATTAGAAGCACTAGGAAACAGCAGTAGAGGCGAACAGAAGAGCAAAAGACCGCAAATTATATCTCCCCTCGACGCTGAAAGGCAAATGAGGAAGGAAAGAAAGAGAAAAGTCTTCTCAAATCGTTCCTATTACTCAGTCATGTGATCTCTGATATTATCTGGCAAATTTAACGTGATCTTGGTGGTCTAGAGGTTAGATGTCGGCCTCTAGACAAGCAGGTCTCGATTTCGATTACCACTACAGGCGGTTAAAGGGGTGGGGGGGGGGGATTGAATCCATGGCTTTACCCTCCCCTGGTCTCTTGATAGTTAAAAAAAAAAAATAAAGTCACGCCAAGTGGCGTATAGGTAATATGGTGTTAGTGACCATACATTTTACAGACCATCGGCACATGATTTTTGGCGTAATGTGGTCGGTATTGCGCCCGTGCCGCTTTACGTTCCCAGAAAAAAAATCCGGTACCCATTAAAGGCTGGGTGAACCCAAAGGCCGTCGATTGGGATTGAACCCTACCTCTTGTCCTTTGTAGTCCAGTTCACTAACCACTGAGCTATCGCGGCTTCCCTGGTCTCTTGATTGTGAGATCCAATGTCTAACTCTCTTGGAAAGCAACGAAAAACAAGTCTCTTCTGTGCTTTCTCTTCTGTGCACGTTAAAGAACACCTGGCAGTGGAAATCGAAAAGAGTAGGCAAAAAAATAGTCACTGCCCGGGAAAAAATTTATAGGAAAAATCTACCAAAAAACGTTAAAAACTTATGAGAGTACCTCTGATGTCGGAGAATATCTGGCTGTATGGCGGGGGGACATCTGAGCGCATAGCTGCCGGAGTGAAAAACATACAAAAAGTGATATTATCGCAAAATTAGTCCCTTGGGATTTCACTAGAGATATAAAATTGGCAAACCCAAAAAAACAATGTGATCTTTGGTATTGTCTGGCATATTCACGTGATTTTTGGTATTGTCTGGCATAATCATGTTATTTTTTTTTTTGCATTGTTTGGCATGTTCGTGTGATTTTTGGCATTGTTTGGCATATTCATGTGATTTTTAGCATTGTTTGGTATATTCATGTGATTTGTGGCATTGTTTGGCATATTCGTGTGATTTTTGGCATTGTTTGGCATATTCATGTGATTTTTGGCATTGTTTGGCATATTCATATGATTTTTGGCATTGTCTGGCATATTCATGTGATTTCTGATGGGTGATATTTTAACTAATGTTCAATATAGGTAAAATATTTAAAGTTTTAACTAAAAGATTGGATGTTGTTTAAACACAGCAAGGTGTCTGACAAGCAACATAGCTGGAAGCTGACAGCGCCTCAAAGCTGATAGCTTGTGACAGGATTGATGAATCAGAACCATTCAAAGCCTACTCCATCTCTAAGTGGTGCCTCTCATGACATAATAACCAATCTAGTCTGGACAATTGAGTAGGGAACAAAGAGGGAAGCCAACCCAGTATTCAAATTTGCTGTGCTGAAGTTGGTTTGATTAGCCGAAAGTCACAAATAGACCGCAACACAGTGCATGTATTTATAGCCTCCGTTAGTCATAGTTGAGAACATCAAAGAGGAGTAGGCATTCTAATAAAACGAGAGCTACAAAAATAGTTGAATATGGATTTTTCAGCATCACTAGAAATCCTCTCCAAGGCGCGAGCTTGGCAGAAAAAGAAAGAAACAAGTTGTTGCCTATGCAACATGTTTCTTTTTTCCACGCAGCCGAGTTCAGATCCAAAGTTCTAACAGGGCAAGAACAGTTTGGTGCCAACTGCTCCGCAGGAGTAGCCAGAGCAATGTTGAAATAACACTGAACTGCCACAGGGACTCTCTCCGGGAATCTCCGGATTTTTCCTCAGGGTTTACTCCCAACAACTCCATGGGCAACTAGCTTTGATCATTAAAACAGAAAGCAGACTATGACAATGCATGTACGTCTACATAATATTTGTTTAAAGGCGAATGACGAAGAGAACTATCAATTACTTTAGTAGTCATCGGGTGAATGTCAGAAAGAAATTTGAACAAATGCTTTACTTAACTAAAAGATTGGATGTAATTTAAACAAATGCTTTACTTAACTAAAAGATTGGATGTAATTTAAACAAATGCTTTACTTAACTAAAAGATTGGATGTAATTTGAATAAATGCTTTACTTAACTAAAAGATTGGATGTAATTTAAACAAATGCTTTATTTAACTAAAAGATTGGATGTAATTTGAATAAATGCTTTACTTAACTAAAAGAATGGATGTAATTTAAACAAATGCTTTATTTAACTAAAAGATTGGATGTAATTTGAATAAATGTTTTACTTAACTAAAAGATTGAATGTAATTTGAACAAATGCTTTACTTAACTAAAAGAATGGATGTAATTTAAACAAATGCTTTATTTAACTAAAAGATTGGATGTAATTTGAATAAATGCTTTACTTAACTAAAAAGATTGGATGTAATTTAAACAAATGCTTAACTTAACTAAAAGATTGGATGTAATTTAAACAAATACTTAACTTAACTAAAAGATTGGATGTAATTTAAACAAATGCTTTATTTAACTAAAAGATTGGATGTAATTTTAATAAATGCTTTACTTAACTAAAAAGATTGGATGTAATTTAAACAAATACTTAACTTAACTAAAAGATTGGATGTAATTTAAACAAATACTTAACTTAACTAAAAGATTGGATGTAATTTAAACAAATACTTAACTTAACTAAAGGATTGGATGTAATTTAAACAAATACTTAACTTAACTAAAAGATTGGATGTAATTTAAACAAATACTTAACTTAACTAAAAGATTGGATGTAATTTAAACAAATGCTTTATTTAACTAAAAGATTGGATGTAATTTAAACAAATGCTTTACTTAACTAAAAGATTGAATGTAATTGGAATAAATACTTTACTTAACTAAAAGATTGGATGTAATTTAAACAACTATTTTACTAAAAGAAAGTTATTTGAATTCATTATTGATTTCAACCCAATAAATGGATGATGTTGTAAAGGGGCAAAAGTTGGGGTTGGATACTGACTGAACATTACCTACAACATAAAGAAAACAGAATGTGATCTGAATAAAATATATGAACTAAGCTAAAGTTAATGAAAAATTAAAAAAATGGGATGTAAGAAGCTTTACGTGATAAGTGGGACGATACAGACTAAACAACGTTTCGGCTCAATAGGCCTTCATCAGGAACAAACAAGAAAAACACACACACAAAACTAATAACGAAACAACCAAAACAAAAACAATCGAAATGTGTTAAAGAAAACAAAATAAATTAAACTATCCTGCCAAAACCAAAAGGAAATCGTAACCTTCCTGTCAAAACCAAAAGGAAATCATAGGAAACCAAAAAAGGAAAAGGAAATTTCCTTTTGGTTTTGACAGGATAGTTTAATTTATTTTGTTTTCTTTAACACATTTCGATTGTTTTTGTTTTGGTTGTTTCGTTATTAGTTTTGTGTGTGTATGTTTTTCTTGTTTGTTCCTGATGAAGGCCTATTGAGCCAAAATGTTGTTTAGTCTGTGTCGTCCACTTATCACGTAAAGCTTCTTACATACCATTTTTTTATTTTTTTATTTTTCCTCATATTCAGCTTTACTGCAGCTTCACATTTTTATGTCTTAACCCTTTATTGTTAATGAAGCTCCATTTCCATTTTATGTCATATATAGCTTCTGACTAGAACTTTTGCTCTTATCCTCACTGCTCTAGATGATTGTGATGAGTGATGGATACATCGGGTTGAACTGTGAACACTCCTACGCTGATGGTCCAACTGTTGCTCACATCTTTGAGCATAGTTTAACAATTGAGTGAGTTTGTAACATCCTATTGCGGGTAACTGTAACACCTAATATCATGGCCATCTGTAACACATATTATCATGGGCATATGTAGCACATTATATCATGGTCATCTGTAACACATATTATCAGGGGCTTCTGTAACACCTAATATCATGGCCATCTGTAACACATATTATCATGGGCATCTGTAGCACATTATATCATGGGCATATGTAGCACATTATATCATGGCCATCTGTAACACATATTATCATGGGCATCTGTAGCACATTATATCATGGGCATCTGCAGCAGACATATTGGGCATCTGTAACACACAATATCAAGGGCATCTGTAGCACATATCAAGGACATCTGCAGCAGACATATTGGGCATCTGTAACACATAATATCAAGAGCATCTGAAGCACATATCAAGGGCATCTGTAGCACATATCAAGGACATCTGCAGCAGACATATTGGGCATCTGTAACACATAATATCAAGGGCATCTGTAGCACATTATATCATGGCCATCTGTAGCACATTATATCATGGCCATCTGTAGCACATTATGTCATAGCCATCTGTAGCACATTATATCATGGCCATCTGTAGCACATTATATCATGGCCATCTGTAGCACATTATATCATGGCCATCTGTAGCACATTATATCATGGCCATCTGTAGCACATTATATCATGGCCATCTGTAGCACATTATATCATGGCCATCTGTAGCACATTATGTCATGGCCATCTGTAGCACATTATATTGTGGCCATCTGTAGCACATTATATCATGGACATCTGTAGCACATATCAAGGACATCTGCAGCAGATATATTGGGCATCTGTAACACATAATATCAAGGGCATCTGTAGCACATTATATCATGGCCATCTGTAGCACATTATGTCATGGCCATCTGTAGCACATTATATCATGGCCATCTGTAGCACATTATATCATGGGCATCTATATCACATTATATCATGGCCATCTGTAGCACATTATATCATGGCCATCTGTAGCACATTATATCATGGCCATCTGTAGCACATTATGTCATGGTCATCTGTAGCACATTATATTGTGGCCATCTGTAGCACATTATATCATGGACATCTGTAGCACATATCAAGGACATCTGCAGCAGATATATTGGGCATCTGTAACACATAATAACAAGGGCATCTGTAGCACGTATCAAGGCTATCTGTAACTCATAATATCAAGGGCATCTGTAGCACATTATATTGTGGCCATCTGTAGCACATTATATCATGGACATCTGTAGCACATATCAAGGACATCTGCAGCAGATATATTGGGCATCTGTAACACATAATAACAAGGGCATCTGTAGCACGTATCAAGGCTATCTGTAACTCATAATATCAAGGGCATCTGAAACTTATATTCAAGTGTATTTGCAACATATAATATCATGGTATATATAACACTTATTTTCATGGGTTGTGATAGTGTGACCGATCCAGAAGAATAAAAGAAAAATAACGGAAGCATAAAAGATGAATAAGTTATAGGTGAAGTAAAATAGCAAAGGAGACCCAGAATTAACGATCGTAAATTGGTCGACTGGACTCAGAATGGTGAGATGTAACAAGCTATGAGATTAAATGGAGAATAACAGCCAGAAATCGATAGATGGACTTTAAATATTGGCACTTTTGACAGAGAGCATACACTAACCTGGGGTTGTGAGAACCTTCTTTTTGGTCTGCCTCTAATGTGCCGCCTAGGAACCATGCCTTCCATTATTGTTCTTTCCATCCCGCTGTCTTTTGAAGTGGACATAATATTTTAATTTGCTGAATTTTAGGTTTAATTTTTTTTCAGCAGGAGCGTTGATTTTATTGTTGAACTTCTTTCTCTCATCAAACAGGACACTACTGGAGCTGTACAATGAGGAAGGACATTGTGTGGATCCCTATCCCAGTCAGGCAATGTGCAAGTTCTCACCGTTATTGTGGGAGGTGGATGAGAGGCTGCAGGCTGAGATTAGTAGGGCTTGTAGTCACGCAGAAAAGGTGAATGTTTTGGCAATGTAAAGTTTTCATTTCATTCATTCATTGAGTGCTGTCTCCACATCGATTTATTGGCTGCCATGGAGTGCCATTCCACTCTCTGTCTTGCTTTAATAGTGCAGGTTGTCATAGGCTGTCTTGTCCATCTGTTGATGTTACTCATCCATGTTAGTCTTGGTCTGTCTCTCCCTCTTTTACCCTGTATTTTCCCCTCCAAGATTACTTTTAGTAGGTTGTTGTGTTTTTTAACATGTCCCAAAAATCTCATTTGTCTTGTTTGAATTGTATTTAGTAGTTCTCTTTTCATTTTCAGTTGTTTTAAGACTTCATTGTTTGTTTTCTTTTCTTTCCATCCAAATCTTCCTATTCTTCTATATATCCACATTTCAAAGGCTTCAAATTTTGTATTCTGTTTTCTTGTCTAATGTCCATGTTTCTGCACCATACAGGAATGTTGAGAAGATATAACATTTTGCTATTCTTAGTTTTAGCCATGGTGTTATTTGTTTTGATATTTATATTATTTTAATTTTGGTATTTAATTTTGTTAGTATATTTTTCATGGCATTAAAATTACTTTTGCCATTCCTATTCTTTTGTTTATTTCAGTTTTACATTTTTCATCACTGGTTATAGTATGTCTAAAGTAGTTGTTGCACTGTCTCCAGGTCTATTCCTTCAATTTTGATATCCACTTGTGGGTTTTGAGTATTTTAAATGTAAAGTCTAGAACTGATTCATTGATGATGATGCAAAACTGTAGACTGTAATAGGAAGGAGAGTCACTCAGAAAAGATGATTTTGCTGTGACAAAGGTTCCTAGGCATGTGACAGTTCTTTCAGTTTCGAACCTGTGGGCAAGATATCCACAGTGTCTCCAGCACCAAAAACTACTTCTTTGTTTGACTTTAGAGTAAAGACATGAAGCAGTGTGGTGGTGGTGGTGTTAGTCTAGTTGTGAGACATCAGCCACTGGACAGGAGGGTCCCAGAATCAATTACCACCACAGGAGGTGGGAATTTTCATTTTTAATCCATGGTTTCTTTGTGACTTTACCATAACCTGGTCTCTAGATAGTGAGATCTAATGTCTAGTCTTCTTGTATAGGTCTCTGGATAGTGAGATCTGATGTCTAGTCTTCTTGTATAGGTCTCTGGATAGTGAGATCTGATGTCTGGTCTTCTTGTATAGGTCTCTGGATAATGAGATCTGATTCTAGTCTTCTTGTTTAGGTTTCTGGATAATGAGATCTGATGTCTAGTCTTCTTGTATAGGTCTCTGGATAATGAGATCTGATGTCTAGTCTTCTTGTATAGGTTTCTGGATAATGAGATCTGATGTCTAGTCTTCTTGTATTGGTCTCTTGATAGTGAGATCTGATGTCTAGTCTTCTTGTATAGGTCTCTGGATAATGAGATCTGATGTCTAGTCTTCTTGTATAGGTCTCTGGATAGTGAGATCTGATGTCTAATATTCTTGTATAGGTCTCTGGATAGTGAGATCTGATGTGTAGTCTTCTTGTATAGGAGGTCCCATGTGCATTCACCCACATTATGGAACCCTTGACTGTCAAACCAAAATGGCTGCTGCCCAGAAGAAATAGTTAAATAAATCTATCCATGTCAAGGACAAATATGTTGGGTTGGTATCATGGCTTTGCCATAAACTAGCGACACAATTTATCCATGCCCAAATATATGTGAACATTAAGACAATGAGGAGCAAAGCACACGTAATAGCTGAATAAGTGAAAGACATACTTGAGCATAGTTTAGCTTAACTAGAAACATCCAGTCAGGAAAATAGTTGTTGAACTTGTCTACTGAGGACATATCAGATTTGATCTTGACTCATGGATTCTGGGTTCATCCAGCTGTGTAAATGAGTACTAGATTTTTTTCTGGGAAAGACAGCATTGGTTAATGATGACCACATTACGTAAAAATATGTCAATAGTCAAAAAAAGTTTATGCACTAGCACAAAAAATATACAAGACTTGAATCGGCATCTTATCATGCAGGTTTTCACTAAATATGTGCTTGGCCGCCTATCCAGAAGTGTTTGGAGACTCCTGTTTAGTGTCACCTCAAGCATCATAATTCATTAGTGAGGCGCCATTCCTCACCTTCCCAGAGTATAAATCCTGATTCCCAATTCTGCCAGAGGCTGGGTCGTCCGCTGGTATCATTTATATTTCCCAACCATGAGTACAATTCACACTGCTTCCAGCAGGAAACAGGTTGCCCCAACGTCTGTAGCTAATGGAGTGGTATTCTCAACTAGACTACAGAGGCCCCAGAATTTTGACCCTACTGGAATTCAAACCCATGTTCTCCTCATTTAGCACATACTGAGTTATCGACTCTGCCATCAGATCTACAAAATTTGTGTACACTATGTGGCATGATGGGACTCTTACGTGTTTATATTTATATCCACATATCCACCAATCTTCCTTCACATTACCTTTCATGTAATCATGCACATTTTTTTTCTTACAATTAAAAAAAAACACAACAGAATATAAAGGACCTTGACCTTGTTGTGCATGACCATGATGAGTTTGGTAAAGGTGTAATCAAACAGTGCAAGATCAGCCCAGATGCCTTCATCCAGATGTCGCTAAATGCAACGTACAGGAAATTGGCAGGTGTGCCGGTTCTTACATATGAGGTAAGTATAGGTAGTCTTGTCAATTTGGATTGTTTTTACATATGGGATGAGTGAAATTAGCTGTCAGTGTAAGCTGTCTTACATATGGGGTAGTTGTGAGTTTTGGTTGTTCTTACATATGGGGGCACAGTTAATTGTGAGTATGTGTTGTTCTTACATATGGGGGTACAGTTATTTGTATGTGTTGTTCTTACATATGGGGGTACAGTTATTTGTATGTGTTGTTCTTACATATGGGGGTACAGTTATTTGTATATGTTGTTCTTACATATGGGAGTACAGTTAGTTGTATGTGTTGTTCTTACATATGGGGGTACAGTTAGTTGTAAGTATGTGTGTTGTTCTTACATATGGGGGTACAGTTAATTGTATGTGTTGTTCTTACATATGGGGGTACAGTTAGTTGTATGTGTTGTTCTTACATATGGGGGTACAGTTAGTTGTATGTGTTGTTCTTACATATGGGGGTACAGTTAGTTGTATGTGTTGTTCTTACATATGGGGGTACAGTTAGTTGTATGTGTTGTTCTTACATATGGGGGTACAGTTAGTTGTATGTATTGTTCTTACATATGGGGGTACAGTTAATTGTATGTATTGTTCTTGCATATGGGGGTACAGTTAATTGTATGTGTTGTTCTTACATATGGGGATACAGTTAGTTGTATGTGTTGTTCTTGCATATGGGGGTACAGTTAGTTGTAAGTATGTGTGTTGTTCTTGCATATGGGGGTACAGTTAATTGTATGTGTTGTTCTTACATATGGGAGTACAGTTAGTTGTAAGTATGTGTGTTGTTCTTACATATGGGGGTATAGTTAATTGTATGTGTTGTTCTTGCATATGGGGGTACAGTTAGTTGTATGTGTTGTTCTTACATATGGGGGTACAGTTAATTGTATGTGTTGTTCTTACATATGGGGGTACAGTTAATTGTATGTATTGTTCTTACATATGGGGGTACAGTTAATTGTATGTGTTGTTCTTGCATATGGGGGTACAGTTAGTTGTAAGTATGTGTTTGGTGGTACTTTATGCGCTTGGGTTGTTTTTACATATGGGGTAAATACTGGACATATATATGTCAATAAGTGAGTAAAGATGTGCTTATGTTCACATATAAAGGAGGGATTTTGCCTAGATTTAAAAAAGGTGCGAGAAGATCAAGGGTAGACTTGTAAACTAGTTTATCATTTCCACAAATTTACATTGCGGATGTTGCTGAGGAGGAGATCTGAGCACTTATGGGCCATTGTTTGATGTGCAATGATGATAATCCAATGACTAACTAATTGACTAACTGACTAACCGACCAACCAACCAACCAACCAAACTTAAACCTAACCTAACCAACTAGCTAAGTAACTAAACTAAACTAAAAACTAAACTAAACAAGCTAACTTAAACTAAACTAAACTGAACTGACTAACTAAACTAAACCAAACCAAATCAACCCACTAACTAAAACTAACTATCTAGCTAACTAATTAAACTATCTAATTAACTTAACTTAACTAACAAACCTAACTAAAAGTGTTGATAGATGAGTCAATAGTTATATAGAAGGTGAGTTTATGTCTATTAGAATTTGTGACAAAATGTGATTGTGATAGATAGGGGGAATTTGTATTAAAATTATGACAATTGTACTGACTGTGATCAATGTGAATTATTTAGTCCTGCTCTTAACAATAAACTTGAACCTCTATTCCTCAGGCGTCTATGACAAGACTATACAAACATGGCCGCACAGAAACTGTTCGCTCACTTACTCCAGAAGCGAATAATTTTGTGAATTCCTTTCTGAACCCCCTGAGCACAAACGAGCAGAAGAAAGTACACCTGAAGATGGCATGTAAGAAACATGCACTTCTCTACAAAGATGCTATGAATGGGAAAGGAGTTGATCGCCATCTCTTTACTTTGTATGTTGCCAGCAGAGGGATGGGTCTTGTAAGTTCAATTTTAGTTGTTTTCTGTATATATTAAATAGAGAAATTGATGTTATAAATTTACTTTGGGTCCTTTAGTAATTAATAGGAAATTTATTTTGTAAGTTAATTATTTTCTATTTATTTAAATGTTCTATGTTACAAGTTACAGTTTTTGTGGTAATTTTAATTATAACTAGAAGAGAAATAATTCTTGCAAATCAGTTGATTGGAATTGTTATGTATGTTTTTGTGTGTGTTTGAGATAGTGTGTGAATGAGCGTGCATGTGTGGGTGAGGAAAGGAGAGAGAGAGGGAGGGGAAGAATCAGAAATCAGTTTTCTCTTTTCCTTAACAATGGGTATTCAATGATTATTTTATATTTCTGTCTCATTTCTTCATTATCATCATGTGCCATACTGGTTGGCGTAGGTGATTATGTCCTTCCACAATCTTCTATCTACAGTGCGTCATATCAATTTTCTCATTTCTTCAGGACAATGATTTTCTCATAAAATTCTTTATATTTCTGTCTCATTTCTTCAGGACAATGACTTTCTCATGAAATTCTTTATATCCCTGTCTCATTTCTTCAGGACAATGACTTTCTCATGAAATTCTTTATATCTCTGTCTCATTTCTTCAGGACAATGATTTTCTCATGAAATTCTTTATATCTCTGTCTCATTTCTTCAGGACAATGACTTTCTCATGAAATTCTTTATATTTCTGTCTCATTTCTTCAGCACAATGAATTTCTCATGAAATTCTTTATATCTCTGTCTCATTTCTTCAGCACAATGAATTTCTCATGAGATTCTTTATATTTCTGTCTCATTTCTTCAGGACAATGAGTTTCTCAAGAAAGTTCTGTCATTACCTTGGACCCTGTCCACAAGCCAACAGCCACAGCAACAGGTGAGTTGTTTCCCTTATATAAGGTGTATAGTCCTAAGTGGAGGTTGGATCAACGGATAAAGGTCTGGATTTAAGATGTTCTCATTATTATGTGCCATTGGCATAGGCAATAATGTCCTTCCACATTTTCTGTCCATCGTACATCGTACCAATTCTATTGTTGACTGTTTTCCATGCCATGACAACAAGCTGTCTAGTATCTTCTCTCTTTGTCATACGCAATCTCTCTTTCCCTTTTTTTCCCAGTTGTAACCAACTTTTCCATCTTTCCTCTTCTCATGATGTGGCTGAAAAATGTTGATTGTTTCTTTCTGATGTTTCTTAGGAGGTCCCTTTTTGTGTTGACCTCTATGAGAATGTCCTCGTTGGTCTTTTTCATCATCATCATCATCATCATCATCATCATCAAGTACCGGGCCTGCTGGCGTAGGTGATCATGTCTCTCCACAACTTTCGATCTCGGCAGTTATTTATCATTTCTGTTGTTGACCTTCTGCCAAGCCATTCTCTTAAGCTGTCTGGTATTTTTTCTCTTTGCTTCCCTCTATCTCTTCGTCCCTGAATTTTTCCAGTTGTTACAATATATTCCAGTTGTTCTCTTCTCATTACATGGCAAAAAAAAAAATGATGATTGTTTCTTCCTAATATTGGAAATTAGCTTTCTTTTTTACTTTGACCTCCTTCAGAACATTTTCATTACTCTTCTTAGCTGTCCATGGTATTCTCAACATTCTTCTGTAAAACAACATTTCTACAGACTCCAGTGACTTTCTTGTCTGTTGTCCTATTGTCCATGATTCACATCCATATGTTAAGACTGACTCTACATAACATTTAAGAACTCTTTTTCTTGTTTTTGGTCTTGGTCTGTTTAGCTCATTTATATTGATATATACTTGTTGCACAAGATGTTTTTCATTTTCTGAAAAGCTATTTTGACCTGAATGTTCTACTTTTCATTTTTGTGTGTATCTTCCATCTGATGTTATTGTGCATGAGTATTTGACACTCTGCACTTGCTTTAGATTTGTACCATTTATTTAGAAGCACTAACCTACATTTTGCAAAGCTACACAGCATTCGGAGATGAGGGGAATTATTATTCTACCTTTCTGTTATTAACATCCCCAACAAATTTTATGTTATTTTATAATAATTTTTGTATAAGTTTTGTATTTTTTTATCCACATCTTATATTAAATTTTATAATTAGTTTTGAATGTAGTTTCCTGTATTAGTTTTTGTTTATAGTCCGTAGTCCCACAAGAAGGTTTCTTTAAGCCACAACAATGTTTTCATTGTATGTCAACTTTCGCTAAAGTAAAGCTACAACAAATGCATTCGTAGATATACTTAATTTATCACCATCATTGTCAGCTTCACATTTTTATTTATTTCTCCTTTACTCCACAACATCAAGCAGTTACACTCCACCACATTTAGAAATTAATATACAACACAGCTACACAAGTAACTTCCACCCAAGCCACATAAATATCTTCTATCAAAACCACACAAATATCTTTCACCAAATCCACATAAATATTCTCTACCCAAGCCACATAAATATTTTCTATCAAAGCCACACAAATATCTTCCTCCCAAGCCACATAAATATTTTCTAACCAAGCCACACAAATATCGTCCACCAAAACCACATAAATATCTTCCACCCAAAAATCTTCTATCAAAGCCACACAAATATCTTCCACCCAGCTGCTCAAATATCATCCACCAAAGCCACACTTATATATTTTCCAGATTGCATGGGCCCCTAACTGTGGCGATCCCGAGTTCCAACACTTGCTATCCCCTGGTGGAGGTTTTGGACCGGTGGCAGAAGATGGTTATGGAGTTTCGTACATGGTTGCTGGAGATTATCGCATCTTCTTCCACATTTCCTCCAGGAGGTCAGGGCGTGGAACAAGCTCAAGCCAGTTTTTGGAGACACTGACAACCACAATGAAAGAGATGATTGCACTACACGATCTTGGTTTAACAAACTGAGGCACAGAGATTTCTTAATGACATGCTGCTGTTATGATATTTTACATATCATGTCCTGTTTCTTGATGTCTATAAAATGATTTAGGCAGGTTCCTTTCAATTGAACTCTTTGGCGTGTTCACATTTTTGCCACATTGTCAATTTTGTTTAAAGGGAAATATTGTCTTTTGTTGATTGACTAACTGTCTAATCAAATGCCTTCTCCACAGCTGTCATTTACTTTAATGCTATATGTTATTTGTAATGTTGGTATTTCTGACAGCCTGCTACAACATCATCTTTTGATGGTACACTCTTCTGTAGAGTAATCTTGTCTCTTTGCATTATTAATACATTCTGAAAGCATTAGTCTACATCTTGATGTTGCTTTTCCATAAGTAGTAATGTGTCCTCTTGCCTTGATGGTGCATTCCAACCAGCTGTTATTAATCATCTCTTGACATTGCTTCTCCATGTATATCACTTGTCATATTCTTGCTGTTTTTGCTAAATTCTGACAGGCTGTTATTAGTCCATGTCTCGATGCCCTCTCCCATAGATTTATAACTTTGTTCTCTTAATCAAAAATAAGTCATTTGATAAATAAATAAATGATGTCATTACCATCTTGTATTTTTGCTTGTGGAGTTAATTATTTCCACCCATAGACATCTGTTTTTTGTGCATTTCAATATTTTTTTTTACTTTGCTTTCTATACCTTGTTTTATACATTATAGTTTATAATGCAGACTTATATTATCTGTTTAATGTGCACTTATGTTATCAGTTTATAATGTGCACTTATGTTATCAGTTTACAATGCGTACTTGTGTTATCAGTTTATAATGTGCACATCATGTTATCAGTTTACAACATGCACTAATGTTATCAGTTTATAATGTGCATTTATGTTATCAGTTTACAGTATGTACTTATGTTATCAGTTTACAATGTGCAGTTATGTTAGTTTATCATGTGCACTTATTTTATCAGTTTACAATGTGCACTAATGTTATGTTAGGAAACAGAACCCAGTCGTGGTCAATGCAGAGGTCACGGTCTCATCTGGGATAACACCGATGAGAAAGATGCAGTCATCTATACAGACGAATCTGTAATACGACACAACACAAGTGCATGGGCATTTACAGCATGCTGGCAGGCAGAATAGTCAAGGAAGACAGTGGTGCATATGTTATGACCACTAGTAGTATGACGATGGAGGTGATGACAGTGACCAGGACATTCATCTGGTTAGGGTCAGAAGACTACACCCATGCCTGCATACTGAGTGATTCGATGAGCATGATAAAAAAAAGTGGAGGCCGGCTTTGTACACATGCAATGGGTAGAGTCATTGCAGCTGTAAAAAATATGTAAGGTTATCTTTTTCTATGTCTCTGGACATACAGGAGTATGGGGAAATGAAAGAGCAGACAGGTTGGCTAGCTGCGCTGTCATTGAAGATGGTCAACCACTGGATTGGGCGGACATCATCAATTCCCTCCGAGATGTTGGAAGGGCACAGGACTTCGACAACAATGAGTCCACATCACTCCTTCAGATGAAAGAGATGGGAATTAAGATGGGCACAGCCAGAAATGACAAACTTAGTGGGCGTATAAGAAGACTTATCAACCAACACAGAACTGGAGTCATCAGTCAACTGACACTGAGTAACTTGCTGAGGAGGGGATCTGAGCACCTATGGACATGTTCGGAGTGCAATGATGATGACCCACAAATAACTCAATCACTTATGTTATCTGTTTACAATGTGCACTTATGTTAGTTCCTCAAGGAGTTGAAGGAGGTAGGATAGAATGGGCTGGAAAGTGGCTATTATAGCTGCTGAGAATGAACAGAAATTAATGAAGTAATAAACAAAAGAATAGGAATGGCAAAAAGTAATTTGAATGCCATGAAAAATATACTAACATCAAAGCAAATAACACCAGGGTTAAATATAAGAACAGCAAAAATATTATATCTTCTCAACATTTCTGTTTGTTACAGAAACATGGACATTAGACAAGAAAACAGAACAGAAAATTGAATCCTTTGAAATGTGGATTTGTAGACAAATAGGAAAAATTGGATGGAAAGAAATGGAAACAGATTATAAAATCTTAAAACAACTAAAAAATGAAAAGAGAACTACTAAACACAATTTAAACAAGACAAATGAGATTTTTGAGACATGTTGAAAGACACAGCAGCCTACTAAAAGTAAGCATGGTAGGAAAAATACAAGGTAAAAAGAGGCAGACCATGGCTATAGTTACAGTTAGTTAAAGACCAAGATAAATGGATGAGTAACATCAAAAGATGAGCAAGTCAACAACAGATGAAAACCTGAACTATCAAAGGAAGAGACTGAGTGGAATGGTGCTCCATCTTAGCCAACCTTTGATGCGGAGACAGCACTCAATGATGATGATGATGTTGAATGAAATAATGTAGATATGCATTAGCATCAATGTTGTACAATTGTTGAGCTGCACTGTATATCATTGTAAGAATATGTGCCATCTGTATCAACCAGATATCAGATTTATCTTCTTTGCTATTTACTTATCTTTGACCTATGACCTATGTAACCTGTGACAGCCTTGCTTCTAATGTATTTGTAGAGTGGACCTTAGCGCTTGACAAGGTTGGTAAAAAATCTCTCCATTGTCATTTATTTATTTGCAGTTTATAGAAGGTGACACTACTGCAGTTTATAGAGGGTGACACTACTGCAGTTTATAGAGGGTGACACTACTGCAGTTTATAGAGGGTGACACTGCTGCGGTTTATAGAAGGTGACACTACTGCAGTTTATAGAAGGTGACACTACTGCAATTTATAGAAGGTGACACTGCTGCAGTTTATAGAAGGTGACACTGCTGCGGTTTATAGAAGGTGATACTGCTGCGGTTTATAGAAGGTGACACTGCTGCGGTTTATAGAGGGTGACACTACTGCAGTTTATAGAGGGTGACACTACTGCAGTTTATAGAAGGTGACACTGCTGCGGTTTATAGAGGGTGACACTACTGCGGTTTATAGAAGGTGACACTACTGCAGTTTATAGAGGGTGACACTACTGCAGTTTATAGAAGGTGACACTACTGCAGTTTATAGAGGGTGACACTACTGCGGTTTATAGAGGGTGACACTGCTGCAGTTTATAGAGGGTGACACTGCTGCAGTTTATAGAGGGTGACACTGCTGCAGTTTATAGAAGGTGATACTGCTGTCATTTATAGAGGGTGACACTACTGCAGTTTATAGAGGGTGACACTGCTGTCATTTACAGAAGGTGACACTACTGAAGTTTATGGAAAAGAAGCTCTGAGACTAAGAATTGGGAGTCAAAGTAGAATTAGCAT
The DNA here is from genome assembly GCA_032433765.1 of Megaustenia siamemsis. Classification (NCBI taxonomy): domain Eukaryota; kingdom Metazoa; phylum Mollusca; class Gastropoda; order Stylommatophora; family Ariophantidae; genus Megaustenia; species Megaustenia siamemsis. The sequence goes on from JAVIAB010000088.1 coordinate 65,020,545, forward strand.
GTAGTAACAATCAGGATGGGTCAGACATTGGGACTAAGCCCGTATGTGTTTCCCTGAGTGCAGTAATGTTGATATTTTAAATCAGCAACAATCTCCTTTTCACTGGTCAGTACTTAAGTTCTTTGTTTGACAGTGTATGAGTATAATTTGGAATAAATTCTGGGAAGTCTTGTGCTCAATATTGTCACCTCTCTTTTTATGCCAGTTTGGCTAATAATTTTTTCCATTTAATTTAAAATGGTAAAAATCTAGGGGTTGTTTCTTTACCAGCAAGCTCAAATTGTGTTCCTCACACACATCATCATGCAGGGAGCTGTCACGTCTTTACAACATGAATTCATATTTGTTAATCTGCATTCATGGTGCACTCTTTTCAATGTTGAATGTGTTTCCTTGATGTCTCAAAGATATTTACTTAATGCATCACCCACCCCCCAAACATCTCACAAAAATACCATACTTTAGCTGATTGCCAACAGTCAAACCTTTTGATGAATTGGAAATATGGGATTAGTATCCATATGATTGGGAGCCGCGATAGCTCAGTGGAAAGTGAACTGGACTACAAAGGACAAGAGGTAGGGTTCAATCCCAACCGACGGCTTCAGTTCACCCAGCCTTAAATGGGTACCAGATTTTTTTCTGGGAAAGTAAAATGGCACTGGCGTAATACCGACCACATTACCCCAAAAATCATGGTAATAAATTTATGGTCACTAACACCATATTCCCTATACGCCACTTGGCGTGACGGTGGTACTTTACTTTTTTTTATCTATATGATTGATGGAGCAATTACACAGTTCAGTTATAGGTGATGTAGTCAGATTTACTCAAGATTTACCACAGGAAATCTTTGGTACCCATTAAACAATTTTTAGTGAACCCTGAACACAATGTTGGTCAGTAGAATAAACAGCCAGCCGTAGACTTTAAAGGCAGCTGTAACAGCTTAGTCTACCGGCTGTCACCAGGACCTGGCATTAGATGTGGAAACACAAGATTTACAGCAAACATTACGAGCTTATGTGGTACACAAGAATTTTGGGTAAAGGTAAGGTAAAGAAACGATGAAGTTTTTTTAAAACAACTAAAAATGAAAAGAGAACTACTAAACACAATTAGAACAAGATAACTGAAATTTTGGGGGCATGTTGAAAGACACAACAGCCTAATAAAAGTAATATTGGAAGGGAAAATACAAGGTAAAAGAGGAAGAGGCAGACCAAGACTAACATGGACGAGTAACATCAAAAGACAGACAAGTCAACCTATGATAATCTGCACCATCAAAGCTTGAGACGGAGTGGAATGGTGCTCCTTCGATGCAGAGATGGCACTCAATGATGATGATGAAAGGTAAGGTAAAGTACAAAACTTGAATCCGCATCTTAGCACGCGAGTTTTCATGCATATGTGCTCAGCCACTTATCCAGAAGTGTTTGGAGAATTTTGGATAGTGTCGCTTCCAGCATCGAAACTTACAATGTGAGGTGGTATTACTCACTATCCCAGAGTGCTGCCCTGGAACCCATTTGGATTTGTGAAGTTTTGGATATTTCCTTTCAATTTATTAACAGACTGTTATTACCTTTCAGTTTATGAAGAATTCAGTAAAACCACATTTTTATAAACTAATAGAAGGAAAGGGTCATGTGCTCATATAGTGGAGCCTCTGTCAGTCATAGTTGACTATGGGTTTTGCAGCACCCCTAAGAAATGTTATTTTTTTATTTTCTTTTGCAGTGAATTCTCTTTTTATATGAAATGCATTTAGTCCTCTCCTGCTTAGCATAAGTTTATAAAAGGATACTGATGATGCAGGCATATTTTTTGGTTGTTGATTTCTCTTTTGTGGCAGCTGCAGATGGCAACAGCCTGTCTTTCAGGTTTTCCCTAATCCCCATACAGCCAATGGAGAAAGCAGACCATTACAAGATAGCTCCTTAGCAGGCAGTAGCTTTATCAAGTCGATGGACTTCTCTCACTGTTGGATTCAACTCTTTGCATCATACCCTACACCAAAATAGGTAGAATGACTTATAACTGGGAACTGCTGCTTCCTGTGTTGTGTTGACACCAAAATGGCGAAGTTGGAGTGTCCTCTTCAGGGCACGAGCTTAGGCAGAAGAAAAATAAAGACAAATTGTTGCCCATGCAACATGTTTCTTCTCTTCACTCAGCCGAGTGATCCAAAGGTCTGGTAGGACCAGAATAATTTGGTGCCAACTGCATTACAGGAGTTGCCAGAGCAATATTGAAATCAACATTAAACTGCCTTAAGGACTCCATCTCCAGATTTTTCCTCAGGGTTTACTCCCAAAGTCTATTCCATGAACATGTAGATCTGCTAGACAGCAGTCGTTTATAATTGGAGTTGACCTTCTCCTGATCATATCTTGACAACCTATTCCATGTAATGTAACCATGGGAGTCTTTCTTTTGTTCATATATTTAAAATAGAAATCTTTATAAACTATATGCATTACTGCACATATAAAATTGCATTTTGAGTACAATATATCAGTTTAAAACTTGTTCATGTTCTTTATCCTTTTTTTTCCGCTTTCAGCATCAAGGGAAAATTGAGTTTTTTTTTTAATTCACTTCACTTCACACTTGATGTGGTGTCAAATACTGTGCTTGTTGATCCCTTGAGGGAGGATTTTCCTCTACCTTTTCTATTGTTTCATCTGTTTGTTATTTACTTTATGTGGTGTCAAATACTGTGCTTGTTGATCCCTTGAGGGAGGATTTTCCTCTACCTTTTCTATTGTTTCATCTGTTTGTTACTGCTTGTTGCAAGATGCTGTTTGCTGGTAACTGTGATATATGCTCAAACTATCTCATTTATGTTCTTTGGTTGAAGCTCAGATCTGGTGTTACTCCAGTTCTTTTTCTGTTTCTTAATTTGTAATTTCCTCTCTTTTTGTCATAAGGTATTCTTTGAAGACATCTCCTTTCGCTAGTTGTAATCTTTCCTTTCTCTTTTGCTGTTAATGCTCATGTTTGACATCAATAGCATAATACTAGCAGAAATTATGAGTTGTATATTGATTACTCTTTTTGTATTCATTGTTATGTTTGTTTTTTTTATGAGTGTTCTTTGTCTGATTAGATTTGTTTTAATATTTTAACTTTTATTTTAAATTTAAAAATTATGAATATCTACTGGATAAAAATGATATGTAAATATGTAATTTAGTGGATAAAAATGATATATTTAGTAGTATGCCATTATTTCTCTTACCACGATATCAAGGCCTGTTAACTATTTTTTCAGTACGGAAGGTTTTTTATAAATCCAGAGGTAGAGATTTCAGAGACAAAATTGTTCATGTTTTTAAATATCAATCTACATGTTTATATGTATCTAACACTTAATATATGATATATGAATTTTTAGATAATTAAACAAGAAATTAGATTTCACCAATACCAAAATGATACAAGACCTAGAAAAAATTGTGGTTTAATGACAGTTTACACTAATCAAACTGAGATTGACGCACTGTGCGGCTAAATGTATGTGACTGAAATTGGCATGGCGCATGCGTCAAAATGTACAGAAAGAGTTAAATGGAGAGTCTCTGTATGTTATCTGTGATTAATTGTTGTAAGCATTAAGAGACAATAGATTTAACTCCCATGGGGAAACTTTGCTAGAAGTTGAATTGCTGAAATAATGAATTTTGTGGACATTTATTGATATTGAATGGTAAAAATGAGACATTAAACCCCTCCAAAATTTGATTCTTGGCTGACAATATGTGGTAAATTACTTGTAACATATGGTGTAAAGTAATAAGTTCCATATAAAGTTTCAGTAATTTACTGTAAATATTACAAAGTTGTAAATGTTTTTTTTGGTGCAATTTAAATTTAGTTTTGCTATGGCTAATATATGATGTGCTTCAGTTGGAGCTGCTTACGGTAAGTCAATATTTGCCAGAAGGAGTAAGGACCATAACTATGTCTATGCCAGGTTCTGAAACCTTTAATGACTGTCTGCATATGTGCCTGTTTATATGCTTATTTGTCTATATATGAGTTCAACCAAAAGTATATCTGTCTAGCTATCGTATATATATCTTCCTGTGTCTGTGTGTACATGTATCTGCCTGTATGTGTGTATATGTGTCTGCCTGTATGTGTGTCCCACATCAGATTTCACTCAAAGTGTTTCATGTTTTTAATAAAAATTTATCTACAATTTTTTCTAACAACACACGCACACATCGAGGCTGTGCAGTGAAAATCACTATTTTGCTGGCTGAAAAAGCAGACATTTGATGTTTGAAGCCCACGGTAGACAGAAAGGATTTTTACTATCGGGCGTGTAATAAAAGTCCTGAGTCTCATGCGTCATGGTGAATGCTTTCACCAAGTAACCTTTATTTCTCTTACCACATTGGGAGCCCCCCTCCCCAACATACAGCATTAGTTGTATATGATAGATGTGCCATAGGATAGTTTTTTTTCTTTTTTTTTTACATGCACGCACCTTCACTCTTATCAAACAATAAACAAAATTCCACTTTACTTCAAGCAGCAAAGCTTATCTATCAAGTCATCAATGCAAACTGGCAAACAATAACTTTAGTGACAAATCCAACATCAAACAATGAGGCAGAATATATAAATCTGTTTTTAAAAATATTTATAAATGTAAAAAATCTATGTATGTCAAATTACAAAACCCTACCCCAAAACATGATAACAACAGAAAAAATATACAGTAGAAATTATTGGAGAACAGCTCAGAAACACATGAACGCTATATTATTAGTAATAAAATATGCATCTTGGTTAAGAATTACCTTAAAAGGCAAAAAATCCTGGCAATGAGTAAACAATATTTTGTATGGTTATAACAAGTTATCAGAATATGTTATCTTTCTTTATAACACTAGTGATAGGTATGTACCATATGTTGTAGCATGTGTCTTCATTGTTATGTTGTAGCATGTCTCTTCATTGTTATACTGTAGCATGTCTCTTCATTGTTATACTGTAGCATGTCTCTTCATTGTTATACTGTAGCATGTCTCTTCATTGTTATGTTGTAGCATGTCTCTTCATTGTTATACTGTAGCATGTCTCTTCATTGTTATACTGTAGCATGTCTCTTCATTGTTATACTGTAGCATGTCTCTTCATTGTTATACTGTAGCATGTCTCTTCATTGTTATACTGTAGCATGTCTCTTCATTGTTATACTGTAGCATGTCTCTTCATTGTTATACTGTAGCATGTCTCTTCATTGTTATACTGTAGCATGTCTCTTAATTGTTATACTGTAGTATGTCTCTTCATTGTTATGTTGTAGCATGTCTCTTCATTGTTATGTTGTAGCATGTCTCTTCATTGTTATACTGTAGCATGTCTCTTCATTGTTATGTTGTAGCATGTCTCTTCATTGTTATGTTGTAGCATGTCTCTTCATTGTTATACTGCAGTATGTCTCTTCATTGTTATACTGTAGTATGTCTCTTCATTGTTGTACTGTAGCATGTCTCTTCAGTGTTATACTGTAGTATGTCTCTTCATTGTTATACTGTAGTATGTCTCTTCATTGTTATACTGTAGCATGTCTCTTAATTGTTATACTGTAGTATGTCTCTTCATTGTTATGTTGTAGCATGTCTCTTCAGTGTTATACTGTAGTATGTCTCTTCATTGTTATACCGTAGCATGTCTCTTCATTGTTATACTGTAGCATGTCTCTTCATTGTTATACTGTTGTATGTCTCTTCAGTGTTATACTGTAGCATGTCTCTTCAGTGTTATACTGTAGTTTGTCTCTTCAGTGTTATACTGTAGCATGTCTCTTCAGTGTTATACTGTAGCATGTCTCTTCAGTGTTATACTGTAGTATGTCTCTTCATTGTTATACTGTAGCATGTCTCTTCATTGTTGTACTGTAGCAAGTCTCTTCATTGTTATGTTGTAGCATGTCTCTTCAGTGTTATACTGTAGTATGTCTCTTCATTGTTATACTGTAGCATGTCTCTTCATTGTTATACTGTAGCATGTCTCTTCATTGTTATACTGTTGTATGTCTCTTCAGTGTTATACTGTAGCATGTCTCTTCAGTGTTATACTGTAGTTTGTCTCTTCAGTGTTATACTGTAGCATGTCTCTTCAGTGTTATACTGTAGCATGTCTCTTCAGTGTTATACTGTAGTATGTCTCTTCAGTGTTATACTGTAGCATGTCTCTTCAGTGTTATACTGTAGCATGTCTCTTCAGTGTTATACTGTAGTATGTCTCTTCAGTGTTATACTGTAGCATGTCTCTTCAGTGTTATACTGTAGCATGTCTCTTCAGTGTTATACTGTAGTATGTCTCTTCAGTGTTATACTGTAGCATGTCTCTTCAGTGTTATACTGTAGCATGTCTCTTCAGTGTTATAGTGTAGCATATCTCTTCATTGTTTAGTGCTCTGTGCACACTGTGAGCTATGTTTTTCATCCAGATCATGTTTCGATATTCACTTTCATTGCAGCTACGCCTTATGTCTTTTGGTGTGTGCTGTGGCTGCTATGATGGGGATTGCAGCTGCCTTTTTTTGTTTGAATCTTTCAATAAAATTAATTCGGATGATTCCACTGGCACAGGTGGTTGAGCAATTATGGATTTTAGTTCGTTTGCGGTGATACCAGGGCCTTTGACCAACTACAACTACTGTAACAAGTCTCTTCATTGTTATACTGTAACTTTTCAGGTTTGACAGTTTGAAGTCATTATGATCATGTCACCAAACGTTATAATTGGGGGAACTTTGAAGCTTGAGACAGACGTCAATGACACAGTTTCACTAATACTTTCACAGTAATCAAGAAAATATACATTACAACCAAACAACAGTGGAACAATCTTCATCCCAACCTTGTGCTACCAATGCCAGACCTGGACCCTAGATGCAAGAACAATAAGAAAAATAACCTCTACTGAGATGAAATGTGTTAGACGAATGACAGGAAACAGCCTGAGAGACAAGATCAGAAATGAAGAACTGAGAAAAAAGCTAGGAATAGCCCCCGTCATAGAATATAAAAGGAAACAACAGATAAAATGGTTTCGCCACGTGACAAGGCAGAAAGATCAAAACACAACACAACAAGCCTTCAGCAAATGTTGTGAGAACACCAGACCCAAAGGTTGACCATGAAAAAGATGGATCGATGGAATATTAGAAGCACTAGGAAACATAACAGCAGCAGAGGCGAACAGAAGAGCAAAAGACTGCAAATTATATCTGCCCTTGACATTGAAAGGCAGATGAGAAAGGAAATAAGGAAGAAGAAGAGTGGATGGCCTCAACTAGAATTTAAACGTACAGCCGAAGGCACAGAGCCACTCATTAATACATCAACTCTTCCAATTTATTATCCCTTGGGTTTCTGTTTTCGCTGATTTTTTTCCAAGTTTTGTTAAATATATATTTGTGTTCATGTGTCATTTATGTAAGTCAGTGCAGAGACTAGTGTTGAAATCACCTGATACCTTTCTTTGCTGTCTCCTGTAAAGATTTTCTGGTAAATCAATCCACAGACTGGTGTTAAGTCTATCTGCATTATCATTTGTAACTCTCTTTAAGTCAGTCCAACCATTGTCATCAGTAGCTCCTTTTAACTCAATCCATTGTCATTTATAGCTCTCTTTAAGTCAATCCATTGTCATCTATAGCTTTTTTCAAGTAAGTCAATCCATTGTCATCTGTAGCTCTTTTTAAGTCCATCCATTGTCATCTGTAGCTCTCTTTAAGTCAATCCATTGTCATCTGTAGCTCTCTTTAAGTCAATCCATTGTCATCTGTAGCTCTCCTTAGGTCAATCCATTGTCATCTATAGCTCTTTTCAAGTGAGTCCATCCATTGTCATCTGTAGCTCTTTTCAAGTGAGTCCATCCATTGTCATCTGCAGCTCTTTGAGTCAATCCATTGTCATTTGTAGCTCTTTTCAAGTGAGTCCATCCATTGTCATCTGTAGCTCTCTTTAAGTCAATCCATTGTCTTCTGTAGCTCTCTTTAAGTCAATCCATTGTCATCTGTAGCTCTTTTCAAGTGAGTCCAACCATTGTTATCTGTAGCTCTTTTCAAGTGAGTCCATCCATTGTCATCTGCTGCTCTCTTTTAGTGAGTCCATCCATTGTCATCTGTAGCTCTCTTTAAGTCAATCCATTGTCATCTGTAGCTCTCTTTTAGTGAGTCCATCCACTGTCATCTGTAGCTCTCTTTTAGTGTGTCCATCCACTGTCATCTGTAGCTCTCTTTTAGTGAGTCCATCCACTGTCATCTGTAGCTCTCTTTTAGTGAGTCCATCCACTGTCATCTGTAGCTCTCTTTTAGTGAGTCCATCCACTGTCATCTGTAGCTCTCCTTTAGTGAGTCCATCCACTGTCATCTGTAGCTCTCTTTTAGTTAGCTCTCTTTTAGTGAGTCCATCCACTGTCATCTGTAGCTCTCTTTAAGTCAATCCATTGTCATCTGTTGCTCTCTTTTAGTGAGTCCATCCACTGTCATCTGTAGCTCTCTTTTAGTGAGTCCATCCACTGTCATTTGTAGCTCTCTTTTAGTGAGTCCATCCACTGTCATCTGCAGCTCTCTTTTAGTGAGTCCATCCACTGTCATCTGTAGCTCTCTTTAAGTCAATCCAATGTTATCTGTAGCTCTCTTTTAGTGAGTCCATCCACTGTCATCTGTAGCTCTCTTTAAGTCCATCCACTGTCATCTGCAGCTCTCTTTTAGTGAGTCCATCCACTGTCATCTGTAGCTCTCTTTAAGTCAATCCACTGTCATCTGTAGCTCTCCTTTAGTGAGTCCATCCACTGTCATCTGTAGCTCTCTTTTAGTGAGTCCATCCACTGTCATCTGTAGCTCTCTTTTAGTGAGTCCATCCACTGTCATCTGTAGCTCTCCTATAGTGAGTCAATCCATTGTCATCTGTTGCTCTCTTTTAGTGAGTCCATCCACTGTCATCTGTAGCTCTCTTTTAGTGAGTCCATCCACTGTCATCTGCAGCTCTCTTTTAGTGAGTCCATCCACTGTCATCTGTAGCTCTCTTTAAGTCAATCCAATGTTATCTGTAGCTCTCTTTTAGTGAGTCCATCCACTGTCATCTGCAGCTCTCTTTAAGTCAATCCATTGTCATCTCCGTTTCCGGTTGTTTCCAAAATGGAGGAATTATTTTTCTCCGGCTTGGTATAGAACCGTTGATCAGAGGTTTAACAAGCCGCTATCGTAAAAACGATGTTGTTAATGAAACGTAGACCTGATACAGAATGTGTAAATTAGCAGTAGATAGTAGTGATAGTTTTTTCGGCCCTAAAACAACAACAAAAATAGGATTCTGGAATGTGCGAACAATGGCCGCTCCGACGAAACATGCACAGGTCGCGAGCGAGATGGACAGATACGATCTAGATATTTTAGGATTAAGCGAAATGCGCTGGCCTGGAACAGGTAGGAGATCTATTGATAATAAAATAGTAGTTTTTTTCTGGAAGGGAAGATGGAAAACACCGTGAAGGAGTAGGCATAATGATGACAAAGCTGCAAGAAGTTTATTAGAATGGGAACCGGTAATTAGCCGTCTGATACGAACACGATACAAAACAAAACATGGAAGACTTTCAATTATTCAATGTTATGCGCCTACTAACGAAGCTGATGATGAAGTTAAGGATGATTTTTATAACCAACTGCAACAACTTATAAACAAAATACCAAAACACGATCTTTTAATTGTAATGGGAGACTTCAACGCCAAAGTAGGACAAGATAACGCAGGAGTGGAACATGTGATGGGGAGAGAAGGCTGTAATACAACAAGTCAGAATGGAGAAAGATTAATAGAATTATGTTTAATAGAAAATTTAGTTATAGGTGGGACATTATTTCCACATAAAAATATCCACAAAACAACATGGATATCTCCTGATGATAGAACATCAAATCAAATTGACCACCTATGTATTAAACAACAATTCAGATCATCATTAATAGATGTAAGAGCATACAGAGGTGCTGATGTTAATAGTGACCACAACCTGTGCATTGGGAAAATAAGATTAAAATTTAGAAACCAACAGAAGAGGTCAATTACACATAAAATTGATAGTCATAAACTGAAAGATGAAGCAATAAAGGAAAAGTTTAACATAGAGCTAAGTAATTGTTATTCAGCACTTGGTGAAATAGACTTAGATATCAATGAAATGTGGGACTCACAGAGCAAAATACTAATGACAGCAGCAGAAGCAAGTGCTGGACTGAAGAAAATGGAAAAACGAGCTTGGATCTCAGACACCACATGGAAATACATCAAAGAAAGAAGAGAAGCGAAGAGAGCCATGACTAATGTAAAGACAGATCTTGGAAAGGTTCTGGCAAAAGCAACATACAAAGAATTAGACAACAAAGTGAAAAGTTCGGCAAGAAGAGATACAAGAGCTTATATAGACAACTTGGCAGAGAAAGCAGAGACAGCTGCAATTACAGGAGACAGCAGAACTCTTTATACTGTACAAAAGATGCTGACAAACACCTATACATCCAGTGGAACACCAATTCTAGACAAATCTGGATTAATGCTAACAACAAGCGCAGACATAAAAGCCCGTTGGGCGGAACACTTCAAAGAAATTCTTAACCGTCCACTACCTCACAGTTTAATAGATTTTGAAGCTGAAACACCAGCAGCAGAATTAGATGTAAATTTAGATGACTTCACCTTGAGTGAAATAGAAACCACCTTAAAGCTAATGACCAATAACAAGGCTGCTGGAGAGGATAAGTTAACAGCTGAGATCCTCAAGGCAATTGATAGCCATAATTTAATACATCTCCAAAAAATGTTCAACATCATTTGGAAAACAGAGAAGACGCCTCATAAATGGAAAAAAGGAATCATTGTTAAGATCCCAAAAAAGGGCAATCTTAGAGACTGTAACAATTGGAGAGGCGTGACACTTTTGTCAGTTGCCTCAAAATTATTCTGTAAAATCATCCTAAATAGAATAAAGGATTCAATAGATACAGTAATGCGTGAAGAACAGGCTGGGTTTAGAAAAGGGAGAAGCTGTCTTGACCACATTTTCACTCTACGACTTATATTGGAGGAACACATTGAAAAGCAAAAACCTTTTGTACTTAACTTCATCGACTTCAAAAAAGCATTTGATAGTATTCATAGAGATTCTTTGTGGAAAATTCTGAAGCAATATGGCTTACCATCAAAAATCATAAATATTATCAAAGACATGTATGATGGTTACACATGTGCAGTTCGAACAGAGGAAGGACTGAGCGAATGTTTCCCAATAGAAACTGGGGTTAAACAAGGATGTATTTTATCGCCCTTGTTATTTGGAATTGTTATGGACTTCATAATGAAGAAATGCTGCACTGGTAATAAAGGCATCGAATGGATACAAGGAGACCATTTGGAGGACCTGGACTTTGCTGATGACATAGTTCTCATCAGCAATCAGATAAAAACGATGCAGGAAAACACAAATGAACTATCATCAATAGCCAGCAAAATTGGGCTTGAGGTCAATCATGAAAAGACTAAAGTCATGAAAAGTTTAATTCCAACAAGTGACAAAATATACATGGAAAACAAACCAGTAGAAGAGATCGATCACTTCATCTATCTTGGAAGTCACATTGATCGAGAAGGGGATACGAGCAAAGAAATTAGAATCAGACTGGCTAAAGCAGCAATGTCTTTCAGAAGCCTTGAAAAGTTGTGGAAATCAAAACTCATTAGCACAAACACAAAACTTAGGCTATTCAAATCAAATGTACTATCAACCCTTACGTATGCGTGTGAAAGCTGGAAAACAACAAGAGATATAGAAACAAAGTTGAACGCATTCGAAAATAAATGTCTAAGGAAAATACTTGGTATAGAATGGAACGAATTCAAAACAAACGAGGAAATTAGAGAAATCGCCAATCAACCACTAATATCTTCAGTAATAAAGAAAAGACGATGGTCATACGTTGGACATGTGATGAGAAGATATAATAATCGAATAGCAAAGCAAGCCCTCATATGGGAAACAACAGGTAAAAGAAAAAGAGGAAGACCCAGGGAGACACTGAGAAGAACATTGATGAGAGAGGCAAGAGCAGCAGGAATCGGCTCCCTCAATGAGATAGAACTGCTTGCACAGAACAGAAACAGATGGCGAGATTTGATAAAATATCTTTAAAAGAAAACTGCTAGAACAAAAATTCATATAGGAGAAGGTGTATCTTGGTCTACGCCCTATGGGCCGGTTACGGCTCGAAAGGTCAATAGATAGATTGTCATCTGCAGCTCTCTTTTAGTGAGTTCATCCACTGTCATCTGTAGCTCTCTTTAAGTCAATTCATTGTCATCTGTAGCTGTCTTTTAGTGAGTCCATCCACTGTCATCTGTAGCTCTCTTTAAATCAATCCAATGTTATCTGTAGCTCTCATTTAGCGAGTCCATCCATTGTCATCTGCAGCTCTCTTTAAGTGAGCCCATCCACCATCATCTGTAGCTCTCTTTAAGTCAATCCATTGTCATCTATAGCTCTCTTCAAGAAGGTCAATCCATTGTCATCTGCAGCTCTCTTCAAGTGAGTCCATCCATTGTCATCTGCAGCTCTCTTCAAGTGAGTCCATCAAAGGACTACCATAGAAATTACCGATCATGTTTCTCCACTGCCCCTTGTCCTTGGTACCTCTCTTCAGGTCAACATAAGCCAAGACCCTACTGGCCTTAAATAGTGCAGCAAAGAATTTGTTCCTTGATCAGCCCTTTCATCTCTTACTTTGGTTTTATCTTCTAGAATACTCTAAAAAAAAATCTTTGGACAATCACACGAGGAAGGTGGCAGCACTTAGTGTTTCACAAAAACTGTTTGGAGGTATAGGAAGTCCGAAGCTTTTTACAATTTTCACCAGAATTATTAATAGAACATCTCTCTCTCTCTCTCTCTCTCTCTCTCTCTTCTTAGCATTTGCCCATTAAGTAGGTAGTGGATACACATGTCACTAGTTTACGGCAAAGCTACGATATTTGCACCGTTAGGCCTGACATGTCCGTCTTTGACAAGGGTAGATAATTTTTAACTGGGCAGCAACCATTTTTGGCCTAATCTTTTCAACTTTTTAATTGTGAGGGGTTCTTTAACATGCACAAATGCACACAGGCTGTTTTCTAATGAGGGCTAGACAGTGGATCTCACTACCCGGAGATCAGGTGAGGGTAATACCATGAAGAAACTATGGATTCAGTTTTTGCAAAATTCACCCCGAGATATTCTTTGAGAGACTGGTGTCTTACCTCTACTGGTGTAGACTACCCATCCCCCTAACGGGATATCTGAAAGTGAACCATGCAAAAAAATTATTGGAAAAAAAAACCATGCAAAAAATTATTGGAAAAAAAAACCATGCAAAAATTATTGAAAAAAAAAACCATGCAAATAATTATTGGAAAAAAAAACCATGCAAAAAATTATTGAAAAAAAAAACATGCAAAAATTATTGGAAAAAAAACCATGCAAATAATTATTGGAAAAAAAAAACCATGCAAAAAATTATTGTAAAAAAAAAAAGTAAATAGTCAATAATATACTTTATATCCCGTGTGTTACCGGGGCCTCATTATGTGGGAAGTAAAGAATAGTGACACTGTGACCTTCCAGGCATGTCGTAAGAGGCGACTAAGGAGGTTGATCGATGGCTTGACAAGCTGTCATTGTAAAAATCATTGTTATGGAAACAGAACCATAGATTTTAGAAGCAGTGATCTCTGCAATATGTGCCACTTCGGCACGCAGGGGTTTCTGTTTTTGAGATTGTAGTTCTGCCCTATGTGCCGTCTTCGGCTCGAAAGGACAATAGATAGATAGATACTTTATACATTTTATACTTTTTATTCTTCATTTGTTAGCTTTCAGTCCAACATTATTTCTCTTTACTTACGATTTATATCTCTACACTTCACCTATCCTCTAACATGTGAAACATCTCTCATCCCTCTGTCCACCTCTCCCTAACTTCGTCATCCGACATGTAGCTATAGGTATCTGTGCCTCACCGTTTGTTGTCGTTGTCCCCATCTTCTAAAGAAGGCCGCCGGCCCAAACGTCAGTATTTTGTTGTGTTACTTTTTTGTAAAGCTGTCACCATACCTTGGAGTGTATACCACACCCCACTACTGGCTCCTCAATATTCCTCTCCTTTTCAATATTAGCTTGTTTTTGTTTTTTTTTTGTCCAACTTAATCTTGGTATCGACAGAGCAGAATGGCGCTCCATGGTAGCCAACCTTCGTTGCGGAGACGGCACTCGATGATGATGATGAATCTTGGTATATCTCAATGAACCATGCCTAAAAAATAATCAACATTTCTTTTCATATTTGATTCAAAAATATAAGTTTCTGGCTCACTGTTGATGCTGGTCTAGTGGTTATTATTCTTTTATTATTTTTAATTTGATGTAATAGGAAACTCTTGATGGAGCTGAGCAGCACAAGGGTAATCTGATAATCAGAAGTGGGCCCCGTCAAGTATGTGTTTTGTCCTTGACACTTTGGGAAAGGAAAGGAGAGGTGTGTATATCAGGCTGGGTCATGACTCACTGATGTAGACCGCATGCTGCATTCGGATCCTCAAAGCTTGTAAAACATCATGACAGAATATCATTTCTCTTCCACTTGCGAGGTGAATGAGCTCATCATCAGACAGCTCAATCTCAATATTTTTGGTTGTGTGGTGTTTCCTCTGATATCATCTAACATCTTCTCTGTCCATGTTTTCCTTTTTCTGTATCACATATATCTAGCATCTTTAAGGCGCCATCAAAGATCACAGATGGCTCACAGTGTATTTACCCATAAGCCCCAATTCTGAACAAGCTTTTTAATCTCCATTAAGAAAGTCAGTGCCTGCTATCTATGCCATTCTTCAGTGCTCTGCTCAGTGTCTCACGAGGTGGATCTCTTTATTTTCTCTCTGCTGTCTTCCATTTTATAACTTGCTTTATGATTCTCAAGTTTTAAAATACATAAATAAGCCCTAAATTAAAGGAAAAAAAAATGACACCCCATGACATGTAATTGCATCAAACTGCGAAAATAATGAAAATAAATTTTTAGGCAGTGACTATAAACTCAGTATCATATAGAAGTAAAGGCATCAAGATGCGTAGGGATGCAAAGCTGCTGTAAAGTTGATGATAACAGCGATACTAAAAAAAAAAAGAAGAAAAAAGTGGTATGGTGACAGCTTTACGTGGCAATGGACAAAACAAAAGTCAACGTTTCGGCCAAGTAGGCCTTCAGCTGGAACAACAAACAACAATTTACACAAAAATATATATAAGGATATGTACACAAATCTAACTACATGGCGATAATATGCTAGATACTCAAGAAAGGAAATTTAAAAAAGGGTCACTTCCATGTCTTCTAGAGCATGGTCAGCCTCCGAATGCACTAAAATGAGAAGGTGGGATGAACAACTATATATCTCACTGACCAGGCAGTCAAGCTAGAAGACGGAACGGAAGGGTTCTAAAAATATGGGGAGGTAAGTACAAGATATGTATAAACTGTGCATATCTAACTCTGTGTGTGCACCCCGGAATCGATGTGTAAAAAGAAACATGTGTATATAACAATACATGCGTACAAGCATAAATCCGCATATATATTGCCACAAAATACACAAAAGAAAAGAAAACCCAAAGGTGCCCAAGTGTGCCAATACATATGCAGACAAATATATCTACATGGATAGGTTCGGTAGCACATGTGGGTAAGAAATGTGTAGTAGGTGTCCTATGTGTATGAGAGCGATATGCTCATACCTTGGGGGGACAGCGAACCCAAATGGGCAATAAGGTGATTCTCAAGGGCAAACTGACTGCGATTGCTGGAGTAACATGAGACAATGCCAGTGACCTGCATGTCAGGTTTACCACTATGGCCAGTGGAGTTGAAATGGTTCAGTATCATATACCTCTTCATTCATACCCTGTATATGTTACAGGTAATATTTATATACATAACATTGCCTCATTAACTGTGATAAATAGTTTAGGCCAGACGTAGGGGCAACCTGCAAAGAATGACCATGGAAATGCAAAGTGAATAAATCAGTCTCCATCAACTAAGCTGATAAACTAAAATAAACAGTTAAGGTGATAATTTGAAAATTACTGTTAGTTTTATATATGGACTACAAATTTCTAGTATTAAAAATACAGGTTATAAATTTACGGCCATAAATATACATCATCATCATCAAGTACCGGGCCTGCTGGCAGAGGTGATCATGTCTCTCCACAACTTTTGATCTCGACAGTTACTTATCATTTCTGTTGTTGACTTTCTGCCAAGCCATTCTCTTAAGCTGTCTGGTATCTTTTCTCTTTGCTTCCCTCTATCTCTTAGTCCCTCAATTTTTCCAGTTGTTACAATATATTCCAGCTGTTCTCTTCTCATTACATGGCCAAAAAATGATGATTGTTTCTTCCTAATATTGGAAATTAGCTCTCTTTTTGCTTTGACCTCTTTCAGAACATTTTCATTACTCTTCTTAGCTGTCCATGGTATTCTCAACATTCTTCTATAAATCCACATTTCTACAGCCTCCAGTAATTTTCTTGTCTGTTGTCCTTTTGTCCATGATTCACATCCATATGTTAAGATTAGCTCTACATAACATTTAAGAACTCTTTTTCTTGTTTCTATTGTCAAAAATGGATTACACAGTATCTTCCTAATTTTTTTTGGAAAGCTGCCTCTGCCTGATCCATTCTGCATCTCACCTCTGTTGTACATCCACCATCTGAAGTTAACAATGCTCCCAAATATTTAAACTCATTTTCCTGTTTTAATATTGTTCCACCTGTCTTTATTCTGCATTGCGGTAATGTCTTCTTCCTTGTTGCTACCATTACTTCCGCCTTTTTGCTATTAAGACTGAGTCCTTTATTTCACTATAGTGTCAAACATATCTTTAACTCATTTTCAGTCTTAGTAATTAAGACAATATTATATGACAATAGCTATATGAATTAACATACTAGTCAATGATATCACTTATACTCATGTCCTATGATATAAACTATATACATTTTAAACATACAAACTGTAATAATGTCTTATAACATAAACTATGTTAATGTTAAATTACATAAACCATATAAACTACACAAATTATCAAATTGTGTTGTTTTTCCACAAATGATTCATGTCATATTGCATAATTATTTTATTAATTTTATTACAAACTATACAGGGATCCCCTGCATTCACATCTGACTAGAGAGAGTACATAAAATGAACATGTGCTTCAAGTCAACACTACCTTTTCTTTAGTCCTTTAACTCCAGAATTATCTCCCATTGTTTTGACTGAGCTTTAGTTGTTAAGATAAAATATCTGTCCACATTTTAATTCTAATTAAAATTTAACTCTCAAATGTTCGCCACATGACACATTGTATAAAAATGAATTTATTACTCGTAAAGCCATTGTTTTACAAAGGTTGGGGGGGGGGGAAGAATTTACAAAATTAATCTGCTATCAAAGTAATATGTAAGAATTGAATAAAATGTTTTTAAAAATTCATATTTTTTAAATTTTAGTTACAAAATTCATTAGAGAGAGAGAGAGAGAGTACACATTTTTATTTTAGTGAGTATATGCTAAAATTTTAAAAACTCATGTCACCAATTAAAAGAAGATGACCTTTTAGGATTTAGAGAGTGTCAGAAATTGGTTGTTTTACTAATAAAATGTCATTAAATGATTCTTACTACATCTCTAATTTAGATATAAGTAGTGATAGTGATGATGATCATCATCATCATCATTGAGTGCCGTCTCTGCATCAAACATTGGCTACCATGGAGCGCCATTCCACTCAGTCTCTTGCTTTGATGGTGCAGATTGTCGTAGGTTGATTAGTCCATTTTTTGATGATACTCGTCCATGTTAGTCTTGGTCTGCCTCTGCCTCTTTTACCTTGTATTTTCCCTTCCAATATTACTTTTATAAGGCTATTGTGTCTTTTAAAATGCCTCAAAAATTTCATTTGTCTTGTTCTAATTGTGTTTAGTAGTTCTCTTTTCATTTTTAGCTGTTTTAAAACTTGATCGTTTGTTTTCTTTTTTTTCCCATCCAATTCTACCTATTCTTCTATATATCCACATTTCAAAGGCTTCAATTTTCTGTTCTGTTTTCTTGTCTAATGTCTATGTTTCTGCGCCATATTGGAATATTGAGAAGATGTAACATTTTGTTATTCTTAGTTTTAGCCCTGGTGTTATTTGTTTTGATGTTAGTATATTTTTCATAACATTAAAATTACTTTTTGCCATTCCTATTCTTTTATTTATTTCAGTTTTACATTTTCTATCACTGGTTATAGTATGTCACAGGTAGTTGTAGCTCTGAACTGTCTCCAGATGTATTCCTTCAATTTCGATATTTATTTGTCGGTCTTGAGAATTTTCTTTGTTTATGATGATATTTTTAGTCTTTTTGATATTCATATCTAGTCCATATTTTTTGCTTTTCATGTTTATTACATTAAGTAATTGTTGTAGATCTTTAGGATTTTCTGCTAGTAGAACAGTATCATCAGCATATCTTAGGTTATTGATTATCTTTCCATTAATGTGTATGCCTGGCATCTCGGTGATGTTTTTAAAAATTTGCTCAGTGTATAGATTGAATAAGCTTGGTGATACAATGCATCCTTGTCTTACTCCTCTTTTTATATCAATGGGTGTAGGGATCTCCTTGTTATATTTTATTATTGCTGTTTGCTCCCAGTACAAATTACATATTAGTCGTATGTCTGTGTCGTCCAGATTTATATCTTTTAGACAGTCTAAAATTTGATTATGGTGTATTCTATCAAAAGCTTTGGTGTAGTCTATGAAGCAAGCATATATTGGTTTGTTTACCTCTATGTACTTTTCAATCAATGTCCTCATGCTGAATATGGCTTTTTTTGTCCCACTGTTTTTCTTGAATCCAAATTGCTGTTCATCTAATTCAATATTGATTTTATTCTGAAACCTTCCCTGTATAACTTTTAGTCAAATTTTTGTAACATGGCTCATTAGGCTTATTGTTCTAAAGTCACTGCATTCAACTGCGCCATTCTTTTTAGGCAATGCAATGAAAGTTGATGTCTTTAGTTCATTTTGTATGTATCCTGTATGGTATATGCCACTGCAAATATCTGTGATCACTTCAATGCCAAAATCTAGTGCCTGTATCATCTCCATCTGTATATTATCAGGTCCTGCTGCTTTTCCTTTTTCATTGTTTTTATAGCTTTTTCTACTTCAGATTTCAGGATTTTATAGCTGGACGTACATTTTATAAATGGTTTTTTTGTCCCTTTCGTCATGAAATAATTCTGTTATATATTCCTGTCATCTATCTATTATATCTTTGTTGTCTGTTGGCATTCTTCCCTCTGTTTGCAATACAACCGCTTCCTGCAGCTTTTTTGTCTTTATTAGTCATTCTCTTTATTACAGTACTTGGAGCGAGGTGTGTTGACCTATGTGTGTCTCTATTGCAAGGGTGGTTTTTGCCCTGTTTTTATTATTATACTTTTTATTTATTTTAAAATGTATTAAAAGAAAAATAAAACATTGGCTTGTGGCACCATTTTAACAAATAATGGGGGGGGGGGGGGCCGCCGCCACTTTCTTTTAACTTTTTGAAATGAAAAAATGACATGAACTTGAAAATAATCTAAACAATTAAGGAGCACAGTCAATACATAGGTGGACATTATATTCTAAACCTATAGCCTTATTCTATTATCCTTTCGAGCCGAAGACGGCACATAGGGCAGAACCACAATCTCAAAAACAGAAACCTTGCGTGCCAAAATGGCACATATTGCAGAGATCACTGCTTCTAAAATCCATGGTCTGTTTCCATAACAATGCTTTTTACAATGACAGCTTGTCAAGCCATCGATCAACCTCCTTAGTCGCCTCTTACGACATGCCTGGAAGGTCACAGTGTCACTATTCTTTACATCCCACATAATGGGGCCCCGGTAACACACGGGATAGCCTTATTACAAACAACAAAAAAGTTTGTAATTTTTTTGTCTTTGGGGGTCACAAGTAACAAAGTGTTCATGAGCAGTCAGCCAGAGGTTGAACTGTCAGCTTTAGGTTCAATTTTTAGAATGTCTCTTTATTTTACTTACCACTGCCCAATTTCACAAAACAATAGTATTTTTTTTTACAACGAACCAGCAATATTTTGAAAACAAAAACACATATAGTCTCAAAGACACTTCTTGAATAAATACCAGAAATATTTAGGAAGGTACACGGTGAGAAAAGCAACAGCATGTAAAAAATTGGAGATTAAAAAATTTTTGTTTATTTTGTGATCGTAATTTTTTACGAATGATCATAATTTAGGATTAATTAACTATTATACTATATTTTAAAAAACTTTTTGAATATCATCATCATCATGAAGTACCATACCTGCTGGCATAGGTGAATATGTCTCTCCACAACTTTTGATCTCAACAGTTATTTATCATTTCTGTTGTTGACCTTCTGCCAAGCCATTCTATTGACTCTTTCCATACTGAAGCTTTTTATAATACAGCAGAAGAGATTTCAGAAGTGATTTCCAGAGACAATATTTGTCATGGTTTTAAGAATCAATCTACATATTTATATTTATCTAACACGTAACATATAACATATGAATGTTTAGATAATAGAACAAGGTATTAGATTTTACCAATGACAAGATGATACAAAACATGTAAAAACAATATGGCTTGATGACAGTTCATACTAATCAAATTGAGAGTGATGCACTAAGTGAAACATACGGAAAGGGTTAAGCTGTCTGGTATCTTTACCACTTTGCTTCCCTCTATCTTTTCATCCCTCGACTTTCCCTGTTGTCACAATATATTCCCGTTGTTCCCTTCTCATTACATAGTCAAAAAATGATTATTTTTTTCTTCCTAATATTGGAAATTAGCTCTCCTTTTGCTTTGGTCTGTTTCAGAAAGTTTTCATTACTCTTCTTAGTTATCCATGGTATTCTCAACATTCATCTGTAAAACCACAATTCTACAGCTTCCAGTGGTTTTCTTGTCTGTTGTCTTATTGTCCATGATTCACACCCATATGTAATAAGACTGGTTCTACATAACATTTAGGGCTCTTTTTCTTGTTTTTATTGTCAAAAATGGATTACATAGCATCTTCCTCATTTTTTGGGAAAGCTGCTTTTAGCTGAGCTAAATGGTAATATATATATATATATATATATATATACAACAAATAAAATAATCTTTCTTTTCGAATGAAACATGGGGGGACTGATTGGTCTTGAGGCCGGCATCTTGCCAGAGAGGTTGTGGGCTCAAATCCCAGCTAGTTTGGGATTTTTATTTATGATTTCTCTCTGCGTAACCACCCTGGTCTCAGCAGCGAGGTCCGGCTTGAAACGTCAATTACTCATGGACGGAAAAAAATATGAGTACCTCCGAAGTCAAATGGGAAAAATGGATTAACATGCAAAATTCAGTTCCTAGTCTCTAGGGACTTCATCAGAGGTAAAAGCTGGCGAACGAAAAAAAAAAAAAAATTAAACATGATAGCCTTCCTTTCCAACATTATATGTGTTGTTATAGATGTGTCTGTATAACACAGAGAGCAATTTGGCCATTATTTGTCAAATTTTGCCTTCTAAAAATGTGTACTTCTGCTTTACTCTTACTCTCATGCGCACTTGTACCTATATATGTGTGTATATTTGTCTGCATATGTACTGGCACATCTGGACACCCTCTGGTTTTTTTTATGTCTTTCTTCTTCTTCTTCTTCTACCTTTTTTTTTAAAAAAATTAATGCTGATAGAGAAAGTAGATCGAAAATTTAAAATAAAATGCAGAAATTTACAGGGAACATGGTATTACCTCAAACCCATCACATACAATCCTGACGGACAGAAACAACATTATGTCGCATCTATAAGCGGTAATATCAAACTTTCTCATAATACTGCTCTAATCTGATATACCAAAAAACATCTTTGACCCCTACGATGTTATCTCATATAATACTGCTCCATAGTAATATCAACAACTACATTTGACACCTCCTATGTTCTCTCCCATATTACTGCTACATTGTGATATCAACAACCACATTTGACACCTCCTATGTTCTCTCCCATATTACTGCTACATAGTGATATCAACAACCACATTTGACACCTCCTATGTTCTCTCCCATATTACTGCTACATAGTGATATCAACAACCACATTTGACACCTCCTATGTTCTCTGCCATATTACTGCTACATAGTGATATCAACAACCACATTTGTCTCCTCCTATGTTCTCTCCCATATTACTGCTACATAGTGATATCAACAACCACATTTGACACCTCCTATGTTCTCTGCCATATTACTGCCACATAGTGATATCAACAACTACATTTGACACCTTCTATGTTCTCTGCCATATTACTGCTACATAGTGATATCAACAACCACATTTGACACCTCCTATGTTCTCTCCCATATTACTGCTACATTGTGATATCAACAACTACATTTGACACCTCCTATGTTCTCTCCTATAATACTGCTCCATAGTGATATCAACAACCACATTTGATGCCTCCTATGTTCTCTCCCATATTACTGCTCTAATCTGATATATCAACTACCACCTTTGACCTCTTCTATGTTCTCTCTCACAATATTTAGTTAATCTGATATATCAAAAACCACCTTTGACTCATTCTTTTTTGATTTCTTATTAGAAGACTGCTTTGCTCTGTGCTTTGCACCTTGTGACTCAGCACGTCCACCTACAGCGCCCAATTGTTCTACAGTGCCCATTTGTTTCAGATCCTGTGACTCAAACATCGAGCTGTTTGGTGGAATACCTGTGAAATCAGTGAATGGTTGTGATCTTACAAATTTTGGCTCTCTTTCACTAGGTGGCAAAATGGGAGCATTCCCTGACAACGTGCTGTCAAACTCTTGATTGGCTGATCCATTAACCACTGACATTCTTGAGAAAAGATTGTCCATTTCTGACTAAGAAGGAAAAAATACCACAAAATGAAAGTATACAACTCTATTTTTTTATGACTGAACTTAAAAACAAGACCAAAACAGAAATTCTATAAGTGGACACCAGTAAAATTGATATCATTATCTTCATCAAGTACTGTCTTCTTCTTCTACCTTTTAGGCTCCCTGTGGAGCATAGGTCTTCAACAAACACTTTCCAAGCCATTCTGTTTCTTGTCATTCTTTTTTTTTTTAATTCATTCCATGTCTTCCTCATCATCTCCTTCTCTGCTTCCATCTGTCTTCTCCAAGAATATTTTGGTCTTCCTCTTTGTCTTTTTCCATGGGGATTCCAGAAAACGGCATGTTGTGTAATACTCTCAGTTGGCTTCTACAGTGTGTGTCCTATCAGAGCCATCACTGCTGTATCTCTTTAACCACTGGTATTTGACTGATACTTTTCCATAATTCTATGTTAGTGATTTTGTTCTGCTATTTATTATGAACAATTGGAGGCCATAATATAAATAATCTAAGGTATGTTGATGTTACAGTCTTAATCGCTAAGAGTGAAAATAAGTTACAAGAAATGTTGGACATTATAGTGAAAGAAAGCAAAAATAAAGGACTCAGCCTTAATGCTAACAACAAAGAAAAAGACATCACCTCAGTGCACAATAAAGACAAGTGGAACAATATTAAAACAGGTAAATGAATTTAAATATTTGGGAACTTTGTTAACCTCAGACGGAAGATGTACAAAAGAGGTGAGATGCAGCATAGCTCAGGCAAAAGCAGCTTCCCAAAAAATTAGGAAGATACTATGCAATCCATTTTTGACAATAGAAGCAAAAAAAAAGAGTTCTTAAATGTTATGTAGAGCCAGTATTAACATATGGATGCGAATCATGGACAATAGGACAACAGACAAGAAAATCACTGGAGTCTGTAGAAATGTGGTTTTACAGAAGAATGTTGAGAGTACCATGGACAGCTAAGAAGAGAAATGAAGATGTTCTGAGAGAGGTCAAAGCAAAAAGAGAGCTAATTTCCAATATTAGGAAGAAACAATCATCATTTTTTGGCCATGTAATGAGAAGAGAACAGCTGGAATATATTGTAACAACTGGAAAAATTGAAGGACGAAGAGATAGAGGGAAACAAAGAGAAAAAATAACAGACAGCTTAAGAGAATGGCTTGGCAGAAAGTCAACAACAGAAATGATAAATAGCTGCCGAGATCGAAAGTTGTGGAGAGACATGATCACCTATGCCAGTAGGCCCAGTACTTGATGATGATGATGATTTATCATGTTTGTTAAGTTTTTGCAGCCTATTTTTTTTTTATAGTACACAATAGCCAGTCCCATGCCCAGCCCTCCTTAGTTGCCTCTTACGAACATGCCTAGTAGGGAACAGCACCACAATTCTTTTGGACTTTTCAGGCACCGGCAATGCATGGGTGTGTGCAAAATACTGTGCCTGCTGGTAAAGGCAATCATGACTCTCCATAACTGTTTGTCTTTACAGCTGTGTATCAATGCTGCTGTTGACTTCCTACCAAACTATTCTCTGACATCCTTACTCCTGTTTACCTCCATCTCTTCTTTCCTATTATTTTCCTCTTGTCACAAATCATTTCACTTCTTCCTGCTCATTACATGGCCCAGAAATGATGATAAAATTATTCTACAGAGCCACAACTTTAGACAATTTAATGCAACAGAAACAATTATATCATTAATATATTTTTATAACCAGAACATCAACAAAACAGAAGTAATGATATTGTAAAATAAAAAGGAAAACCCTAAATGTAAGAAAAATACTGAATCAAGTGAAAGGCTTTACACAACTGAGAGCAGTAATGAGAGCAGATGGAAGATGTACAGACAATTGAAGATGTACAGAAGATGGAAGATGTACAGACAATGGAAGATGTACTGTCAATGGAAGATATACAGAAGATAAAAGATGTATAGAAAATGGAAAATGTACAGAAGATGGAAAATGTGCTGAAGATTGAAAATGTACAGAAAATGAAAGATGTACAGAAGGTGAAAGATGTACAGAAGAAATTAAAATGAGGATAGAAAAAGCTAAGACAGCATTTTTGACATAAGGAAGATAGTCAAGATTCCATCACTGTCAGCATCAACCAGTAAAAGATAACTCTTGAGCCAGCAAATTGCTTTCAGCTCAATTCCTGTATAGCATCACTCATGCACTGCTAATGGCCCAGAAGTGGAAATTCCAAAGAATAGTGGCATTATATCCTACCAGGCATCTTGTAAGAGGCAACAAAGAAGGGTGGAACCTGGCCTCTCTAAATTGTAAAAAAAAAAAAATAAGCCACAAAAACTTCATAAACACAAACATGGAGAAACCAAATAAAGGGGAAAAAGTAATTTTGCCATCCAGGACATCTAAGGTCTCTCTTTCTGGGTGATAAAGGATGCAACCCAGAGACTTGGAAAAGATACATGGAAAAGGAGATGGGAAAGACAGAGCAATGTTGAGAGAGTGGCACCATTCCACAGGGAGTTGAAAGGTAGAAGAAAAAGGTTACACAGCATCCTCGGCCTTGATTGCAAATTTAATAAACAGTTTAAATACAATTATTCCGGAATTGTATGACTAAAGAGGAGCAACTTTGCTGCAATTGCCAATGAACTAACTACTGGAGACCAGTACTTTCCCAAACAATATCGAAACCCTTGGGCCCATCTGATATGTCTCCTCATGGAAAACATAAAATACCAGAACTTAAGGAAAATATAACAGGAATCATGATAAAAGGCACCCAATCAGAACACAGAAAAAAAACATGTAGCAGAAAAACACATACACGATACCTACCCACAGGACTCTTAGTCCCACATATACACAGATGGCTCTGCTACAAATGCCACCAGAAATGGAGGGGGAGGTGTGTTCTTGATGCTGAATAATCAGGACGAGATCACCAAGTCAATAGCTACTGGAAAATTGTCAAACAACTTTTAAGCAGAAACTGAGGCCATCAGAGATGCTGCAACACTGGCTACACAACACAAAAATAACATGCACAATAAATTGGTGATTTTGACTGATGCACTGTCAGTACTATCAGCTCTAAAAAGCCCCAAGAACAATGAACTAGATGACTTGAGAACAACCCTGGACCAACTATGCAATAACTTCCAGAGAGTAGTTATTCAGTGGATACCATCACACTGTAATATACACGGGAACGAACGTGCAGACAAATTAGCTAAAGAGGGAGGGAGATTACCACAAGAGAACCATCCGCTCAGTTATGATGAAGCCAAATCCATCCTCAAGGGTCAGTTCTATGAAAAATGGAAACGAGAACACCCAAAGCATAACGAGAGTGACAGATACCACCAACTATCAAGAAGGGATCAAGTCATCATAATTCGCCTACACACTAGCCACAATAGAATGAGAAACCACATGTTCACCAAATTCAAAATAGGTACAACCAGCATATGCCACTGTACACTGGACAATATGACTACAAAACATGTTCTACGGAATTGTCCCCAGTACACAGACCTGAGAAGAGCAATGTGGTCCACACCCACCTCCCTGGAAGAGAAACTATATGGGGCAATCGATTCGCTAAAACAGACAGCTGACTTCATGAGAGAGTCTGGAATTCTACTCTGATTGAGTCATGATCACTGAGAGAGAGAGAGAAATACAATTATAAAGCAAACAGAGAAGGAATATAGCAATAGCAACGGGCTGTGAATTGGTTCTCATATAACTATCATTATCATCATCATGTGCCATACGGTTGGCGTAGGCGATCATGTCCTTTCACAATCTTCTATCTGTCATGCACCATATCAGTTCTGTCGTTGACTGTTTTCCATGCCATGACACTAAGCTATCCGGTATTTTCTCTTTTTGTAGTCCACGATTTCTCTTTCCCTGTATTTTGCCAGTTGTAACCAAGCATTTTCCTCATCTCATGATGTACTTGAAAAATGTTGATTGTTTCTTTCTGATGTTTCTAGGGAGCTCCTTTTTTGTGTTGGCCTCTTTGAGAATTTATTTGTTGGTCTTTTTAGCTGTCCAAGGAACTTTTAACATTCTTCTGAGAAATCCTATCTCTGTGACCTCTAATTGTCTTTTAATTTGTTTATTTACTGTCCATGATTCACTTCCATAGGTCAGAATTGGCTCTATATAGCACCAATGACTCTCTTTTTCACTTCTATTGACATAGATTTGTTGCATGAGGTGTTTTTCATTTTCTGAAATGCTATTTTGGCCTGAGCCATATAACTATAATGATGGTATAAGAAGGGAAAACTCTGCTCCTACCTGCCAACTAACTGGTGCCTGCAAGTTCGATGTCTCAGATCTGCTAGTGTCAGACATCCTTAAGCCGTCTACAATTTTCTGCAACATAAGGTTTTTACGTTTACAAATTGTGAAATATTAAAAAGTGTTTAAGAACAAAGTGAATATCCTTCAGTATGACAATAATAGAGAGGATGCCATCAATAAGACTAGAGTGAGGACATTAAGTGTTCTCTGTAAAAGACAAAAGAAATGATTGAAATTATAATGTTATTGAAGCACTGATAGGTAAAAGACGGGCTGTAAAAAAATGGCAGAACACTAAAAAGAAGGGAAACCTGTACAAGCCTTCTGGGGAGGATATAACACCACAAAGAAACCATGGATAATTTTCCAATTTTTTAAAAACCACCACCACTTGTGGTGAGTTGTGAACCTGGGTCCTTTCTGTGAGGTCATGTCATTGTACATCTAGACTATCAATCCCCCTCCCTCCCTCAGAAGGCGTGTCCTGAGCCTAAATGTTTAGTTGTTTATTATCTATGCAATATTGTAAAAATACCACTGCCTTATTCTTCATCACGCCAATTAAATTCACACATTCTGTCCCTCAAATTATCATCAGATTCCAATTGTATGCCATTCAAGCAACAACTATCAGTTCCAAAATCATTAGTGCTTTCCTAGACTTTCAGCAAGATTTTTCAGCATTCAAAAAAAAGACAATAACAAAAAGCTACAAATTTATTGACACTTTTTTTTTATGTAGCTCTTCACAAAGCAAGTTCACTCTTTTTGCCTTAATAATTTTAAACCAATCAAAACCCTTAAACATCTTTTGGAGTTTTTGGAGCATATACCTCAGGAAAGATATCTGGCACCACCCTATTCTTGGACATTTTCTCTACTTCTCTCCAGTCTAGGCCACAGACAAGGTCTCTTCATCCATCCCTATTCTTGGACATTTTCTCTACTTCTCTCCAGTCTAGGCCACAGACAAGGTCTCTTCATCCATCCCTATTCTTGGACATTTTCTCTACTTCTCTCCAGTCTAGGCCACAGACAAGTCTCTTCATCCATCCCTATTCTTGAACATTTTCTCTACTTCTCTCCAGTCTAGGCCAATGTTCTTAATTAAGGGTTTCCATGACTTATCTTCTCCATGTATTCCTGAGCCTTCCCAACTTTCTCTTCCCCTGTGGGTTTCAAAACAGTTCCTGTCTTGCTATGCTGGCATCAGGTATTATTAGTGTGTGTCTAATTATCTCCATTTTCTACTCATAATATGTTGCTTGTTAGGCCCTTGTTTTATTCTTTCCCTTATAATTTCATTTCTGATCTTGTCAATCCCTTCTGATGTTCAGAATTTTTCTCTAGCATTTATTTACAGATATTTGTAATTTGTATTTAGTTGTATTATTTAACATCCATATTTCTGAGCCATTGAAGAAGACTGTTTTTACATTTTTGGACTTACGGGAAAGATAGCGGCCATTGCCGCAGACCCTTTAGAGAGTGCCAACACTAAAACAGTTTTTGTTTTGACTGGTTTCTGTGTTTTTTTTATATTATTTATTTGAGGGGATTGGAGTTTGAAGTGTCTGTGGTCACTCACTTTTCAGTGATATTATTTGAAATTGTTTCCCATGTAGCCGACTTGGCTCACATTGGTGTTCGACCTTGCTAATGGCTGCCAACCGACAATACAAAATCAAAATGGCTGCATATTGTTGCCCTGTTTTTTCAGAGACTAACATAGTCGCTAAAACCATTTCCATTGCTTTGTTTATTTTAAATGTGTGTCTTCAAGGAAACTTGAGTAAGAAAATGACTGTGGACTCTCTATTTGATGGAAGCCATTTGGAATCATCGCCTGTGCTTCGAGATTAGTGCTGCACAGTAGTCGACCTTGTCAACAGAATTTCCAACCGCAGTTGGAGCTGTGACATGAGTGGAGCGGATATGGGGAAGGTAATTTCCTAGTTTGATCAGATATATTATTTCAGTTTGGAAGAGTGATGTCCCCTAAAATATGTCTGCCAAAATACAGTGGTTCTACGCATTCTTGGCGTTGGGGTCATTACGCTGGCATGTGTCACGGCGATTGGTAATCAACCGCACAATTCCCTTCGATCAGAAGATCATAATTAGGCCGAGTGGCGTCGTTTTTGTCACGCGTTATAATATATTTATAAATATTTAACACTAAAGCTAAACCTAACCCCTGGACCCAACGCCCAATCAACAGATACTCCGAAATGATTACATGCCAGCGTAATGACCCCAACGCCAAGAATGCGTAGAACCACTGTATTTTGACAGACATATTTTAGGGGACATCACTCTTCCAACTGAAATAATATATCTGATCAAACTAGGAAATTACCATGGGGAATTCCCAATTGCAGAGATACTAATTCCAGGAACAGAAGAGAACAGTTTATACTTTTGTATTAAATAGTCTTATCTCTGTGCTTGTACTTTTTCTGTCCATTTTTTTTTTGCCTTAATAATTTTACAGAGATTTGGCTTTTCAACAAAAGATGGCTGTTTAAGATTTCAATATTTTGGTTAGGAAATCAAACATTTTGGTATTTTAAATTGAAAGGATTTATCAAAGTGACATAAAACATTAACTTAATGAATTGAGCACCTCACATCAATGAACTTGTCACAAACAGGCCATGAACTTGTCACAAACAGGTTATGAACTTGTCACAAACAGGCTATGAACTTGTCAAAAACAGGCATTGACCTTGTCACAAACAGGCCATGAACTTGTCACAAACAGACTATCGACTTGTCACAAACAGGCTATGAACTTGTCACAAACAGGCCATGAACTTGTCACAAACAGGCCATGAACTTGTCACAAACAGGCCATGAACTTGTCACAAACAGGCTATGAACTTGTCACAAACAGGCTATGAACTTGTCACAAACAGGCAATGAACTTGTCACAAACAAGCTACTCACTGTCAGGCCTGTTACTTGAGAAGTCAGCCAAGATATTGTCAGCTGCATTCGGTTTATTTCTCGTTTAAGATCATCACATCCTGAACATCTTGACATCTGGCCAACAGTGGGATCTAAAGAGCAAACAGCCATTTGTCATAAGACATGCCAGCTTTTATTCTCATTATTATATCAAAAAAATCTTGGAAACAGAAATCTCACAAACTTTAATCAATTAACAGTGAATGAAAAAAATGGTAGGATAACATGTCTTCAGGATATGTTTGTGACTGGCTATGTTAATGACTGGGCTATGTTAGTGACTGGCTATGTTAATGACTGGGCTATGTTAATGACTGGGCTATGTTAGTGACTGGCCATGTTAATGACTGGGCTATATTAGTGACTGGGCTATATTAGTGTCTGGCTATGTTAATGACTGGGCTATGTTAATGACTGGGCTATGTTAGTGACTGGCTATGTTAGTGACTGGCTATGTTAGTGACTGTGCTAAGTTAATGACTAGGCTAAGTTAGTGACTGGCTATGTTAGTGACTGGCTATGTTAGTGACTGGCTATGTTAGTGACTGGGCTAAGTTAGTGACTGTGCTAAGTTAGTGACTGGGCTAAGTTAGTGACTGGGCTAAGTTAGTGACTGGTTATGTTAGTGACTGGGCTATGTTAGTGACTGGGCTAAGTTAGTGACTGGGCTAAGATAGTGACTGGGCTATGTTAGTGACTGGGCTAAGTTAGTGAGTAGGCTAAGTTAGTGACTGGGCAAAGTTAGTGACTGGGCTAAGTTATTGGTTATTGGTTATTGGTTATTGGTTATGGAAGGCCTCGGCATCACAGCAAACGAATTAAAATCCATAATTGCTCAACCGCCCGTGCCAGTGGAATCATCCGAATTACCAACTCATCTCCCAAACAAAGAAAGGTAACTGTAGTCCCCATCGTAGTAGTCTCAGCACACGCCAAAAGACATAAGGCGAAACCGCGCAGAAAGTGAACACAGCCAACTGTTCCCTGTCATACGATATCATCATTCATCGTAAACAAGCGGGATATCGAAGCAGGATCAAAACGGATGAGACACACAGCTCACGGTGTGCACAGAGCACTTAACTCAGTAGCTCCTGCAACAAGCCGGACTTGGAATATGAGGAAACTGCAACAAGGAACACTTTTCAGACATAGCCTTCAATGGTTCCTGCCGCCTATCCACCATATACCATGGGAGTTCACGTCCTCCCGAAAATGATGATCGTCATAGCACATGATGATGTTAGGCCGTCATTGATGACTCCAATTCCAAACATATAGACACACAGTGGTGGTAATTTGTCATTTCCAATCCAACAGAAGCCACATGACCTGTAGTTAGTAAAACCACAGAGAGAATATGATTTTGTGACCTTCACTGATTCACTCTTAGATATGAATGTGTAGTTTACACAAGAGGAGAAGTTTTGAACTACAGTGATTCCATTTAAGGCAATTCTGGGATAGCAAGGCAAGTCTCCTTTATAGCAGCAGAACTTGATGTTCTCCGCTCCCTTCTTGTAGCTGCTGCCACACGATTCTGATGTCTCATTAACTTGGACATCATTCAAGAACAATGTCAGATTAACATTCCATAGATATGGCTCTGCTGATGAAGTGCTTGGTGCAACAGTTGTATCAATCATACTGGAGGCTCCTGGCCTGTGGTCATTAATATCACAGACGGCACATGGTGTTGTTATATTCAGTATTTCTTTCTGGGGTGTAAATATGTGGCACACACATGGAGAGTGGTTTGTGGTCACAGTAATCCCATTAAAGGCAATTCTAGGATAGCATGGCATAGCTGTTTCAGAACAGCACAATCCTGTGATGTTTTCTGTGTTCACTATAAAGCTGTGCTGCTACACAATCCTGACCAATTATAGGTGTGGACATTATTCACTTGCAATGACAAAACTGCTTTGTTTACATCATAAACCTCTGGAAGCGAATCATTTATGGGACTAATAGTACAATTTATTCTTCCATCGGGGATATCTGCATTGAGTCCCCCAAAAAAAGGTCTTTGGTTAAAAAGCACATATGCGTTTGAGTTAAACACACAATGAGCCAACTTCATAGATTCAAAATGATCCTTGCCAATGCCATCCGTTTGCACAAGTTAGGTCCTTAGCTACCAACGTCTAAAATGTCTGAAACGAAGCCATCCAATTAACGACTTTATCTACAGCGAAGGTTAACGAACTGTGAACAAACATTTATGTTAAAACCCTTGAAAACATTTTCAAAAATCTGCCAACTCGCAGCAATAACATTTATCGTGTTGTTCAATGTAAACATTGCTTTGTCCATAGCTCGAATATAAATAAGCTGCCATTTTGGTGCGTCCCATGACCTAAGTTAGTGACTGGGCTATGTTAGTGACTGGTCTAAGTTAGTGACTGGGCTAAGTTAGTGACTGGGCTAAGTTAGTGAATGGGCTATGTTAGTGACTGGGCTAAGTTAGTGACTGGGCTAAGTTAGTGACTGGGCTAAGTTAGTGACTGGGCTAAGTTAGTGACTGGCTATGTTAGTGACTGGGCTAAGTTAGTGACTGGCTATGTTAGTGACTGGGCTAAGTTAGTGACTGTGCTAAGTTAGTGACTGGGCTAAGTTAGTGACTGGGCTAAGTTAGTGACTGGGCTAAGTTAGTGACTGGTTATGTTAGTGACTGGGCTATGTTAGTGACTGGGCTAAGTTAGTGACTGGGCTAAGATAGTGACTGGGCTATGTTAGTGACTGGGCTAAGTTAGTGAGTAGGCTAAGTTAGTGACTGGGCAAAGTTAGTGACTGGGCTAAGTTAGTGACTGGGCTATGTTAGTGACTGGTCTAAGTTAGTGACTGGGCTAAGTTAGTGACTGGGCTATGTTAGTGACTGGGCTAAGTTAGTGACTGGGCTAAGTTAGTGACTGGGCTAAGTTAGTGACTGGGCTAAGTTAGTGACTGGGCTAAGTTAGTGACTGGGCTAAGTTAGTGACTGGGCTAAGTTAGTGACTGGCTATGTTAGTGACTGTGCTAAGTTAGTGACTAGGCTAAGTTAGTGACTGGGCTAAGTTAGTGACTGGCTATGTTAGTGTCTGAGCTAAGTTAGTGACTGTGCTAAGTTAGTGACTGGGCTAAGTTAGTGACTGGGCTAAGTTAGTGACTGGGCTAAGTTAGTGAGTGGCTATGTTAGTGACTGGGCTAAGTTAGTGACTGGGCTAAGTTAGTGACTGGGCTAAGTTAGTGACTGGCTATGTTAGTGACTGGCTATGTTAGTGACTGGGCTAAGTTAGTGGCTGGGCTAAGTTAGTGACTGGCTATGTTAGTGACTGTGCTAAGTTAGTGACTGGGCTAAGTTAGTGACTGGGCTAAGTTAGTGACTGGCTATGTTAGTGACTGGCTATGTTAGTGACTGTGCTAAGTTAGTGACTGGGCTAAGTTAGTGACTAGGCTAAGTTAGTGACTGGCTATGTTAGTGACTGGGCTAATTTAGTGACTGGGCTAAGTTAGTGACTGGCTATGATAGTGACTGGCTATGTTAGTGACTGGACTAATTTAGTGACTGGGCTATGTTAGTGACTGGGCTATGTTAGTGACTGGCTATGTTAGTGACTGGGCTAAGTTAGTGACTAGGCTAAGTTAGTGACTGGCTATGTTAGTGACTGGCTATGTTAGTGACTGGGCTAATTTAGTGACTAGGCTAAGTTAGTGACTGGCTATGTTAGTGACTGGGCTAAGTTAGTGACTGGCTATGTTAGTGACTGGGCTATGTTAGTGACTGGGCTAAGTTAGTGACTGTGCTAAGTTAGTGACTGGGCTAAGTTAGTGACTGGGCTAAGTTAGTGACTGGCTATGTTAGTGACTGGGCTAAGTTAGTGACTGGGCTATGTTAGTGACTGGGCTAAGTTAGTGACTGGGCTAAGTTAGTGACTGGGCTAAGTTAGTGACTGGGCTAAGTTAGTGACTGGGCTAAGTTAGTGACTAGGCTAAGTTAGTGACTAGGCTATGTTAGTGACTGGGCTAAGTTAGTGACTGGCTATGTTAGTGACTGGCTATGTTAGTGACTGGGCTAAGTTAGTGGCTGGGCTAAGTTAGTGACTGGCTATGTTAGTGACTGTGCTAAGTTAGTGACTGGGCTAAGTTAGTGACTGGGCTAAGTTAGTGACTGGCTATGTTAGTGACTGGCTAGTTAGTGACTGGCTAAGTTAGTGACTGGGCTAAGTTAGTGACTAGGCTAAGTTAGTGACTGGCTATGTTAGTGACTGGGCTAATTAGTGACTGGGCTAAGTTAGTGACTGGCTATGATAGTGACTGGCTATGTTAGTGACTGGACTAATTTAGTGACTGGGCTATGTTAGTGACTGGGCTATGTTAGTGACTGGCTATGTTAGTGACTGGGCTAAGTTAGTGACTAGGCTAAGTTAGTGACTGGCTATGTTAGTGACTGGCTATGTTAGTGACTGGGCTAATTTAGTGACTAGGCTAAGTTAGTGACTGGCTATGTTAGTGACTGGGCTAAGTTAGTGACTGGCTATGTTAGTGACTGGGCTATGTTAGTGACTGGGCTAAGTTAGTGACTGTGCTAAGTTAGTGACTGGGCTAAGTTAGTGACTGGGCTAAGTTAGTGACTGGCTATGTTAGTGACTGGGCTAAGTTAGTGACTGGGCTATGTTAGTGACTGGGCTAAGTTAGTGACTGGGCTAAGTTAGTGACTGGGCTAAGTTAGTGACTGGGCTAAGTTAGTGACTGGGCTAAGTTAGTGACTAGGCTAAGTTAGTGACTAGGCTATGTTAGTGACTGGGCTATGTTAGTGACTGGGCTATGTTAGTGACTGTGTTATGTTAGTGACTGGGCTAAGTTAGTGACTGGCTATGTTAGTGACTGGCTATGTTAGTGACTAGGCTAAGTTAGTGACTGGCTAAGTTAGTGACTGGCTGTTAGTGACTGGGCTAAATTAGTGACTGGGCTATGTTAGTGACTGGGCTAAGTTAGTGACTAGGCTAAGTTAGTGACTAGGCTATGTTAGTGACTAGGCTATGTTAGTGACTAGGCTAAGTTAGTGACTGGCTATGTTAGTGACTGGCTATGTTAGTGACTGGGCTAAGTTAGTGACTGGGCTATGTTAGTGACTGGGCTAAGTTAGTGACTGGCTATGTTAGTGACTGGCTATGTTAGTGACTAGGCTATGTTAGTGACTGGCTATGTTAGTGACTGGGCTAAGTTAGTGACTAGGCTATGTTAGTGACTGGCTATGTTAGTGACTGGCTAAGTTAGTGACTGACTATGTTAGTGACTGGGCTAAGTTAGTGACTGAGCTATGTTAGTGACTGGCTTTTTAGTGACTGAGCTATGTTAGTGACTGGCTATGTTAGTAGTGTCTGGTTGTGTTAGTGATTGGCTATATTAGTGACTGGCTATGTTAGTTACTGGCTATGTTAGTGACTGGCTATGTTAGTGACTGGCTATGTTAGTGTCTGGTTGTGTTAGTGATTGGCTATATTAGTGACTGGCTATGTTAGTTACTGGCTATGTTAGTGACTGGTTATGTTAATGACTGGCTATGTTAGTGACTGGCTATGTTAGTGACTGGGCTATGCTAATGACTGGCTATGTTAGTGACTGGCTATGTTAGTGTACATGAGTTGAAGTAGATAATTCATTTCTATGTGTTAACATAAATCAACAACTAATTCATCAGCAATGATGTTGTTTGTATCACATTTCTATCATCTTACAGTCAAATCATCTTACTGTCACTGTCAAATTATCTTACTGTCACTGTCAAATTATCTCACTGTCAAATTATCTCACTGTCAAAATATCTTACTGTCAATTTATCTTACTGTCAAATTATCTCACTGTCAAATTATCTCACTGTCAAATTATCTCACTGTCAAATTATCTCAAGGTAAAATTATCTTACTGTCAAATTATCTTACTGTCACTGTCAAATTATCTCACTGTCAAATTATCTCAATGTCAAATTATCTTACTGTCAAATTATCTTACTGTTTGAGACAGGGTTCTCCATAGGAAAATGCGATGGAGCTATCCCAGCATGCTCTTCATCAACTCCACGTTCACTGAACTCAGAGTCATCAGAGTCATGAGAGTCATCATTGCTGCCACAGCTGCTGGTGCTGTTTAAATGTCCTGTAGACAGAAACAAAGAGATTACCTCAAAACTCATGCAAATCACCAAAGTAATTCTTTTACATGTAGCTGTCATGAGACGCATCACACTAGCATCAAATGCTTTCAACAAAATGATGAACTTGTGGAGATAAAAAGTTCTCAGTAAACAAAGAAAACTTAAAGTGTTAACTCCGGTGTGATACTACTGTTAACATGTGGATGTGAAAGTTGGAAATCACCCAGACTTTAGATAGGAAATTAAATGGCTTTGAAAACAAATGTCTACATTGGATCTCAAACATAAGCTGGAAAGAATACATTTCAAATGAACAGATAAGAAACAAATCTAAACAAGAATATGTGTCAAGCTTTATAAGAAGGCGTTGGAAATACATCGGTCATGTGCTTAGAATGAATGAAGGAAAACTTCCCAGTCAGGCATTCATGTGGAAACCATCTGGTAAACGAAAACACAGCAGACCAAGAAGATCACTATGCAGAACAATTACTAGAGAAGGCTCAACCATGGGAGTAAGAGACAACTATGAACTACAAGAACTAGCAGTAGATTGTTAGTCATGGAGAACTATGACTTCTGCCATATGGCCCAATAGGAAAATGAATGAATTAATTAATTAATTAATTACTCTATCTAGTAACAGACTCACAGATGAATATATACATCTAAGTAATGGTGCTACTGTTTGAAGGACAAACAAGCAATTAGAAGTTAAACCAAACAAAATTATGTTGACAAGCCTTAAATTATAATTATCACACAATTTAATTTAAAATATAAATTACAAAGTAAGCATTTCAATTTTTAACTTAATTTTTTTGGCTCTTGCAAGCAATTTCTTTTGCTGCAACGTTGATGACCTTATATGTGATCAGTTTTTACCAACTGCTAGTAAAGAATATGGATTCTGATTTTTGTTCACATTCAACAGAAAAATAAAATCTGAAAAATTATATCAAAACATCTTCTTCTTAATGTCAGATTTGACCAGGAAAAAGGATTCAACAGAGTAAACAGAGAACAACTGTGGAAGATACTAACAACATACGGAGTAAGCCAACACTTAACCAACCTAATTAAAAGTCTCTACATCAACAGCAGCTGCAGGGTCAGAACAGCAGCAGACTACACAGACCACTTCGAAGTTAGATCAAGTGTAAGACAGGGGTGCGTACTATCCCCCCCTACTGTTTATTACATACATGGACCATATATGCAAGCTAGCCAACCCATCAGAGACAGAGGAGATCAACGAGCTTTATTTGCAAACAATCAGGCACTAATACATGAAACAATAGAAGACCTACAAGAACACTTAAACAGACTCAACAGTTCAGGTACATAATACAACATGAAAATTAACACCAACAAAACAGAAGTCATGAATGTCACCAAAAATAAACAGAATATCAACATAACTATAGAAGGCAGGTAACTAAAACAAGTAGAGGAATTCAAATACCTAGGAAGTTTAATGACAAACGATAATTCTCAAACAGCAGAGATAGACTCAAGATGCAACAAAGCTTGTCAAATCATTGGACAGTTATCACCACTATTGTCCAACAAGGAAATAAGTCTGGAGGCAAAACGAGCACTATACAATACAATCTTCATACCAACATTGTGCTATCAATGCCAGACCTGGACCCTAGATGCAAGAACAATAAGAAAAATAACCTCTACTGAGATTAAATGTGTTAGACGAATGACAGGAAACAGTCTGAGAGATAAGATCAGAAATGAAGAACTAAGTAAAAAGCTAGGAATAGCCCCCGCCATAAAATATATAAGAAAACAATAGATAAAATGGTTTGGCCACGTGACAAGGCAGAAAGATCAAAACACAACACAACGAGCCTTCAGCAAATGTGAGAACACCAGATCCATGGGTTGACCACGAAAAAGATGGATTGATGGAATATTAGAAGCACTAGGAAACATAACAGCAGCAGAGACAAACAGAAGAGCAAAAGACCGCAAACCCTCGATGCTGAAAGGCAGATGAGGAAGGAAAGAAGAAGAAAAATAAAAACTTAAAAATTATATCAAAACATCTTCTTAATGTCAGATTGTAATAAAAAGAATCATGAACAACAGAAACTAGGAAGAAACAGCAGATGTTTATTAAAGCTTGTTTATGGAGAATGCTACAGATCAGATGACCAGACACCATTAGAAATGGTGAACTGTGGGAAAGGACTTCTGACAGGTACAGCAGGCCAAGAGGCCACTTAGTCGAATTGGGTTCAGGACTAGTGTCATTTTAGTTGCAGTGTGATTTAAAGTGATTCTTTTTGGTTTGGATTTTCACTTATGGAAACTGTCCTGGCCTGGTCATATTCACCTGACCACAAAATCAACATAACTTTTTGGTGCCCGCATACTAAAAAAATGCTGCAATGTGATTGGCCTTGGAGAGTACTAGAACGGTATCAGGCCTCTGCTTTGCCCTGGTACAGAATGTATGAACTGTCTGTTTTCGAATGCACATTTTCCACCAGCTGGACTGACAGATTGAGTTATGGTTGTGGAAGGCCCCTGTATCACTGCAAACGAATTAAAATCCGTAATTGCTCAACCACCCATGCCAGTGGAATAATCTGAATTACTATCTCATCTCCCAAACAAGGAAAGGTAGCTGTAGTCCCCATCATAGCAGTCTCAGCACACGCCAAAAGACATAAGGCAAAACTGCACAGAAAGTGAACACAGCCATCTGTTCTCCATCATACGATATCATTCATCGTGAACAATTGGAATATCGAAACATGATCAAAACAGATGAAACGCACAGCTCACAGTGTGCACAGAGTACTTAGTAGCTCCTGCAAGAAGCCGGACTTGGAATATGAGGAAACTGCAATAAGGAACACTTTTCAGACATAGTCTTTAATGGTTCCTGCCGCCTATCCACCATATTGATCGGAAGTTCACGTCTTCCTGAAAATGATGATCGTCATATTTTTTTTTTAATGTATATCGCTTGATGTTAATGACAGATTGAGTGTCCCACTGAAGTGGAGGCCTGACTTTGATGTTGGGACAATGATTATTGTTGTAGCATGCTCACTGATCATAAAGTCCAAAAGGATGTGGCACAGATGCATGGAGAATATCCTGCTTGTGGTGGCCTTTATGATGACCTGGAAGTATCCATTTGAGCTGTGCGCAATTTGTTATAACAGAGTGCAGTGTATTCAATGGTTAAAAGTGTGAATGTCAAGGCGCACCATTTTCACAAAATGTAACATGTCCAATGGAACAGTAAAAACGATTGGGATGGATACTTTGTTGGTTGCTGGAACAGGGTTTAAGCAGATATAGGAATGCCCCACCTGCAGTGAAGCAATTCCGTTCTAAAGTCAAAAAGTGGCAAAGAACAAATTAACCAACCTTTGATGAAATTATAAGAATATATTCTGCCTCCCAGCAGTACCCTTGAAAACAGACTAACAAGTCTGGCCAAGTGAGTTGCAATTTAAGGGGAAGGCAATCGGGTAAAAAAAATACCATAATGAAGATGAATATGGTGGGCCAAAAGACACAGATATTGTGGGTTGCCATAAATTAGATAAATAAATTAGAGGCACAACACATCTTCACCCACATCTTGTTAAGGGCAGGTGATGAAAAGTCGTCACCGGGTGAATATAGAAGAATGGGAACCACATACAGAGAAAACGAATATGGTTTGCATACTTGGAGAGATTATGTTGTGATCACATACAATATAAGAAATGGAGAAGGATGAAGAGTTTGGGACAGATCCAGCATAAGAGAGTGACAACATCAAGGAAACATCAGATGACAATGAGGTCACCAAAATGCAAGAGCTAGAACTCTGTATGTTCTTTAACACACAGATGTGTAAAAGAGGAAGTGAAGAGTAAGAACTGTGTAACTGCTATTTTTAAGTGCAACCAAGAGGGGCAGGATAGTCTTTCACTTCCTCTGGAAGATCACCCTTTATTTCATAATAACAGAATTTTGGCAAAATAATACAAAGCAAAACTGAAATCAGAAAATGAATGCAGATACTCACTAGCTGTCATGAAATGTTTAAGATCCTCTAGCAACATTTGTGGAGTCCAAGATCTGTCAATTGCAAAAATATCCAGAATACGTTGTACTTGAGGTGTCGTCAGCTTGTGATTCCGTGAACAGTTTCCTTCACAGCACTGCTGGACAAAGTCTGAACATAGATGAAGAGATTTACAGCTCTCGCGTGAACATTTTTTCCCATCTGCCTTGTTATAATATATACAAATCTGTGGAAGTGTGCTGGCAGTCCGCGAAGGACGGCGACGAAATAATCTCTGAAGATCTGACTCTTGAAGGCCAAGTAAGTTGTGCGTCTTCAGAAGCTCCAAATTGTGTTCTGTATTAAAAGTATGACCAAACATGCACTTTTTCTTCTTGGAATTAAAAGGGCAGGAATTTCCAGAGATCAGGAGGAAAATCCGGCAAACATGAAGTGCACCACAGTCTCCATCACAAGCTCTATTGCGTCCATCTTTTCCACGTCTGCAATGGGTTTTGCACAGTCCAAGAACCGTTCTAACCCAGATGATTTCATTGCCATTCAGGTTCTGGAGATCTTTCTGTGGATCGCTCAAAATAAAATTATCTTTGTTTTCTAAAAGTATTTTCCACACTGCCTGAAGTTTAGCATTACTTGTGTTGGCAATCTCAGGAAATATGAAGCTTCTTAAAACTCTTAAATTTATATTTCCTGATTCCAAATTATTGATGTACCTCACTATTTGTAAAGGATTAAGTTGTTCATTTCTTGGCTGACTCCTTGATCTATGGCTTGAGGCTGAACGTGTCTGGGAAGAGCTGCGCCGATTTTGGTACATTATTATGATTATTCCTTTTCAAGTTCTTGCCTCTTGGATCTGATGTTGATAATTTAATTAAATAATGTTCATCCAGGAGAAAATAACAATGAATAATGTTTTTTTAGTGTTTTTCTCTTTTATGTTATTAATAAAATTGTTAATATTATTATTTATTTTATTTATATTATAAATTAAATTAACTTTAACCTTTGGTATCAACTAACATTACTAACAACGACTAAATTATTAATTATATTATCCAAAATAATTAGTCCATTATAAAATGTACTAAGTACTGTGCAATATGAATTTGTTAGTGCATCGTTATCATCATTATAATAACAGACAGATGGTTTATATAGTTTATGCAAATAAAGAAATGTCAGCCCCAACAACGGTTGTTTCCAAA
Organism: Megaustenia siamemsis; assembly: GCA_032433765.1. Lineage (NCBI taxonomy): Eukaryota > Metazoa > Mollusca > Gastropoda > Stylommatophora > Ariophantidae > Megaustenia > Megaustenia siamemsis. Next base: position 65,062,354 of record JAVIAB010000088.1, read on the forward strand.
ATGGAGGAATTATTTTTCTCCGGCTTGGTATTGAACCGTTGATCAGAGGTTTAACAAGCCGCTATCGTAAAAACGATGTTGTTAATGAAACGTAGACCTGGAATCGGCTCCCTCAATGAGATAGAACTGCTTGCACAGAACAGAGACAGATGGCGAGATTTAATAAAATATCTTTAAAAGAAAACTGCTAGAACAAAAATTCATATAGGAGAAGGTGTATCTTGGTCTACGCCCTATGGGCCGGTTACGGCTCGAAAGGTCAATAGATAGATAGCCCCAACAAAACTGTTTTCGAGTGCAGCCAATAATGAGCAAATAACTTTACACTTCACTTTGGTGCTGTTGTTCAATGTAAGTCTTTAGTTTAGTAAACAAGATAGTCGGATCTGGTTACTCAGGTTACTAACCAGGTTAGTGACGCGAAGGTGGGTGGTGATGGTGTGATCAGGTGAATTTAATCCACAAATATAAAAAAACACGGCCATACAACTTTTTGTCAATAATATAAGTTAAAAATATATGAGTAATTTAAGCTACTTATCTTTCCTTTTTATATAAATAAACCCTTTTCTTTAAATTACGGAGTAGCGTTAGCTTTTCTCGATACTCGGTGACTTCTTAGATTTTATTCTAATTGTGAGTGTATGTGTCAATTCAGTTCCACCCGTTTCCTGGTAACCAACAGAATTTTCTTGGAACTTACTGTGGCTCCGTACACCTTTACCGCCTGACAGCACTATTATTCCCGTTAATCATATGTAACTTATTTTTTTTTAGCAACACCAGTAACATAAATAATAATAATAATAGGAGCAAATATATGACCCGTTTACAAAAGTTAGGAACTGAATCCACTTTGCACATAAAGAGTTAAGGCATAAAAATGCGAAGCTGCAGTAAAGCTGAATGTGAGGAAAAATTAAAAAATAAAAAATGGTATGTAAGAAGCTTTACGTGATAAGTGGACGACACAGACTTGTGTGAACTCCTCTGGTTCTGTGTGCATTTACGCACATTTTGGCACGTTTCTCTACGTTCACGGCAGCCGCACTTGGTTGCTATTTTCTTTTGTTTTGACAGGATAGCTAATTTTGTTTTCTTTAACACATTTCGATCGTTTTTGTTTTGGTTGTTTCGTTATTAGTTTTGTGTGTTTTTTTTTTGTTTGTTCCTGATGAAGGCCTATTGGGCCGAAACGTTGTTTAGTCTGTGTCGTCCACTTATCACGTAAAGCTTCTTACATACCATTTTTTTTTTTTTGCACATAAAGACTTTCGTAAGAGACTATATCTACCTATCTATTGACCTTTCGAGCCGTAGCCGGCCCATAGGGCGCAGACCAAGATACACCTTCTCCTATCTGAATGTTTGTTCTAGCAGTTTTCTTTTAAAGATTTTAAGAGAGACTATATAGTCAAAGACAATCATAAAAATTGTAACTGACCCATCTTCACTTCTCTGTTGCTTTCAGCGTATAGGAAAATATAATATCAGTGTAAATGTGTTATATTACCGAATGTAATAAAACATGTAACTATTATGCTGCCGGTTGCGCTCAAGTTGAAGAGCACTGTCTAGATGATGAAACTTTGCTTCGATGAAAGCTCTTCTGAGTGTATGTGTCAGTTCCACCCGATTCCTGGTAACCAACAGAATTTTCAATATTCAAGGGGACTTTCTCGTGTATTGTCACACTCGACAGGAAAAGTAGAGAACAGAACTCGGTCGTGGTTAATGCGGAGGTCAGCGGTCTCATCTACGATAACACTGATGAGAAAGATGCAGTCATATATACAGACGGATCTGTAATACGACACCAAAGAAGTGCATGGGCATTTACAGCACGCTCGGCAGGCAGAATAGTAAAAGAAGACAGTGGTGCATACGTCATGACCACGAGTGGCATGACAATGGAGGTCATGGCAGTGACCAATGCATTTAAATGGTTAGAGTTACAAGACTACATCCATGCCTGTATACTGAGTGATTTGATGAGCATGATAAAGAAAAAGTGGAGGCGGGCTCTGTACGTGTACATTGGGGGAGTCCTTGCAGAAGTCCAAAATACGTAAGGTCACCTTTGTCTATGTCCCTGGATATGCGGGAGTTCGGAGAAATGAAAGAGCGAACAATTTGGCTAGCTGCGCTGTCGTTGAGGACGGTCAACCAATGGATCGGGCGGACATCATCAATGCCCTCCGAGAAGTGGGAAGAGCACAGGACTTCGAGAAACACATTCACGTCACTTCTTCCACTTCTTCGGATGATGGAGGTGGGAGTTAAGATGGGCACAGCCAGAAATGAGAAACTTAGTGGCCGTGTAAGAAGACTTATCAACCAACACAGAACTGGGAGTCGTCAGTCGCTGGACACTGCGGGACTTGCTGAGGAGGGAATCTGAGCACCTATGGACATGTTCGGAGTGCAATGACGATGACCCGCAAATAACTCAATAACTCTTCTGAGTTTTTTTCTATCACGGGCTAGATGTCCAATGTTTGCAGCTGTCAATCCCAACTCGTCTATGATACCTTGCAACTATCTTTTCGAGGTTGTCCCTTCTCCCATTTTCCTGGAATTATACCCTCCATAATTATCCTATCTGTGCCATTTTGATGTTTTACATGGCAAAACTATTTGTATCTTCCTTAGTTTTATGTTCTTTATTAACTGGTTTCTTTGAATTTTAAGTGCCTGCAAAACATATATATATATATGTATATATATTCTCATTCAGTCGTATTCTGAGCATTCTTCCGCAGCACTTGCATTTGAAAGCACGTATGTGTTTTTCAGCATATTTAGTTCATAGTCATATGGTGCTATGGGAAAAATACAAGCTTAAAATATGAAGTTTTGTGGCTATATCAGTTTTTCCATAAGTTATTTGTTTTTTTTTAATGCATCATTGTGCTCTGGTTTCATTTGATCTCATTGATATGCGTTCCACCATTCGTTAACCAAGAACCAAGGTATTCCAAAGTGTCTACTCTTTCCATTTACTTGTCATGACATTATTTTTTACTCATACATTTTTACATTACACATTCCGAATTTGGTAAACGCTTTTTATTAGCTATAAGCTATTAGCTTCCACAAATTAGCTTCCATATTTGGAAATTTACCAAATTAAATTTTTTTAAATAATTTAAAAATCCTAAAATTAAATTTTACAAATTAGCTTCCACATTTGGTTAAACTTAAAGATAGAGCATGGGCCAACGCCAATACAAAAATAAAAAATTTCAACTCCGATGTTAAGTCAGTCTTATTATATGGCTGTGAAACATAGAGAACAACAAAACTGACAATAATGAAGATACAGACTTTCATTAATGGATGCTTACGCAGAATAAAAGGATGGAAATGGCAGGACAAAATCACTAATATAGAATTATGGAAATGTACCAGTCAAATACCAGTGGATAAAGAGATACAGCGAAGACGATGGCGCTGGATAGGACACACACTGCGGAAGCCAACTGAGAGTATTGCACAACATGCCCTTTTTGGGAATCCCAGGGGAAAAGATAAAGAGGAAGACCAAGGAATTCTGTGAGAAGACAGATAGAAGCAGAGATGAAGACGATAGGGAAGACATGGAATGATCTTAAAAGAATGGCAAGAAACAGAACGACTTGGAAAGTGTTTGTTGAAGACATATGCTTCACAGGGAGCTGAAAGGTAGAATAAGAAGAAGATGGGCAAACACCAATTTAACACTCAGGATTAAGATTCAAATTTACCAAAGTTGTGTGCTTAGTACACTTCTATACGGATCAGAAACTTGGACTACCTGTGCAGGGCAGGAGAAAAGGTTAAACAGCTTTCATGTAAGTTGGCTTCGTAAGATTATGAACTTCAAATGGCAGGACAAAGTAACTACCTCTAATGTCTTACAACGAGCCAAACTCCCATCGATCATGGCAACACTTAGGATTCGTAGACTAATGTGACTGTGCCATGTAAGAAGAATGGCAAACAATCGTATTCCCAAACAAATATTGTATGGCGAACTTAAGGACGGAAAGAGACCAAAGGGCAGACCAGGGCTGAGATATAAGGATGTTTGAAGGGCTTCCTTGGGGGAATTTTATTTATCAGTGAAAGAAACTGGGAAAATATGGCTGCAGATCCTAGCACATGGAGAGCAAAAGTAAAAAATGTCACAGCAACTTTCGAGACAGTCCTGATGTCAGATTCAGAAGACAAAAGGCGCAAGAGAAAAGAGACAAGGCCAGGTACCGTAAAAATACCTTGTTCGTTCTGTGGATGGATTTGTCTGTCCATGATTGTCAAATTCAGCCACGAGAGAAGCTGTTTATATAGTAAAGCAGCACCCAGTATGAGACACTAATGCTTTACCAAACTACTGACTTATCCTGATTGCTTGCTACCAACCATCTGTCAAGACGCTAAAGGCCATGCAGATACATTCCGTACCAAGAGTTGGTTTAACCACCGCCCCTGGACAGACCCGTTTCAGTCGGCGTAGTACAGCCATGTTACTAATTAAAATAACAAATTAATTAACAGCAAGAAAATAAATGAGAATTGATTAAAAACACACGGTTTGTTCTTGGCAATTTGTTATGAAGTCGAAAAAGATATTACATAAAAGAATTACAAGATTTTTAGTTGAAATAATCTGCAGAAATGTCAATAAATTTACAGACTTTCATTAATGGATGCTTACGCAGAATAAAAGGATGGAAATGGCAGGACACAATCACTAACATAGAATTATGGAAATGTGCCAGTCAAATACCAGTGGGTAAAGAGATACAGCGAAGACGATGGCGTTGGATAGGACACACCGCGGAAGCCAACTGAGAGTATTACACAACAGGCCCTTTTTTTAATCCCTAGGGGAAAAGACAAAGAGGAAGACCAAGGAATTCTTGGAGAAGACAGATGGAAGCAGAGATGAAGATGATGGGGAAGACATGGAATGATCTTAAAAGAATGGCAAAAACAAAACGACTTGGAAAGTGTTTGTTGAAGACCTGTGCTCCACTTGGAGCTAAAAAAAAAAAAAAAGAATGTCAATAAATTAAAAGCCGTAAAATCAGGCTCTTGTATTTCTCACGTCGATAACTAGAGCCGTGTTTTGCGGCTCCTGGTACGGAATGTACATATATCATATAAGTTTTTATAAGTCTCAATTTCATTTCCAGATTGATTCTGTGTGTTTAAATTATGTTCTGTGGTAATAGTGTTACGTATCCAAACATATTTATTGTTTATTATTATGATAAAATAATATAAAATAATATGATAAAATAATATATATATATATATATATATATATATATATATATATATATATATATATATAATCATCATCAAGTACCGGACCTACTGACGTAGGTGATCGTGTCTCTCCACAACTTTCGATCTCGGCAGCTATTTATTATTTCTGTTTTTGACCTTCTGTCAAGCCATTCCCTTAAGCTGTCTGTTATTTTTTTCTCTTTGTTTCCCTCTATCTCTTCGTCCTTCAATTTTTCCAGTTGTTACAATATATTCCAGTTGTTCTCTTCTCATTACATGCCAAAAAATGATGATTGTTTCTTCCTAATATTGGAAATTAGCTCTCTTTTTGCTTTGACCTCTCTCAGAACATCTTCATTACTCTTCTTAGCTGTCCATGGTACTCTCAACATTCTTCTGTAAAACCACATTTCTACAGACTCCAGTGATTTTCTTGTCTGTTATCCTATTGTCCATGATTCGCATCCATATGTTAATACTGGCTCTACATAACATTTAAGAACTCTTTTTTTTTTTTGCTTCTATTGTCAAAAATGATTGCATAGTGTCTTCCTCATTTTCTGGAAAGCTGCCTTTGCCTGAGCCATTCTGCATCTCACCTCTTTTGTACATCTTCCGTTTGAGGTTAACAAAGTTCCCAACTATTCAAATTCATTTACCTGTTTTAATATTGTTCCACTTTTCTTTATTTTGCACTGAGGTGATGTCTTTTTCTTTGTTGTTACTATTACCTCTGTCTTTTTGCTATTAAGGCTGAGTCCTTTATTTTTGCTTTCTTTCACTATAAGGTCCAACATTTCTTGTAACTCATTTTCACTCTTAGTGATTAAGACTGTATCATCAGCATACCTTAGATTATTTATATTATGACCTCCAATTGTTATTCCAGGCATGCCCCTTATGAATCTTAAAATAATCTCGCTATATAAATATTAAACAAATCTGGTGACAGCACACAACCTTGTCTAACCTTGTTTTATTTGTTGAAACATTCCCAATTGGTTTCCAGTTATTATGGCCGCTGTTTGTTGCCAGTACCTGTTCTTTATTATTCTTAGATCTTTGCTGTCTACGTTTCTGCTTTCTAAAATTTTGATTATTTCTTGGTGCTTTACTTTGTCAAATGCCTTGGTGTAATCTATGAAACATAGGTATAGATCTGTTTTCACCTCTATGGCTCTTTCTACTAAAGATCTTATGATATAAATTGCTTGTTCCTTTATCTCTAACAAAACCACACTGTTCATCGCTAATTTCTGGACTGATTTTGTTTCGCACTCTTTGCATGATGATTCTTAGTAATATCTTAGCCATAAGGCTTATTGTGCGATGATCATCGCATTCAATAACACCCGATTTCTTTGGTAGGGCTATGAATATTGATTTGAGCATGCCGTCTGGTATATATCCGCTGTTGTAGATATCATTCAATATTTTTGTTATTATTTCTTTTCCAAAATCACCCATGGCTTCAATCTCTTCTTTAGTTATATTATCTGGTCCAGGAGCTTTGCCTGCTTTCATATTGCGCAATGTGTCTTCCACTTCCTCTCTGAGTATTTCTGGTCCTTCTCCATTATCCTTAATATTTACTTCCGTTCGTTCATCATTATAAAGGTCTTTAATGTATTCTGTCCATCGTTCCCTTATATTTTGTTGATTAATCAACAGTTCTCCTTCCTTTGATCTTAGACACCCAGTTTTTTATTGCGTTTTTCTTCCTGTTAATTCCTCAATTTGTTTGTATATAGCTTTAGCATCTCTTTTTTGTTGCATTTCAATCTCTTTGCATCTCTCTTTTAGCCATGCTTCTTTTGCTTCATTGCGTTTTACTACAATTTCTTTATTTAATCTCTTATACTCATCTTTATTTTCTTTATTTTTTCTTCTTGTATCCATTAGCTGCAAAATGTCATCTGTCTTTCTTTCCTTTTTTGAATTTGTCCTCACTGGTGGTATGAACTCTTTTGATGTTTGTTGCATTGATTCTTTTAGCATTTCCCAATGTTCATCAATATATATAATAGAAAATGGAATAAGGGCGCCGGTTATGTAACCGCCTTTTGAAATATACTCTAATCTCTCGAAATGTCGGGGGTCGGGTAACCTCTCACTTTAATTATCACCAAGGTGCCCATGACAGAATCATTCAAAAAATTTCACGTCCATCTGACGACTTGCCATTTTGCACACGAGAACAGACTAATAGCTAGCATGGGGTTATTTTCTCATAATGGAATCAATAATTTCCATTCAATATGTTAACTCGTTTGTTTTTATCTCTTCTCCCTACACAAATTGAGGAGCCGGTGTCCTGTTTATGCATTGTTGCCTGTAATGTACACGGTGTTTGATATGAAATAGGAATACGAAACATTTACTTTAAGAAAGTAAAAATAAAAAAAAAAAGTAAAGTACCCCCGTCACGCCAAGTGGCGTATAGGGAATATGGTGTTAGTGACCATACATTTTACAGACCCTTGGCACATGATTTTTGGGGTAATGTGGTCGTTAGCCACACAAAAAAATCCGGTACCCAGGCTGGGTGAACAAGCCATCGTTTGGGATTGAACCCTACCTCTTGTCCTTTGTAGTCCAGCTCACTAACCATTGAGATATCGCGGCTCCCTACTTCAAGAAAGTGTACACCTTTATTTATTTGCAACTCTCTTGTTTTTAAATGAAGTTCGCACTGAACTACTGCAGATGTTTACATTAAGGGACAATTTTACCACCAGACACACCTTAGAGCACTCATGATAACAAATGTAAAGATTTCTTCCATGGTTTAAAGCGTTTGGGAAATATCGTGTTAAAACCCTACTTTTTAAATGACCAAGGGCACATTTTATAGGTTGTGTGGTCAGTATCACGCCAGGTCACCACTTTTCCTCCAACGAAAAATTCATTTAAGGTTTGATGAATCATGTTAATAACTTTGATGGTATTGAATAAAAACAAATGATCTCACTGCGTAATCAAATAATTTTTGTTCTCTGTTTTAGGTAATTCAACATTGAAAAATCGGGTACCTATTATGGCTGGGGGGACCCAGGCTCCGTCTACAAAAATCGAACCCGATCTGTTGTCCAGTTCACTAACTGATATGCGACTACCTCATTAAGATAACCTTTAGCCAATTATTATAACTAATGAAGGCAATCGATTCCTCTGTTATCTCCAGAGCTTAGGAAATTTAATTTAGAAGTATACATACGAACTGAGAAGTATACATACGAACTGAGAAGTATACATGCGAAATGAGAAGTATATATAGTATAATACTATAAAAGAATACGTCTGACTGCACAATAGCTTCGGGAAAAAGAATGAAATCGAAACAAAAACCAAAGGTTACTTTGTCCTACACAAAACAAATAAAATAATAAATATCGGACGTTATATACAATTTGTACAAAAAAAATATTATAATTAATTGATTACAATTATTCATAGTTACACTCTAAAGTTGGTACTTCTAAAATTGTTACATTTGATTAGTATTAAAATAATCGGGAGAAAATGAAAGAACTTCCAAGTATAACTTAGTAGTTAGAATTACTTTCACTTTGCATTCCCGCCCACACTAGTAGGTTATAGATATAACACAGAGACATATATGGCTCAATGCGGCAATCTTTGCCTATGACGTCTTCGAAGGCTTCCACAGACGAGAGGAGACATGTGCTGCTGCTATAGATCTGGAGGATGCATGCAACAGGATACCATTTGAATATCTCATGTATATGCTCCTCAAACTGGCGGTGCACCCCTTCCTCATTAGATGGATCGCCGCGGCACTGTTTCAGAGGAAGGTGATACTCAGATGTGGAAGTTCGTCTTCCGAGCCAACATCCATTTGTCCAGGGCTGCCACAAGGTTCACCGTTGTCACTTGTCACCAGTTCTATTTAACGTGTACACAATAACGATCACGGAACAACAGCTGGATGGGAGAGAACTATGACTTTTGCTGATGATATTCTGGTATATCGACAGGGAAGAGACAGACGGGGAATCGCCTCCACAATGCAAGACGAACTCGATCGCATTTCTTCCTGGTGTGGGGTTTCAGGTGCCTTGGTTAATCCTAATAAAGCATCAGTTTCATGGTTCTCCCTTAACAATCATATCGTTAATACGACCACACCAGTAGTACGAATGGGAGCTGATGAGGTGACCAGGGACAAGTTGATGACATACCTCGGAGTTAAGTTTGATCGCAGCCTGTGTTTTCGGGACCACGTCGACCATGTGATAACAAAATCCCGCAAAGGATTAGCCGCCTTGAAGGTCATAGCAGCTGCCAACATCGAGCAGAGGCTCCTTACGCTTATGTTCCAGGGATTAGTCCTCGCACCATTCGAGTATGCCCTGGCAATTCTTACTGTCAGTGCGACTCAAATTGATAGGTTGGAGAAAATACAAAATGAAGCCATGCGCATTATCTTGGGATGTACAAGGGACACTCCCTGTGTAGAAAAGAGGTATCTTCTTGACTTTCCAACCATGGATGATAGAATCAAAATCTGGAGAGCACCACGAACATGCCTGAAGATTAGTACAGATAAAGAGCATTCATTGCACCACGTGCTCAACACAGGGAAAGGTGACAGGCTAAAAAGAGGCAAATCATGGGGGGGGGGGGCGAGCAGAAGATGTCATCAAACAGGTCTGTGGGCTTACCAATATCAACGTTGGTGAGGAGTGGATACCGGTGCCTACGTCGTTCAAGGGGACTTTCTCTTGTATTATCACACTCGACAGGAAAAGTAGGGAACAGAACCCAGTTGTGGTTAATGCTGAGGTCATCGTTCTCATCTGCGATAACACCGGTGAGAAAGATGCAGTTATATATACAAACGAATCTGTAAGACGACACCAAAGAAGTGCTTGGGCATTTACAGCACGCCCGGCAGGCAGAATAGTCTACGAAGACAGTGGTGCATACGTCATGACCACGAGTAGCATGACAATGGAGGTGATGGCAGTGACCAAGGCATTCAAATGGTTAGAGTCACAAGACTACACCCACGCATGTGTACTGAGTGATTCGATGAGCATGATAAAACAAGTGGAGGCGGGCTCTGTACACATACAATGGGTAGAGTCGTTGCAGAAATCCAAAATACGTAAGGTCACATTTGTCTATGTCCCTGGACCTGCGGGAGTACGGGGAAATGAAAGAGCAGACAGGTTGCTTAGCTGTGCTGTCGTTGAGGACGGTCAACCAATGGATCGGGCGGACATCATCAATGCCCTCCGAGATGTGGGAAGATCACAGGACTTCGACAAACACAGATCCACGTCACTTCTTCGGATAATGGAAATGGGAGTTAAGATGGGCAAGGCCAGAAATGAGAAATTTAGTGGCCGTGTAAGAAGACTTATCAACCAATACAGAACTGGAGTCGTCAGTCGCTGGACACTGCGGGATTGTCGAGGAGGGGATCTGAGCACCTAGGGACATGTTCGGGGTGTGCTCTGTGCACACCGTGAGCTGTGTGTATAATCGGTGTTGATCATGTTTCGATATTCCAATGGTTTACGATGAATGATGATATCGTATGACAGGGAATATTTGGCTGTTTTCACTTTCTGTGCGGTTTCGCCTTATGTCTTTTGGCGTGTGCTGAGACTACTATGATCGGGACTACAGCTATCTTTCTTTGTTTTGGAGATGAGTTAGTAATTTGGATGATTCCACTGGCACGGACGGCTGAGCAATTATGGATTTTAATTCGTTTGCAGTGATACCGGGGCCTTCCATAACCATAACCGTAACCATGTTCGAAGTGCAATGATGATGACCCGCAAATAACTCAATAACGTTCACTTTGTCTTTTAGTAAATTAATTTTGCTTACTTGGAGCGCGAAGTAACAAACACCACATTACGAAAAAAAACAAACAGAGTTACTCCAGTTAGAGCATGACAAGATCATGCATCTTCTCCATAAAATGACACAAGAGAACTGATCAAATGTTTTAGCCTAAATTTCTTTTAAATGCCATTTAATGTTTGGCTGCAGGCAGGGGAAACAATCTGGCCATGTAGTGTGAGCCCAAGTCTGCTGCTGCTTGAGGGAGACGTGTCGAAGGCAGGGAATGTCTTCTCTCAACAATTTGGTTAGAAAACTTCGGAAAAAATTGCGCCAGATAGAAAATCTTGAGAGATTGAATAGATCATTGACAGAAGAAGAGACAGTTAAGGTGGGAGATCCAGATTTATTGAATTGAATAATGAATGATTGAATGTAAAATGTTGACCCTGTGGCCTGTTTTCTACTTTTTTTTCCGTTCCCATATTTATTTTATTTTATTTATACCATTTCAGTGATTTCATTTCATTTGTTTGTTTGTAGTTTGTTCCCGCTGAAGGCCTATTGAGCCGAAACGTCGTTCAAATTTGTGTCGTCCATTTATTATGTAAAGACTTAACTAGGGACTCAACCATACCATTTGTTCCTATTTTTTTTTTTCATTTCTAATTTCTATATTCTATTTTACTGTTTTTCCCTGCTTGTTTATGTTTTGTCATTGGCGGGCTTCAGTACTGAAAAGCTGCCCAAAACTTTGAATCACTACTGCTTTTCAGTACCGAAGCCCGCCCATGACGAAACATAAACAAGCAGGGAAAAACAGTAAAGGAGAAATGAAAAAAAAAATAAAATAGGAACAGCTAGCCGTGGCTCTTATCTTGGTGTGTGTCATGTTAGTCATATCTTGGTGTGTCCATGTTAATCTTGCCTCATATCTTTATGATGTGTGTCTGTTTAGTCATATCTTAAATAATCTTAGTGTGTATCTGTGTTAGTCATGTGTCATATCTTTGTGTGTGCATGTCTGGGTTAGTGATATCTCATATCTTTGTGTGCATGGTTATGTTAGTCGTATCTCATATCTTTTTGTGTGCATGTCTGAATGTCTGTGTTTGTCACATTTCATATCCTTGTGTGTGCATGGCTATGTTAGTCATATCTAATATCTTTATGTGCATGTCTATGTTAGTCATGTGTCATATCTTGATGTGTGTCAGTGTTAGTGTTAGACATGCCTCGTATCGCTGTGTGCATGTCTGTGTTAGTCACATCTCATATCTTTGTGTATGCATGTCTGTGTTAGTCACCGCTAGTGACTCGGGAAGATGGTGCTTGTAAACCTGGGAGGGCCGACCTTCTAAGGGCAGAATCCCCCTACAGAAAAGACAATCTGCTGCCTTGCAGGAAGATTGGGGACAATCAAAGGCTAAGGAAAGCATATCTGAATAAAATGCTGGCTGAAATCGGATGCACTGGGCCAGCAGAATACAGTGCAATGTTTTAACGGGTGTTCAATCAGGGTGGATCTGGCGGACTCTAATTGTGATGTTCTGTCTGTGGGGGCGATCAACACACTTAACCTGACAGCTGACTTCATGTGAGAGTTTGGAATCCTACTCTGATTGAGTCCTGATCGCAGAGAGAGAGAATCACTATCTGTTACTGTAAAAAGGACATTCATTGATGTCCTGTAACTGTTCAGTTTTTAAATTAAGTGATAATAATCCCATCCTACTTTCATATCCAAAGCACTGCACTTTTAAATACTTAAACTGATTTGTAAAAGAATCATAGAATGAATTAATTTATTAAGTTATACTAAGTCAATAGAAGTGAGAAAGAGAGTTGATCTGTGCTATATAGAGCCAATTCTGACCTATGGAAGCGAATCATCGACAGTAAACAAACAAATGACAAGACGATTAGATACCATAGTGATGGTATTTCTCAGAATATTGAAGTTCCCTCGACAGCTAAAAAGACCAACAAGGAAATTCTCAAAGTGGCCAACACAAAAAGGAGCTCCTAAGAAACAATCATCTTTTGGGTACAACATGAGCAGAGGAAAGTTGGAATACTTGGTTACAACTGGTAAAATACAGGGAAAGAGAGATCATGGGCGACAAATAGAGAAAATACTAGATAGCTCGGTGTCATGGCATGGAAAACAGTCAACAACAGAATTGATGTGATGCATGGTGGATAGAAGATTGTGGAAGGACATGATCGACTACGCCAACCAGTATGGCACATGAAGATGACAGTTACACTACACTATGTTGTTGTGGTTGTGTTACTGCTGTTGCCATACTGTCACACTTTTGCCTTTATCACTTTATTTTACTTTATGTTATTTGCAGCGTGCTAACAATATCACATGGGAGCCGCGATAGCTCAGTGGTTAGTGAACTGGACTACAAAGGACAAGAGGTAGGGTTCGATCCCAACCGACGGCTTCCGGTTCACCCAGCCTTTAATGGGTACCGGATTTTTTTCTGGGAAAGTAAAGCGGCACGGGCGTAATACCGACCACATTACCCCAAAAATCATGTGCCGAAGGTCTGTAAAATTTATGGTCACTAGCACCATATTCCCTATACGCCACTTGGCGTGACTGGGGTACTCTACTTTACTTTTGTTTTTACTAACAATATCACATGCACTAGTTTAACTAATGCATGCATCTATTTCAAATTCATCGTTAAGTTGCCAACAGAAGCTAAGCTAAAGAACTGAACCATCCTCATATCTAAATGATCTACAGTTAGTATCTAGCTTGTTACTGTTTCAATTTGAATTTGGCTTCCATGACAGCTAATATGACATTTTACTTTATCCTGCGTGAGACATCAATCTTCCGTAGCAGTCAATCCCAAATTCCAGGACATCTGTTTACAACATTAATATCTTGGACCCATCTTCCAGAAGTAAAATGTGCACCAACAATTATGTTGTTGACCACCCAGCATCTGATTGTTTGCCACATCGAGGACACATTTATTTCTTTATTTTGAAACACTCTTGTCAGTGTCAAAACTTGAACCTATTTCTATCTATTTAATGTCCTCTTTAAAAAAAAAAATTGTCTGGTTAAAGCTTTCAAGTCATAAAAGTTGACTCAAAATGATCCAACACTGTGACAGTAAAGCTACCCCTCAGTCTATCTATTTGTTGTCATTTCGAGCTGAGACAGGACATAGGCAGAAATTCTAGATTCTTGTGTCGGACAATCTTTCAACTGTCAGACCTTGCACAGGTCCTGCATTGTGTCTCATTACACTGCTCTGTTCTGGGTGAGTCGCTCAATCTCTGTGAAGGAGCTGATGCCTGTTTTTGTTGCCTCTCGCTTTAATGTTTTTTTTAGTGTTTCTCTAGGTCGGCCTCTTTTTCTTTTACCCTCTGGTTCCCATTTGAGGGCCTGCTTTGAGATTCTTTTGTTGTCTCTTCTCATCACATGGCCAACATATAACCACCTTCTTCTCCTCATTATAGTTGATATTTTTGGATGCTTTGTCATTTCTCTGATTTCTGCAGACTTGACTTTTGCAGAATAGGCCCAGGAAATAGGCTTTCCAAAAATTAGGAAGATACTGGAAAGCAAAGAGAAAAGATACCAGACAGCTTAAGAGAATGGCTTGGTATAAGGTCAACAACAGAAATGATAAATAACTGTTGAGATTGAAAGTTGTGGAGAAACATGATCATCTTCGCCAGCAGGCATGGCACCTGATAATGATGAGTCTTGAACACATTCAATGATATATGAACTGTTTTCCTCAGTCATTTGTTTTCAAATACATCCAGTTTATTTTCTATTTCTTTACTTGTTTTTCACATCTTGCTTACCATCTATTCATAAGGATCTATTGGTTTAAATGGAATACATTTGGTTTGAAAATCCTGATCTATGTTTTTGTGCTTCGTAATTTTGATTTCCATATTGTATCAAGGTTTCTGAAAGTCATTGCTGCCTTCACTATTCTGATTCTTATCTCCCTCCTGTCTTCCTACAGATCTATGCAGCTTCCAAGATATACAAAGTGATCTACTTCTTCCACGGCTTTTCCTTCAATGTATATTTTTTATTCTGGGCAAATTTGATTTTTCATTACTTTGGAATTCATGTCAGGCCACCTTTACTTCTATCTCTGGTACCCATTTCTAGAGACTGAGTGAACCCCGGAGCCTTGTTAGTCCAAAAAAAAATGCTACTGCTGGGGATTGAACCCAGACCCTTCTAGTCAAGAAGCGAACACATTAACCATTCTGCCAACAAGGCTACATTATAGCAGTACAGGAATACTAATCTTAACAAACTTTACTGTAGGTATTGTTACTCTTGACAGACTTTACTATTACTCTTAGCAAACTTTACTGCAGGTATTGTTACTCTTGACAGACTTGTTACTATTGCTCTTAACAAACTTTACTGTAGGTATTGTTACTCTTGACAGACTTTACTATTACTCTTAACAAACTTTACTGTAGGTATTGTTACTCTTGACAGACTTTACTATTACTCTTAACAAACTTTACTGTAGGTATTGTTACTCTTGACAGACTTGTTACTATTACTCTTGACAAACTTTACTGTAGGTATTGTTACTCTTGACAGACTTGTTACTATTACTCTTGGCAAACTTTACTGTAGGTATTGTTACTCTTGATAGACTTGTTCTATTACTCTTGGCAAACTTTACTGTAGGTATTGTTACTCTTGACAGACTTGTTACTATTACTCTTGGCAAACTTTACTGTAGGTATTGTTACTCTTGACAGACTTGTTACTATTACTCTTAACAAACTTTACTGTAGGTATTGTTACTCTTGACAGACTTTACTATTGGTATTGTTACTTTTGACAAACTTAACATATAAATTGATCTTGTAAATTTATTTTCCAGGTTTACTCAAAGGATGAAGTTCGAGAAAGACTTCAGGCTGTTCTGGACAGATATCATGAAGCTGGTGAGAATGACGACAGCCAGATAGAAGCAAGCACAGCAACTAAAGCTGACATTCCTATAAGCGAAACTTGTGGGGATGTGGACAGAAGTTCAGTTTCAGCTACATCGCTTCATGATCATCACCTGAATGAGAAACCACATCTACAGAACAAGCACAAGTCACCAACCACAAGCATAGATAAAAGGTTATATTACTTGTGTCCATGTTTTGTGGCAATTGGTGGTAGATAGCACAGTTTCTTTGTTTTATCAAGAAGTAGACATACTTTTATATGGGAGTGAGTGAAGCTGATACTTGGGTGAAAAGAACAAAATAAAAAATGTATGGTCTTGTTCTGTCTCATCTTAAAACCTGTAACTATATGCTGTTGACTTAATTACTTTGGCTTTAATTTCTCATTGTTAGATGATTATAACTTTTATTTTAATTTATCTTTGTTAGAAGATTTTACTTTTATTTTAATTTCTTTTTGTTAGACGATTGTTACTTTTATTTTAATTTCTCTTTGTTAGATGATTATTACTTTTCCTTTAATTTCTCTTTGTTAAAATATTATTACTTTTATTTTAATTTCCCGTTGTTCTTTTGCTTCTACCTTTCAGCTCTCTGTGGAGCATCGGTCTTCAACAAACATTTCCCAAACCTTTGTTTCTTGCTATTCTTTTAAGCCTGGATGGCGGATTTACTTTTTTTCTTGTCTTTGACTTGTCCATGTTCGTGAAGTTTTTGTGGCTTATTATTTACAGTACAGGATATCCCAGCCCAACCCTCCTTAGTCGCCTCTTATGAACATGCCTGGTAGGGTACTGCACTAAATTCTTTACTCTCCTTTCGAGTCCCAGCAGAGCTTGGGCAAATTTCTCTTTGTTAGAAGACATTAATTCATCTACATCCAAAACCACTATCTGAATCAGAACCAAGAAAACATGTATTCTTATTGTCCATTTTTATTATCTTCAGAATGTTATATCGTTTGTCTAAGTGAACTAATAAATTTCCCAGTAAATCATTAATTTGTCCTGTTAAATATAATACTTTGTATTGAGTGTAAAATTTTATATTTCTTGCAGCACACAGAACAGGAATCAAACCCAACAGCAGGATCAAGGTCTGGAAATTAAATTTTTTAATTTTTAAGATTAGAACAGCCAGATAGTGGGAGCTGTAAAGTGGTTGAATATTTTCTTCATGATACAAAAAAAAAATTGATTCTATCCCTGACTTCCATATGTTCAGTTGTTGCAGTTAGGAACTTAACACTACATTACGATACCATTGTTAAAATTAGCACCTCATAATATAAATTCTTGGAATTTGACAGTTTGTCATGGACAAACATTCCCCTCCTCCCTTCCCTATACCTTCCTAATTACTGCTTCCTGTGACTCCTGAGTGTTGGATTTGTCTCCTGTGATGTTGAATCAGACACAAATGTGCACGTCATAAAAAGTACTACTCTATTGTACAAAGGGGTGTATTTTTATAAATTTGGTCAGTATCCAAGAAATTTTTTCTTCTTCTTATGGAAAGGGGGCGGGGGAATCTCCTTGGCTGTTAGCGCAGATATCAAACAAATCTTTATAATATGGGATACCCAGCGAACGTTGCTAACAGGAACCTGAACATATAGCCACTGTGCCATGCTGTTAAATTTCAGGCCATAAATTAAACATAAGCCAGGAAATGATTACCGCATCCAATTCCATGTCTCTCCTAGTGTAAACACACAGCTGTGTAGAAAAAGTTCAAAGAAAATATTATTTTCCAAACTCCAAATATAACAATTAAGTGTTAGTAATTTTTACTACAATATCGTAAAAAGATGACTTATGAATAGGTCTCATAATCTAGGGTTAATCGGCAAAGTTAGAGAGGGTGATGGTGATCAGATAGTTGGAACTGTATAGTGGTAGTGTACTGGCTTCATAACTCAAAGAGCATTGGTTCTGTTCCTGACATATATGCTGAGTTGTTAAAGTTAAGTACTTCCTACCTTCCACCTTTTTATTGGACAAACCTGTATACAGACCAAACAAGTCTTACAAACAGAAAAAAACAGCCGTACACCCACACCCCCCCTATTCAGATCCATGTAGCATGGCTAGTTAGTCTTAGGTTTTTTTTCCTTCGTAGCGAGGGATGATCCGTTCAACCCCAGACAATGTCTTCTATGTTATATTAGACCACAGTTGCCATTACAAATTTGTAATTTCCCAGTTTAGGAACATAAATTAAGGTGATCTACCCTTGTTTGGCATCACAACAAAACTACAGTGGTTCCTAAATACTAAGAATTTATCAATGTTCATCAATAATGCAATTTAAAAAATCTTTTGGAGAGTGTTAGGACTTTACCCTTGCATTGTTTCTCTTTGCTCTACAATTAGGGATATTCTAATGACAGATTAGAGAACCACCAAATAAAATGCAATGTCACTAAAGGGGACATTACCTTTCCGAATTGAAATAATTTATGTCTCTCAACTAAGACTTTACAAAAAAAAATTATAGTTAAAGTCACATTTAATTCATTATGTGTATCCAAGTATTATTATTTAACCTCAATATTTAGTCTGTTTCAAGCATAAGTTGGGTATTGTTTGGTTGTTTAGTGACACAGTACATCCATACACACTTCACCAGAAGAGGATCACAAACACAATACCAGCAGAAGTCAGAGTGGATAAATTCCTCCAAAATATTGCTACATTAGTTCTTTAATTGTCAACATTTAACCTTAGGTTATGATACGTAATTAAAATAGGATTCTGGAATGTGCGAACAATGGCCGCTCCGACGAAACATGCACAGGTCGCGAGCGAGATGGACAGATACGATCTAGATATTTTAGGATTAAGCGAAATGCGCTGGCTTGGAACAGGTAGGAGATCTATTGATAATAAAATAGTAGTTTTTTCTGGAAGGGAAGATGGAAAACACCGTGAAGGAGTAGGCATAATGATGACAGACAAAGCTGCAAGAAGTTTATTAGAATGGGAACCGGTAAATAGCCGTCTGATACGAACACGATACAAAACAAAACATGGAAGACTTTCAATTATTCAATGTTATGCGCCTACTAACGAAGCTGATGATGAAGTTAAGGACGTTTTTTATAACCAACTGCAACAACTTATAAACAAAATACCAAAACACGATCTTTTAATTGTAATGGGAGACTTCAACGCCAAAGTAGGACAAGATAACGCAGGAGTGGAACATGTGATGGGGAGAGAAGGCTGTAATACAACAAGTCAGAATGGAGAAAGATTAATAGAATTATGTTTAATAGAAAATTTAGTTATAGGTGGGACATTATTTCCACACAAAAATATTCACAAAACAACATGGATATCTCCTGACGATAGAACATCAAATCAAATTGACCACCTATGTATTAAACAACAATTCAGATCATCATTAATAGATGTAAGAGCTTACAGAGGTGCTGATGTTAATAGTGACCACAACCTGTGCATTGGGAAAATAAGATTAAAATTTAGAAACCAACAGAAGAGGTCAATTACACATAAAATTGATAGTCATAAACTGAAAGATGAAGCCATAAAGGAAAAGTTTAACATAGAGCTAAGTAATTGTTATTCAGCACTCGGTGAAATAGACTTAGATATCAATGAAATGTGGGACTCACAGAGCAAAATACTAATGACAGCAGCAGAAGCAAGTGCCGGACTGAAGAAAATGGAAAAACGAGCTTGGATCTCAGACACCACATGGAAATACATCAAAGAAAGAAGAGAAGCAAAGAGAGCCGTGACTAATGTAAAGACAGATCTTGGAAAGGTTCTGGCAAAAGCAACATACAAAGAATTAGACAACAAAGTGAAAAGTTCGGCAAGAAGAGATACAAGAGCTTATATAGACAACTTGGCAGAGAAAGCAGAGACAGCTGCAATTACAGGAGACAGCAGATCTCTCTATACAGTACAAAAGATGCTGACAAACACCTATACATCCAGTGGAACACCAATTCTAGACAAATCTGGATTAATGCTAACAACAAGCGCAGACATAAAAGCCCGTTGGGCAGAACACTTCAAAGAAATTCTTAACCGTCCACTACCTCACAGTTTAATAGATTTTGAAGCTGAAACACCAGCAGCAGAATTAGATGTAAATTTAGATGACTTCACCTTGAGTGAAATAGAAACCACCTTAAAGCTAATGACCAATAACAAGGCTGCTGGAGAGGATAAGTTAACAGCTGAGATCCTCAAGGCAATTGATAGCCATAATTTAATACATCTCCAAAAAATGTTCAACATCATTTGGAAAACAGAGAAGACGCCTCATAAATGGAAAAAAGGAATCATTGTTAAGATCCCAAAAAAGGGCAATCTTAGAGATTGTAACAACTGGAGAGGCGTGACACTTTTGTCAGTTGCCTCAAAGTTATTCTGTAAAATCATCCTAAATAGAATAAAGGATTCAATAGATACAGTAATGCGTGAAGAACAGGCTGGGTTTAGAAAAGGGAGAAGCTGTCTTGACCACATTTTCACTCTACGACTTATATTGGAGGAACATATTGAAAAGCAAAAACCTTTTGTACTTAACTTCATCGACTTCAAAAAAGCATTTGATAGTATTCATAGAGATTCTTTGTGGAAAATTCTGAAGCAATATGGTTTACCATCAAAAATCATAAATATTATCAAAGACATGTATGATGGTTACACATGTGCAGTTCGAACAGAGGAAGGACTGAGCGAATGTTTCCCAATAGAAACTGGGGTTAAACAAGGATGTATTTTATCGCCCTTGTTATTTGGAATTGTTATGGACTTCATAATGAAGAAATGCTGCACTGGTAATAAAGGCATCGAATGGATACAAGGAGACCATTTGGAGGACCTGGACTTTGCTGATGACATAGTTCTCATCAGCAGTCAGATAAAAACGATGCAGGAAAACACAAATGAACTATCATCAATAGCCAGCAAAATTGGGCTTGAGGTCAATCATGAAAAGACTATAAAGTCATGAAAAGTTTAATTCCAACAAGTGACAAAATATACATGGAAAACAAACCAGTAGAAGAGATCGATCACTTTATCTATCTTGGAAGTCACATTGATCGAGAAGGGGATACGAGCAAAGAAATTAGAATCAGACTGGCTAAAGCAGCAATGTCTTTCAGAAGCCTTGAAAAGTTGTGGAAATCAAAACTCATTAGCACAAACACAAAACTTAGGCTATTCAAATCAAATGTACTATCAACCCTTACGTATGCGTGTGAAAGCTGGAAAACAACAAGAGATATAGAAACAAAGTTGAACGCATTCGAAAATAAATGTCTAAGGAAAATACTTGGTATAGAATGGAACGAATTCAAAACAAACGAGGAAATTAGAGAAATCGCCAATCAACCACTAATATCTTCAGTAATAAAGAAAAGACGATGGTCATACGTTGGACATGTGATGAGAAGAGATAATAATCGAATAGCAAAGCAAGCCCTCATATGGGAAACAACAGGTAAAAGAAAAAGAGGAAGACCCAGGGAGACACTGAGAAGAACATTGATGAGAGAGGCAAGAGCAGCAGGAATCGGCTCCCTCAATGAGATAGAACTGCTTGCACAGAACAGAGACAGATGGCGAGATTTAATAAAATATCTTTAAAAGAAAACTGCTAGAACAAAAATTCATATAGGAGAAGGTGTATCTTGGTCTACGCCCTATGGGCCGGTTACGGCTCGAAAGGTCAATAGATAGATAGATATGATACGTATCTGTGGCAGACATGTTTATAATCTATCTATTGATCTTTCCGTAGCCGGCCTATAGGGCGTAGACCAAGATACTCCTTCTCTTATCTGAATTTTTGTTCTAGCAGATTCCAATTCTTTTAAAGATATTTTATCAAATCTCGCCATTTGTCTCTGTTCTGTGCCAGCAGCTCTATCACATTAAGGATTTTGTTAATGAAATGTAGACCTGATACAGAATGTTTATAATACCATAGTAAAAATTACTGCCACTTAGTTGTAACATTAGGAGCTCTCAAAATAGTGTTTTCTTTGAACTTTTGACACACAGCTGTGTGTTTACACTAAGAAAGACATGGCAAACTTGTATTTCCTGTCTCAGGTTGATTTATGACCTGAATTTGACCTTAGGGGTCAGACATTTTACAATTTTTATCGTTAGATGGTGTAAGTCCGTCAGCATGGTCGGCTACCTCATAGCGCTAATCACAGCGTTTTCCAAGTTACAAAGGGTTGTTTGATGTCTGCCGATGACTGAGAAAATCTCCCTAGTCAAAGCCAAAAAATCTACTAATTTCTTGTAAATTAGTGAATTTTGTTTACAGGTCTTATCTCACAAAATGAAAAAAAAGAAAAGTAAAAAACCAACAATGGAAACAAAACACTCACGGGTCACCAGAAATAGTAATTAGGTATGTACATGGAGGGAGGCAATGTTTGAACACGGCAAAATGTCAAATTTTGAAGTATTTGTGTTTTGATATGGTAATTTTTACTATGGCATCGTAATCTATAGTTAAATAAATTATTGTTTTGTTTGACCATACCTCATTTATGAACCCCAATTGACATTGATTGGCTGTGGTTGATATTCAAAAGTGCCATATAATTTACATGGGTGCTGCATTTGATATTTTAGTAAATATTTACAAATGTAGCTGTGTTTTATTGCCAGGTGATACAAAAAAACAGAAGCCAAATGCCAAGAATGCCAGGCCTCATCTCTCAGAGTCATCTTTTCAGGTTTCATATTTGGAAGGTCACAATGATCTAATCACCTCATTGGTTGTTATTGGCAACAAGGTTGTGACTGCCAGGTAGTACTTCTACTAAATCTCTTTGCTGTCCTCATAACTTGTGATACCTTCTTATATTATTAATAGGGCTAGGATTTTTATGACCTAAAAATCCTGAAATATGACATGCAAATATGACCTAAAAAAGGCAAAATATGACCTAAAATATGCTAAATATGCCGAAATATGACCATAAGGTTTTTCTCATTTATGAACCAAAAAAAAAAAAACGCAAATTATTATTGTTTGCATGTTTTACGCATTACATAGTAGTCATAGTACCTACATAGTAGTAATACTTAACAAAGCATGTATAAAAACACTTACCACATTTATTCCTCAGTTTTCATTGTTTGTACAATTGCAACCGACAACAACATACATTTTTAGAGTTTCAAATTTGAACGATCGTCGATTGTCACTGAGAATTGTTTTATATTTTGAAAAACTTTGTTTTACATCACATGATGTCACAGGGGCAAATCTAAATAATGTCAGATCATTTGCTGAAAGTTCAGGTTCATCCTCTTGAAATGTTGCATGTTTACCACTAAGTATGTCTGCAATTTTGCACAATGAGAAATAACCAGAATTTCTATGAAGAACACTTTCTAATTTTACTTTAATCCTGTTGCTTACTTCACGTGATCCATTTATTTCTGTTTGAATTTGTTTCACAATATCTAATGCATCATAAAGTGCAGTCCCTTCGCTTTCCAGACGTTTTATTGCTTTTGAAATTGCAGAAAAGTGTGACTTTATATAAGTCAGATTTTGTGATAGTCTGGTAGAAAATAAGCTTTGCACTGCTTGTATTGATGTTGCGTCGTCTTTGTCTAGGGCATTAAATATTTTATCCAGTGTTGAATAGTTTTCACAGTAATACTCTACAGCGTCCAGCCATGTACCCCAACGTGTAAGGATAGGTTGTGGAGGAAGTGGTAGTTGAGGAGCTTCTTCTTTGAATTTTTGTACTCGAAGAGGAGCCTTGATGAATATTTTTTTCCCATTTGAAATAAGCTTGTCCACATCAGGAAAATTACCTCGAACTTCCTCAGCTACTCGATGCAGTGCATGAGCAAGGCAAGTAATATGGATCAATTTCGGGTAGAGAATTTGAAGTCCTTTAGCAGCCTTTTTCATATAGGGAGCAGCATCTGTTATTAATAGAAGGATATTATTTCTTTCTATTCCATTTGGCCACAACAGATTCATGGAATTATCAAATAGAACAGCTATGGAGGTATGATTTGTTCTTTCAAGAACTTCACAGTTAAGGACAAATTTTTCTCCTGGTTGATCTCCTTTTAAAGTTCCAACTATAACATTTGCGACAAACCTGCCATCTACATCGGTAGTCTCGTCTAAGGAAACCCATATCTTGTTCTCTGCAATAGAATTTCTAATTTTATTTAACATGTCCTCATAACATTTGGAGAGATAATTTTTCCTTAAAGTAGATTCATCTGGGATAGGATGGCTAGTGTATTTCTCCAGAAATTGTCGGAAATATTGATTTTGCAATTTATTTAAAGGGATATTTGATGAAACCATCATATGACACAAATCTTTATAAAAACCGGTCTCTGTGTTTCCCGAAGAAGAAGAGGAAGTAGCAGAACATTTTTCAAGTAATAAACTTTGTCTTCCTTCCATTTCAGAAAGTCTACTTAAACATTTCATATGTTTAGAAGTATTGCAATGTTGTTGCACATTAAACCGTTTTCCAGCTGTAACCTTGACCTCACACAGTGTACAGTACAATATTTCTCCATCGGTACTAAATACTTTTGAACCAAATTACTGCACAAATTTACGCAACTTTGCACCATTAGAATTAGACACTTTAGGCATTGTAAAGCAAAGTTATTCCAGTGAATCAACCATAAACAATATAACTATTATATAACTATGAGCTAGAGCACAAGATCATGTAGTCAGTCACTGTTGCAAATGGCAAATTAATAATTGTAACATACAAATGGGCGCCAAACGGTTTAAAATGAAACTGGAAGATTTAACAAATCCAGGAATATTCGCTCCTGACGTTGAAACATTTGAAATTGTTTCCTACAATTTACTTTCGAAACAAAACCCAGAAAATTCTTTTGAAGTATTGAGCGGATGTCACTCCCTTTTTTATTCTCAGATGCCGACTGACATCAAAGAGTTGACTGATGTCTTCCCCTCCCTACAGTCGCATGAAAGACACATATGCATATTCACTAATACACACATTCAGAAATATAGCCAATCCTCACAATTTGTCTCTAAACATAGTTTAAGATGTGCTAACATTGATAAGCAAACGGAGTACACCAGAAAGTTGAGTACACCAGAAAATATGCAAAATATGACCTAAATATGACCAAAATATGACCTAAATCTCCAATTTCAGGCAAAATATGACCTCATCAAAATTATGGTCAAAATATGCATTTATATGACAAATAAAAACAGCTTAAAATTGTTCAGAAATGCTTGAAACATGTAGAAATTAACTTAAAACTGAAAATATGCTTCAGGAAAAAAATATGACATTTCATGAAAATCCGAGCCCTAATTATTAACAACTGAAGCTGTAGAGTGAGCAAGTCAAACTTGTCAACTGATTACACATTTATGTTGAGCATTTGTAAACTACTTGCCTTTTTTTTTAATATCCACAGCTCGATAATGTCAGAAGAAAGCGTAATTCTCCACGACTAGATGAATAAATGGAACAAAACAACTCACAAATACTAGAAATCGCTTCATGTTACTTAAATTAACCAAAGGGCAAAAACTCATATCACCATCATGTGCTGGTTGGCGTAGGCGATCATCTTTCTCCATATCACATGGTCCTTCATGCATTTAATAATTTCAGCCAGTGATGTTTTATTATGCGATTTGGATAAGCTGTTCAATATTTTTTTTCTTAGTTTTGCTCTACTCTTTTTTCCATTTATTCTGCCTGCTGTTATAGTATTCTCAACGCCTTCTTTTCGCATGACTTGTCCAATAAATGTTGATTGTCTCTTCCTTATGACTCTGATGGTATTTCTGGTTTCTCTAGCTCATTTTAAACATCCTTCATCTCTAATTTTTGCTATCCATGGAATTCGTAGTAGCATTCCACATCTCAGCAGCCTCTAATGTTCTTTGTGTTGTCTTGCTTATTGTCCATGACTTACTTCCATATAGTAGAGCAAAAATTGCTGAATTAAAAACAGACCAGAGCTGACATCTTATACAATACAAAAATGAAAACTATGGCTATATTCAGTCATGAAAAGAAGTATATTATGTAAGGAAAATCAATAAATCCACTTCATGCCCACAAAGGACCTCCAGTAGAGATCGCCAGTATTGTCTCCTTCTTTTGCTTGTAAATGCTTAAATAAAGCAGCGGGGTACTGGTTGGTCATGTGGCAAGACGTCGGTCTCGAGACAGAGAGGTTGTGGGTTCAAATCCCGGTTGCACCAGTTGAAATTTTTATTTATGATTTCTTTTTGCGGCAACCACCCCTGGTCTCAGCAGCGAGGCCCGGCTTGAAATGTCAATTACTCATGGACAGAAAAAATATGAGTTCCCCCAAAGACGGAGTTATCTGCCTGTGCGGCGAGGGACACCTGTGCACACGGCTGCCAGGGAAAAATGGATTAACATGCAAAATTCAGTTCCTAGTTTCTAGGGACTCCATCAGAGGTAAAAAGCTGGCGAATGCAAAAAAAAAATATATATGTATATTAAAAAATAATAAATAAAGCAGTGTCAGTGACCTAATTGCAGTCTATAAGGGCATAACCAAGTGCCTCCATTTCACAGGATTTGTACTGTACCCTATGTCTGATCCACACCATATTTGATTTCACAGTTCTCTACCAGGCTGTTTTTGGTCTTCTCTCTCTCTCGCTCTCTCTCCAAAGTCTACCACGTTGCTGTTATTTTATTTCTGGATCTCTTCTTCTCACATGAACTGTTGCCTTTTCACTGTAATTCTTTATCTCTTTCCATATAGAAGCTTTTAATTGATGCAATGGAAGAGATTTCAGAGACAAAATTGTTCATGGTTTTAAGAATCAATCTACATATTTATATTTATCTAACATATAACGTATATGAATTTTTAGATAATTGAACAAGGTATTAGATTTCATCAATACCAAAATGATGCAATATATGTAAAAAGACTATGGTTTTATGACGGTTCACACTAATCAAATTGAAAGTGGCGCACTATGTGGCAAAATGTACGGAAAGAGTTAAGTTTAATTTTGAAGTCCAGTAAAGAGCTATTTTAGCCAGATTTTTATAGATCCACTATTAGACTTTTGTAAAATAGGAGAACAAAGTTGGAGCCTGTTCATGACCTCTGACCCTGTTCATAATTGGTTGCCGACTCTAGCATTTGACTCAAAAAAGTGCAATTCTGTTCACAACAGAAGAATATAAGCTATTATGGAATCGTAAACATTAGAATACATTTTTTTAATCTGTTGGTCAGTGTGTCTAACATTGATTGAAGTAATGTGTATATCTGCAATGTTGTTTCTTATATAAATTTTACTAGCTTTTTGTAGTGGCCCATATAATTTTGTCTGTAGTGTTGTATCAATGTCCCAATGGGTTTTCCTCAGTCTACTACACTCAGTACAGTCTTGAAGTATGTGCTCAGCAGTTTGGGCTGCCTGTCCACATGTACCTGTGGCTGAGGTGCCAATCTTGACTTTTGTATACACTGAATACACATAAAAGTAGTCTACTTATTATCTATCTATCTATTGATCTTTCGAGCCGTAGCTGGCCCATAGGGCATAGACCCAGATAATGCTTCTCTTATCTAAATTTTTATTCTAGCAGTTTTTAATCCTTGTAAAGATCTTTTATCAAATCTCGCCATTTGTCTCTGTTTATGTGCAAGCAGCTCTATCTCAATGAGGGAGCCGATTCCTGCTGCTCTTGCCTCTCTCATCAATGTTCTCAGTGTCTCTCTGGGTTAGCCTCTTTTCCTCTTACATGTTGTTTCCCCACATGAGGGCTTGCTTTGCTATTCGGTTATTATCTCTTCTCATCACATGTCTAACATATGACCATCATTTTTTCTTGATTACTGAAGATATTAGTGGTTTATTGGCGGTTTCTCTAATTTCCTCATTTGTTTTGAACTTGTTCCATGCTATACCAAGTATTTTCCATAGACATTTATTTTCAAATGCGTTCAACTTTGTTTCTATGTCTCTCGTTGTTTGCAGCTCTCATTTGCATATGTAAGGGTTGATAGTACATTTGATTTGAATAGTTTAAGTTTACTTATTATGGTTAGAGTTAAAATGTCACTTTTTAACCAAGACAAGCAGCTGTATCTAGAGATAACAAAGCTCCACTGTTATGTTTACAGCCGGGACACAACTCTCAAATACTGGGACCTCACTCACGGAACAGAGATCCGCAATTATGGAGGACATACAGAGACAGTGACCTCTGTGCTTGTCCTTGACCATCCAAACGGTTTGTCTTGTCAGTTTCTATAATTGTTCTATCACTCTCTCTTTCAAGCTTTGTATTGCCATCATCATGTGCTGTGTCATTAACTATCAATTAATTTCACAACCTTTGATTATATTAGTACTTGGATTTTGTTATTTGAGCCATTTTATCCTTTCATCCTTAGTCTTTGTTCTTTTCCTTCCTCTGGCTTTCTTGCCACTGATTTTTTTCCACTGTCACAAATCTTACCTGGCCTGTCTAAGACCTAAGTATTTATTTATAGAATTTGTGTGTCCTCCGTGTACTTTTATTTTAATTGTTCTCTTGCATTATTTTTTATTATTTGTTGTTGTTGGCATTCATCCTGATGACTGCTGCTCTTCTTCCACACAGAAAATGGCACAAAATGAATGCAACTTGCGTTGTGTCACAGCTTATACTGAGCAGTGATATTTGCAACTTGCATTGTGTCACAGTTTATACTGAACAGTGATATTTGCAACTTGCATTGTGTCAGTTTATACTGAGCAGTGATATTTGCAACTTGCATTGTGTCACAGTTTATACTGAGCAGTGATATTTGCAACTTGCATTGTGTCAGTTTATACTGAGCCATGATATTTGTAACTTGCATTGTGTCACAGTTTATACTGAGCAGTTATATTTGTAACTTGCGTTGTGTCACAGTTTATACTGAGCCATGATATTTGCAACTTGCATTGTGTCACAGTTTATACTGAGCCATGATATTTGTAACTTGCATTGTGTCACAGTTTATACTGAGCAGTGATATTTGCAACTTGCATTGTGTCACAGTTTATACTGAGCCATGATATTTGCAACTTGCATTGTGTCACAGTTTATACTGAGCCATGATATTTGCAACTTGCATTGTGTCAGTTTATACTGAGCCATGATATTTGCAACTTGCATTGTGTCACAGTTTATACTGAGCCATGATATTTGCAACTTGCATTGTGTCACAGTTTATACTGGGCCATGATATTTGTAACTTGCATTATGTCACAGTTTATATTGAGCCATGATATTTGTAACTTGCATTGTGTCACAGTTTATACTGAGCCATGATATTTGTAACTTGCATTATGTCACAGTTTATATTGAGCCATGATATTTGCAACTTGCATTGTGTCACAGTTTATATTGAGTCATGATATTTGCAACTTGCATTGTGTCACAGTTTATATTGGAACTGTAATATTTGCAACTTTTGTTGGTAAAAAAATGTTACATTTCATTAGTAGTAATTTTTCCTATGGTATCATAAACACATCAGTCACAGACATATATCATAATTAATGGTTAATACTGTTTCTTTCTGTATCTCTTTCGTTCATCCAGAACCAACAGTGCCAGAGAATGACAAGCTCCTTATCAGTGGCTCTCTAGACAGCACATTCAAACTTTGGGCACTCAATTCAGGTATTTAGTCAAAGAGGTCAAAATAGCTATTGTTTCAATGTTTTGTGTGCTTGAATTACAGTAGTTGGACTGGCAGGTCTAATTATGCATTTTCCTTGTGGACTTAGAGTTAATAGATTTCTCTCTCCAGTACCCATTCTTATTTTTGTACATAAGACTACCATTGTTACAAGATGACACCACTCCAATCTTCTGTCAGCTTACACAAATAGTGTCAGTACCAGTTGTCTATTATTCTGGATCATCTTTTTGACATCTTCTTATGGTCCTTGGTTGCTCTTGCCATTATCATCAACATCATCATCATCCAGCAGCTGTATATCCAGCACATGCCGTCAACACCTCATTCATTGTTATTTGTTTTGGGTCAAGTTTTACAGTTCTGTTCATGGCAAGTCTTGAAATGTTCTGTTCATTTGTTCATGGCATGTCTTTAAATGTTCTACTCATCTGTTCATGACAAGTCTTTAAATGTTATTGAGTTATTTGCGGGTCATAATCATTGCACTCCGAACATGTCCATAGGTGCTCAGATCCCCTCCTCAGCAATTCCCTCAGTGTCCAGCGACTGACGACTCCAGTTCTATGTTGGTTGATAAGTCTTCTTATACGGCCACCAAGTTTCTCATTTCTGGCCTTGCCCATCTTAACTCCCATTTCCATCATCCGAAGAAGTGACGTTGATCTGTGTTTGTCGAAGTCCTGTGCTCTTCCAACATCTCGAAGGGCATTGATGATGTCCGCCCGATCCATCGGTTGCTCGTCCTCAACGACAGCGCAGCTAGCCAACCTGTCCGCTCTCTCATTTCCCCGTACTCCCGCATGTCCAGGGACATAGACAAAGGTGACCTTACGTATTTTGGATTTCTGCAACGTTCTACCCATTGCATGCGTACAAAGCCCGCCTCCACTTTTTTTTATCATGCTCATCAAATCACTCAGTACACATGCGTGGATGTAGTCTTGTGACTCTAACCATTTGAATGCCTTGGTCACTGCCATCACCTCCATTGTCAAGCTACTCGTGGTCATGGCGTATGCACCACTGTCTTCCTTGGCTATTCTGCCTGCTGAGCGTGCTGTAAATGCCCATGCACTTCTTTCGTGTCGTCTTACAGATCCGTCTGTATAGATGACTGCATCTTCCTCATCGGTATTATCGCAGATGAGACCGTTGACCTCAGCATTAACCACGACCGGGTTCTGTTCCCTACTTTTCCTGTCGAGTGTGACAATACATGAGAAAGTTCACTTGAATGACGTAGGCACCGGTATCCACTCCTCACCTACGCTGATATTGGTAAGCCCACAGACCTGTTTGATGACATCTTCTGCCCGGCCCACCCATGATTTGCCTCTTTTTAGCCTGGTACCTTTCTCTGTGTTGAGCACGTGGTGCAATGGATGCTCTGTATCTGTACTAATCTTCAGGTATGCTCGTGCTCTCCAGATCTTGATTCTGTCATCCATGGTTGGAAAGTCAAGAAGATACCTCATTGCTACACAGGGAGTGTCCCTCGTACATCCCAGGATAATGCGCATGGCTTCATTTTGTATTTTCTCCAGCCTATCAATTTGAGTCGTACTGACAGTAAGAATGGCCAGGGCATACTCGATTGGTGCGAGGACTAATCCCTGGAACAGAAGAATAAGTAGCCTCTGCTCGATGTTGGCAGCTGCCATGACCTTCAAGGCGGCTAATCCTTTGCGGGATTTTGTTATCACATGGTCGACGTGGTCCCGAAAACACAGGCTGTGATCAAACTTAACTCCGAGGTATGTCATCA
Organism: Megaustenia siamemsis; assembly: GCA_032433765.1. Classification (NCBI taxonomy): domain Eukaryota; kingdom Metazoa; phylum Mollusca; class Gastropoda; order Stylommatophora; family Ariophantidae; genus Megaustenia; species Megaustenia siamemsis. The sequence goes on from JAVIAB010000088.1 coordinate 65,093,926, forward strand.
ACTTGTCCCTGGTCACCTCATCAGCTCCCATTCGTACTACCGGTGTGGTCGTATTAACAATATGATTGTTAAGGGAGAACCATGAAACTGATGCTTGATTAGGATTAACCAAGGCACCTGAAACCTTTAAATGTTCTACTCATCTGTTCATGGGATGTCTTTAAATGTTCTACTCATGTGTTCATGACAAGTCTTTAAATGTTCTACTATCTGTTCATGGCATGTCTTTAAATGTTCTGCACATTTGTTCATGGCAAATCTTTAAATGTACTGTTAATGTGTTCATGGCAAGTCTTTAAATGCTCTACTCATCTGTTCATGGCAAGTCTTTAAATGCTCTACTCATCTGTTCATGGCAAGTCTTTAAATGCTATACTCATCTGTTCATGGCATATCTTTAAATGCTCTACTCATCTGTTTATGGCATGTCTTTAAATGTTCTGTTTATGGCATATCTTTAAGTGTTCTACTCATCTGTTTATGGCATATCTTTAAATGCTCTACTCATCTGTTCATGGCAAGTCTTTAAATGTTCTACTCATCTGTTTATGGCATGTCTTTAAATGTTCTACTCATCTGTTCATGGCATATATTTAAATGTTCTACTCATCTGTTCATGGGATGTCTTTAAATGTTCTACTCATGTGTTCATGACAAGTCTTTAAATGTTCTACTATCTGTTCATGGCATGTCTTTAAATGTTCTGCACATTTGTTCATGGCAAATCTTTAAATGTACTGTTAATGTGTTCATGGCAAGTCTTTAAATGCTCTACTCATCTGTTCATGGCAAGTCTTTAAATGCTATACTCATCTGTTCATGGCATATCTTTAAATGCTCTACTCATCTGTTTATGGCATGTCTTTAAATGTTCTGTTTATGGCATATCTTTAAGTGTTCTACTCATCTGTTTATGGCATATCTTTAAATGCTCTACTCATCTGTTCATGGCATATATTTAAATGCTCTACTCATCTGTTCATGGCATGTTTTTAAATGTTCTGTTTATGGCATATATTTAAGTGTTCTACTCATCTTTTCATGGCATGTCTTTAAATGTTCTGTTTATGGCAAATCTTTAAATGTTCTGTTCATTTGTTCTCAGCTGGAAGTAATAGGTGCTGTGTAGCTGTCTTTGATAACTGCACATATTGGCCTAGCACATACATCTTCAACTAAACATTTTTGAGTGCTAGTATTTCACTCACTTGATTGGCCAGCCTGTAGAGTCTGGTTTCCAAGACAACTGTAGTAAGGTGGAGTAGGATCTTAATCAGCTGTGGTTCAATTATCCAAACATCAACTTATGTTGTGTCACTATTCTCAGCTCATGCATAGCAACTTGGACTGAAAAGGTTATCTGAAGATCACAAGAATAAAAAGGGGAAGAAATTATTCAACTGTTAACCAAAGACACTCATTTGTTCATTTAAGTTATTTCACTTTAAAAATTGTAAATGTATGTTGTGTAAATAAAACAATTTTTCTGAAATGATCTCTTCAGGACAACTGCTGAGGTCTGTGTACACCTACAACCCTGTGGTACAAGTTGCTTACTGTTTACCTGCCAGAAGTTTAGTTACAGGGTCAGGTAAATTCATCGTTGGTGTGTTTTCTCATAAATTAAAATTGACTTGTTTTGAATGGCAGCCACGAGAACTGATGTTTGTTCATAAAATTAAAAACAGCTGGTTACGTGTATGTTGAGGTTTTCCTCCATACGTTAAGACTTATGGGAAGCGTGATGTTAGTGCCCTTAATTTTCAGTGACCCAAGGGCACATTTTTATGAGTGATGTAGCCAGCGTCACACCAAGACACCCTAATTCAACAACAAAATCTCTGGCACCTTTTTTAGAAGCTGGAATAAACCTCACAGCCATGTTTGTCTAAAAATAAATAGTGCATCTGGGAAATGAACCCATAACCTTGTAATTAGTAGTGAACACACTAACTACCCAGCCACCATGCTACGTGTAATGGAGGTTGTGTGCCTTGTCTTGCTTGATCCTTTAACTCTCCTGAGAACCTTCATGGTGCTAATAAAACAGATTGTTCACAATCCGTCATCACTTTCCTTTCTTGTTTGTCACTGTCTGAGTTTGTTCACTTCTTTTCTCTGTCCCAGTGTTCACAATCCGTCACCACTTTTCTTTCTTGCTTGTCACTGTCTGAGTTTGTTCACTTCTTTTCTCTGTCCCAGTGTTCACAATCCGTCACCACTTTTCTTTCTTGTTTGTCACTGTCTGAGTTTGTTCACTTCTTTTCTCTGTCCCAGTGTTCACAATCCTTCATCACTTTCCTTTGTTGTGTGTCACTGTCTGAGTTTGTTCACTTCTTTTCTCTGTTCCAGTGTTCACAATCCGTCACCACTTTTCTTTCTTGTTTGTCACTGTCTGAGTTTGTTTACTTCTTTCCTCTGTCCCAGTGTTCACAATCCGTCATCACTTTTCTTTCTTGTTTGTCACTGTCTGAGATTGTTCACTTCTTTTCTCTGTCCCAGTGTTCACAATGCGTCACCACTTTTCTTTCTTGTTTGTCACTGTCTGAGTTTGTTCACTTCTTTTCCCCACCCAGACTTTGAATTCAACTCCTTACATCCTTAGTCTCACCCCTTTCACTGTTTCCTGTAAGATAGTCTTGGCAGATAGTTAGATCTTTTGGTATGCTCCTGTCTACATTCTCACATATAATGAAAGTCATATCTGCTCAAGGAAGATTTGCTAAAATAAGCCCTAAAACCCGTCACAGCTTCGCAGTAGACTGGGAATAAATACATGACTTAGAGAACTCAAACTGACAGGAAAAATTAAATCTAATCGTTCATCATTGTCATTTTTTATTAATTTAAGTGGGCTCATTTTTTAAGCTTGTTAAGATATGATGCACCAAGATGGTGCTACTCTCTTTCCTCTTGTGAGCAAAAATTCTTTGTAAAAACTTCATGAACAGGAAAACTTCAAACCATCACTGCCTTATAGAAGTTCCTGACAGAAACAAAAGTGAACAAACTCAGTTGAAAATGTGGGTAGGCTGAATTCAAAAGCCTGGTAAGGTTATTCACTTATGAAGATTCAACCATCAAACTCAGAAGATGTAGGCCCACTTATCACAGGACTACAAGGAATATACATCAACACACTACATCATACACTGGGTTATTGTGGTGTTGATTGGTTGTTGCCTAGACTTAGTCCCCTGCCTTGAACAAGCCAGGGAGACACAACAAAGTTGTGAAAATCTCTCACACACTGTTCAGTTCTTGCTCCTTGCTGGCAAAGATGTTAATCACTGAAGAAAAACATTGGATACATTTTATCATAGATCTAGTGAAGTCGTCTTTTATCTAATAAAAGTCATTATAGATCTAGTGAAGTCATCTTTTATCTAACAAAGTCATCATAAATCTAGTGAAGTCATCTTTTATCTAATATAATAAAGTTATCATAGATCTCATGAAGTCATCTTTTTTCTAATAAAAGTCATCATAAATCAAATGAAGTAATTTTTTATATAATAAAAATCATCATAATTGTAATGAAAGTTGTAAGAACTCTAATAATAACTAGGGGTCAGAGACATGTGATAAAATTCCTTCACTGCTGAGTTATTATGTCCTGAAAAGCAAGTAACAATCTCTGAAGATGGTACTTGTGTCATAGCAAATTGAATGAGAGCTGGTAGGCAGACATTTTGTTTAGAGAGATTTCTCAATGTCATTATGTATGTCCCCCCACAGATGGTGGTAAACTTGAGTTATGGAACATGGCTACAGGCGAAAACTTGTTCTCATCTTGTGTTCATAATGCATCTGTGACTGGCCTGAAGGTATCTACTACCTAATGTGACTGTGTGTGATAAACTAACTCACTCAAGCCATTGAATGCCATTCTGTTAATCTTTATTTCTTCTCTTATCCTGCTCTGCTTTTTGCTGGTAGGCATCGAAGGCTTAAGTCAATGATGTGTTTTCTATCAAGGGCACTTTCTGTGGCTTGGTACATAGTGATATTGTATTGTTTTATTATGACATAAATTCCCTTAATCCATCTTCTTCTTGGTCTACCTCTATATCTTGGATTTTCCAATTTGTTGTTATAAGCTCTTGTTATTGATTGCAGCTAATATATTGATTCACATTTTTGACTTTGTCATTAAAAGAGTTAGACAGTCATAATGGCCTACCAACTGTTATGGGGTGAGACAGAGAAACCCAAATGATCAGACCTACTCAGTTAGTTATTTTTTAGCTTGTGGCTAGTCTTGGTAGAAACTGTTGTACATTCATCATGCTGTGAACGCTGTTTCTTGAGGTTGACACTGTGTTGAAAGCTGTAAAACAGATAGAAAAGTTGCTGAAAGCTGTTGCAGTAGAGATAGAAAAGTTATAGAAAGCTGTTGTAGTACAGATAGAAAAGTTACAGAAAGCCGTTGTAGTAGAGATATAAACGTTATAGAAAGCTGTTGTAGTAGAGATATAAAAGTTACAGAAAGCTGTTGTAGTAGAGATATAAAAGTTACAGAAAGCTGTTGTAGTAGAGATATAAAAGTTATAGAAAGCTGTTGTAGTAGAGATATAAACGTTACAGAAAGCTGTTGTAGTATAGATAGAAAAGTTACAGAAAGCTGTTGTAGTAGAGATTGACAGTTTTGAACATTGCCTCCCAGGTATCAGACAACATGGTGTACAGCTCTGCATCTGATGGTGTCATCAAAGTCCATCAAGTGACTGAGAATGGTCAACTGACTTGTTTATTTGTGTCAGAGGCTGTTAGAACAACAACAGGGAACCCACTAACTGCCAGACATATCAGATGTGTTGATATTGAGTCGGATGTTCTCTTCTTCGGAGATGATGCCAGAAATATCAAAGTTTTGAACTGGAAGAAGGGTCTGTTAATGCAATGTCTCTATTTGGTTGTCTACTGATCAATTATACTAGTAATCTTGTTTCTTTCTTTTCTCTTCAGATGTTGTAACATGTCATCTTTCTATGTGTCAGGTGTTGTAACATGTCATCTTTCTATGTTTCAGGTGTTGTTACATGTCATCTTTCTGTGTGTCAGGCGTTGTAACATGTCATCTTTCTATGTGTCAGGTGTTGTAACATGTGCAAGGTGTTGTAATATGTCATCTTTCTATGTGTCAGGTGTTGTAACATGTCATCTTTCTATGTGTCAGGTGTTGTAACATGTCATCTTTCTATGTGTCAGGTGTTGTAACATGTCATCTTTCTATGTGTCAGGTGTTGTAACATGTCATCTTTCTATGTATCAGATGTTGTAACATGTGCAAGGTGTTGTAATATGTCATCTTTCTATGTGGCAGATGTAACCAATTATGAGCACCAACACCTTATTATGAAACATGATGGTGATCTTTCTTAGCTCTAAACATAGGTTTGGCTAAAATAAGATTCTAGTATTATTATTTCCATTAAGTGCTAGTTTCAGTAACTAACTAAACTTGAATTCATATGGTAAACCATGTAGAACTGTGGCAGTGCTAGATTCTACCTACCTACCTACCTATTTGCCTGCCTACCTACAACATACCTACCTACCTACCTATTGTCCTTTCTGTAACCGTGGAAAGAACTTTTTTGTTATTGTTGATATATATATTATCGATCGTTCTTTTACTGCGTGACATGATCGTTATTTTACTAGCAGCCTTTAACCACCTGTCAGTTTTCCATTCGATTGACCTCAGCTGGAATGCGCTGCTTGTAATTTGCTCGGGACAACACGTCTTCGTGCCCACTGGGCGTTCGTCTCAGCCCTGACCTTGTCTGTTCACCATAGTACTTCTGGTTTGTTGTTAGAATAACTGTTCACGTTGTGTTTCCACGACAACTTTATTGCTGTTATGATTCGTCCCCAAGGGTTGATGCTAGGCCAGATAAATATAACTGTGTAACACATAACAACACATTGGTTATCAGAAATTGTTCCGACTTTTAATACTGTCACATCAGACTCTTGTTACACACTGGATATGGCAGGTCACACACTTAAAGCGCACTCTTACAATTCTTGAGTCTATCGCCATCACACTTATCTCTGGGCTCTAAACGCATTCATACTCGCTTCTTAACTACATGTGGACCGTTCCCCATCGAATGGCCCCCCTATACTATCTAACTTCTACTGACCCTGTGGTCTCTTCGCACTGCTACTAACTGTCTCTTCATAGTGCCACTTGCTAATCTGTCCGCCTAACTATTCTTCACTAGTCTCTGCGTCTCCTAACTATCACGTTTTCTTCTGCCGGCTACATATCTATTACACTTGCTTAGTGTCATTATTCTAACTCACTTGATAATCTACATCGCGTCTAATTCTACTAGGCTAAGGTTAGCCTCTCTATGGGCCCAACCACATGGTCGCCCGTCTCCTAACTGACGTGTGTGCTCCTGCTGACTACATTTCTCCAAGTGTTCAGTATAAAGTGCTCTCGAGCTTTAGTGTTTACTTCTTAAATTTGGATCTTATCAGCCAATAAAAATTGACTTCCTACGCGTCTGTCTGCCCACTCACTTCTGGACATGGCCTTCACGTTTTCCACGTGAATTTCAACCCATCGTCTCCTTATTTTTCTTGTGACTACGTCTTACTATCTTTTTCCTTTTTTTCTCCTTGACCTTGTTCTCTTGTCTTTGTTTACTCCTCTACTCTCTCCACTCCTCCCCCTTCTACATATCAAGCTAAAGACTGCCCATAGGGCAGAAATCCTAGACTCTTGTGTTTGACGATCTTTTAACTGTCAGACCTTGCATAGGACCTGCTTTGTGTCTGGCCCCACTGCTCTGTTCTGGGCAAGTTGGTCTATCTCAGTAAGGGAGCTGATGCCTGCTGTTGTTGCCTCTTATTTCAATGTTCTTTTTAGTGTTTCTCTAGGTTGGCCTCTTTTTCCTTTTACCCTCTGGTTCAATTTGAGGGTCTGCTTTAAGATTTTGTTGTTGTCCCTTCTCATTGCATGGCCAACATGTGACCACCTTCTTCTCTTGATTATAGTTGATATTTGTAGATGCTGGATTAGACACAATTAAAGACAACAACTAGGATATTTCAGTTTTGTGAACAAGACAATAAACAAAATACCAACATTTCAACTGAGGAGTCTTAATAGGATCAAAGGCAGAGCAGAGTAAAACAAAATTTAGAAATCTTTTAACGTCATGGGACGCACCAAGATGGACGCTTGTTTGCGTTCGAGCCATAATGTAAACAATATTGACTTTGCTTGTTTCCAACAGTTTGTCTCATATTAGAGAACATCACGCTATCTGTTATCACTGTGAGTTGGCGGATTTTTAGAAATGTAATCACGGGTTTGATAATAAATGTTTGTACACAGTTCATTAACCATCACTGTAGATCAAGACTTTATTCTCCTGGCTTCGTTCGCGGCCTTGGAAGCTAATGATCTAACTTGTGCAGACAGTTGGTTTGGGGCAAATTGTACGTTACAATGTCACTGCTATAATGACTCAGTTTGTGACAAAATTACAGGGACATGACCAAACAATGACAGTTGTCAGCACGAATATTTTGGACCCCAGTGTCAGTACTTGGCTCTCGTGTACAAATACGCCCAAAAATCTAAACCTGCTTTCCTGTTTGACAACGACACATGTATCCTGACACAAATTCTACATCAGTTGAGGCAACTCTCAAGCAATCTTTGCCATTCTCCTGGTTTAGGATTTATGTGAATGACTTAACATATCCGGACAGTTTCACGGTAAAACTAAATGGTTCTGCCTCATGTAACAATGAATCAAGGTTTGTATTTAGTCAGCACAAGATTGATGTTTTTTGCTCTGGGGCTAGTCTGATCAACAAGTTACGGATTGAAGGGGTGATAGTTGCAAATATCTGCTCCATCTACATTGGCGGGGGGTCAGAATGTGGCTCTCAAACAGAACACAAACCAGACTGACACATTTAATGCTTGTTATACAGGAGACGGATGTGGACCAGAGGCCGCATTTAATGGCAAAACAAAGACCAATCTCTATGACAATGACTGCACACACACAAAATTGAGAAGTGGAACCAATCCTGTTTACTGGTATCTGAACTTTGCCACACCCCAGAAGATTCACACCATTTGAATCTATCATCGAGCTAGCACTATGATTCGGGTAAAGAATGCCACTCTAAAGGCTTTCTCTGACAGTGGCGGTGTATTATTCCAACCCTAATGTTTCTGTGAACACTATTGTGGTCACCACACAAACGCCAATGGCACACATTAAGATTGAGTTCTCACCGACGATTTTGCAGGCCGACAGTGCACTGACGGTGTGTGAGGTGCAAACATTTACAGACACCTATTGTTTGGACGGGCATTCTGGGTCGTTTTGTGAAGTGTGTAGTGGGTGTAGCTAAGGCTGCAACGTCATCATCGGTACGTGTCACGGCAACTGTTCACATGGGATCTATGGACACGACTGCTCCAGGTCTTGTCTCAGTGTCTGTCCTTTATGTGAGAAAAAATCTGGAAAATACCTACAATGTAAACATCCTGGCTATACCTGTAATGACACTTGTCCCGATGGTAATTTTGGGCTAAAGTGCGAACAGATGTGTTCTGATGGCTGTGACATATGTGACCCGGAAAGTGCAGACTGTACGTGCAAGGAAACATACTACGGGTCAGACTGCACTCTCAAATGTCCGGACAACTGTTTCAACGACACCTGTGAACAGTCAGCCAGAAACTGTACATGCAAGGGAACGTTCTACGGGTCAGACTGCACTCTCAAATCTTTGGACAACTGTTTGAACGGAACCTGTGAACAGTTAACCGGGGCCTGCATCTCGTATGTTGATGATTCCCACGTTAAGAAAAGTCTGCCAACTACAACTAACCCAAGCATATGGATACCTTTCGTGATCGCTGCTCTTCTACCTCCTCTTCTGCTTCTTTTGAATTGAGCCATGGCTCAATTCTTAGTGTATATCCGTGTTAGTCGTAGCTCATATCTTAATGGGTGTCTGCGATAGCGATGGCTGATATCTTAGTGGGTGTATGTGTTGGCCATGGCTCATATCTTGGTGTATGTCTGGGCTGGCCATGATTCATATCTTAGTGTGTGTCTGTGCTGGCCATGGTTCATATCTTAGTGTATATCCGTGCTAGCCATGGCTCATATCTTGGTGGGTGTCTGTGCTGGCCAGGGTTCATATCTTAGTGTGTGTCTGTGCTGGCCATGGTTCATATCTTAGTGTATTTCCGTGCTAGCCATGGCTCATCTTAATGTGTTTCTGTGCTAGATATGGTTCATATCTTGGTATGTTTCCGTGAAGCCATGGCTCATATCTTAATGTGTTTCTGTGCTAACCATGGCTCATATCTGTGTGTTTCTGTGCTAGCCATGGCTCATATCTTGGTGTGTGTCATGCTAGTCATATGTCATATCTTGGTGTGTCCGTGTTAATCATGTTTCATATCTTTATGTGTGTCTGTGTTTAGTCATATCTCCTATCTTAGTGTGTATCTGTGTTAGTCATGTGTCATATCTTTGTGTGTGCATTTCTGGGTTAGTGATATCTCATATCTTTGTGTGCATGTTTATGTTAATCATATCTTATATCTTTGTGTGTGCATGTCTGTGTTTGTCACATCTCATATCCTTGTGTTCAGGGCTATGTTAGTCACATCTCATATCTTTGTGTGCATGTCTATGTCAGTCATATCTCATATCTTTATGTGCATGTCTATGTTAGTCATGTGTAATATCTTTGTGTGTGCATATCTATGTCAGTCATATCTCATATCTTTGTGTGCATATCTATTTTAGTCATGTGTCATATCTTTGCGTGTTTGTGTTAGTCATATCTCATATCTTGATGTGTGTCAGTGTTAGTCATGCCTCCTATCGCTGTGTGCATGTCTGTGTTAGTCACATCTCATATTTTTGTGTGTGCATGTCTGTGTTAGTCACCTCTGGTGACTCGGGCAGATGGTGCTCGTAAACCTTGGAGGGCCGACCATATAAGGGCAGAATCGCCCTACAGAAAAGACAATCTGCTGCCTTGCAGGAAGATTGGGGACAATCAAATGTTAAGGAAAGCAAACCTGAATAAAATACTGGTTGAAATCGGATGCACTGGGCTACTGGCACAGAACACAGTGCAACGTTTTAACGGGTGTTCAATCAGAGTTGATCTGGCAGATTCTAATTGTGATGTTCTGTCTTTGGGGGCGATCAACACACTTAACCTGACAGCTGACTTCATGTGAGAGTTTGGAATCCTACTCTGATTGAGTCCTGATTGCAGAGAGAGAGAGAGAAATCTTCTGATTTTTAAGTATTTTTAATATATTTATTTGTTTTCTAGTTGTCTGTTATTGAATTCTGTTGCCATGCAGGTCTGGTCAGTAAAGTACCCAACCACACAAACAACTTCACCTCAACAGATGCCTTGTGTTGCCATGACAACCTCTTGTTGTCATCCAGCTATGACCTTGACCAAGGATTAGGGTATATCAATGGTAAGTCCTTGACAGATATATTTAGACATCCTTTTTGTAATTAAATGCTCTTGTGTGGCCTCATTTGTTAGTCTCTGATGCTTGTAGTACTTCTTACAACTGGATGCTGAGGCTCAAAACTCTCACAATAACAAGGTGAGCAAATAAAAACTGCTCAGCACTGTCATCACAAGCAGGTGTTGGAGCTGGATAGCTCACAAGCTAAGAAGATATTTCAAAAATGATCACAGTAACTAGTGGGGAGCTTCTGGATGTAAGAAATCGACTTCTGGACAAGAAGGTCCAAGTTTTGAATTCCACCACAGGCAATGGACATTTTACACTTGTCTGTTGTTTGTTTGTGTTTACCAGCTTTATATCTAGCAAAGTCCCCAGAACTGAATTTTGCGTAAATATCACTTTTTCCTATTTTTCACATCAGCAGCCATGTACTCAGGTATCCCCCCCCCCACCATACAGGCTGATATATCCTGCAACTACAGAGGTACTCTTATTTTTGTCATCGAGAGTTTTAATGTTTTTGGGTAGATTTTTTTCATATTAATGTTGCCCAGGCAGCGGCCATTTTTGACCTATGCTTTGCAATTTCCAACTGTCAAGGATTCTTTAAGTGGCAAAACACATACAGGATGTCTTGTGTTTTTTTTTGTGTTTTTTTTTTTTTGTCTCCCTTCTCGTTCGCCAGCTTTTACCTCTGACGAAGTCCCTAGAGACTAGGAACTGAATTTTGTGTGTTAAACCATTTTTCCCTGGCAGCCGTGTGAATAGGGTCCCTTGCCGCACAGGCAGATAGATAACAGAGATAACTCCGACTTCGGAGGTACTCATATTTTTTCCGTCGATGAGTAATTGAAGCTTCAAGCAGTTATCTGAGAGGTGCTACACATCAGATCTCACTACCCAGAGACCAGGGGAGGGTAAAGCCACACAAAAAAACTATGGATTCAATTTTTTATTTTACCCTCCACTGCCTGTGGTGTGAATCGAACCCGGGACCTTTTTGTCCATAGGCTGATGGCTTGCTTCCAGACCACTATACCGCTCTTTTAACTTGAAATCTGTGGTTTCTTGGCGGCTAAAAAGTCAAAAAAGGGTCAAAAGTTTTTTTTCTCATTGGGGGTGAAATAAAAACTCAGAACTGAACACCAAGTAGCAACTGCACTGGGCAGCCTTTATTCCCTGGTCCTACAATTCCCATGGGCTGACCCCAGGTAGGGAAAAGTGCTGTAAATATAGTATTTTTAATTCTCACAACCTGCCACTATTACTTGTTCTGTTTTGCTTTTTTCACACTTGCAGGACTCTTTCATTAATTATTGTTGTCATTGTAGGATCTTTGAAACTAATCACTGATATTTTTATTCTACAGTCCGCAGCAGTAAAACATTAGAATATCTGGCAACAATTGATGATGAAAGCACTGAAAGAATTGTTTGTTTGGATTTTGGTCTGTCGCCTAGCAACAGTCTGTTTGTGGTGACTGGAGGGATGGATCTGAAGCTGTGGGAGATACTGCCAGATGGCCCTGCCAAAAATAGGTACAACTTTGTTTTGTGTGTAGCTGAAGCTTTTACCTGCCAGATAATTGCCATTATTTAGTTGTTGTGGTTGAATTCTGAAAGATTGTCTTGTCAGTAGAGATTGACTGTTGGGGGATATGTCTTTATCCAGAGCTAAAATAATAATTGCTCACTTGTCTGCTGGCTGGGCTAAGTGAATAGAAGGAGCTAGATGTGAACATAACTAACTGGGAATAACTTGCTTGAAATAGGCATGTCCAACTAGATATGGACATAACTAACTGTTGTCCAGCTAGATATGAATATAACTAATACAGCACTATAACACAGTACTACAACATGACATCACATTCACAGATTTAACTTTATTAAGCTAACTTCTAAGCTGTGTTAGCCTTCTAGAATCAAGGAGTGATACAAATATGTCCTAGTTTCCTTGTGCTTTTACCAAGTTCAGAGTTGCTCTAGTCCATCCCAGACCAAGCACAGTACGTTAGTGCAAGGCTTGTCTATCCACCCTGTGGTGGGTCTGTGGTCTATGTTTTACACACCATCCAAGGGATGAGACTTTAGTGGGGGAAATCTGTGTATCTATCTGTCGACCTTTTCGAGCCATAATCGGCATAGACACAGATACTCTTTCACTATTTCAAAATTTTCTTTCTAACAGTCTCAGTCCTTGCAAAGATCTTTTATTTAATCTCGCCATTTTTTTATGTTCTCTGCAAGCATCTCGATCTCATTGAGGGAGCTGATTCCTGCTGTCTTCACCTCTATGATCAATGTACTTCTCAGTATTTCTATGGGTCAGCCTCTTTTTCTCCTACCTGTTGTTTCCCACTTGATGGCTTGCTTTGCTATTTGGTTATTATCTCTTCTCATTACATGTTCAACATATGTCCATCTTTCTTGATTACTGATGATATTAGTGGTTGATTGGCGATTTCTCTAACCTCATTTGTTTTGAATTCATTCCACCCTATACCAAGTATTTGGCTTGTTGCAGGAGCTACTGCGTTAGGTGCTCTGTGCACACCGTGAGCTGTGTGTTTCATCCGTTTTGAACAAGTTTCGATATTCCAATTGTTTACAATGAATGATGATATCGTATGACAGGGAACAGTTAGCTGTATTCACTTTCTGTACGGTTTCGCCTTATGTCTTTTGGTGTGTGCTGAGACTGCAATGGTGGGGACTACAGCTACCTTTCTTTATTTGGGAGATGAGTTAGTAATTCGGATGGTTCCACTGACATGGGCGGTTGAGCAATTATGGATTTTAATTCGTTTGCAGTGATACCGAGGCCTTCCATAACCAAAGAACCATAACCAAAAATAACCAAGTATTTTCCTTAGACATTTATTTTCAAATGCGTTAAACTCTGTTTCTATGTCTTTTGCTGTTTTCCAGCTCTCGCATGCACATGTAAGGGTTGATAGTATGTTTGATTTGAATAGTCTAAGTTAATCTGAGCATAAATAAGAGTAATTGGAACAGCTATTGGTGGGTAATTTAGAAAATAATCAATTGAGCAACTGTTTTTGTAAAATAAATCTGTAGAGATGAATAAAGAAGCCCCTGTTTGTGTTGGCTTTGAAGAGTAAATAGGCTATCTGAGATGTATTCAGATCTATTGATGTTATTTTTATTTTCTAGTGACGAACAGGACATCTTTGATGTTGAGTTCAGGTCTGAGCTTTCTCAGTCAGCTACAGACTCTGAAACAGAATCATCTGCAGATGATGACTCGAACTACGATGATGACAGCGATGTTGATGATGGGATAAGGAGGTCGGATACAGCCAGGTCTGGTGATGGATGGTTGTCCTGGTGCAATCTTTTGTGATGACTCGGGTAATTCTCAGGCCAGTTAGATTAGTGTGATCCCCAGGTGTCTAGTCATCCTGATATGATGTGATTTGCTGAGTGATATCTGCTACCCGCTCATGTGTGTGAATATTATCAATACTTACTCCTAGCCATCCCGGCATTTGACTCAGAGACAATTGTAATGTTGCATTCATTCATCAGACACTATGATCTTCTTTACAATTTCCTAATTATTGAAGTTTGATCTTTTTTTTTATGAGATTCTCATATCTGATCATATACTGTTATAAGTCCCATAATTTTATCATTATTGATTTTTTCATGAGTTTCTCATTTGTAATCATCATACCTTCAGCTGTTACATTTAAACCAGCATGGCCTGTCATGTAGGGTTGTTTCTGTGGACCATATTTGTGTTCTTATTTTATCTTACCTTACCTTATCTTACATTTTATCTTACCTTATATTATTTTATCTGATCTTATCTCATCTTACCTTACCTTATATTATCTTATCTTACCTTACCTTTATCTTTCCAAATCTTATCTTACCTTACATTACATTTTATCTTACCTTATATTATTTTATCTTATCTTACCTTATCTCATCTTACCTTACCGTATATTATTTTATCTGATCTTATCTCATCTTACCTTACCTTATATTATCTTATCTCATCTTACCTTACCTTTATCTTTCCAAATCTTATCTTACCTTACATTACATTTTATCTTACCTTATATTATTTTATCTTATCTTACCTTATCTCATCTTACCTTACAATATATTTCCATATCTTATCTTACCGTACGTTACCATATGTTACCCAAAAAATACTGTACCTTTCCTTTCCTTTCCTTATCTTATCTTATCTTATCTTATCACACTAAAATCCATCTGATCTCTGTCTTCCATGGGCATAAGGAAAACAATATATCACTGATTTTTGTCGTGCAATTAATACTGTTATTGTGAGCCACATCCTGTGCTAGAAATTGTTTTAAATTATATTAATCTTGCTGTGGTAATGCAACTAACATGTCAGTGGTTAAAATCTAATTCAGAATTAGCAAATCTACAGCTCTTCACATTTGTACATATTTAATACAAAAAGTCATGAAAAAAAAATAGAATCATTGTTTTTGTTTCAGTCAAGTGTTTAATGAGCTGGACTCTTCTCTTAGCATTCTCCCATTAAGTTGGCGTGGATGTGTTGTGTTGCTACTTGAGGACATAGCCACCATATCTGTGTCTTTAGGCCTGACACATCGTCTTTGACATCAATAGATCTGCTTAACAATCTTTGCCTGGACAGCTGCAGTTTTGGCCAACTTTAAACTGCCAAGTGTTCTTTAACGTGCACGAGTGCACACAGAATCTCCTGTTTGTCCCAGTGGACTAGACTTTGGATCTCACTACCCAGAAACCAGGGCTGGACAATGTCACCAAGATATTATAGGTTAGATATTTTGAAAAAAAAATCCCATGCTTGTGATTGGAATCAAACCCAGGACCTTCCTGTCGAGAGGCTGATGTCTTACCTCTAGGCGCGCGGGCCCCCCCCCCCCACCCATGAGTTAAACAATTTTTGTTCAAAGAAATACTGTCATATTGAGACAGGTGTGTCAGAGACAACAATGCCAGAGAATTGCTGTCTTATTGAGACAGGTGTGTCAGAGACACCATTGTCAGAGAATTGCTGTCTTATTGAGACAGGTGTGTCAGAGACAACATTGTCAGAGAATTGCTGTCTTATTGAGACAGGTGTGTCAGGGAAATGCTGTCTTATTGAGACAGGTGTGTCAGAGACAACAGTGTCAGAGGATTGCTGTCTTATTGAGACAGGTGTGTCAGAGAATTGCTGTCTTATTGAGACAGCTGTGTCAGAGACAACAGTGTCAGAGGATTGCTGTCTTATTGAGACAGGTGTGTCAGAGAATTGCTGTCTTATTGAGACAGGTGTGTCAGAGAAATGCTGTCTTATTGAGACAGGTGTGTCAGAGGATTGCTGTCTTATTGAGACAGGTGTGTCAGAGGATTGCTGTCTTATTGAGACAGGTGTGTCAGAGAATTGCTGTCTTATTGAGACAGGTGTGTCAGAGAAATGCTGTCATATTGAGACAGGTGTGTCAGAGGATTGCTGTCTTATTGAGACAGGTGTGTCAGAGGATTGCTGTCTTATTGAGACAGGTGTGTCAGAGAATTGCTGTCTTATTGAGACAGGTGTGTCAGAGAAATGCTGTCTTATTGAGACAGGTGTATCAGAGACAAATATGAGACAATGATAATATAATACATAGAACAAATGTTGTGGCTTCAATCTTCAGTGGAATGCTTTATTTATAAGAGACTGTCATGTTAAACACAATTTGCATGTTCACTTCTTTAGCAGCTTACTAAATAAATGTTGCATTGATGAACCAGCAACTTCTTGGAATGATCCAGTTTTTGTACAAGTGGAATTGTTGAAGTAATGTTGGATTTGACAGTACATTAGTCTGCTACTGTTCTATGTAAAGTATAGTAAAAGCATCTCATCATGACTTATAAGGAATATTTGGTGTTGTTGTCCATATTTAAATGTGAAAGGAGCAAGAAGGAGAGGTAGGCAGAGAAAGATGTGGGAAGATAACATCAAAGAATGGATAGGCCCTGACGCCCATATGTAGGGTCTGGAGAATCCCGTGCCCATATTTAAGGTCTGAAGAAACCTCATACCCATATTATATGGTCTGGAGAATCACCATACCCATACTTAATTTATGGTCTGGAGAATCCCCGTGCTCATATATAAGGTCTGGAGAATCCCCATACCCATACTTTAAGGTCTGGAGAATCACCATACCCATACTTAATTTATGGTCTGGAGAATCCCCGTGCTCATATTTAAGGTCTGGAGAATCCCCATACCCATACTTAATTTATGGTCTGGAGAATCCCATGCCCATATTTAAGGTCTGGACAATCCCATGCCCATATTTAAGGTCTGGAGAATCACCATACCCATATTTAATTTATGGTCTGGAGAATCCCCGTGCCCATATATAAGGTCTGGAGAATCCCATTGCCCTTATATAAGGTCTGGAGAATCCCCATGCCCATATATAAGGTCTGGAGAATCCCCGTGCCCATATATAAGGTCTGGGAATCCCCGTGCCCATATATAAGGTCTGGAGAATCTCAGCTCCCATATGTAGGGTCTGGAAAATACCAGTGCCCATATGTAGGGCCTGAGAACACAGATGCAGTGTTGGCCTGTCACAAACATTATGCCACCCCTAGTCAGCAAATGAGTACACTACCAACAGGGCTCCAACACAAAAAGACATGTTCATCCTTATCAAACTTTTGCTCACATCAAAGTGCACATTATTTTAAAGCACTACAGTATATATTTTTGGCTACAGAGCTCTTAACTGGCATGTATACAATTTTGTTGTTAAAATTACAATTTATTTTTTTTTAAATAAACTATTTTTGATTTGGCCATCAAATACATACAAGCAGTCATGCAGATATATTTTATATACATTATGGTGAGTCAATAAAAATGAAAATATTGTGCAAAAATGCAAATAATTTCTTGTCAAGCGTTATAAATGTACTATTGTTCTGACCTAATTTAATCAGAAATAAATAAACAAATAAAGGTTACCCATCATACCTGGTACATGAGTGATGTGGCCAGAGCAACTTTATTTTTCCAGAGAAAATCTCAGACACCCACTTTATCTTTCAGAGGTGAATTTAGAAAAGCAAGAATTGTGATTGTTAAATAATTTCTTCTTTAAGCAGCTGCATCACCATTGCCTGTGTTAGTCTGTCTGTGATACTCTGATTAAGCTTTCCTGATCGTTATCATTGAATCAACTGGAAGATTGTCTTACAGAGTAACTCATTGCTTTACTGATATATGGCCAAATACATTCCCATATTGCTCCTGTTTTAATTCACAATTCTGTAATGTATTTTTCCTTTTATAAACAATCATTGTTTTGGTTTACAGTGTTTGAGGAAAGCTGGCTAGAACTGATGGCTTGTACTGGCTGGCCCTCATCAACAAATCAATGCTATATCTGTTCTTTTAACTTTGTCATAATTGTTTTCAACAAACCTACCCAATAATGCAACTTTTAGATACATTTGTGTGTGTTTGAGAGAGAGATGTGGTTTATTAGCTGATGAAAATGTGAATACATGGTGAAAAAAAAATGAAAAATAACACTAAGGGCACTGCAAAATCTGTAGTCAACTATGATTGACGGAGTATTCTCCTATTAGCTGATAATAAGGGTCCAAAAGATACATACTGTGAGTCATAGCTGACTGCTGGTATCAGGATTGGTTAACCACAGCTAGTCATGGCCCTGCTCCTCTACATTGTGGTCTAGGACGAAGGCTAACTAGACTGGTCATGTTCAAATCAAAGTCCTTTAGATTCCAAAAGCCACTGACAAAGTCTCTCCATCCATCCTTACTTATTCTTGGACATTTTCTCTACTTCTTTCCAGTCTAGGCCAATGTTCTTGAAAATTTCTATGATTTCTCTTCTCCATTTATTCCTGGGCCTTCCCCTGCTTTCTCTTTCAATGTGGGTTCTATGACTTTACCTCTCTTGCTATGCTGGCATCACGTTTTCTTAGTGTGTCTCCAGTCCATTTCCATTTTCTATTAATAATCTGGTCATATTTAGTAGGAATCAAAGCAGGAGGCCAAAATCAGTACTCAAAGAATGTGTTGAGAATGAATGTGTTGTCTGAGAAGCATACACATTGCAGCTCATTCACAACATAATGTACACCCATAAAATGACACCAACTGTCTTGATTGTCGTAATATACGATATCATTAACCATGTCATCATCTAACAACTGCACACTAGACAACACAAGAAAAGGAAGCAGACTGAAAGAGACCACACAGAACTAGCAATATGGAAACATAAATCATGTAGGTTTAATAATAATATCAGTACAATGTCCCAGATACAAAAGCTAACATTTCTTACCCTATCTACTATATTGGGTGAATCCAACAGTCAAATATGACTGTCACTTGTCCGTGCCCATAAATTAGCTTGCAGTGGTTTCTTATTTATCCAGCCAGCTCTTGGTGACATCAATCATGTAGTTTTTAAAAGTAAAATTCCCCATAACTTTGCTAGGTAACAAATGTTACAAGAGGGACCAACAACTAGGTAACAAATGTTACAAGAGGGACCAACAACTAGGTAACAAATGTTACAAGTGGGGCCAGCAACTAGTTAACAAATGTTATAAGTGGGGCCAGCAACTAGGTAACAAATGTTACAAGCGGGACCAACAACTAGGTAACAAATGTTACAAGAGGGACCAACAACTAGGTAACAAATGTTACAAGTGGGACCAACAACTAGGTAACAAATGTTATAAGTGGGGCCAACAACTAGGTAACAAATGTTACAAGTGGGACCAACAACTAGGTAACAAATGCTACAAGTGGGACCAACAACTAATACAACCTGTCTTGAAACAAACTCTTCTACTAGTTCTGTCCTCTAGAGACCTATGCCTTAGCGTTAACGTCACCCAGAGAAAGCAAGTGAGACTGTCCTACAACTTCATTATAACCTGGGTCATCAACAACTTCTGAAAGTTCCAGACAGGTGCCTCGTATGTGAATGGACAGAATGTATGACCAAGGTGAATGATTCACCATAATATTGACTGGGATTGAAGTTTTAAACTTCACCATCAACCGCCTGATCATCAGCCATGGATGCACTTTTCCCAGCTTGGTTGAATGGGGGGGATGAGCAAGTTTCAAACTCAGGTGTTTAACGTAAAAAGCGAGCCCTCCATGACTATGTTGTATCTGGGGAGAGAGAGCACACGGCCGCGCTCCCTCAAAAGATGTGCCCATGATAAGTGAAGGCTCTACATTCTGCTCACCTACAGCAGCAATGCTTTACTGTTACAGGGCATCTTTCTCACTTCTCTCTCTCCCCCCCCCCCCCCCCCCCTTTTTTTTTTTTTTTACCACACTGGGGACTGGTTGGTTTCGAGGTAAGAGACAGACAGGTTGCGTTCAAATCCTGGCTACACCTGTTGAGATTTTTATTTGTGATTTCTTTCTGCTGTAACCACCCCTGGCCTCAGCAGCAAGGCTCAGCTTGAAATGTCTCAAAGGCTCTCCTGTATATTGGACATGTGCTGCAGGAGGGCAGTGAGAGATCTGCCAGACTGGCTTCACTTTAGTCAACATTGATTACGGACACACTTTGATACTGAATCTTCTACTAGATTTTGTAGAGAATCCAAATCTTCCAAGACACTTGTTCCCTGCTCATTTGCTGCAAGAGCGTAGTGTGAGGAGAGCTGGTAGACTGGCTTCACTGAGAGTTACATCGATTATGGACATCAAGGAGACAAACTAAAGTCATTCAGTGTTTGCCATTTGAATCATCATCATCAAGTACCGAGCCTGCTGGCGTAGGTGATCATGTCTCTCCACAATTTTCTATCTCGACAGTTATTATAATTTCTGTTGTTGACCTTCTGCCAAGCCATTCTCTTAAGATGTCTGGTATTTTTTCTCTTTGCTTCCCCCAATCTCTTCGTCCCTCAATTTTCTCAGTTGTTACAATATATTCCAGTTGTTCTCTTCTCATTACATGAATAAAAAATGATGATTGTTTCTTCCTAATATTGGAAATTAACTCTCGTTTTGCTTTGACCTCTTTCAGAACGTTTTCATTACTCCTCTTAGCTATCCATGATATTCTCAACATTCTTCTGTAAAACTACATTTCTACAGATTCCAGTGATTTTCTTGTCTGTTGTCCTATTGTCCATGATTCACATCCATATGTTGAGACTGGCTCTACATAAGTTGAATTTGAATTTTAAATTTGAATAATATGACAATCCAGTCTACAGAATTCGGAAGATTCCACTGACATGGGCGTTTGAGCAATTATTAATTTTAATTTGTTTGCAGTGATACCGAGGCCTTCGACTAACTACAAGAGATAAGTTTAATAAGTGTGAACCATCTGCACCATACTTTGTGTTAATAGCTTAGACTGACTAGAGCCAAAGGTGCCTCATGAAAGCTGTCAGTGACACACAGCTGATGGTTTGCACCAGGATCAGTGAACCTCAACCATCCAGATCTTGCTCCACCTCTTCGCGGTGTCTCCAAAAACAGACTAACCTGTCCAGTCTGGCCAAGCGAGTAGGGATTAAAGTGGGAAGATAACCCAGTACTCAAAAATAACATGCTGAAGTCAGATGTGTTGGGCCGAATGGCGCAAATATCACAGCTGTACTGCAAACCACAACACAATGTATCTAATCTCACTGAACGTCCTAAGGATGGAAAGAGGACATCAATTCCTTTAGTAGTCATCAGGTGAATGCAGACACTATTTAATGTAGTTCTCCCTTTAATTTGCATTTTCCCATGTATCTCGGATTGCCAGGTTTTCTTGGGAAGTTTATCTACTTTCTTTCAGTAAACAAAAAAAAAAAAACCAAACAATCTTTGTTTCCCACTTAAAAATAAAATTAAAGTATTGTTTTATTAAAATGTACTTCTATATGTTTAAACGTTTATGAAAATTACAAGTATGAAAGCACAATCTGGCAATAACAAGAGAGGCCACAATGGTGAGTGGTAACAGCACAGCTAAATACATGTTATTGCTGTATCTAAAAAAGTATGTATGCATAGCTATAATAGAGATGATTATGTTACATACAATTAATGCAGAATACAATAAATAAGTATTAAAGTAAAGAAAGTTAAGTGAAAAATATCTGAAACCCAGAAAACATAAAATTCTTAAAGAACAAACTGTCATAAGTATTGAGTTTTTATTAAAACATTTACCCATATTTAAGATCTTCTTTCTTTCAGCTCATGTGGAGTATGGGTCTTCAACAAACACTTCAACCTGTTCTCTGTCTTGTCATTCTAGTAAGATCGCTCCATGTCTTCCCCATCTTCTTCATCTCTGCTTCCACCTGTCTTCTCCCATATTTAAGGTTTGGCTGGGGTTTGTGTAATGGAACTGTGATAGCTCAGTGGTCAGTGAACTGGACTACAAAGGACGAGGTAGGGTTTGATCCAAACCAACGGCTTTCGGGTTCACCCAGCCTTAAATGGGTACCAGATTTTTTCTGGGAAAGTAAAGTGGCACGGGCATAATACCGACCACATTACCCCAAAAATCATGTGCTGAAGGTCGGTAAAATTTATGGTCACTAACACCATATTCCCTATACGCCACTTGGCGTGACGGGGCTCTTACCTTTTTTTCTTTCTAGGGGTTTGTGTAGGACCTCAGGAGGTCCATGCCAATCACTGTGTGGTGTTCTGGTCAGAATCTTTATTGAACCTTCAACAGACACAACTTTTGACCTTGGAGTGTTGGTAGATCAAGCCCACTCGTCTGATTGTCAAACAACAGATTTAACTCTTTCCGTACGTTTCGCCGCACTGTGCGCCACGCTCAATTTGATTAGTGTGAACGCCATCAAACCATATTCTTTTTTACAGTTCTTGTATCATCTTGATATTGGTGAAATCTAATACATTGTTTAATTATCTAAAAGTGTATATAATATGTTATATAAATATGTAGATAGGTTCTTAAAACCATGAATAATTTTGTCTCTGAAATCTCTTCTGTTGCGTAGATAAAAAAAACTTCCGTACGGAAAGAGTTAATTCCCCACCCTTCTGAGACTGGACAAAATAACAATATTGTTCCTGCTGAAGGTCTACTGACCTGCAACATTATTTTGTGTTGTCCCTCGCCTCTGACCATTGATATAAATATTTCTTTCCATCTCTGTCTTACTTCATGCGTACAGGAAATACGTTGTTATTGCCCATGTTTTCTTCTTTTATATAACTATTGGCACATTTTTGATAATTTTGACAGCATTACACCAGTGCTGTCTCTTTTTACCCAGAAAAAATCAAGACCAATTTGTTATGGCTGGGTGAACCTAGAAGCTGTTAAATTAAGACTCAAGTCAGACCTCTTGTCTTCAGCAGACCAGTCCAATAACAGTTGCTCTACTACAACTCTCAGACAAAATAAGGATCTCCAGAACAGCGATGACTTTTCTAATCCACTGTGAGGTGTAGAGATTTGCCAGAATGGACATTAGACTGCTGAGACTTTTTTTTCCTGGCCATTAATCAACTTAGTTCTCAAACTCCAGCTTCAGGCCAAACATAAAAATGTTGGCGTTCTGTTTTTGACTGTTTTCCATGCCATGACACCAAACTATCCAGTATTTTCTCTCTTCGTTGTCCACGATCAAATATTTGTATTGTGGTTAATTGTCAGATAATTTATTTCCTTTCTTTCAGCACAACCAATTTGTCTTAGGTCACTGCTGTTTGTTTTCATCTCAAAGTGGCATTTTAGTTCTAGTTTTGTATTTATCTGGTATTATTATAAATCTGGTATTTATGTGCCTGGAACATTCCACTTATTCTTAACATTGAAATTGTATAGAAGTGGTTTCAATTTGTGACACAGGACACACACAAAAAAGTAACATTTTTAGCAAAAGAAATTATTTTACATGTGAATGATATTTTAGTACTTAATTCTCATAAAAATATCAAAGATTGGCAAATCTGAGAGTTTCAGGGCATGCAATATTCAATCTTTAACCACAAAAGTTGTTTAATTTTAAGATACAGCTTCTTTTAGTCACCTTGAATGTATAACAAAGTTTGTCTACTTTATCTTCCTGGAAAGACACAAATGAGAAAATCAACTAAAGTAGCAATAATAAAAAAAAAACTGTGACATTTTCAGAAGTTGTACTAAAGGTTGGTTGTGCATCTCACCTTGATATCTACATGTATAATATTACCCTTGACCAACCCCCAACCCCCTCCCGGCTAAGTCTAGTTTGGAATGATGATATTAAAAAGTAAAGTAAAGGTTCTCTCCCCTGTCTTGCTAGGTGTATGGAGAATATGGTGTTAGTGACTATTTTTGTTAGTGACTGTTAGTGACCATGGCACATTTTGGGTGATATGGTTAGTATCACACCAGACCGCCTTTACTTCCCAGAAAAATCACTCTTACCCATTTTTAGAGGCTGGGTGACCCTCGGAGCCTTGTCAATTCGGGGAAAAACAAATCTGTCACTTCTAGGGATCGAATATGGACCCTTCTGATCAGGAACCAAGCACACTAACCACTTTGCCACCTAGACTAATGACGGTATATACCATACCCATAATAAATTATCATCAAATTTATATCAAATTACCATGTGATAATACAAATTTGGAATGTGCCTATGGGAAATGGCCAAACAATAATTTTTGACCATGCATGCATCACAGCTAAATGAATGACTTTGAAACATAAATAATAATATAATGTACAAACATGCAAACACACACATAAGGTATGCCATAATTAAGTTACCAGACTCATAAAGGATTGCCAGTTAGATATGCAGGAACAGCACAAATGTGCCAGGAAGTAGATCTGTCTATCTATTGTTCTTTCTTTGATGCCAAAGATGGGACATAGAGCAGAAATGATAGAAGATGTGAAGCATCACAACAATAGTGGTTAGTGCTCTAGCTTAATGGCAAAATGATCTAGGTTCCATATAAAAAGAGTGACTCACAGACAAGGTCTGAGCACTGGCCACTTCATCTACAAATGATGTGACCAAGTACAACACTCCAATATAACATATATTATTGGACATTATTCGTTATACCTTTTTTAATTTGAAAAAAAACATTGCTGCTATTTTTGTTAAATTATGGTACAACCTGGCAACAACAAGTGACTCGTTACTTGATTCAAGCAGACAAACTAAAATTTAAAAATCTGACGCATCATCTTCACACAGAATGTTAACAGTAAAAGGACCTTAACTCTTTACGTACATTTCGCCGCACTGTGCGCCATGCTGATTTCGGCAACGTACGTTTTGCCGCATAGTGCATCACTCTCAGTTTGATTAGTGTGAATACCATCAAACCATATTCTTTTTAAATGTCTTGTATCATCTTGATATTGGTGAAATCTAATACCATGTTCAATTATCTAAACATTCATATATAATATGTTATATGTTAGATAAATATGTAGATTTACTCTTAAAACCATGAACAATTTTGTCTCTGAAATCTCTTCCGTTGCGTCGAAAAAAAGTTTCCGTACGGAAAGAGTTAATGTTGTCTGCCTTTTCTCTTATTGAGACATTCTTACATGCTGCTGTCTGTTAATCTCCTAATCTTGATTTCTCATCTTTTTGTTTTCTTTTTATTGCATTTGCTAAGGTCTTATCTACAGAGATATCCCAGCAGAAGGCCTGTTTTGGCTGAAACATTGGATTGTTTTGGGTCATCATTTTCTTCAGTGGTCAGATACTGTTAGATATTTAGACCATCAGTGGTCACAACCAAGACGGCAGGTCAATATGACAGATAGGCAGCAGGAACCACTGAGGTTCAGTTTGAAAAGTATTCCTTGTTGCAGTTTCCTCATATTCCAAATCCGGCTTGCTATTGGAGCTACTGAGTTTAGTGCGTTGTGCACACCATGAGCTCTATTTTTCATCTGGATCGTGTTTCGATATTCCGATTGCTTACGATGAATGATGATATCGTATGTAGGACAGGTCAACTGCGCTCATTTTTGGTGCCGCTTGGCCTTAAGTCTTTTGGCATGTGCTGTAGCTGCTATGATGGGTACTGTAGCTGCCTTTCTTTGTTTGGATACTTCAATGAAATGAGTTTTAATTCGGATTATTTCACTGGCACTGGCGGTTGAGCAAATATAGATTTTAATTTGTTTGCAGTGATACTGGGGCCTTCGACTAACCATAACCAAGATGGTTTGGAACATCATATTCTTCAGATACTGCTAGACATGTAGACCAGTGTGGGTCACAAACAAGACAATTTGGGGACATCCATTGTCACAATCAAGGTGCAACCACGCTTTTTTCACTTCTCTTTCCTGCAACTATATTCTCTCAAGTACATATACACAGTATGTACAAGCATATGTACACATTTAGCAAGAGTAACATGAACGTTTCATCATCATCAGGTACCATGCCTGCTGGCCTAGGTGATCATGTCTTTCTACAACTTTCAATCTGAAAAGTTATTTAGCCTTTTTTTTTGTTGACCTGCTGCCAAACCATTCTCTTAAGCTGTCTGGTATCGTTTCTCTTTGTGTTTCCCTCTACCTCTTCATCCCTCAATTTTCGCAGTTATCACAATATATTCCAGCTGTTCCCTTTTCATTGCATGATCAAAAAATGATGATTGTTTCTTCCTAATATTGGAAATTAAGTTCTCTTTTTGCTTTGGCCTCTTTCAGAACGTTTTCGTTACTCTCCTAGTTGTCTATGGTATTCTCAACATTCTTCAGTAAAACTACATTTTTACAGCCACCAGTGATTTTCTTGTCTACTACATTGAATTTAAATATCTAGGAACAATGTTAACCTCTGATGGTAGATGTATAA
This sequence comes from Megaustenia siamemsis, assembly GCA_032433765.1. Taxonomy (NCBI): domain Eukaryota; kingdom Metazoa; phylum Mollusca; class Gastropoda; order Stylommatophora; family Ariophantidae; genus Megaustenia; species Megaustenia siamemsis. Next base: position 65,120,298 of record JAVIAB010000088.1, read on the forward strand.
CAGAGGTGAGATGCAGAATGGCTCAGGTAAAAGCAACTTTTAAAAAAAATGAGGAAGATACTGTTAATTCACTTTTGACAATAAAAACAAGAAAAAGTGTTCTTAAATGTTATGTACAGCGAGTCTTAACATATGGATGTGAATATTGGACAATAGGACAACAGACAAGAAAATCACTGGAGGCTGTAGAAATGTGGCTTTACGGAAGAATGTTGAGAATACCACGGACAGCTAAGAAGAGTAATGAAAACATTCTGAAAGAGGCTAAAGCAAAGAGAGAGCTAATTTCCAATATTAGGAAGAAACAATCATCATTTTTTGCCAGGAGGCATGGTACATATGATGATTATGTATCTTCATTTCTTGAATGTTTACTAATAATATAATAGTTAAATTAGCATTTGTATATACCTGAACATCAAACAACAAAAAATATGAGCTGGCATTGTAGGTAGATGAGCAGAGTAGCATGTTGGCAAGGTGCTGTATGTAACCATGACAGATACCTGAACAAATATCATTTTCCTCTCGGATGAAGACAGCGCAAAGGACAGAATTCATAGGTCTTGGTTATTTCATAGTCCCATGCTTGAGCTTTCCCTAGTAATTGTTCTGTGTAATGATTCTCTTAGTCTGCCTTGTTTTCTTATACCAGATGGTTTCCATGTGAATGCCAGACGGAGAAGTCTTTCTTCATCCATTCTCAGCACATGACCGATATATTTCCAACACCTTCTTCTTATAAAAAATATAAAATAGTAAATAAGTTCTTACATGAAAAAAAAAAAAAAAAAAAAGAAATCTAATTGCGTCATGAATTTCCTTCTAACATAGTCCATTAACAGAAGTCAGGCAGTTAAATTGGTTAAACGGTTACCCCAAAGAATGTAAAGAAATGAACCACCAACCCTGTGTTATAAAAGAAACAGTGAGGCATTTGCATTACAGAATCTTAAAAATCAGGCATAAAATTGACATCTATTATAATTATAGTATATTAGAAATATCAAGCAGCAATGCAATCTTAAGAATATTTTATATTTCACAAAAAATTGATACATTGGTAATGCAAACAAACATTAATTAATATATTATTTAAACTTGAATATAAAAATTCACTTACAGTTTCAAATCCAACTTGATAACAATTTGAATAAATAGCTGCAAAATATTGATTAGCAGTTTAAAAAAGACAGAAAAATATGTGTTAAATGTCTTCATGTAAAAGATTAATGGGTAGTATTCGGGCTGAGGTCTGGGACACAACAAATTAATGAAGCAGCTGATGTTCTAGATATTTATCTTTGTCTTGTGACCATGCTCTGAAAATTTAAACACATTGTCCAGTCTGGCAATCTGTAAACCAGTGCAGGACAAAGTGTGGTCAACAGAGACAGCTCTCAGAATGAAGACTACAGTGCACTAGTTTATCGCTGAAAAATGGGAACATGAGAATGAAGATCTTCAACTTTCTAAAACTACATGGCAGTATATCACTGAAAAGTGGCAAGCACATTTAATTACAAAGAAATAAAAGGGATTGTCACATAAAAACTGAACACAGATAGATGACTCGCAGTGTTCTTGGACACTGCCGTAAGGTAAGGTAAAGTACGAGACTTGAATCGACGTCTTAGCACGCGAGTTTTCACTCGTATGTGCTCAGCCGCCTATCCAGAAGTGTTAGAAGACTTCTGGATAGTGCTGCTTCAAGCATCAAAACTCATAATGCAAAGCAGCATTTCTCAGCTTGCCCAGAGTAATACCCTGGTACCCATTACTGCCAGCAGTTGGGTCGACTATGGGGGTATTTTTTTTCTAACGACGAATATAATTCACACTGTTTCCAGCGGGAATCGAATACGGGTTATCCAAATGTCAGTAGCCCAGTCGGGTGGTTTTCCCAACTAGGCTACCGAGCAGCCCCCCCCCCCCCCCCCCCCCCGTAACAAGGTATGTATAACCATGCTTGTTCCCTGCCACTGTTTACTGCTAGTATTGTTGACCTCTGACCTCGCTGACTTGTGAGTAGGTCAATGACCCCACTGCCCTGTACAATAACTTGACTTACCGTCAAGTAAAATGCCACCTAGAGAGTATGGTTGTGACCAATGACACATTTTTTTTATGGAATATGTAGTTGGTTTCATGCTAGGCTGTGATAGCTCATTGGTTAGTGAACTGGACTACAAGGGACAAGAGGTAGGGTTCGATCCCAACCGACGGCTTTCGGTTCACCCAGCCTTTAATGGTTACTGGATTTTTTTCTGGGAAAGTAAAGTGGCACGGGCGCAATACCTACCACAATACCACAAAAATCATGTGCCGAAGGTCTGTAAAATTTATGGTCACTAACATCATATTCCCATACGCCACTTGGCGTGACAAGGGGTACTTTACTTTTTTTCATGCTAGGCCCCAGTGCCAGATTTAGACTTGGCAAGACCTTAATTTAAATGACCCTACCCCCCCCCTTAAAAAATAACACCCCAGAAACTCTAAATCATAAATTGGTACTAAAAAGTGTAGTCCCAAAATAAATTCTGAAGAGGCCCCTCGGATTGTGTGGCCCTAAGCTGTAGCTTATTTGTGTAGCCTTAAGCTGTAGCTTATTTGTGTGGCCCTAAGCTGTAGCTTATTTAGCTTATTTAGCCTCTCGGTAAATCTGATCCTGCAGTCCGCTCTACTTTGCCAGAAAAAAAAATCTCTGGTACCCATTTTCATATACTGAGTGAATCAACATCAGTTAGAAAAAAAAACATGTCCAATCCAGCAAATGAACTCAGAACCTTCTGGTTAATAGTGAATGTTTTGGCCACCAAGATTCCTGTGTGACCAAAGCTCAAATAAAAAATAACTTATTTTAAAATTAATTACATGCCACGCTCAATGCTGTGAAGTACATATACTGATATATACATATTTTCACATATTATATATTTTACACTATATGATATGTAGGACACATCTTTCTCTCATTTCATCTCTTGTTACTTCTCCTCGACTTACCTGCTTGATCATCTTAGATGTAGCAGTATTTATCTGTTTTTCATTGTTTGTTGATGTTCTCGTTTTCTAAAGAAGGCCATATGTAAGCTGAATCATCAGTATTTCGTTGTGTTCCTTTTTTTTAAAGCTGTGACCATACCTTATAGGAGTGTACATTACACCCCACTACTGGCTCTTTGCTTCTAGCTTTACCACAGCACTGCAATTATTTGCCTGCTCCCTGTGAAGTACACGTTTTTGTTTCTTCTAATCATGCTGGTTGATACAATCAATGAGAAACAATTATGAAAAGTTACAGTTTGAGAAATTTGGCAGTCTTCCATCATAATTATAAATATAGAAAGTGATACATGTTGACACCAGACTGTAGCACATTAATGAAATTGGCATCAATGGTTGGTATCCCTAAAAAGGAATATATCAAATTTTGTGACCATATCTCCAATATTTTGTTTCACAAAATTGAAGGATTCTTATTTCAGTGAACTGTTTTTGTTGAATGTTTTGCAAAAACCAGCACAAACATAAATATTTGGATCTGGCATGGAGCAATCGTTAACATTGTTGTGAAACAGTTTGACAAAAACCTCTCAAGGAAGACAGGACACAATAGAGTCCAACATTATGGCACTAGAAGTTAACAAACAATCCACTTCATGACCCATTTGGTACATAAAGCATAAAACAGAGACGGCCACTGCTGTCTGTCCTGTGCCCCAAATTCTCCAGCCCACCATTACAGGGGAAACCATTCTTTAAGTTATTTTCTCAGAAAGCTACAGAGTGAGATGAGTTACCTCCAGGACGTCTTTAGAAGTTAACAAAAAATGTTTTACATTTAATTTTTAAAAAGATCGGAAAAAGAATTTAACATGAAATTTATTTTTAAAATAATTTTTTGTTTGAAATGGATTACATTCCTTTGCTGAATACATCAGACAATGACTGTGACCAATATGTGGGCAGAGATTCTGTCTGCAAACAAGGGCGTTGCATTGAGATTTTTTAAAATTAGAAATTTTACTTATGACAGCAATGACTTTCAAGACAGACTTTTAAGCAACGTGATTCAGATCAGTGGTTTCCAAACATTTTATAACACTGTCCCCTGTTCACTAAATTCATTTCCAACCCAATAACAAAGTACAGTCACATCCAACTTTCAAGAGATTCCGTGAATGATTCAACATCAATAATTTCCCATTATCAGGATAACTGACAACTGTACAACTACTGACTCAAGTGTTTTGTGAAGAAGAACGAGATTGTGATAAAGACATTTTTAAAAACTAGAAAAATGAATGGAAAAAAAAGACTTCATTTGCACACCACATACGATTATGTCTTAGTTGATCACTAGCGGACAGCAGCATTTACACTAATTGTCTTTCAGGAAACCACATGCATTTATTTCAAGTCTTTGGTTACTCAGCATCTCATCAAGTAACCCCATGACTTATTGGTAGCCATTTGATCCATTTTGAAAACCTCTGACTAAGATTAACAAAATGTGGTGGCTTCCAGTCAAGGCTTGAGAACCATGGTTGAGGAAAATGGTTGTTGATGGAAGTGGCATTTAAAGAAATTGTAAGTGAGGCCTGAGATTGGAACTGGGTGAAGTTGGAGATGGACAGTAGGCTGGGTTTTGATGATGAAATTGTGAGTGAAATCAGAGAATGGAACGGTAAAAATGAAGTTGTAGAATGATAGAGTCAAAGAGCTGTGGAGTCAGAAACAAAGAACTGTGGAGTTTTTCACAATGAGTTGTGGTGGAGTTGGTCACAATGAGCTGTGGAGTTGGTCACAAAGAGCTGTGGCGTTGGTCACAAACAGCTGCGGTGTCGGTCACAAACAGCTGTGGAATTGGTCACAAAAAGTTGTGGAGTACGACGAAGAGAGCTGTGGAGTCAGACACAAAAAGCTGATGAGTTGGTCACAATGAGTTGTGACTACACAGAGCTCACAAAGAGCTATGGAGTCAGACAAAGAGAGCTGTGGAGTCATACACAAAAAGCCGTGGAGTCAGACAAAAATGATCGTATGTGGAATTTGAGTCATAAAGCACAAAGAAATAAATATCCTATTCAAAGATTTGTTACAATTTTGGATATAAAACATTGTAAATTAATGATACAGGAATGATATTGTACATACATAATTAAAAGTGAGTATAATAATAATAATACAGCCAACAGTGTAATAAAAATATAACAAAGTAAAAGTCAATTATCAACAGCAAAGATTCTATAACAAATAAAACATAAGCTCTCTGAAATTCTACATCAGATTTTTAACAAAATTAAGATCATTGTCACCTTGATGTTAAAATACAAACACAATTGTTCAGAGTTATTTCTTGGCACTAGAGATCTACACTTCCTGTAAACATACTTTTTTTTGGTATAAAAAAAAGTACTCAACACAAAAACAAAATCACCCAATTCCTCTGTACAAATGAATGTTTACATTAAGAGTTTTCCCTATAATGGTTCATGAATTTAAAAATCACTACCTAATGTAACATTAGGTGCTCTAAAAATAGTATTTTTTCAGAACTTTTGTAAAATTAGTATTTTTTTTCTGAACTTTTGTAAAAATAGTATGCGAGACATGGTGACTCAGATTTCCTGGCTCAGATTGATTTATGACCGAAGTTTGACCCCATGGACCAGATTGTTACAATGTCTATTGGCACGGTCGCTATAAGTCCGTCAGTATGTTCGGCTACCTCATAACTGTTATTCACTGCATTTCCCAAGTTACAAAGGTTTGTCTTGATGTCAGCCGATGGCCGAAGAAATTTCCCTGGTCACGGGAGCCACAAAAAAAAAAAAAAAAAAGAAAATGAAGTAAAAACAAATTTCTAATAAATTGTCATTTTTTTTCGCACTATGTGAGATCATGTCTCATGCTTGCTTGCTTGAGTTCGCCAGATGACTAAAGTATTCTAGAGTATTCGTAGACTGTAGAATTCCTTTTCGCCAACCGTCCTTAAAAGGACGTTAAGTGGGCGTGTCTGTGTTGTGTTGTGGTTTGCAGTATAACTGTTATATTTGCGCCTTTAGGCCCAACACATCCGACTTCAGCACGATCATGTCTCATGAAATAGAAAGAAAAAAAATCCTACATCAATAGAAACAGATCCAACACTCAGTGATCATCAGAAGTAGTAATCAGGACGGTACACCAGGGGGGACATTTGACCATGGCAAACTGTCAAATTTGGAAGAATTTGGGTTTTGATGTAATTTTTAAGATGGTATCATAATCTAAGGTTAATCTACAGAATATTTGCATTATATATTCAAATTAAGGTGAACCAGAAATGTCAACTTCTCCTACCTAATTTTGATTTTAAACAATATATCTTAGCCATAAATAAATTAAGGTTGACTAGTGGGCTCAAATAAAGAAAACTGACACACTCTGGGACTAGATGAAATGTTACAATTAGTAAGGTGAATTCTGGTAGATGATAAGACCAAGAGGTCAAGGACTCCCTGTAGACTACACTTACTGAAGCAGGTAACATAGCTTGTGAATGAACAACACTCCGACTGGGAGTCGCTAATGTTTCTCTCAATTTTTTATTTCATGTGAAGTTAAAGATAGTGTTAAAGTTCAAAGAGCCATGGTTCTGCCCTGAGCGTGTTTTATTTCCACAGAAATTGGTTGGCAGCAGTTAGAGGTGAAGGGTCATTACTTTTCCTTTTTTGATATTGTCTTCCCCAACTTCCGTGAACCAAATATATATATAAAGCTAGGTCAACCTGGGTGAAGTTTAAATCTGAAGTAGAATGAAGTTGAACAACAGAAAATATTTAACTTGTATTACAGTCGAACCTGTCTAAGGCGACCATTCACGGGACTTTCAAAAACTGGTCCCATAGGACAGGTGGTCCTGCCTCACAGGTTTCACATAATAAATAGAGCGATAAAAAAAATTTTATCCTAAGCACTATGAAAACTAACCTGCAAATCAGTGTAATCCATGAGTAGAACATAGTGCACATGTCGGTCTACAATAGCCACTGGTTGGACACTTTTCATAAAACACGATAGTTAAACACACAAAAATATTTTGTCGAATCACTGATATTCGTTCTTCCAGCGTTAATGCTTTTGGTTTTACACTTTTGACACTGGCCATTTCCTATATTGTGTGTAACACTTTTAAAATCCACAAAAATAATTCACTGAGATACTGTACATGTACGTGAATACACTCTAAGCGGGCAATGACTAATTCTTTAGTTAATTCCTGTAATTTATACGGGCCACGCAATGGTCTACTCTGGTCTAGACGGAACCGCGAAGTGATGTCACTTCACGAATCATAGATCTCTGTCTGCCGTGTTTCTCACACCAGTATTGACTGATAAACGTAACACGTCCCACTGTAATCTGGGACTCACTAAATACGGGAAAACTTCAACACCTGTAGACACCTGTGTCGATCGTTTATGGCTCCCAGCGAGACGGAGGACTGGCTGGTCAGTGTATCGTTATCAGTGTTACCCGCGTGTCGTAAACGGGATAAATAACATTGGCGGCGGTTAATTAGCCTGGTCTCTGGTCGCGTCATACGGTGAGCGCCGTAATCAGTGTTAGCATATAGTAAAAAACTCGGGGAAATTGTAGACCCGGTCCTATAACCAGGGAAACGCTTTAAACAGGTGGTCCTAAGACCAGGTTCGACTGTATATCCAAAACAAAATGTAAGAAGGCATAAAAAATAACAAATAAAACAAAAACAGACTAATATTGGAACAACTTAAACTTTTGACATCATTTAATACTTTCATTGTGACTCTTCTTTAGAAAAAATCACTTTAGATCTTTTTTTTTTTTCCAAATAAAAATATTTCAATATTATTTTGTGAGATAAGATCATGATAATTAGATCAAAATTAACTTTATATTAATGATAGGATTCATATTGATGAAATAATCATACTCTAGAACCAAAAATAAAGTGGTTTAGTAGCACCCAAAAGTATGTGCTGAACAAATCAGGTAATAACACTGAAATATACTTTCATTAATTTAGTCAATGTGGAGATCATGAATTTCTGTAGAATTGAAGATGCCAAACTATTGTCTTAGCATAAATATATAAAATCTATGAATTTGCTTCCTTATCACTTTCTGATGGCACTAGGTCAGCACCAGTCACAAACGCTCAATTATTTGGATTAGTGTAAATGACATAAATAAATTATATACTAGAACATTATAGTTTGTCACAAAGAATATTGTTTAAAAGCATTAAGTCACTGTGGCTACTCATACGAACAGTAACAAATGTAGAGTTATACACAGTAGAATGTAGCAAAGAACAGAACTTATATAGAACCAGTATGTTTGATAAAATTCCTTGACTCCTGCTGTAAGACACAAAGTTCATCCGTGAACATTTTTTTTTTGTAACTAGAGCAATCGTTATAAATTTGTGGACGTGACTGGATGTAGGCCATGAACAAAAATCGTAGGCCAGGCCCACTCAGAAATTATACTAAGCTGGTTCAAATAACACAGTGGGTCATGTGACTCCAGTCCTGGTCGTGGCAGGTATAAAAACGTGACAGCTGTTCGTGTCGATTTGCTCTGTAAATTAAAGCAAATATATGAATATATAATCAAAGCAAAGGCATTACAGCAGAATTATAATATCTGACATTTTCAGTAATTCAACTATTCTACACATGGAAGACATATGTCTATAATGGAAGAGATTGATCATTTTGTCTAATCTTGGAAGTCACATTGGTTGGAAAGGGGATACAAGCAAAGAAATTAGAATCAGAATAGCTAAAGCAGCAATGTCTTTTAGAAGCCTTGAAAAGTTGTGGAAATCAAAACTTATCAGCACAACCACAAAACTTAGACTATTCAAATCAAATATACTAGCAACCCTTACATATGCATGCGAGAGCTGAAAAACAACAAAAGACATAGAAACAAAGTTGAAGGCATTTGAAAATAAATGTCTAAGGAAAATACTTGGTTTAGAGTGGAACAAATTCAAAACAAATGAGGAAATTAGAGAAATCGTCAATCAACCACTAATATCATCAGTGATCGAGAAGACAATGGACATGTGATGAGAAGAGATAATAAACGAATAGCAAAGCAAGCCCTCAAGTGGGAAACAACAGGTAGGAGGAACAGAGGCTGACCCAGAGAAACACTGAGAAGAACACAGATCAGAGAAGCAAGGGCAGCAGACCTTCAATCAACAATCAGCTCCCTCAATGAGATCAAGATGCTTGCACTGAACATAGACAAATGGCAAGATTTGATAAATGCTTTTTGCACAGATTGAGAATGCTAGAAAGAAAATTTAGAAAAAGAGAAAGAGTATCTGTGCCTATGCCCTATGGGCAAGCCACAACTCGAAAGGTCAATACATGTATATAGATAGACAAAACTAGTCTCTCCATAAACCCATCTTTATTTTCTCATATGTAAGACAGATTATTTTTAAATGTTTCTCTTCCAGTCAATATTTAAAAAAAAACATTTGCTGGCCCCAATGGACATTGACATAAAGAAGCTAAGAGGAATCGAAAAGGGTAGGCTAAAAAATGGCAGCTATTCAGGCAAAATTGTGTGCAAAAAATCTGCCCACACTGATGGATCTCAGACCTTGCTACAGAGTTTATGGATGATAGAGTTCTCCTTGAAGACTCTCAATATTTTGTGGGGAAAATCAAGGCACCTATGGATTACTCTGGTGTGCGGTGATGATAAGCCAAACAGCATAAACTAAGAGGGGTCTAGCAATAAGGTATCTTATATCATCAGCATCATCAAGTACCAAACCTGCTGGCGTAGGTGATCATGTCTCTCCACAACTTTCGATCTCAACAGTTATTTATCATTTCTGTTGTTGGCCTTCTGCCAAGCCATTCTCTTAAGCTGTCTGGTATTTTTTTCTCTTTGCTTCCTTCTATCTCTTCGTCCCTCAATTTTTCCAGTTGTTACAATATATTCCAGTTGTTCTCTTCTCATTACATTGTTTCTTCCTAATATTGGAAATTAGCTCTCGTTTTGCTTTGACCTATCTTATATAGGAATTGTTATAACAAAAAAACTAATGTGCAATTCTCTGAAAGTGAATGCTTTTGAATTTTCCTATGAATGCAAACGTTAAGTTCCTGCCACACCATTCAACATATGTATCAAATGAGTTTAGCACCGATACTTTTCATGATTATCAGTACATTTATTAAGAGTGATGTGTTTTATTACACCTGGCCATAGTCTAGAAGAAAGCGATATGGTGTTCATTCCGTGGAGTCCCATCAGGTGGCAAGAGTGCCAGACTCCCTGCCTAGAAAGGGTCAATCCAATGCTACTGGCTACTGGTGGTCACCTTCCTCTACATTGTAGAGCCAAGGCACTGCGAGAAAGGACAAGAGCTATTGACCAAACATCAACACTGAGAAGGCACATGTGACCATTGCCTGTACCATACTGGGACAAATTTATGTGAGAGACTTTTTATGTGACGTGAATGCTACAGACTTTAAATATGACAAATAGTAAACAAGACAGATTAATGACAGAGATTATGAATGTGACAGATTTCAACGCCTAGAACATCAAACAAGCTCAGATTTAAATGTGACAGATTTCCAAATACAAGAACATCAAACAAAGTTCAGATTTAAATGTGACAGATTTCCAAATACAAGAACATCAAACAAGCTCAGATTTAAATGTGACAGATTTCCAACACACACAAAAAATATATATATATATTAATTTAGCAACTGACCTGAATGAGAGCATTGACTTCCTTGAGATAAGCATCAGGCATACTGGCATAATCACTCATCTGTAGTTCAGCACCATCTTCACAGAGTGGCTCATCATGCTCTGTCAGCACTGGATCCTGATGTTCTGCTGCAAAGTTCGGATCCAGGTGCTGATACAAGTTTTCAAATGACACTGTCTGGAGAAAATATTTAGATTTAATTTGCAAATAAAGCTGGCAAGTCTGCATGGGGGTGATATTATAGATTATCACCATCAAGTACCAAACCTGCTGGCGTAGGTGATCATGTCTCTCCACAACTTTCGATCTCGGCAGCTATTTATTTATCATTTCTGTTGTTGACCTTCTGCCAAGCCATTCTCTTAAGCTGTCTGGTATCTTTTCTCTTTGCTTCCCTCTATCTCTTCATCCCTCAATTTTCCCAGTTGTCACAATAAATTCCAGCTGTTCTTTCTCTTAACATGGCCAAAAAGTAATGATTGTTTCTTCCTAATATTGGATAATAGCTCTCTTTTTGCTTTGGCCTCTTTCAGAACGTTTTGATTACTTTTCTTAGCTGTCCATGGTATTCTCAACATTCTTCTGTAAAACCACATTTCTACAGCCTCCAGTGATTTTCTTGTCTGTTATCCTATTGTCCATGATTCACATCCATATGTTAAACTGGCTGTACATTACATTTAAGAACTCTTTTTCTTATTTCTATTGTCTAAAATGGATTGCACAGTATCTTCCTCAATTTTTGGAAAGCTGCTTTTGCCTGAGCTATTCTTCATCTCACCTCTGTTGTACATCTCCCATCTGAGGTTAACATTGTTCCCATATATTTAAATTCATTTACCTGTTTTAATATTGTTCCACTTGTCTATCTTTATTGTGAATTGTGGTGAAGTCTTTTTCTTTGTTGCTAGCATTACTTCTGTCTTTTTCTTTGTTGCTAGCATTACTTCTGTCTTCTTCTTTGTTGCTAGCATTACTTCTATTTTTTTCTTTGTTGCTAGCATTACTTCTGTCTTCTTCTTTGTTGCTAGCATTACTTCTGTCTTTTTCTTTGTTGCTAGCATTACTTCTGTCTTCTTCTTTGTTGCAAGCATTACTTCTGCCTTTTTACTATTAAGGCTGATTATTATTACTATTAAGCTAGATATTTAGAATATCAAGTTCATTGAGTTATTTGCGGGTCATCATCATCGCACTCCGAACATCTGAGATGTGATCTATCTATCTATCTATTGACCTTTCGAGTCGTAGCCAACCCATAGGCGTAGACCAAGATACTTCTTCTCTTATCTAAATTTTTGTTCTAGCAGTTTTCAATTCTTTTAAAGATATTTTATCAAATCTCGCCATTTGTCTCTGTTCTGTGCAAGCAGCTCTAACTCATTAAGGGAGCCAATTCCTGCTGCTCTTGCCTCTCTCATCAATGTTCTCAGTGTCTTTCTGGGTCTTCCTCTTTTCTGTTGTTTCCCACATGAGGGCTCGCTTTGCTATTCGGTTATTATCTCTTCTCATCACATGTCCAACATATGACCATCGTCTTTTCTTTATTACTGAAGATATTAGTGGTTGATTGGAGAATTCTCTAATTTCCTCATTTGTTTTGAATTCGTTCCACGCTATACCAAGTATTTTCCTTAGACATTTATTTTCAAATGTGTTCAACTTTGTTTCTATGTCTCTTGTTGTTTTCCAACTTTCACGCGCATAAGTAAGCGTTGATAGTACATTTGATTTGAATAGCCTAAGTTTTGTGTTTGTGCTGATGAGTTTTGATTTCCACAACTTTTCAAGGCTTCTGAAAGACATTGCTGCTTTAGCTATTCAGATTCTAATTTCTTTGCTTGTATCCCCTTCTCGATCAATGTGACTTCCAAGATAGATAAAGTGGTTGATCTCTTCCACTGGTTTGTTTTCCATGTATATTTTGTCACTTGTTGGAATTAAACTAGTCATGACTTTAGTCTTTTCATGATTGATCTCAAGCCCAATTTTGCTGGCTATTGATGATAGTTCATTTGTGTTTTCCTGCATCGTTTTTATCTGACTGCTGATGAGAACTATGTCATCAGCAAAGTCGAGGTCCTCCAAATAGTCCTCTTGTATCCATTCGATGCCTTTATTACCAGTGCGGCATTTCTTCATTATGAAGTCCATAACGACTCTAAATAACAAGGGTGATAAAATACATCCTTGTTTAAACCCAGTGGAGCCGTGATAGCTCAGTGGTTAGTGAACTGGACTACAAAGGACAAGGGATAGGGTTCGATCCCAACCGATGGCTTCTGGGTTCACCCAGCCTTTAATGGGTACAGGATTTTTTTCTGGGAAAGTGAAGCGGCACAGGCGTAATACCGACCACATTACCCCAAAAATCATGCGCCGAAGGTGTGTAAAATTTATGGTCACTAACACCATATTCCCTATACGCCACTTGGCGTGACAGGGCTACGATACTTTTTTTTTTTTTTAACCCCAGTTTCTATTGGGAAACATTCGCTCAGTTCTTCCTCTGTTCAAACTGCACATGTGTAACCATCATATATGTCTTTAATAATATTTATGATTTTTGATGGTAAGCCATATTGCTTCAGAATTTTCCACAAAGAATCTCTATGAATACTGTCAAATGCTTTTTTAAAGTCGATGAAGTTAAGTACAAAAGGTTTTTGCTTTTCAATGTGTTCCTCCAATATAAATTGTAGAGTAAAAATGTGGTCAAGGCAGCTTCTCCTTTTTCTAAACGCAGCCTGTTCTTCACGCATTACTGTATCTATTGAATCCTTTATTCTATTCATGATGATTTTGCAGAATAACTTTGAGGCAACTGACAAAAGTGTCACGCCTCTCCAGTTGTTACAATCTCTAAGATTGCCCTTTTTTGGAATCTTAACAATGATTCCTTTTTTCCATTTATGAGGCGTCTTCTCTGCTTTCCAAATGAAGTTGAACATTTTCTGGAGATGTATTAAATTATGGCTATCAATTTCAAGATAGCTCAGTGATTAGTGAACTGGACTACAAAGGACAAGAGGTAGGGTTCGATCCCAACCGACGGATTCCGGGTTCACCCAGCCTTAAATGGGTACCGGATTTTTTCTGGGAAAGTAAAGCGGCATGGGCGTAATACCAACTACACTACCCCAAAAATAATGTGTTGAAGGTCTGTAAAATTTATGGTCACTAACACCATATTCCCTATACACCACTTGACATGATGGGGGTACTTTACTTTACTATCAATTGCCTTGAGGATCTCAGCTGTTAACTTGTGAGATGTCATGCAATAGACAAATTATGTGCTTCTCCCATAAGAACAATCAAAACACAATCAGGCAGCAATTACACAGATTTCTAATTACCATGGGCAGAGATTTCTAATTACCATGGGCAGAGCTTTCTAATTACCATGGAGTGGACATTTCTAATTACCATGGTCAGAGATTTCTAATTATCATGGGCAGAGATTTCTAATTATCATGGGCAGAGATTTCTAATTATCATGGGCAGAGATTTCTAATTACCATGGTCAGAGATTTCTAATTATCATGGGCAGAGATTTCTAATTACCATGGGCAGAGATTTCTAATTACCACATGGGCAGAGAATTCTAATTACCATGGGCAGAGCTTTCTAATTACCATGGTGCGGACATTTCTAATTACCATGGTCAGAGATTTCTAATTATCATGGGCAGAGATTTCTAATTATCATGGGCAGAGATTTATAATTACCATGGGTAGATATTTCTAATTACCACGGGGAAACAAAAATCACGTTGTGTGGTTACATAACGTACTCATCTCATTTTACAAAATAAAAACCTTCTTGCTGGGAATGATGGATGGAAAAAGAGAGAACAAAAAGTGGAAAAGAGAAGAAAACACAAGAAGATTACATGATAAATAGATCAGACCTCAGCAAGTCACACAATATGAAGCCTCAAACAGAGATGGAGGTTGCAGCCATTAATGTTGCCTCAACAGCCTGGCGGGTTACTGGAAGGAAGTTGCATTACTGAATTAATAAACTATTTGATATTAAAAATAGTCTTGAAGTTTGTTTTCAGCAGCCCAAATATACATGTGGTTGAGGTGCCAATCTTGAATTTTGTATACATGTGATTATGGAGTCGATAGTGTCCTGTTCAGAGGTGTATAATGATAACTTGCTTCCATCTATTCATATTATGGTATGTGTCTTGATTTGGGGCTTGTGGATTTCTGATTGATTTGATTATCTGATTCTTCTGATGATATGTAACTGGTGCATCTGATTGTTCACCTGGTGCGCCTTCCTTTACCAGCTGATCTGTCTTCTTGTTTCCTTGCAAGTATTCAAAATCTGTTCTGGAACATTTTTTTAAATTACTTCCCTGGAAAAAAATTACCTCATTAAGTCTCCATAAAAAAGCCATTCGTTGACTTACCACAATTTTAGCCTGAATCCGAAGTTGTTTAAGAAACGTGTCCAGTTTCTGCTCTTTGGCTGTAGTGTTCTCGGAGAGCACCTTGACACACAGAAACACCCGCAGCTCCGTGTGAGCTTTCCATTGGTGCTGCATATTGAGGATGCATGCCAGCTGCAGCATGAACAAACAAGTATTGTCAAAAAAACTGGCAGTCTCTGGGTGGAAGAAGTTCACGGGCCACACATCAATGTATGACTTAAACGGAGGCTTCAATATTGATTCCTTGTTGAGCAACTGAAAGTTTCGGCAGAGAAGCAAATTCTTCTGTAGTTTAAGAGTGTCTTCGATTATTTTAACATATTCTTCAGCAGTAAGATGTTTGCTGGTTCCCAACCGTGGAGACTGGAAAGATGATTCAACATCCGATAAAAGTTCACTTTCTACAGAACCAAAAAATCTCTTCCTCTTGACCCGGATCTTGAGAAGAGAATCTGTTGGAATGTTCTCATCAAAGAATCCAAAACAGGCAGTGTTGATCTTCATTCCACCAAGTCCAGAAATCCTCACCAAATGCTGGAATCCTTCAGAGACTGAACTGGCTAATGTCAATTCCACAAAGGCTTTTATTTTCATGTGCCTGACCAGCTTCTGCCACTGTGTAATCTCCTCCAAGACAGGATCTGTCAAACATTCATCCAACCGCCCAGTTTTGACGTGCCCAATAATGTAAAGTCCAGACTTTTTTATGTCGTTGCAAAAGTCCATGAGCTCACAGCTTTGTCTGGGATTGGCAACCATCAGGAGAATCTGTGGCCTCCAGTACTTGACATGAGCCTTCCTGGAGTCCAGCATCAGCAAGTACTTTCTGACCTGGAGGTTGGAGAAATAATTTCTGATAAATTGTGTTCAATATTCTATATTCACCATGGTCATATATCACTGAGTAAATAGATTTAAAATAAGATCAAACAAATAGATATGTTATATAGCTGTAAATATCATTATTTCTCTAAAAAAAAAAAAAAAAAAAACTATCTTTACGTCACATAGTACCATTGCTGGTGTATGATGTCACAAAGTACCATTGCTGGTGTATAACGGGAGGGATAAAGGCTGCTTGGTCAGAGCAGTCACCACAATGTGTGAGACTCAGGATTTTTATTTCACCCCCAATAGAAAAAAATCCTTTCTGTCTACCGCAAGTTAAAAAAACCGTACGTCAGCTTTTCAGCCAGCGAAACAGTGGTTTAAGCCATGTGGTCACACGCACCTCTATTATATATATCTATATTATTTCTATACATACAGAAAACTGTATTAAATTATTCCAAATGTAATTATTTCTATACATACAGAAAACTATTAAATTATTCCAAATGTAATTATTTCTATTTCATCATCATCATCATTGAGTGCCTTCTCCGCAACGAAGGTTGGCTACCATGGATTACCATTCTACTCTGTTTCTTGCTTTGATGGTGCAGGCTGTCACAGATTGACTTGTCCATCTTTTGATGTTACTCATCCATGTTAGTCTTGGTCTGCATCTGCCTCTTTTACCTTGTATTTTCCCTTCCAATATTATTTTTAGTAGGCTGTTGTGTCTTTTAATATGCCCCAAAAATTTCATTTGTCTTGTCTTAATTGTATTTAGTAGTTCTCTTTTTATTTTCAGTTGTTTTAAAACTTCATTGTTTGTTATCTTTTCTTTCCATCCAATTCTACCTATTCTTCTATAAATCCACATTTCAAAGGCTTCAATTTTCTGTTCTGTTTTCTTGCCTAATGTCCATGTTTCTGCACCATACAGGAATATCGAGAAGATGTAACATTTTGCCATTCTTAGTTTCAGCCCTGCTGATATTTGTTTTGTTGTTAGTATATTTTTCATGGCATTAAAATTACTTTTTGCCATACCTATCCTTTTGTTTATTTCAATTTTACATTGCATTATTTCTACACATACAGAAAACGGTATTAAATTATTCTAAATGTAATTATTTCTATCTCTGAGTATCGTCAGTATTCATCAGCCTTCTTCTTCTTCATAATCCTGGGGGTCAATGTGGCATCACTGACAGATATTGTTAACTCCATTTCTCCTTATATTTACTCATTCCTTGGGACCTGTTCTTTGACATTATCTTCCCATTCTTTCTCTGTCTACCTCTCATTCTCCCCCATTCACAGTTCCTTGCAATATGGTCTTTGCTGGCCGGATGATTGAGGTACATGACCAAACCATATTAATTTTGCGCTTTTTCACAATAGTCAAAAGATCATCATGTACTCTGGTTGCTTGTTGTAAAAAAAAGAAAAAAGTAAAGTACCTCCGTCACGCCAAGTAGCGTATAGGGAATATGGTGTTAGTGACCATAAATTTTACAGACCTTCTGCACATAATTTTTGGGGTAATGTGGTCGGTATTTCGCCTGTGCCGCTTTACTTTCCCAGAAAAAAATCTGGTACCCATTAAAGATTAGGTGAACCGGAAGCCGTCGGTTGGGATCAAACCCTACCTCTTGTCCTTTGTAGTCCAGTTCACTAACCACTGAGTTATTGTGACTCCTGATTAATTTTTGTATCCTTTTGCAAACTTTTTCATTTGTGATATGATCCAAGTAAGAGATGCCCAAAATCTTACAATAACATTTAATCTCCATAGCTTGTATTCTATGCTGTAGTTATACTGTGAAGGTCCAAGCTTCGCTAGCGTAAACAGTTGATATAAAAAATTTTCTTGTTTGATGATATTCAAAGGTGACAATAACCGTCAAAGGTGACAATGAAACTCAAATGTATGTCTAAATCTGGCAATTTATTTACAACAAACTCTGTGATTTTGTTGTTGTTTGACATATTCTACTGCCTCATCATGTTTGATGATATTCAAAGGTGACAATAACAGTCAGAGGTGGCAATAACATTTAGAAGTAACAATGACATTCAGAAGTGACAATAACATTTAGAGGTGACAATAACATGTTATCATTTAACTGATGTGACTGACCTGGTGAAATATGAGAGCCTGGCTGATGGAGCCCCAGGACGACGGCAGGGACTGGAAGTGAAGTATGATGGCCAGCACCAGCATGATGACCAGAGAAATGCTGGTGTAGACAGGCGAAATGAGGAAACACATTATCATGCAGCCAATCAGGCCAGACAGGCATGTATACCAGGCAAAATACACAAATGTGGGTCTGAGGATAAAGAGCTTGAGATTAATATCTGTGCAAACATGTATGACCATAAGTGTGCACAACAGTTTAATGTAGACATAAATTCTGACATATAATTAGTTGTATGTGACCATAGACATAAACTGTGACATGTAAAAAAATGTTTGTTGTATGTGACCATAGACATAAAATGTGACATGTAAAAAAATGTTTGTTGTATGTGACCATAGACATTAAAATGTGATATGTAACAAAATGTTTGTTGTATGTGACCATAGACATAAAATGTGATATGTAACAAAATGTTTGTTGTATGTGACCATAGACATAAACTGTGACATATAATCAGTTGTTGCATATGACCTTAGATATAAACTGCACAGGACCATATTTTCTATATAACAATGGCTACCATAGTTCTGTCTTTGAGGATAATTTTGTGAATGCTTTGTGACACGAATTATTACATGACACCTGCGCAGCAACGAGAGCTGACCCAAAATGTTGTAAAAAACTATATCAAAATTCACTGTTAGTATTGCGTAATTTTGCTTTTCTAACAAAAAAACAAAAAAAAACTATCTGGCCTAATAATTGAATAGCATCATTCTATGTTCATCATTCTATGAAGTTTCGGTGCTAATAATATTCATTTAGGTTAAGAAAAAAAGGTTTTAAACTAATCACCATCGATTGAGACCCACATGTTTAAACATGATTATGAGAAAACTATACCAGACAGAGATTCAAAAATATAATCTGTAAAAACTATGTAGGTGATAATTCATTTGAATGGTGTCTCTGTGCCGCGTAGTTATTTTTTTTAAAGCATTAACTCTTTTTTTCCAATAACACAGCAGGAATTCTAGATCTCTTTTAACTTTTACTTTAACTCTTTCAGTACGAAACCTTTTTATTGACACAGCGGAAGAGATTTCAGAGACAAAATTGTTCACGGTATTAAGAATCAATCTACATATTTATATAACATATAAAATATTATACATGAATTTTTTGATAATTGAACAAGGTATTAGATTTCACCAACATTAAGATGGTACAAGACATGTAAAAAGACTATGGTTTGATGGTGTTCACACTAAATGTATGGAATGAGTTAAGAGCCTTGTCATGTCAAGTGGCGTATAGGAAATATGGTGTTAGTGACCATAATTTTTATAGATCTTCGGCACGTGATTTTTGAGGCAATGTGGTCGGTATTATGCCTGTGCCACTTTACTTTCCCAGAAAAAAATCCTGTACTCATTTAAGCCTGGGTGAACCTGGAAGCCATCGATCAGGATCGAACCCGACCTCTTGTCCTTTGTAGTCCAGTTCACTAACCACTGAGCTATCACGGCTCCTATTCTAGATCTCTAGGTCAGGTTAATTTATGCACAAGCGCCAAAACTACAGATCAGCTGCTCTCTAAAAATGCCAATATAAATTATTACTAACTTATTTTATATGTCATAAAAGAGAATATTTAAGAGAATAACATAAAATTGTCCAATTAAAATAATTAAATTCTGTTTTAAGTGTTCTTAGAAGACGTTTTTTTTTAAAAAGCATGCAGGAATTATATTTTACTGAGTCTATGACAATGATGTCATTGTCTCTTGATTATCTGTGCATTGTCTTAAAAGTACTATAACAAGGGACACAACTAAAATATCGGTAACAAGGCCCCGCATTTCTGACCGTGCATTAATATTATTCATGCAACCTCTAAACTTATATCCCACTGGTCATTAATAATACATGTGACCTTTGAACTAACCCCCATTAATAAAGTATGTGACCTTTGAACTAAATTCTCATTAATAATACATGTGACCTTTGAACTAACCCCCATTAATAAAGTATGTGACCTTTGAACTAAATTCTCATTAATAATACATGTGACTTTTGAACTAACCCCCATTAATAAAGTATGTGACCTTTGAATTAAACAGTGCACCCATTAATAATGCATGTGACCTTTGAACTAAACCTCTGACATGCAACAAGTCATGTCAGTGAACTCAAACAAGTGCATACCTGAAGTTTGGGGCTGAGGCCAACTCCAGAGCCAGACAGGCCAGGTTGATTGATGCATAAGACAGCAAAAAGAAGACAGAAGCGATGGGAGCAATGGCATTCAGCGAACCAACCAGCAGTATTAACTGTCAATGAGATAACAAGATTACAATATAAGTGTTATCAACATACTTTTATAAGTTAGAATCACTTTTTCAAAATGATCATTTTTGGTATTATCCCTTTCTGGGGCCCGTTGAAGATGTACTGGCAAGCCCTGGGCTGTCACTGCAAAGTGAGCAGGTTACAGTTTTTTATGTTACTCATAAGTTAGAACTTGTGTCTTAACACAAAATATATTTAAAAGTATGTGATGTTAACTGGCATCACAGAACCAGTAAGAACATTCACAAAGCGCTCTGATGTCAAGTCAATAGTTGATCAGAAACTTAGCACTAGCATCACCTTCAACACAAAGTATGTCGTGATGGCAACATTTGTTGACCTCCCAGAGCATAAACTCTGGCCCTTATCTTAATGACATCTGAATGGACCACAGGAACTACTTTGCAAACCTCGGCTGACTCCACTGTTCTATGAATATAATTCAACCTAGGTCTTATGGTTGGCATACAAGAGTGGTGCTTTTACATCTACACAAGCAGAGCGCCCTAATATATTGTTTTAACAATAATAATTTTTTATATAATTTTATATATTTTTATAATATAAATTTATAATAATATGGAAATAAAGTTTGACTTACTGGGGATTTTCTTCTTTCCTTCTTCATTTGCTTTTCAGCATCGAGGGAAGAAATAATTTGTGGTATTTTGCTCTTCTGTTGACTTCTCCTGCTGTTATGTTTCCTAGTGCTTCTAATATTCCATTAATCATTCTTTTCGTGGCCGCCCTTAGGGTCTGGTGTTCTTGCAATGTTCATTGAAAGCTTGTAATGTTGTATTTTGATCATTCTGTCTTATTATGTGTTCAAACCATCACTGAGAGTGAAGATTGCTATTGCCAGAACAGATCGATATTCTGCACAAATGAAACGAATGGCAAACCAACACCAAACTGGCATAATTAGTCGCTATATGCTGATCAATATTTTGAAAAGAAGATTGGAGCACCTATGGATGTGCCTGGAGTGCAAAGATGATGATCCTAACATAACATAACATGACTTAGTCCCTTTTTGCTGTGAGATGGTTGCCCATTTATAATCTGCCCATGTCTCTCACACTAAGATACATGTCCTCTGTTCTACTGCTGGCTAGAAAACAGAGTGTGTGTGGTCAAAGGCCCATTGGTAGAAATTGTTGATCTCCTATGATTGGATGAGGAGTTGATGGATGCTTTACTCATCATCACCAATGGAAGTGTATTCAGCATACTGTCCCGAGCCTGTCATATCTGGCCAGAAGGTCAACTCCTTTAGCTGTCTCCTGTCAGAAATTTCAGCTTTGAATGCACTGACATTACCCACCACCACAGATTGAGATGTACTGAACTATGTTCCTTTGGCATTTATTGAGGTCACATGATAGATGAAAGGAACCCATGATAGCTCTGTGGTTAGTGAACAGGACTACAAAGGACAAGAGGTAGCGTTTGATCCCAACCGACAGTTTCCGGTTCACCCAGCCTTTAACAGGTACCGGATTTTTTTCTGCGAAAGTAAAGTGGCATGGACGTAATACCGACCACATTATCCCAAAAATCATGTGCCGAAGGTCTGTAAAATTTATGGTCACTAACACCATATTCTCTAAACGCCACTTGGCATACTTTACTTTTCTCTTGCCTTTTCTCTTGGATCCAGGCACCAAGTTGCCTTTTCTCTTGGATCCAGGCATCAAACTGCCTTCTTTCTCGGATCCAGGCATCAAGTTGCCTTCTTTCTTGCATCCAGGCACCAAGTTGCCATCCCTCTTGGATCCAGGCACCAAGTTGCTGTCTCTCTTGGATCTAGGCACAAGTTGCTATCCCTCTTGGATCCAGGCACCAAGTTGCCTTCTCTCTTAGATATGAGCACCAAGTTGCCTTCTCTCTTAGATATGGGCACCAAGTTGCCTTCTCTCTTAGATATGAGTACCAAGTTGCCTTCTCTCTTAGATATGGGTACCAAGTTGCCTTCTTTCTTGGATCCATGCACAAGTTGCCTTCTCTCTTGGATCCAGGCACAAGTTGCCTTCTCTCTTGGATCCAGGCACAAGTTGCCTTCTCTCTTGGATCCAGGCACAAGTTGCCTTCTCTCTTAGATATGGGCACCAAGTTGCCTTCTCTCTTAGATATGGGCACCAAGTTGCCTTCTCTCTTAGATATGGGTACCAAGTTGCCTTCTCTCTTAGATATGGGCAGCAAACTGCCTTCTCTCTTAGATATGGGCACCAAGTTGCCTTCTCTCTTAGATATGGGCACCAAGTTGCCTTCTCTCTTAGATATGGGCACCAAGTTGCCTTCTCTCTTAGATATGAGCAGCAAACTTCCTTCTCTCTTAGATTCCTACTCATTTGGATCAGATTGGTTAGTCTGTTTATTGGCTCACTGCAAGAACTGAAAGTCAGGTTCTCTCCAAAAACAAGCAGATAATATCAAAATATGGACACTAACCACATTCCTAACACACCTTTCAAGAGTGGGGTTGGGTTTGTGTGGTAAGGTTCCTTAAAAAAAAAAAAAAAAAACATATTTTCAAGACAGGACACATCTTTGAGAAATGAAAATGCAGGCATCCTGACTGTATCAACACCTACCTGAACGAAGAACCAGGTCATAAAAACACTGACTAACGGGTTCCCACTTTTTGTTGTTATGGTGGCTGGTTTGAGGAGGAACCCTGCAATAGATTAAAAATGTAATGGTTATGTTAAAGAAAAAAAAGTAAAGTAAAAAGTAAAGTACCCCCGTCACACCAAGTGGCCTATATGGAATATGGTGTTAGTGACCATAAATTTTAAGACCTTCAGCACATGATTTTTGGGGTAATGTGGTCAGTTTTACGTTTGTGCCGCTTTATTTTCCCAGGAAAAAATCCGGTACCCATTTAAGGCTGGGTGAACCTGGAAGCCATTGGTTGGGATCGAACCCTACCTCTTGTCCTTTGTGGTCCAGTTCACTAATCACTGAGCTATCGCGGCTCCCTATGTTAAAGAAAGCTGAGCATAAATGTCAGTCTGCAAGACGTGACTGTCATTTGTATGACCTTTTAAATATAACTTTCAGTGTGTCTCTTTAATAAAGTCATTCTGTAGGTTCCTATAACACTATGTCTAGTGGGGGGGGGGGGTGGTTTGGTAGCCTAATTGGGAAAACCACCCGACTGAGCTACTGTTTTTAGGACAACCCGTGTTCGATTTCCACTGGAAGCAGTGTGAATAGTACTCGTTGGTTAGAAAAATACTCCCTCTGTCGACCCAGCCACTGGGAGAAATTGGTACCTGGGTATTACTCTGGCAAGGTTAGGAATGCTGTCTCGCATCGTGAGTTTCGATGCTTGAATCGACGCTATCCTGAAGTCTCCGAACACTTCTGGATAGGCGGCCGAGTACATTTGGGTGAAAAATATACTGCTAAGGTGCCGATTCAAGTCTTGTACTTTACCTTATGTCTGGTTTCTCCCCGACTTGTCATGATCTTAAAATGTGAAAAGATTAGTTTACATTCACATTTGTTGGTTTCAAACTATTTTGTTCTCATTTTTGTATTTGACAAAGCTGGCAGAAAAATCTTCTTGATAGACCTTTTAATTTCCTAATAAATATTAATTTGTGTGGTTGTTTGCTATTACATCTTTCAAAGATAAAGACATCACTGCAGTGCACAATAAAGACAAGTGAAACAATATTAAAACAGGTAAATTATTTAAATATCTGGGAATAATGTTAACCTCAGATGGTAGATGTACAACAGACGTGAGATACATAATAGCTCAGGCAAATGCAGCTTTCCAAAAAATGAGGAAGATACTGTGCTATCCAATTTTTATAATAGAAACAAGAAAAAGAGTTCTTAAATGTTATGTAGAGCCAGTCTTAACATATGGATGCGAATCATGGATAAAGGGACAAATGACAAGAAAATCACTGTGATTTTACAGAAGAATGTTGAGAATACCATGGGCAGTTAAGAAGAGTAATGAAAACGTTCTGAACAAGGTCAAAGCAAAGAGAAAGTTAATATCCAATATTAGGAAGAAATAATCATCATATTTTGGGGGTTAAGACAAAGAAATGCAAATGAATGCATAAAAATGTGAAGCTGCAGTAAAGCTAAATGTGAGGAAGAATTGAAAAAAAAAAAATAGAAAAAATGGTATGGTAAAAGCTTTACGTGATTGATAGACGACACAGATTTGAACGATGTTTTGGCTCAATAGGCCTTCAGCAGGAACAAACAAACAACACGCACACACAGATATGTAAGTAAATAAAACTAATCCATAATTTTTTGGCCAAGTGATGAGAAGGGAACAGTTGGAATATATTGTAACAACTGGAAAAATTGAGGGGCAAAGCGATAGAGGGAAGCAAAGAGAAAGGATACCAGACAGCATAAGAGAATGGCTTGGCAGAAGGTCAACAACAGAAATGATAAATACATGGTGATTTTGTCCAACCAATATTTAATGTTGAAGAATTGCCAATGATATGTTTTCAATGTATTTATGCAATGGTCTCTCCCACTCACCCACACACACAAGATCACACATATTCTCTCTCTCTCTCTCACACACAGTACAAAGCAATCCTTACAATATAGCTGGTCATTCCCTAGAGCCTGAAGGATTCTGGATCCACCTATCAGATTTCCAAGGGCGGATGAGAGAGTGCAGGCAAAGATCCCGACGACTACCAAGGGCATCCAAATATTAACTTGCTGAAGGAAGATGTAATCATTGACCAACAGGTGCCTGCAGAAGATGGTGCAAGCAGTATATGTGAATGTTTAACCCTTAATTACAATATCTATCAGTAACTCTCCCATTTACGATACTGTAGTAAAAATTACTACCATTTAAATGCAACATTAGGTGCTCTAAAAAATAGTATTTTCTTTGGACTTTTGACACATCACCGTGTGTTCACACTAGGTAAAACACAGGGACTCGAAATTCTTGGCTCAGGTTGATTTATGACCTGAGATTCACCTCATGGACCGGACCTGTTAATGACCGAGGAAATTTCCCTGGTCAAAAAAAAAACAAACCAAAAAAATGTTTTGCATTTCCATTTCTGTTGTCCTCTTCTTAACAAGGCATGACCCATTCAACCTCATACTATGTCCTCTAGGTTATATTCAGACATATTGTCATTTATTTGTCATTGGTTTTGTGTATTCATACAGCATGGTTGGTAGGCCAAAGTATTTATAGTCTCAAACGTATGTTAGGTACAATTTGATTGGCTGGTACACATACCAAAAGAAAGTCATTTTCTCGATTCTATTATATTTTCTATATAAATTATATTTTCGTAAAAGGTTATGTGTAGATTTATTTCAACAAATTTTAAAAAGTTGCACACAAGATCTGTTTTTCCATACAAATTGTCTGGCAAGACTTACAAGTCCATTTTAAAGAAAATTCCGTACAAATTAAGGGAAAGCCTTACGAGATTAGGTCAGGAAATGGATCAACCCAACAACGTGACCATAGTCCAGAAACACAAATTTATATGCTATGTTCACATAAGATGAAAAGACAATTAGAGGCCACAGAGATGGGATTTCTCAGAAGAATGTTGAAAGTTCCCTGGACAGATAAAAAGACCAATGAGGAAGTTCTCAAAGAGGCCAACACAAAAAGGGAGCTCCTAAAAAACACCAGAAAGAAACAATCAACATTTTTCTGGCACATCATGAGAAGAAGAAAGTTGGAATACTTGGTTACAACTGGCAAAATAAAAGGAAACAGAGATTGCAGACGACAAAGAGAGAAAATACTAGATCGCTTGGTGTCATGACATGGAAAGCAGTCAACAACAGAACTGATACGATGCAGTGTAGATAGAAGATTGTGGAAGGACATGATCGCCTACACCAACCGGTATGGCACATGATGAATGAATGAATGTTCACATATGATGATCATCAGGTCTAGCAAAAATAGTCCTAGCTGGGGACACGGTCAACACTCAGAGAAAGGCAGGCAGACCAGAGAGGGGAGGAAAAGGCAGGAGAAAAAAAGGACAGCATAAAGATCTGTGTCAGACACTGAAAGAAACAGAAGAGAGTTGTGGCCATTAACACCCCCCCCCCCTCAACAAAAAAAAAAAAAAAAAAAAAAAAAAAAAACAATGATCAAAGTTCAAGCAATTCAATAAGCAAATATAATTTTTGTGTACTTGTGACTTCTCCAAAAGTGTTCTGCCCTTATTAACAAATTGCAAACATTGGAACCAATAGTACTGGTTGTTGTATGTTTAGTTGTTAATCGTCAGCTTATTATTCATCATGCACCGAACAACAGCCTATAAGTGCTCAGATCTGATACTCAGCAAATCTGGCAGCGTGAAACAACTGAGAAATAAAACTATGCTGGTTCACAAATCTTCCTCCATTCTTCCCGTAGCTCTCTTGAAATTAGGAACATCCCTCTTGACTTGGAGACCTGGAAGTCTCACCAGGGTTGCAGGTTTACAAACAGCATCAAGCGTTAGGGATCTAATATCTGTCAATATCAAGGCCACATTGTCCATCACTATGACGTAGGTAGAATTGAGGCCATTGAAATGTGGATTTGTAGAAGAATAGGTAGGATTGGATGGAAAGAAAAGAAAACAAACGATGAAGTTTTAAAACAACTAAAAATAAAAAGAGAACTACTAAATACAAGTCAGAAAAGACAAATGAAATTTGTAATGTTAAAAGACACAACAACCTAATAAAAGTAATATTGGAAGGGAAAATACAAGGTAAAAGAGGCAGAGGCAGACCAAGACTAACATGGACGAATAACATCAAAAGATGGACAAGTCAACCTATGACAATCTGCACCATCAAAGCAAGAAACAGAGTGGAATGGCGCTCCATGGCAGCCAACCTTCGTTGCGGAGACGGCACTCAATGATGATGACATAGTATACACAACATCTGATAACAATGGATGTACCCACAATGCTTGATTCAGTAAAAAGACCACAGCCAGATGCACGAACACCATAGTTTGTATTCACCTAATAATTTCTTCTCTTCAACATTTGTCCCTGTAAAAGTATTAAATTGGCATAACTTGCATTGTGTCAGGCTTCACAGCAGCTACAACCATCTACACATCCAGCCCAAAATGTATAACTTGAGTGTGACATGTTTGGGGTATTGGGTACACCTTTGTTCTTAGAACCCTATTTGATTGGTTAGACTAATTAGTTTGTTTCCAGGGTACCACAAGGAGATAGAGTAAAACCTTGGTCAGTTCTGATTCTGATACCAGCAACCATATTTTAATTGCTGAGCACTTTAATAAAGGGATCTTATATTAGTGCCATCACATCTATAACCAATTACAGATAAAATAAAATTTGTTATATTGCTTGAAGTAATACATTGATCTATGTTTGTGACATTAGTTATTGATTAATGAGTTTAACAGGGTGCCCACAAAAACACTCCTTGATTTAACACAGTTTCATTATAAAAGGAAAACTTATTGCAATATTCTTATATAATGGTGGCCACAGTTGCATCTACTCATAAAGTTTTGAGTGGTATCAGTTGATTCATACACACACACACACACACAAATTCGATGTGCACTGGGTATGAAACTTTATGAGTTGATGCAACTGTAGCCACTGATGTATATGAGTTGGTGCAACTGTAGCCACTGATGTATATGAGTTGATGCAACTGTAGCCACTGATGTATGAGTTTATGCAACTGTAGTCAAAGATGAATACGAGTTGATGCAACTGTAACCACTTATGTTTATATGTTGATGTAACTGTAGCCACTTAGTATATTCCTGTCTCTCTTCTTAGTGTTCACCCATTGGGTGTGGATGCATTGTGTCGCTGGTTTATGCAAAGCCGCAACATCTGCGCCTTTCAGCCCAACACATCCATCTTCGGCGTGAATAGATTTTGCTTAAGACATTTTGCCAGACAGCAACCAACTTTGTCCAACTCTTTTTTACTTTAATCTGCAAAGGTAATCTTTAACGTGTACGAGTGCAAACGGGACTCCCATTTGTCATCATTTTCCACGAGAGCTAGAAATCAGATCTCACTACCTTTTGACTTCTTCTTCTTCTACCTTTTTAGCTCCCAGTGGAGCATAGGTCTCCAACAAACACCTTCCAAGTCAATCTGTTTTTTACCATTCTTTTAAGCTCATTCCATGTTTTCCCCATCATCTTCATCTCTGCTTCTATCTGTCTTCTCCAAGAATTCCTTGGTCTTGCTCTTTGTCTTTTCCCCTGGGGACTCCAAAAAAGGGTCTGTTGTGTAATACTCTCAGTTGGCTTCCGTAGTGTGTGTCCTATCCAGCACCATTGTCTTCACTGTATCTCTTTATCCACTAGTATTTGACTGGTACATTTCCATAATTCTATGTTAGTGATTTTGTCCTGCCATTTCCATCCTTTTATTCTGCGTAAGCATCCATTAATGAAAGTCTGTATCTTCATGATTGTCAATTTTGTTGTTCTCCATGTTTCACGGCCATGTAATAATAGGACTTTAATCTACAAGGGTAATCTTTAACGTGTACAAGTGCAAACGGGACTCCCATTTGTCATCATTTTCCGCGAGAGCTAGAAATCGGATCTCACTACCTTTAGACTAGGAGAGGTTAAAGCCACAAAGAAACCACAGGTTAGATTTTTTTTTTTTAATCTGCACTGCCTGTGGCAGGGATCGAACCTGGGATCTTCCTATTCAGAGGACGAATATTGTACCTCTAGATCACCTAGTCCCCCAGAATACTCCAATGAGATTTCATTTTATGACTACTTGAAATCAAGAAGTGTTTTTGTGGGCATCCTGTGGTTTGTCCAAAGCCATTAACAATGTATCTTTTCCTGCCACATATTCACACTGCCCCTAAATGTGTTGGTTTGTTATGACAAAAGAAGCAAAGGGTCAGAGAATTATTGTCTGAAAGAATGAAACAGTAAGAGGTAAAGAGAAAGAAAATAGGGTAAATAATACAACGTTTAGTAAAACAGACCTTGTGCAGGATCCAGCAATGAGGGTACACATGATAAAATAAGTGCAGAAAGTGAAACAAACAGCGGAGATTGTGCCTTTTGGGATGGCCTTGGAGGGATCTTTGAGTTCACCTGTTGAAAGAGTACAATTCAATATCCAACTAGATTAAATATACATTTCTTGACTCCAGAGAAAGCACAAATATATATCAAATAAAATATAAAATACCTTTCTTAACTCTTTCCGTACAGGAGTTTTTATCGACGCAACGGAAGAGACAAAATTTGTCATCCCTTTAAGAATCATCTACATATTTATCTAACATATAACATATTATATATGAATTTTTAGATAATTGAACATGGTATTAAATTTCACCAATATCAAGATAATACAAGACATGTAAAAAGAATATGGTTTAATGGTGTTCACACTAATCAAATTGAGCCTGGCGCACTATGCGGTGAAATGTACGCTGCCGAAATCGGCATGGCGCACAGTGCGGCAAAACATACAGAAAGAGTTAACTGAGGAGCAGGCACAAATCTATATCAAACTAGTAGTTAACTGTATGGGTCTGTCGGAATGAGACAAAACACAGAGGATGAATGTTTAAATAAAAAAATGTGTATGTGTGTGTGTGTGTGTATATATATATATATAAATGAAAAAGCAAATGTCCATTTTAGAGCGAATGTGAGTATGAATGAAGGCAGACCCATCCACTCCCCCCCGCTCCCTTCCCAGCTAAAATAAAGGCAAAGCCTAGGGCATCCAGGATGATAAAATGATTTAAACAATCAATCTCCTGCCACTTCTTCTTAGAAAGGCAGGAGGAAATATAAATCACTGAGTGAAAGAAAGCAAAAACTACTAGTTAACTTTTAATAAAACAACTCACACACTGACCAAAAAAAAAACAAGACAAGAATACTTCACAGAATCACTTATTCTACTCTCTGAATACAGACATTTAGTGTGAACCTGTCGAAATGCTGCCATATTCCAATTTAAAATGCTTAATCCTAGCCTGTTATTACAGATTTATAATCAATGTCTATCTTTAAAGCAACATAATTTTACTTGTCGAATGAATGAATATAATTGAATAGAAAGACACATTTGTCAAATCATTCCTTTCCTTTGTTTGCTA
The DNA here is from genome assembly GCA_032433765.1 of Megaustenia siamemsis. Classification (NCBI taxonomy): domain Eukaryota; kingdom Metazoa; phylum Mollusca; class Gastropoda; order Stylommatophora; family Ariophantidae; genus Megaustenia; species Megaustenia siamemsis. The sequence goes on from JAVIAB010000088.1 coordinate 65,151,004, forward strand.
CAATTTTTGGTGGCAAGCGAAAGGCAGCAGTCCTCTATCTAGAATGTTTGTCTTAGATACGTCACGCCTCTCAAAAATAAACTCAGACATCGGGGTCCTTTTGTCTTTATTGCCACCTCTGGGGCCCCTGTATTTACAAATAGATCTTAATCGCACGACCAACAGATTGTGTTATGTAATTTCTTATTAACATGTTTCTTATCTATCTATTGTCCTTTCGAGCCGAAGACGGCACATAGGGCAGAACCACAATCTCAAAAATAGAAACCTTGCTTGCCAAAATGGCACAAATTGCAAAGATCACTGCTTCTAAAATCTAAGGCTCTGTTTCCATAACAATACTTTTTTACAATGATAGCTTGTCAATCCATCAATCTGTTCCATTTGTGTTGAGTGCGTGGCATCCTGATTGCTGTGCGCCTTTTGGCTGGTTGCCTCCGACTTCAGCACTTGAACTTGCTAGAGCAGACTGTGGTCTTGCTCGGTTGTAGGAAGGCCTATAGACACAACACTACAGACAAAACTATATGGGCCACTGCAAGAATTACAAAAGACAGTAAAATTCATACAGGAAACGACATTGCTGATATAGACAATACTTCGAGCGAACGAAAGATAGATAGAAGCCATCAATCAACCTCCTTAGTCACCTCTTACGGCATGCCTGGAAGGTCACATCATGTTTCTTAACAACACTGAAAATATATGTAACACTTATATCATTCACTTTTATCGTTGACTCATATAAATGTAATCACCATTGTGTATTGTAATGCTTTGAATATGAAGATGAGAAAAAGATTATTTTTTTTAAATAATAAAATTTAATAAAAAATATATGTGTCATCTAGTGCCTGTTTTTATCCAGTTTGGTCTTGCATTTTCTTGTAGTTAACTTTTAATAAATACAAGTGTTCTTAAATGTTATGTAGAGCCAATCTTAACATATGGATGTGAATCATGAGCAATAGGACAACAGACAAAATCACTGGAAGCTGTAGAAATGTGGTTTTACAGAAGAATGTTGAGAGTACCATGGACAGCTAAGAAGAGTAATGAAAATGTTCTGAAAGAGGTCAAAGCAAGAAGAGAGCTAATTTCCAATATTAGGAAGAAACAATCATCATTTTTTGGCCACGTAATGAGAAGAGAGCAACTGGAATATATTGTAACAACTGGGAAAATTTAGGAACGAAGAGATAAAGGGAAGCAAAGAGAAAAAATACCAGACAGCTTAAGAGAATGGCTTGGCAGAAGGTCAACAACAAAAATGATAGATAACTGTCGAGATCGAAAGCTGTGGAGTGACATGATCACCTACGTCAGTAGGCCCAGTACTTGATGATGATGTTTGTTGTTTGACCAAGAAAACACAAAATGAAACTGGGAGAAAAAAACTGACTTCATTTTGAAAGAAAAGTGTTCTCCTACTTATTCTTTCCCTCTTCATTTGCCTTCCAGCATTGAAGGGAGATATAACTTAATCTTTTGCTCTTCTGTTGGCCTCTGCTGCTATTATGTTCTTCCTAGTGTTTCTAATATTTCATCAATCCATCTTTTTCATAGTCAGACCTTGGGTCTAGTGTTTTTGCAACGTTTATTGAAGGCCCATTTTGTTGTGTGTTGATCTTTCTATCACGTGGCCAAATCATTTTATCTGTTGTTTCTGTATGTGCTCTATGGTGGGAATTATTTCTAGCTTTTTTCTCAGTTCTTCATTTCTGATCTTATCTCTCAGACTGTTTCCTGTCATTCGTCTAACACATTTCATCTTGGTAGTGGTTATTACTCTTATTGTTCTTGCATCTATAAGAAAAGTGTTTTAGACAAAAAAAAAGGATGAAACAGATATGCTCTAATAAACTGTACTGTAGACTGTTAATACAAGTAAAACATGACAAAATCAGTTAAACTGACATGCAAGTCACATGAAGTGCCTAATTTGGCTCAACTAATTTTTTTTTCTACAGCACAAGGTTTAAAAGTAGACCTAAGAATAAAGATAAGTGTCTGGTGCAGTCTTTAGAGATAGAGATAAGTGCTGGATGGTCACAGGAAATAATATAAGTGGGCCAGACAGTGAAAGGAAAAGATGGGTTTGACAGTTTACAGAAAAGAGATAAGGGGCTGGAAAAGTAAAGGTATTTGGATAAGATATGGAGAGCGGTATGAAATAAGAACAAGAGCAAAGGCGCACCTCACAGCAGCAGAGCTGGAAATTCTCAGCGACCCACAGCTGATGGCTTGTGCCAGGATCAGTGAACCAGACCCTGCTCCACCTTTCTGTGGTGCCTCTAGTAACAGACTAACTTGTCTAGTCTGGCCAAGCGAGTAGGGATCGTAGAGGGAAGACAACCCGGTACTCAAAATGTCTTGCTGAAGTCAGATGTTTTGGGCTGAAAGGTGTAAATATCACAGTTATACTGCAAACCACAACACAACGCAGACATGTCCTTTTAAGCGCAGATGACGAAGAGGTGTACTCCTTTAGTCATCGGGCGAACGCAAACAAGCATGCAAATAAGAACAAGGACTAGAATTTGTGAGAAGTGAAGACAGCAACTTTCCTTTATTTTTCTTCCCTTCCTCTTACATCCCTTCAGGTGTTGATGGAGAGACACAGTTCTGGTGTTTGCCATTCTGGTGGCCTCAACCATCGTCAAAAGTTGTAGCATTCCTTGAATAGTGTCAGTTTATCTTACTCAGGGTCTACCACAGGCTCTTTTTCCATTTCATCTTTTAATATAGCCTATATTTTATAGTGTCATGGCATGGAAAACAGTCAACAACAGAACTGATACGATGCACTGTAGATAGAAGATTGTGGAGGGACATGATCACCTACGCCAACCGGTAAGGCACATGATGATGATATTTTATATAATATAGAACCTCTTGGCATTCTTTCAAGATGAACAAGCCATTTGATTTGTTGAGACTGCTGGACACTAAAATTCTCTTTCTTCTACCTTTCAGCTTCCTGTGGAGTATAGGTCTTCAACAAACACTTTCCAGGCTGATCTGTTTCTTGCCATTCTTTTAAGATCGTTCCATGTCTTACCCATCATCTTCAACTCTGCTTCTGTCTTCTCCAAAAATTCCTTGGTCTTCCTCTTTGTTTTTTTCCCTGGGGATTCCAAAAAAGGACCTGTTGTGTAATACTTTCAGCTGGCTTCCGCAGTGTTTGTCCTATCCAGCGCCACCATTTTCGCTGTATCTCTTTATCCACTGGTATTTGACTGGTACATTTCCATAATTCTATGTTAGTGATTTTGTCCTGCCATTTCCTGGAATGCTGGACACTAAAATTACTGCAAATAAAAGGCAGCCAAACAGTCTCCACATCATCTGGGCTGTGGCCAGTGAGTCATAGCTGACTGTTACTGTCAGAATCTATGGCAACAATAGGTGATCAAGATCATGTTCCAGCTCCTGCTATAACAAACTATCCAGTCCGGCCAAGCCACAACTAGGGACCGAAGAGGGAAGGCAATGTGGTAATAAAAAAATGTTGTGCTAAATCTAATATGCTGGGCTGAAAGGCATAAATGCTACTGCTTGCTGTAAATCTCATCACACAGCATTTAAGCACAATGGGAGGGAGAGAGGGAAGGAAGGAAGGAAGGAAGGAAGGAAGGAAGGAAGGAAGGAAGGAAGGAAGGAAGGAAGGAAGGAAGGAAGGAAGGAAGGAAGGGAAGAAGGGAAGAAGGGAAGAAGGGTGGGAGGGCATGAGGAAGGAAGGAGGGAGGGAAGGAAGGAAGGAAGGAGGGAAGGAAGGAAGGAAGGAAGGAGGGAAGGAAGGAAGGAAGGAAGGAAGGAAGGAAGGAAGGAAGGAAGGAAGGAAGGAAGGAAGGAAGGAAGGAAGGAAGGAAGGAAGGAAGGAAGGAAGGAAGGAAGGAAGGAAGGAAGGAAGGAAGGAAGGAAGGAAGGAAGGAAGGAAGGAAGGAAGGAAGGAAGGAAAGACTGCAGACAAGACCAGAATTATTGGATGCTGACCTGACATGTTGGCACCATTTAAGATCCCTGTGACGCTGCTAAACAAAATGGCAAACACTGTAGCGTAGTCCATCATTTTACCTGTGCTGTAGTCAGTGGTGTAATTGTCTGAAATTGTTTCCATCCAACAATGCATGAACATCAACAATGCAAGAACATCAGCAATTTGCATTGCATTAACAGTTCAAGGATATAAACAATTCAAGGACATCAACAATTTAACAACATCAACAATTCAAGGATATCTACAATTTGAGGACATGAACAAAGATAGGACATTTTGAACTCCAATTAATGGCTAAATTTTTGGTGGACGTGAGATATTGCTGTATATGCTGTGACGACATGCATGAAACTTTGGAAATTGGAGTAGACTCAATCATTCTGCACTGCTATGAGCTGTCATATTTCTGTGTTTGTCATATTTCATTTTTTTGTTTACAATCTGCAAAATACTCTGCATTCTCTGCTTGACAACCAGAGAGAAGATTGTCATGCTTATCAGTTTATTGGCAACAGTCTAAAATGTGAAATGTCATGAAATTAGACTGACTTTAGATCTTATCATGATGCTATAGTACAGCAGCCTGACTTTAGATCTTATCATGATGATATAGTACATCAGCCTGACTTTAGATCTTATCATGATGCTATAGTACATCAGCCTGACTTTAGATCTTATCATGATGCTATAGTACATCAGCCTGACTTTAGATCTTATCATGATGCTATAGTACAGCAGCCTGACTTTAGATCTTATCATGATGCTATAGTACAGCAGCCTGACTTTAGATCTTATCATGATGCTATAGTACATCAGCCTGACTTTAGATCTTATCATGATGCTATAGTACATCAGCCTGACTTTAGATCTTATCATGATCTCCAGTATATCAGCCTGACTTTAGATCTTATCATGATGCTATAGTACATCAGCCTGACTTTAGATCTTATCATGATGCTATAGTACATCAGCCTAACTTCAGATCTTATCATGATGCTATAGTACATCAGCCTGACTTTAGATCTTATCATGATGCTATAGTACAGCAGCCTGACTTTAGATCTTATCATGATGCTATAGTACATCAGCCTGACTTTAGATCTTATCATGATGCTATAGTACAGCAGCCTGACTTTAGATCTTATCATGATGCTATAGTACAGCAGCCTGACTTTAGATCTTATCATGATGCTATAGTACATCAGCCTGACTTTAGATCTTATCATGATGCTATAGTACATCAGCCTGACTTTAGATCTTATCATGATCTCCAGTATATCAGCCTGACTTTAGATCTTATCATGATGCTATAGTACATCAGCCTGACTTTAGATCTTATCATGATGCTATAGTACATCAGCCTAACTTCAGATCTTATCATGATGCTATAGTACATCAGCCTGACTTTAGATCTTATCATGATCTCCAGTATATCAGCCTAACTTTAGATCTTATCATGATGCATTAGTACATCAGCCTGACTTTAGATCTTATCGTAATCTCCAGTACATCAGCTTGAATTTAGATCTTATCATGATGCTATAGTACATCAACCTGACTTTAGATCTTATCGTGATCTCCAGCACATCAGCTTAACATTAGACCTAATCATGGCATTCCTATTTCTCCACACTAGTCTTAGTTTTATCAGGGCTTTGTTCTGTTCTTGCTAATATTTCAAGTCTGGAATCATGAATAACTGTAATCAACTGATGAGAAATGCTGCACCTAAAGTAATGTTATATAAAAAGTCAAAAATTTACTCACGAAACATGTTATTCCGGAATGTGTCTGCTCTCAAACCCGTATATAGTCCTGTTGCATTCTCACCTACATAAGAATTAGTCTTGGGAAGTTCCACAAAGATGTTATGATTCTCAACAAAGAAGCTGATGATGACAGAAAGTGTTACTATAACAACTACCTGTGGAAGGAAGGAAGAAAATATTAGGAGGTATAAAGTAGCAGAGGAACTATGATAGCTCAGTGGTTTGTGAACTGGATTACAAAGGGCAAGAGGTCAAGTTTGATCCTGACCAATGGCTTCCAGGTTCACCCACCATAAATGAGTACCAGATTTTTTTCTGGGAAAGTAAAGGGGCACAGGTGTAATACCGATCACATTACCTCAAAAATCATGTGCTGAAGGTCTGTAAAAAATTATGGTCACTAACACCATATTCCCTATATGCCACTTGGCGTGACAGAGCTCTTTACTTTTTTAAAAATAAAGTAGCGGAGTTAACCAACCGATGCCTTATAATAAAGAATGTGTCTCACGCTCGGCAGAAAAAGAAAAACCCTGCAATGCCCCATGCCATATATATGGCAGTGACACTTCTATTTTTACACCACTGGCACATGCTTGGGTAATGTGACCAGTTTTATGCCAGTGCCATCCTGCTATCTCAGAAAAATGTACCGTCCATTTAACACATCCGCTACCAAAGGGTTCAACATGCAGTGTCCGTATCGTTTTTCAGCATTTTGTTTAAAGTTTGCAATAACAGCGAAAAAAATGAATTAAAAGTGATCTAAAACGTGCACTTTCTTGGAAAAATTTATTCATAAAGCTAGAAAAGCATATAATAAGAGAATTACAAGATTTTAGTGGAAATAATTGCAAAAATATTAATAAATTGAAAGCTGCAAAATACGGCTTTTGGGCTTGGTTTCGCCGACTACAAAAGTTGTGAATTGCAACTCATGGTATGGAATGTGTTAAGGCTGTGAGTTTGGGGACTTGGTGGTCTAGATGTTAGATGTTGGCATCTGGACACAAAGCTTGTGGCTTCAAATCCCATCACAGGCAGTGAGAATCTTACTCTTCAAATCCGAAGTTTCTTCGTGGCTATACCCTCCCTAGTCTCTGGGTAATGAGATCTGAGATGCCTTCTCAGATAAAAGTGAATAAATGGAGGTCCCATGTAAACGTCAGTCCTTAAGGGTTTTGTTAGAGTATGTAAACACACAAGGCTGGGCGAACCTAGTAGCTGTTGATGAGTATTGAATCCAACCTCTTGTTCTCAGTAAAAAAAAAAACAGTAATGTAGTTTATTTCTCTTTTGTGGTTCACAGATGTTCTCATTGGTTTCCAATTACTTATTGTAAGACATTAGCAACTGCAAACAGTGATAAATTGAAGGCCATCCCGTGAAGACAAATGTCAAGCTTGTGGTCGCATGATTGAATACAATAAGCCAATTTCTTTTTCAGAAATTTGACAGTCCTTGTCAGTGTCTTGAAGGAAAAAGATGTATTTGTAGTTTTAGATGGAGGATTGGTGCTGGTGAGATGAAGATAACATCTTGGAAGGCCGACATCTGATAGTTAGAGAGACATCTGATAGTTAGAGAGACATCTGATAGTTAGAGAAGAGTAGATAGTTTCAATTGTACAATAGTAGCTATCATCACTGAGAAAGATCCAGAAAGATTAGATTAGTAAGATTTATAATTTTTGGTCCATCTTGGACAGTGGTAATAACCCCAGAGGATTTTGTTAGACTTAGGTAGAACAAAATGACTGATTAGCAGTTGTGTGTGTATATATATGGGCTTTGGCATCTTGACAGATGGTTGGTATAAAGCAATAATAACAAGTCAGAAGTTTGGTAAAATATTATTTTCGTTTGCTGGATGCTGTTTTGCTGAGTGGCTTCTCTCGTGGCTGAATCTGCCAATATTGTGTTGGACCTAATGAGGATGGAACTAACATTATTGTTTGCTTGCTATGCCTGAGCAAATAATATGGAGATAGTGCTTTGTCCAAAAAGCACCATCCCTCTCTTGTCTTCTCTTTGAAGTGCTGCGAAGGAAGGATAAGGTTCTTACATTCACAACCAAAGTTAAGCTGCAGGGAATGCCAGAAATTGGATAATACACAACCACCTGCATTAGGGTCCCTCTCTCTAGATTTTTTTGTCTGGGTTTACTCCTGTAGCCTTCTAACTCTCCAGAATCCTCTCACAAGGTAGCAAGTGAACTAGACCAGAAAGTGCTGTCAGATACATACATTCACTGGTGCAGCAGTAAAAACAATTACCAATAGATCTATTTTGATTGGAAAGAAAAACAAATATAAGTTGTATTTTTCTTCTTCTCATCTTCTTTCCTTCCTCATTTACCTTTCAATATCGAGGGGAGATATAATTTGCGGTCTTTTGCTCTTCTGTTCGCCTCTGCTACTGTTATGTTTCCCAGTGTTTCTATTATTCTGTCAATGCATTTTATTCATGGTTGGCTTTTGGGTGTGGTGATCTCACATCGTTTATTGAAGGCTCATTGAGTTGAATTATAATCTTACTGCCTTGTTGTATAAGTTATAATGGTAGAAATTCAGGATGAAAAAATGAAGTAAGTTTGTTGATTGACTGCAGTGAATTTTAATTGCTGTTTATTGATGTCTACGTAATTAAACCACAGGCAGTGCTGGACGTGTTTGAGCCAGTCTCCTGACATATTACCATACATCATCATCATCATGTGCCATACCGGTTGGCGTAGGTGATCATGTCCTTTCACAATCTTCTATCTACAGTTCATCGTCTCAGTTCAGTTGTTGACTGTTTTCCATGCCTTGACACCAAGCTATCCAGTATTTTCTCTCTTTGTCATCCATGATCTCTCTTTCCTTTTATTTTGCCAGTTGTAACCAAGTATTTCAACTTTCCTCTTCTCATGATGTGCCCAAAAAATATTGATTGTTTCTTTCTGATGTTTTTTATGAGCTCCTTTTTATGTTGGCCTCTTTGAGAATGTCCTCGTCTGTCTTTTTAGCTGTCCAGGGAACTTTTAAAATTCTTCTGAGAAATCCATCTCTGTGGTCTCTACTAGTCTTTTCATTTGTTTATCTACTGTTCATGATTCGCTTCCATAGGTCAGAATTGGTTCTATATAGCACAGATTAACTCTCTTTCTCACTTCTATTGACATAGATTTGTTGCATCAGATATTTTTCATTTTCTAAAATGCTATTTTGGCCTGAGCTATTCTGGTTTTTATTTCTGTGGTGCATCTTGCATCTGATGTTATTATTGTGCCCAAGTATTTGACACATTACCAAACAAGATGTTTCTATTGACGTCTCCATTGTTGTCAAGTCTGTAAAATGTCCCGAGTGCTCAGTCAAAGTCTAGGATTTAACGAGCCATATACACAATGATAAGGTGCAGATAACTTTCAGCAGAATGAGAATAAGAGAGCTGAACTTGGGTCTAAATGCAAGTTAGTAAGTCACTAAATCGCACAACATGATGCAAGTCCCACTATCATATAATCATTCGCTTAGGAAAATAAAGTAAAAAGTAAAGTAAAGTACCCCCATCACGCCAAGTGGCGTATAGGGAATATGGTGTTAGTGATAATAAATTTTACAGACCTTCAGCACATGATTTTTGGGGTAATGTGGTTGGTATTACGCCCATGTCGCTTTACTCTCCCAGAAAAAAATCCGGTACCCATTTAAGCCTGGGTGAACCTGAAGCTGTTGGTTGGGATCGAACCCTACCTCTTGTCCTTTGTAGTCCAGTTCACTAAACACTGAGTTATCGCGGCTCCCTTAGGAAAATAAGTTCCTCTATAGTAATCAGGTGGTCTGGAGACTAACAGTGTTACAGCTGTAAATCGGATAGTTCCTACAACTGAAGTCATTACTTAAAATAGTAAGTAAAGATTCTCTCCCCTGTCTTGCTAGGTTTGTATGAAATATGGTGTTAGGGACAATATGTCGAACGGCACATTTTTGGGTGTGGCTGGTGTCACAGCAGGCAGCTATTATTTCTTTTAAAAAACCTCTGGTACCCATTTTCAAAGGTGGGGTGAAAGCCAAACCCTTGTTGATCCAGGCATATTTGCTACATCAGGGAATTTAATCCACTCTTCTGTTTGTAGAGAGTGCACTAACTACTCAGCCACCTCGACTTAACCCAAAATAGTGCTGACAGGGATATATGTGATGATAGTTTATTGTAGCTTTTCACATACCATGGACATCTTTACATACAGACAATGTCATCACTCACTGGATGAATGAAAGTAGGTCACATAATGCAATGGTGGAAAGATATAGTTTAAAAAGAAACCCAATAAGTTGGATATTAGGTCACAAAGAATGTGGTTCATCGAACACATATATAAGTGGGTCATAAAGAATGTGGTTTATATAACACAAAAATAATCAGGTCACATAATGCGGTTATCTAAAACAGGAATAAGTAGGTCACATAATGTGGTTTATCTAACACAGAAATAAGTAGGTCACACAATGTGGTTTATCTAACACAGAAATAAGTAGGTCACATAATGTGGTTTATCTTAAACAGAAATAAGCAGGTTACATAATGTGGTTTATCTAACACAGAGATAAACGGAACTTACTAGCAGAATTAGGGCATTTGTTTTGGCAAACAACCCTCCTCCAACAATGCAAATGAGCAGGCAGATCAAAAGGGAGATGGTGGAGTACAAATACTTCCACCACTCTGAGCTGACAGGAAGTCCTCCACCGTGGGACACAAAGCTGCCTGGAGAAACATGAAACACACTGAAACTGTAGAATCATGAAATAATTACTGAAACTGCAGAAACATAAAATAATCACTGAAACTGCAGGGAACTTCTGCAGGAAATTAAACATGTGATCTTAGTGTAACTCAGTGTTGAATATAATAACAATTTAAACTGCACTAATTTTATAACATTTTTCAAAAATCTATTATTTTTTTGGCTTGATTGTTTGTGTAGGCAAATCTTTATATCTCTACTGAAGTCCAGAGGTGATGAATTTTGTGTGCATATCACTGTTGTCATTTAAGTTTCACACTGGCAGCCATGTAGATTTCAGAAATAATTTATGAGATTGCTGTATTTTACTTTATGTTAGGGATGAACGTGCATGAAAGTAGAAGAGCTGAATGTGGTCAGTGACTCATAGTTGACAGCCTCCGTCAAGGCCAGAGTGTGGATGGGGCTTAACAGTCAACAGGGACTGAAAGCTAATGCTGGCCAGGCTTTCCTACACCAGAGTAAGATCACAGTTTGTTCTAGCAAGTCAAGACTGTCCAGGCCTTCCTACAACCGAGTAAGACTTCAGTCTACTCTAGCAAGTCAGGACTGTCCAGGCCTTCCTACAACCGAGTAAGACTTCAGTCTACTCTAGCAAGTCAGGACTGTCCAGGCCTTCCTACAACCGAGTAAGACTTCAGTCTACTCTAGCAAGTCAGGACTGTCCAGGCCTTCCTACAACCGAGTAAGACTTCAGTCTACTCTAGCAAGTCAGGACTGTCCAGGCCTTCCTACAACCGAGTAAGACTTCAGTCTACTCTAGCAAGTCAGGACTGTCCAGGCCTTCCTACAACCGAGTAAGACTTCAGTCTACTCTAGCAAGTCAAGACTGGCCAGGTCTTCCTACAACCGAGTAAGACTACAGTCTACTCTAGCAAGTCAAGACTGTCCAGGCCTTCCTACAACCGAGTAAGACTTCAGTCTACTCTAGCAAGTCAGGACTGTCCAGGCCTTCCTACAACCGAGTAAGACTTCAGTCTACTCTAGCAAGTCAAGACTGGCCAGGTCTTCCTACAACCGAGTAAGACTACAGTCTACTCTAGCAAGTCAAGACTGGCCAGGTCTTCCTACAACTGAGTAAGACTTCAGTCTACTCTAGCAAGTCAAGACTGGCCAGGCCTTCCTACAACAGAGCAAGATCACAGTCTACTCTAACAAGTCAAGACTGACCAGGCCTTCCTACACCCGAGCAAGATCACAGTCTACTCTAGCAAGTGAAGACTGGCCAGGCCTTCCTACACCCGAGCATGATCACAGTCTACTCTAGCAAGTCAAGACTGGCCAGGCCTTCCTACACCCGAGCAAGATCACAGTCTACTCTAGCAAGTGAAGACTGGCCAGGCCTTCCTACACCTGAGCAAGATCACAGTCTACTCTAGCAAGTCAAGACTGGCCAGGCCTTCCTACACCCGAGCAAGATCACAGTCTACTCTAGCAAGTCAAGACTGGCCAGACCTTCCTACACCAGAGCAAGACTACAGTCTACTCTAGCAAGTCAAGACTGGCCAGACCTTCCTACACCAGAGCAAGACCACAGTCTACTCTAGCAAGTCAAGACTGGCCAGGCCTTCCTACACCAGAGCAAGACCATAGTCTGCTCTAGCAAGTCAAGACTGGCCAGGCCTTCCTACAACCGAGCAAGACCAAAGTCTGCTCTAGCAAGTCAAGACTGGCCAGGCCTTCCTACAACCGAGCAAGACCAAAGTCTGCTCTAGCAAGTCAAGACTGGCCAGGCCTTCCTACAACCGAGCAAGACAAAAGTCTACTCTAGCAAGTCAAGACTGGCCAGGCCTTCCAACACCAGAGTAAGACAGATGATAACATCGTATGACGGGGAACAGTTGGCTGTGTTCACTTTCTGTGAAGTTTCGCCTTATGTCTTTTAGCATATGCTGAGACTGCTATGATGGGGACTGCAGCTACATTTCTTTGTTTGGGAGATGAGATATTAATTCAGATGATTCCACAGGTATGGGCAGTTGAGCAATCATGGATTTAAATTCATTTGCAGTGATACAGGGGCCTTCGACTAATCAAAAACCATAATCCTTGCTTTATTATTTCTCCTTGCTACAACTGTACTGGACAAGTTTCCTTTATTCCCCAGTCCTATAATTCCCCAGAAATTGGATAAATGCTATCATTTTTTTTTCAAATACACTAACATGACCCCCAAAAACGTAACAATATTGGCTGTCTTTTTTTTTTAACAAATTCAGCTCCCACTTAGACCTCTTAGCAGTGATCCAACATAGCTCCTTCTCCAAAGTTCTACAGAACACCCTCCACTAACCCAACATACCTCCTCCAAAGTTCTACAGATCACTCTCCACAAACCCAATATACCTCCCTCTCCAAAGTTCTACAGAACACCCTCCACAAACCCAACATACCTCCTCCAAAGTTCTACAGATCACTCTCCACAAACCCAACATACCTCCTTCAAAGTTCTACAGAATACCTTCCACAAACCCAAATAACCTCCTCCAAAGTTCTATAGAATACCCTCCACAAACCCAACATACCTCCTCCAAAGTTCTACAGATCACTCTCCACAAACCCAACATACCTCCTTCATAGTTCTACAGAACACCCTTCACAACCCAACATACCTCCTTCTCCAAAGTTCTTCAGAACACCCTCCACAAACCCAACATACCTCCTTCTCCAAAGTTCTACAGAACACCCTCCACAAACCCAACATACCTCCTTCAAAGTTCTACAGAACACCCTCCAAAAACCTAACATACTTCCTTCTCCAAAGTTCTACAGAACACCCTTCACAAACCCAACATACCTCCTTCTCCAAAGTTCTTCAGAACACCCTCCACAAACCCAACATACCTCCTTCTCCAAAGTTCTACAGAACACCCTCCACAAACCCAACATACCTCCTTCAAAGTTCTACAGAACACCCTTCACAAACCCAACATACCTCCTTCTCCAAAGTTCTACAGAACACCCTCCAAAAACCTAACATACTTCCTTCTCCAAAGTTCTACAGAACACCCTTCACAAACCCAACATACCTCCTTCTCCAAAGTTCTTCAGAACACCCTCCACAAACCCAACATACCTCCTTCTCCAAAGTTCTACAGAACACCCTCCACAAACCCAACATACCTACTTCTTCAAAGTTCTATAGAACACTTTCTGCAGTGATCCAACATACCTCCTTCTCCAAAGTTCTGCAGAACACCCTCCACAAATCCAACCACATAGAGGGAACAACCCAAGACATTGGCAACATAAAACAGAAAGCCAATGCTTCCTCCAAACTCAGGACCCAAAGCTCGGCTGATCATATCTTAGCAATGTCAAGGATATTTCTGTCATTCTAATAAAATGGCTGACTTAACACTGAATTGATAAAACTCAAAGTGACAACCTAGAACTTTGGCAACAATTATGGGTGAATATGACATGAGTCTACTACATTCCTCTTGCTCTAAAAACTGATATTTTATAAAAGTGGTTCTACTTTATGACACCAGAAAAAATATATGGCAAATTGTCTGTCTCAATTAATGTTTTAGTTACTAATATCTTAGTAGTAAGTAAAGAGACCCATCACGCCAAGTGGCATGTAGGGAATATGGTGTTAGTGACCATAATTTTTATAGACCTTCGGCACATGATTTTTGGGGTAATGTGGTTGGTATTATACCTGTGCCACTTTATTTTCCCAGAAAAAAGTCTGGTACACATTTACGGCTGGGTGAACCCGGAAGCAGTCAATCAGGATCAAACCCAACCTCTTGTCCTCTGTAGTCCAGTTCACTAACCACTGAGCTATCACAGCTCCCTGATATCTTAGAATAGATTAGTATTTATGAGAAGAAACTGGTTAATGACTGACCAATTTGACACTTTTTCACTGAGTACACTCATTGAGTCATTGAAGAAACGCATGTATGTATAAGTCTGTGTCTCAACACATGCTAATGCTTTTGTAACCACCATAATATCCATAGTCAAACTACTTGTAGTCAGTGCAGAAGCACTACTGTCTTCCTTCACAGTTCTAGGCCCATCAAAACCCATGAAAGCCTACGACCTCCGTATGTGCCGGAAAACAAACCCATTTGTGTTGTGTAAATAACTGAATGAGGAAGATACTATGAAATCCATTTTTGGCAATCGAAACAAGAAAAAGAGTTCTTAAATGTTATGTAGAGTCAGTCTTAATATATGGATGTGAATCATGGGCAATAGGACAACAGACAAGAAAATAACTAGAAGCTGTAGAAATGTAGTTTTACAGAAGAATGTTGAGAATACCATGGACAGCTGAGAAAAGTAATGAAAACATTCTGAAAGAGGCCAAAGCAAAGAGAGAGAGCTCATTTCCAATATTAGGAAGAAACAATCATCATTTTTTGGCCATGTATTGAGAAGAGAACAGCTGGAGTATATTGTAACAACTGGGAAAATTGAGGGATGAAAAGATAGAGGAAAGCAAAGAGAAAAAATACCAGACAGCTTAAGAGAATGGCTTGGCAGAAAGTCAACAACAGAAATGATAAAGAACTGTCGAGATCGAAAGTTGTGGAGAGACATGATCACCTATGCCAGCAGGCCTGGTACTTGATGTTGATGAAATAACTGTGTTACTTTCAAAAGAAATCTAGAAAATCAAGGTCTGCTTCAAGACCCAAGGGTTTTGTTTTCTAAATTCTCTATCTAGTGTGATGAAGACAGGAGAGAACATATAGCACTCGTACCATTCTTCAGAAGGTTCTACGTTCTCAAATGAACATACCTGTCGTATATATCCATATCCATATCCCATCCATGATTTTCCTATTTTCAACCTGTTATCTTTTGTACACATAAATTCATGGTTTAGCGGATGATGAGAGTCTGCACTGATTCAAAGTTAGGCACATGCTCAGTAAAGTCTTATTCTGTCTGCCATGGTGGGAAAGTCGAGGAGGTAATACATCGCCCTACACTCAGTATCTTTAGTGCACCCAAAGATGATGCACATTTTGTATCCTTTCCAATCATTGTGTTTGCATATTGTCGAGAGTCAGGATTGACAGCGTATACTCAATCACAGACTGGACCAGTCCCTGGGTATACGGGAACAAGATGATGCTGCTGCCATATCCCTCATTGCAAATAGGCCCTTTCTGGCTTTCAATACCACCTGGTCTACATGCTTGTTAATAATGTATGTTCATTTCTGCTGCTACCTGTGCAGCTTTTCCTAGTTCATTTAGGGTATGTACATTCCAGGTGCCAATTCTGGAGGTTCCTGATAGACAAAAGGTGATTCGGCAACCCGGACTCCTTACGGCTTTTTCCGGCTTGCGTCATACGTCTCTTAGACAGAGAGCCTTTATCTTTCCTGGATGACGGATTTACTTTTATTCTTTTCTTTGACTTGTCCATGTTTGTGAAGTTTTTTCAGCCCACCCCTCCTTTCTCGCCTCTTACGAACATATCTGGTAGGGTACAACGCCACTATTCTTTACTCCCCTTTTGGGCCCCGGGCAGTGCACGGGTGATGTCCAGATATTAGTTATCATTTTTTTTTCGACAGACTATATTCAGAAATAAATTATATTTTGTTTAAAACAGACAATGGCCAAAAATCATTCATTTCACAATTTCCAATCAACATTGTCCATTATATGTTCCCATCCTTTTTGTTGCTTGGTGCAAGTATCTCTGAGCACAATTAATATATAAGCTTGTCTAATTCAGTCAAGCTTTGGAGTTTCCATTAACTGTTAACAAAGAACATGGCTTGGGTCAACATCCTGTTACAGTACAGTCACTTCTTACAGGATGTAAGAAATTATATATGTAGCCTTCTTCAAGAGAACACTTCATGTTTACTACTTCAGTGACCAAAATATCTTCTTCATTCATGAGATAAGTTAACAATAGATCCTGGTATGAGATAATTTAACATTGGGTCCAGGGATGAGATAATTTAACATCGGGTCCAGAGGTGACATAATTTAACATCAGGTACAGGGATGAGATAATTTAACATCAGGTACAGGGATGAGATAATTTAACATCAGGTCCAGGGATGAGATAATTTAACATCAGGTCTAGGGATGAGATAATTTAACACCAGGTACAGGCATGAGAAAATTTAACATCAGGTCCAGGGATGAAATAATTTAACATCAGGTCCAGGGATGAAATAATTTAACATCAGGTCCAGGGATGAGATAATTTAACATCAGGTCCAGGGATGAGATAATTTAACATCAGGTCCAGGGATGAGATAAGTTAACATCAGGTCCAGGGATGAGATAATTTAACATCAGGTCCAGGGATGAGATAATTTAACATCAGGTCCAGGGATGAGATAATTTAACATCGAGTCCAGGGATAAGATAATTTATCATCAGGTCCAGGGATGAGATAATTTAACATCAGGTACAGGGATGAGATAATTTAACATTGAGTCCAGGGAAAAGATCATTTAACATCGAGTCCAGGGATGAGATAATTTAACATCAGGTCCAGGGATGAGATAATTTAACATCATGTACAGGGATGAGATAATTTAACATCGAGTCCAGGGATGAGATAATTTAACATCAGGTCCAGGGATGAGATAATTTAACATTGGGTCCAGGGGTGAGATAATTTAACATCAGGTCCAGGGATGAGATAATTTAACATCAGGTCCAGGGATGAGATAATTTAACATCGAGTCCAGGGATGAGATAATTTATCATCAGGTCCAGGGATGAGATAATTTAACATTAGGTACAGGGATGAGATAATTTAACATCGAGTCCAGGGAAGAGATCATTTAACATCGAGTCCAGGGATGAGATAATTTAACATCAGGTCCAGGGATGAGATAATTTAACATCATGTACAGGGATGAGATAATTTAACATCGAGTCCAGGGATGAGATAATTTAACATCAGGTCCAGGGATGAGATAATTTAACATTGGGTCCAGGGGTGAGATAATTTAACATCGGGTCCATGGATGAGATAATTTAACAACAGGTCCAGGCATGAGATAATTTAACAATAGATCCTGGCAAGAGATAACAAAACTTAATAACAAACATCAGAAGAAAACATGGCTATTCGTTCAGGGGATGGGGGCTGGGACTATCTTCCCACCCCATGATGAAATTTGCACTCATTAATTGTTTTGCAACTTCCCCCCATGGCACACTTTGGACTCTGTCTCTACAAACATGATGGCCATCCATGTGTTCATTCCTCCAGGCCATGAAATAAGGAAGAATTCACATTTTTCAAATTCCCCACCACCCACTGTCTACCAGCCCATTCCCCACCACCCACTGTTTTTAGCCCATTCCCCACCACCCACTGTTTTTAGCCCATTCCCCACCACCCACTGTCTACAGGCCCATTCCCTGCCACCCACTGTCTACTGGCCCATTCCCTGCCACCCACTGTCTACCGGCCCATTCCCCGCCACCCACTGTCTACTGGTCCATTCCCCGCCACCCACTGACTACTGGCCCATTCCCTGCCACCCACAGACTACTGGCCCATTCCCTGCCACCCACAGACTACTGGCCCATTCCCTGCCACCCACAGACTACTGGCCCATTCCCTGCCACCCACTGACTACTGGCCCATTCCCTGCCACCCACTGTCTACCAGCCCATTCCCCGCCACCCAATGTCTACCAGCCCATTCCCTGCCACCAAATGTCTACCAGCCCATTCCCCACCACCCAATGTCTACCAGCCCATTCCCCACCACCCAATGTCTACCAGCCCATTCCCTGCCACCCACTGTCTACCAGCCCATTCCCCACCTGTGTAGACGATTTGTATAGACAAAGAGCCAGTTGTGTCTGTGTGACGTACCATAAGCATGTTGGAGATAGAGCATGGTGGTCTTCTTAATCAGACCAAAGCCATCAGTCCTCTGGGTGTGTCGGTAGGTAGTCTCAAAGCGATTTAGGAATTGCAAACTCCACCCTGTCCACAGAAGGTTCCCATAGAGGTAGTGTTAAGACAGAAGAAAAGGGAACTCACTCAAGAGAGAGTAATTGTGAGTGGTGAGAACCATGGCATGTACCATGCACTGGTGGGCTCTGGTCTTGCATCTATTTGGGCTCACCTCCTCCCTGTCCAGTTATACCATGGGAACAAGGTCACACTTAAGACCAACTTTGTGGAAACGGAGGGGGAGGGAGGAGGGTGATGTGTATGTGTGGCCCTGGGTGCAGTGGTATTGAATTGAGTTCTACAAGAATAACAGAGACGATCCTGTCATTCAGTAACCACAGAACCTGTTGAATGAGAGGCTATGAAAGCTTCATTTACCATTTGGGGGTATCAAGAGTAAATACCGTGTGTCAGGATGGCTGAGTGGTCTAAGGCACCAGATTCAAGTGAGCCGCGATAGCTCAGTGGTTAATGAACTGAACTACAAAGGACAAGAGGTAGGGTTCGATCCCAACCGATGGCTTCCGGTTCACCCAGCCTTTAATGGGTACCGGATTTTTTTCTGGGAAAGTAAAGCGGCACGGGCGTAATACCGACCACATTACCCCAAAAATCATGTGCCGAAGGTCTGTAAAATGTATGGTCCACTAACACCATATTCTCTACATGCCAATTGGCATGACGGGGGTACTTTACTTTTTTTAAGAGCAAACACCATCATCCACACGCACGCACGCACACACCCACCACCACCACACATCCCCCCTCCCCCCATAAGAAGTGAACAATAACATTCAATAGGTTCACGGTTTCTGAAACAGACAAATTGATAATATGTTCACAGTGACCCAATGACACAGCATTGCAATGAAATCTGTGTGAAGCAATTGGCAAGCTCTAATGACAGTCAATGAATTACCTTAGCTTGTCTCTCTTGTTTGCACTTGTTATATTATTCATCTTTATGAACCTGTTTTCCAATTTTATCCAACATTCCATTTCAACTTCTTCCTTATGCTGTAGCCAAAAAAGGTTACATTTGTGAGCACTTTCTCAGCAATGTTCTGCGCAGAAAAAGCAACCTAATAATGATGATCTGTCACTTAATGATTTTTCTTTTATTAATTTCAACAGTCCAATATTAAATAAAAAATGTTCATTTGGGTGTATTTCCTGAACCATTTTCATCCAATCAGAACAGTCAAAAGGTAGACATTGAATTAAACTGTTATCATAACATACAAAGATAAACATGTTTAAAGGATACAGTAAGCTCCGCCTCCTTCCAAGGCTCCATTTGTTGAGATGGCACATATAGACAGCACTGTCATCACCAGAATAAAGTAAGCCAGGACCAGTTGTGAGTATGTTTCCAGTAAGCCAGAGTTTCCAATCACAAACCCTAGTTTGACAAAAAAAATCAAAGTAAATGTTTTTCTACAAGAAATCTAGCCACTCCTCTCAAATTGATTTCAAAGGCAGAATTGATTGAGGAAATTACTCGGATTGTGATGGACTTTCCATCGGTGTTTGGAAAGGTCCAGAATTGATCTTTCTGGCATGAGTGTATGTCTCAAAACTTGAAATACACACTGAGTTTTCAATGAAAGAACTGACATCAGGTGGGTTGTGGTAGGTATGGTTGATATATACAAGAGTATCATTTGAAAGTGCTTCAATAACTGTAAGTTGTACTTCAATGATTGTATTTCAATGATTGTATGTTGTATTCAATGAATGTATGTCTGCACTTGATTGATTGCATGTTGTATTTCAATGGCTGTATATTATATTAAATGAATGCATGGTGTATTCAATGATTGTATGTTGTATTCAATGATTTTATATTGTGTTTCAATTATTGTATGTTGTATTTCAATGGCTGTATGTTGTATTCATTGATTGTATGTTGTATCCAATAACTGCATGTTGTATATCAAAACAGCTTTCAGTTAGGATGAGCTCTTGAATGCATATGGGGCATTTTTAATTGATGCAACAGTCCCAACTGTTGCACCCACCCCTCTTAACAGAACAGACCTGCTATCTGGTCTTTGGTTCATGAGGTCAGATATGTTGTCCCGTTTCCACAATGAAGCTGGGAGTTCTCTTCAGGTCCTGATTGCTGGCCCATAGCTTCTGCCTTAGTTCAACACCCTCTGGCCAGATTTAGCACCGTGGTTCCTTGTGGGCTGGATACAGATGGAGGATATGCTCTGGGTCCTGGATACTAGTTCAACATGAGCATTCATTTTTGTGGGACACTTTGAGATGGTAGAGGTGACTTAGTAATCTACAGTGACTGGCTCTCAGGTGGAAGATGACGGTCTGCTGAAATCTCTGTAGTTGGTCTAAGAGGTCATTGTAGTTGCTGATGTCCAACCTTCTTTCCGACTCTGAGTGATATTTATTGCATATGATAGGATAGGCTTCTCTGTAGGTCATATGGTGGCAGAACCATTCCATTTTATTGCCTGTTTTGGACAGTGTCGGCTCTCTCGTTACCTCAATTCCACACTGGAATGGCAGCCACTGGATTACAGTTGTAGTTTTCTTGGATTTATACATTCATTTCCTCCAAATAAACACAATTGTTTCACTAGTTCATTTCCTCAACATTTCTCGATCTTCCCAATATTTTGTTCATTGACATGAACTTCATCATTGATGAACTTCAAGATCTACTTCATCTAAATGGATTTAACCATGGCCACCTGTTCCACTGGTGTTATTGTTTTATTTTTTTTGCTTCTGCCATCCTTGATAATTTACTCATAATTATTCATATCTGTATTAATTACTCATATCTCTATTATTGATTTTGGTTATGGTTATGGAAGGCCCCGGTATCACTGCAAATGAATTAAAATCCAAATTGCTCAACTGCCTGTGACAGTGGAATCATCCAAATTAACATCTCATATCCCAAACATAGAAAGGTTGCTGCAGTCCCCATCATGGCAGTCTCAGCATATGCCAAAAGACATAAGGCGAAACCGCACAGAAAGTGAACACAGCCATTTGTTCCCTATCATACGATATAATCATTCATCGTAAGGAATCAGAATATCGAAACACAATCAAAACGTATTAAATGCACAGCTCACTGTGTGCACAGAGCGCTTAACTCAGTAGCTCCTGCAACAAGCCGGACTTGGAATATGAGAAAACTGCAACAAGGAACACTTTTCAGACATAGCCTATAATGGTTCCTGCCGCCTATCTACCATATTGATCGGAAAAGTTCACGTTCTCCAGAAAATGTTGATTGTCATATTTTTATAAAAATGTATAGTGCTTGATGATGTTAGGTCACCGTTTTTGTCTCCAAATCTGAACAAGTGAAACACAATTATTCGTCAGATTATCCACATCGTACATCAGACAGTTGTTGTGGCGATTCATGATTGTACAAAGAAGTTACGATGGTGGTTTTCTGTTGCCTTCCGTCGGTTTGTTTACGGTTGGCTCCGCTAGCCTTTGACTAAAAAGTCTCACCCACAAGGCAGTGGGGCTGTTTTACCGAACTTACCTGCAAGGCAGTAGGGCAGCCACAGGTTGTACTGTTTACTGCATACAGTAGCAGATAAAATTACCTGACTAGAGCCAGTCTTAACATATGGATATGAATCATGGACAATAGGACAACAGACAAGAAAATCACTGGAGTCTGTAGAAATGTGCTTTTACGGAAGAACGTTGAGAATACCATGGACAGCTAAGAAGAGTAATGAAAATGTTCTCAAAGAGGTCATATCAAAAAGAGAGCTAATTTCCAATATTAGGAAGAAACAATCATCACTTTTTGGCCATGTAATGAGAAGAGAACTGGAATATATTGTAACAACTGGAAAAATTTAGGGATGAAGAGATAGAGGGAAACAAAGAGAGAAAATACCAAACAGCTTAAGAGAATGGCTTGGCAAAAGGTCAACAACAGAAATGATAAAGAACTGTTGAGATCGAAAGTTGTGGAGAGACATAATCACCTACGCAAGTAGGCCCGGTACTTGATGATGATGATATCGAACAACAGTCCAAGCGCTGAGATCTCCATAATTGATTGCAGTGAAGTAACAGTTTTAACCTTGTTGATTATTTTTATTGTTGCTGATTCTATTAAAATGACAAGAGCTAGTAACTAAAAAGTAAATGTCTTCAATTAATAGTCTCTTACAAATCATAGAACCCATTCAATAACGTTTAGTGCAAAAGCATGTTCCACAATATATAATTTTGTGGAGGTGTAAAGTATTCAGCTTGTTGTGCTAAGTCACATTGATTAGTTGGGAGGCAGGTGGCCTGTAACTTACACAGCCG
Source organism: Megaustenia siamemsis (assembly GCA_032433765.1). NCBI lineage: Eukaryota > Metazoa > Mollusca > Gastropoda > Stylommatophora > Ariophantidae > Megaustenia > Megaustenia siamemsis. The sequence continues at coordinate 65,173,803 of JAVIAB010000088.1, forward strand.
AGAAAGAGACTTAGTTATTTTCCTCGCCTTTTTCCAGTTACATATTTAGGTAATTTCCTAGTTTGATCAGATATAGTATTTCAGTTTGGAAGAGTGATGTCCCCTAAAATATGTCTGCCAAAATACAGTGGTTCTACACATTCTTGGCGTTGGGGTCATTACGCCGATTGGTAATCAACCGCACAATTCCCTTCGATCAGAAGATCATAATTAAGCCGAGTGGCGTCGTTTTTGTCACGCGTTATAATATATAAATATTTAACACTAAAGCTAAACCTAACCCCTGGACCCAACGCCCAATCAACAGATACTCCGAAATGATTACATGCCAGCGTAATGACCCAACGCCAAGAATGCGTAGAACCACTGTATTTTGGCAGACATATTTTAGGGGACATCACTCTTCCAAACTGAAAGACTATATCTGATCAAACTAGGAAATTACCCATATTTATTTATTATTATCATTTACAGCTTCTGTAAACATATTTTATATTTTAAAAAACAAACAAATCTTGTTTTAAAACATGAATTATTTACTTACTTACCAGGCCTAAGAAATAAAAGTGAAGAGAATTGAGAGACCGCCACTGGAGCAAACACACCTGCAAACATACTCAAAGTTCTGACTGGATTCCTTGGTTGTGCAATTGGCTCCCCGTTTTGAAACCGCAAAGAGGCAACACTCAAACTTCTATTAAATCGACGCAAGTGTTTAGTGATGGATGACGACTCTTCATTCTCATCAGAAGTTGTCGATAAGCTGCTGTCTGAGTCTACTCCTCTAAGTCTGACTTCAACTTGCGGCATCAACAATCTCGTTCTTTCAGACGACGCCTCTTCACCACTGTTGCTCTCCAAATCGTCAAACGTCGTGTTTACATTCATTCTGACGGCAGTTAGAAAGCGAGAACGCTGTAGCAATTCATAAATATTATCGTCACAATACGAAGCTCCACAAACACACAAACTAACACATCAGAACGTCATGAGATCGAGCCCACAAGCTCCCAATTTGGTATCCTGGTTTGGGAAATGTTTACTTTCTCAATTTTACATCCGGTTTCTACTTCACATCACGTGACAGTAGATCACAAGATCGTCTATTTCTCCTTTCTCCTTCTTCAACTTCTCATGATCACATTGTTTCCGAGCAAACAGGAGAAACTGGTTCGATAACAACATCACTGTATTTTATGCACCCTTTCACGTAGGGAGTGGATTCGAGGGAAATTATTGCTAAGAGCCCACATGACTATTTGAAAGCTCTAGATTCATCATAATGTGCACGTAACATATGTATATTGTGCATGTACTGTACTACTAAGTGGATTGGAATGCGGGAGAATTAATCATCGATATATTTGTTTGTGAATTAATTATGAAACTGGTGTTGTTATGAAAGTTGGAATACTTAGTTATAGCTGGCAAAATAGTGGGAAAGAGAGATCGCGGGTGACAAAGAGAGAATTACCAGGTATATAGCTTGGTGTCGTGCATCAGTAAACAGTCATCATAATTTAGTTTAGTCGACAGGCCTTCCTTATTGCACATCGGACAAAGCCATAAGTGCTCAGACACAGAATTCTTCCGAAGTATAACAACTAAATCGGACAGCTATTACCAATATTGTCCAACAAGGAAATGACTCTACAGGCAAAACGCGGGCACTCTACAACACAATCTTCATTACAATGTTGTGTTATGCAAGTAAAAAAAAAAAAAAAAAAAAGAAAGTCAAGTATCCCCGTCACGCCAAGTGGCGTATAGGGAATATGGGTGTTAGTGACCATACATTTTACAGACCTTCAGCACATTATTTTTGGGGTAATGTGGTTGGTATTACGCCCGTGCAGTCTTTTTTTTACCGTCACAGATTCTACATCAGTTGAGTTATATGGGTGTAAACTCGCGTGCTAAGACGCCGGTTAAAGTCTCGTATTTTACCTTTACCTTTACGCCCGTGCCGTCTTTACTTTCCCAGAAAAAAATCTGGTACCCATTAAAGGCTGGGTGAACCCGGAAGCCGTCGGTTGGGATCGAACCTTACCTCTTGTCCTTTGTAGTCCAGTTCAGTAACCACTGAGCTATCGCGGCTCCCTTGCTATGCAAGTACAATTGGAAAAATAGCCACTACCGAGATAAAAATTGTGTTAGACAGGAAACAGCCTGGGTGAGATAAGATCCGAAATGAAGAACTGAGAAAAAAAGCTAGGAATAATTCCCGCAATAGAATATATAAATTATTAAACACAATTTAAAAAAAAAATTAAGCACGATTCAAACAAGACAAATGCGATTTTTGGGCTATGTTAAAAGACACAACAGCCTACTAAAAGTAATCCTGGAGGGGAAAATACAAGGTAAAAGAGGCAGACCAAGGCTAACATGGACGAGTAACATCAAAAGATGGACAAATCAGCCTATGACAGCCTGCACCATCAAAGCAAGAGACAGGGCAGAATGGTGCTCCATGGTAGCCAACCTTCGTTGCGGAGACGGCACTCGATGATGATGATGATGAAAATACATAAAGAAACAACAGATAAAATGGTTTGGACACTTGATAGAGCAGAAAGATCAAAACACAACGAGTCTTTAATAGACGTTACGAGAACATCAGACCCAGAGGCTGACCACGAAAAAAAAATGGATAGGTGAAATATTAGAAACACTAGAAAACATCATCAAGTACCGGGCCTACTGGCGTAGGTGATCATGTCTCTCCACAACTTTCGATCTCGACAGTTATTTATCATTTCTGTTGTTGACCTTCTGCCAACCATTCTCAGAAGCTGTCTGGTATTTTCTCTCTTTGCTTCCCTCTATCTCTTCGTCCCTCAATTGTTCTCTCTCTCTCTCTCTCTCTCTCTGCGTTCAGGACTCAATCAGAGTAAGGATTCCAGACTCTCATATGAAGTCAGCTGTCAGGCTAAGTGTGTTGATCGCCCCCACAGACAGAACATCACAATTAGAGTCTGTCAGATCCACTCTGACTGAACACCCGTTAATACGTTGCACTGTGTTCTGCGCCAGTGGCCCAGTGCATCCGATTTCAGCCAGCATTTTTTCAGGTTTGCTTTCCTTAGCCTTTGATTGTCCCCAATCTTCCTGCAAGGCAGCAGTTGATCTTTTCTGTCGGGGGATTCTGCCCTTAGATGGTCGGCCTTCCCAGGTTTACGAGCACCATCTGCCCGAGTCACTAGAGGTGACTAACACAGACATGCGACTTGTAATATGAGGAAACTGCAACAAGGAACACATTTCATGCGTAGCCTCCATTTGTTCCCGCCGCCTATCCCCATATACCGGTAAGTCACGTCCTCCCGAAAATGATGATCATCGTAGCACTTGATGATGTTAGGCCATCGTTGATGACTCCAATTCCGAACATATAGACACACAGTCAGTCGTCAATTTATTCTTGTTGCACATCAAACAGCAGACCGTAAGATTTGCGCACGGCCGGTTTAGGGAATAATAGAACAAAGAAGTATGTGTTAGCACTCGGAAAAATTGACAGACAAACAACAATAGAAAAAAACGAAGAACAATATATAGTCCGAAGTGGGATCGAACCCGTACTCAGTGGCACCGCGCCTTGCCACGAGAAGCCGAACGCTTGGCACACTACCACGCAGCCAACTAAAAAATTGGCTATTGCAGTAGTGTCTTACACGATGACGTTCTCAATGACTATAGCATAGGGTAACGATCACAGACCGGAAATAAATTGTATATTTGTACTTTCCTATTAATGCAAGTATCTCCCAGTAGGGCTGAATACTTGTGTTGTAGACAAACATTTATTGGACGAAACAGCACGAATAGTAGTTCCCAGTGTTTATATACTGGGTACAAATAATAATACATAAATATTATTATATGGGGAACCATGTGATCTGTTACCCTATGCTATAGTCATTGAGAACGTCATCGTGTAAGACACTACTGCAATAGCCAATTTTTTAGTTGGCTGCGTGGTAGTGTGCCAAGCGTTCGGCTTCTCGTGGCAAGGCGCGGTGCCACTGAGTACGAGTTCGATCCCACTTCGGACTATATATTGTTCTTCGTTTTTTTCTATTGTTGTTTGTCTGTCAATTTTTCCGAGTGCTAACACATACTTCTTTGTTCTATTATTCCCTATTATCGCCTCGGAAGTTCCCCATATAATAATATTTATGTATTATTATTTGTACCCAGTATATAAACACTGGGAACTACTATTCGTGCTGTTTCGTCCAATAAATGTTTGTCTACAACACAAGTATTCAGCCCTACTGGGAGATACTTGCATTAATAGGAAAGTACAAATATACAATTTATTTCCGGTCTGTGATCGTTACCCTATGCTATAGTCATTGAGAACGTCATCGTGTAAGACACTACTGCAATAGCCAATTTTTTAGTTGGCTGCGTGGTAGTGTGCCAAGCGTTCGGCTTCTCGTGGCAAGGCGCGGTGCCACTGAGTACGGGTTCGATCCCACTTCGGACTATATATTGTTCTTCGTTTTTTTTCTATTGTTGTTTGTCTGTCAATTTTTCCGAGTGCTAACACATACTTCTTTGTTCTATTATTCCCTATTATCGCCTCGGAAGTTCCCCATATAATAATATTTATGTATTATTATTTGTACCCAGTATATAAACACTGGGAACTACTATTCGTGCTGTTTCGTCCAATAAATGTTTGTCTACAACACAAGTATTCAGCCCTACTGGGAGATACTTGCATTAATAGGAAAGTACAAATATACAATTTATTTCCGGTCTGTGATCGTTACCCTATGCTATAGTCATTGAGAACGTCATCGTGTAAGACACTACTGCAATAGCCAATTTTTTAGTTGGCTGCGTGGTAGTGTGCCAAGCGTTCGGCTTCTCGTGGCAAGGCGCGGTGCCACTGAGTACGGGTTCGATCCCACTTCGGACTCTATATTGTTCTTCGTTTTTTTCTATTGTTGTTTGTCTGTCAATTTTTCCGAGTGCTAACACATACTTCTTTGTTCTATTATTCCCTATTATCGCCTCGGAAGTTCCCCATATAATAATATTTATGTATTATTATTTGTACCCGGTTTAGGGAACCAATACGATGACGTAGGACACAATGTCGCCAAACTCATAATCTCGATACCTTTAGACTTATGTCTGATTACTCAAGTGTAAACAGTCTACGACGAACAATACACGAAGCAACTTCCCCAAAGAGACAAAACTGCGACTGACGAAGTAGTTTACATTAATGTGTAACGTGGAAATAACTTGCGTCAAAGAATCCCAATAACGGTCTTGAACAGCACTAATGTGACGTAAAGCACAGATGAAGTCTGGACGGTAAATGTCTCACTCACAACACTTGATTCGTCAAAAACGGACTGTTGTCGACCTACGACCTCGTCTTAGCGACACAGATGTATCAAGCATATCATCATTTTGACTTTTACGCAGAAAAGTGCAATGAAGATCCGAAATTAATCAGACCTTGGGTGCATTTTCTGCAGCGATCGAGAGGACGTGGACTAGATCCGCCATCTTGGAAACCCAATTGTTCCAGTTGTTACAATATATTCCAGTTGTTTTCTTCTCATTACATGGCCAAAAAATGATGATTGTTTCTTCTTAATATTGGAAATTAGCTCTCTTTTTGCTTTCACCTCTTTCAGAACATTTTCATTACTCCATTAGATGTCTTCTTCTGTAAAACAAAATTTCTACAGACTCCAGTGATTTTCTTGTCTGTTGTCCTATTGTCCATGATTCACATCCATATGTTAAGACTGACTCTACATAACATTTAAGAACTCTAGAAAATATAGCAGCTTGATATATCATGATATTGCCGATATCAAAGATACGCCCATCGACTGCCTGTGTCAGAGGTGCAAACGAACACTGCGGTGCACTATTCAATTGAATTCCTCACTCAAAACTCTTTAGACCCCTTACTGCGACATAGGTCACAGACAAGGTCTCTTCATCCATCCCTATTCTTGAACATTTCTCTACTTTTCTCTAGTCTAGGGTGTCCGGTTAGCGCAATCGATAGGCGGTTGGCTTACCACGGCAACAGCAGGGGTTCGTACCCTGGCGAGGACACCTGGGTTTTACTAATTCCCTAAAAATTAGTGGGAGCCGCGATAGCTCAGTGGTTAGTGAAAGGAGGTAGGGTTCGAGACAACCGACGGCTCCGGGTTCACCCAGCCTTAAATGGGTACCGATTTTTTCTGGGAAAGTAAAGCAGCACGGGCGTAATACCGACCACATTACCCCAAAAATCATGTGCTGAAGGTCTGTAAAATATAGGGTCACTAACACCATATTTCCCTATACGCCGCCACTTGGCGTGACGGGGGGTACTTTACTTTTTTTTTTTTTTCTCTAGTCTAGGCCACAGACAATGTCTCTCTATCCATCCATATTCTTGGACATTTTCTCTACTTCTCTCCAGTCTGGACCACAGACAATATCTCTCCATCCACTGCTATTCTTGGACATTTTCTCTACTTCTCTCCAGTCTCGGCCATAGACAAGGTCTATCCATTCACCCCTATTCTTGGACATTTTCTCTACTTCTGTCCAGACTACGCCTATGTTCTTGCGGGTTTCCATACCTTATCTTCTCCGTGTATTCATGGGCCTTCCTCGCTCTCGCTAACTCTGTGGGCTCTAAGACAATGTATCTCTTGCCGTGCTGGCATCAGGTGTCCTTAGTTATAATATATAACTCTACAGTTATTTATTATTTCTTTCATTGACCTGCCAAACCATTCTCTTAAGCTGTCTGGTATCCTTTCTCTTTGCTTCCCATTATCTCTTTAACCCTCAATTTTCCCAGTTGACACACTTTATTCCTACTCCCTTCTCATAACATAGCCAAAAAAAAATGATGATTGTTTCTTTCTAATATTACATTTATATAAACCCTATTTTCGAGCTTTGGTTATGCCTTTTCCTCCCATATTTTATTAAGTTAGATGAAAGCTCTCCTTGGTTTATTTATTTTCTGTTTATCTCTCTCCCTCTCTCCCTCCCCCCCCCTCTCCTCTCTCTCTCTCTCTCTCTCTCTATGTGTCCTTCCTCTTTTATCGGTAATGCTACCTAATTATGTAATGTGATCTACTTCCTTCTTTGTCGCTCCTTCAATTCTGCTGGCATGTGTTGAGCCATTTTATTATATCTATTTTACCATTATTAATTCCCATTTTGGCAGAGCTTATGTTTAGTTCATATAGCTTATCTTCCATTTGGTTGTGGCTGTGTTCAAGGAGTGCAACATCATCGGCAAAAACGAAGTCCCCCAGTTGGTTTTAGTATGTCCCCTTAATTCCATTTCTTTGTCCATGTCTGGTTGTCTTTTTAATGCAATCGATTGCTAACATAAATAAGAAGGGTGACAATAAGCACAGTTGACTCACTCCCGGCTGTTTTAAACCATTCTGCTAGTGACCCACATTTTACTATCGTGCATGTTGTTTCTCCACAAAAGGCTTTTATGAGGCTGTTGATTTTGGGTGGAATCCCATAATTCTCTAGCAGTCTGAAATAAAATTATAATTCATTCGAAGGAGTGGTGATATTGTATAGGTCTGTGGATTATTGAGTTATTTTCTGATCATCATCATTGCTCCAGACATGTGTTCTCAGATCCCCTTCTCAGCAGGTTCCGCAGTGTCCAGCGACTGCCGACTCCAGTTCTGTGTTGGTTGATAAGTCTTCTTATCAATAAGTTTCTAAGAGGTCTCATTAAGTTTCTAATTTCTGGTTGTACCCATCTCTTTCATCAGAAGAAGTAACGTGGACTCATGGTTGTCGAAGTCCTGTGCACTTCACACATCTCAGAGGGCACTGATGACGTTCCCCGATCGGTTGACCGTTTTCAACGACAGTACAGCTAGCCAACTTGTCCTCTCTTTCATTTCCCTGTAATTCCGTATGCCCATGGACGTAAACAAAGGTGACCTTACGTATTTTTTGACTTCTGCAATGACTCTACCCATTGCCTGGGTTTAGACCCCGCCTCCACTTTTCTTAGCATGTTCATCGAATCACTCAGTATACAGGCGTGGGTGTAGTCATGTGTCTATAACCAGACGAATATCCTGGTTACTGCCATCACCTACATCGTCATGCTACTCATGGTCATAACGTATGCACCACTGTCTTCCTTGACTATTCCGTCTGCCGAGCGTGCTGTTGATTCCATAGCGCAAACCAAAACCATGGTTCACTATCCAAGGGGCTACTGGAGATCATAATTTTTCCTGGCTTTCCAACCCAGAAGCTTCTCCTCAAAGTGTGGGCTCCTGTAATGTTCTTATACCTCAAAGAGTGGGCTCCTGTAATGTTTTTGTAGGACCTCAAAGTGTGGGCTCCTGTAATGTTCTTATACCTCAAAGAGTGGGCTCCTGTAATGTTCTTGTAGGACTTCAAAGTGTGGGCTCCTGTAATGTTCTTATACCTCAAAGAGTGGGCTCCTGTAATGTTCTTGTAGGACCTCAAAGTGTGGGCTCATGTAATGTTCTTATACCTCAAAGTGTGGGCTACTGTAATGTTCTTGGACCCCAAAGTGTGGGCTCATGTAATGTTCTTGTAGGACCTCAAATTGTGAGCTCCTGTAATGTTCTTGTGGGACCTCAAATTGTGAGCTCCTGTAATGTTCTTGTAGGATCTCAAATTGTGAGCTCCTGTAATGTTCTATTGGGTCCTCAAATTGTGAGCTCATGTAATGTTCTTGTAGGATCTCAAATTGTGAGCTCCTGTAATGTTCTATTGGGTCCTCAAATTGTGAGCTCATGTAATGTTCTTGTAGGATCTCAAATTGTGAGCTCCTGTAATGTTCTATTGGGTCCTCAAATTGTGAGCTCATGTAATGTTCTTGTAGGATCTCAAATTGTGAGCTCCTGTAATGTTCTATTGGGTCCTCAAATTGTGAGCTCCTGTAATGTTCTTGTAGGATCTCAAATGTGAGCTCCTGTAATGTTCTATTGGGTCCTCAAATTGTGAGCTCCTGTAATGTTCTATTGGGTCCTCAAATTGTGAGCTCCTGTAATGTTCTATTGGGTCCTCAAATTGTGAGCTCATGTAATGTTCTTGTAGGACCTCACAGTGTCCATACTTTGAAATGGCAATGGACTGGGCGCCCTCTACAGTAACGTCACTGATGTCACATTCTTTACAGGCTCTGCTTGAAAGATCTGGGTATTGGTGGACTTGGTTTTCAAACCACTCACTCCACTCAAACCATCCACTCCTACCATCCATTCAACACTCACACCACCCATACCACCCACTCTACCACACCACACACTCTACCAATACCACACACTCCACTGACACCACGGACACCACCCACTCCATTCACACTACCCACTCTACCCACACCACCCAACTTACTCTCACCATTCCCACCACCCACTCCTCTCACATCAGCAACTTCACTCACACCACTAATTCCACTCAAACCACCCACCTCAATCCATTCACTCCACATATTCACACACATATATACACGCACACATACACACACTTACACTCGCCCTTTATTACTTTCATTTACTTTTACCAACACCTTTTTTTACAAAATTTATAATAATTACAAAATCAATTTTTAAAAAATATCATCATCATCAAGTACCGCGCCTGCTGATGTAGGTGATCGTGTCTCTCAACAACTTTCGATCTCGACAGTTATTTATCATTTCTGATGTTGATCTTCTGCCAAGCCATTCTCTTATTAAAAAAAATAATAATAATAATTTATCAAAAGAAGCAATATATGCGCCGAAAGTGTTATATTTTTTTTCCACATTGCAACGAAACATATAAATAGATTAGATAGATTGGTTGGTGGGTAGATGGTTAGGTGGGTAGGTAGGTAGGTAGATATTAAAAATATTTTTGACATTATGTCACAGATTCATTAAATCTACGTCATGCTATTCTGTGTCCACAATCCCGACTGCAGCATCACACAACAAGCCGTTGTTATATTCACGTTTTCATTGCTGAAAGGAGATGGTGTTAATAATAGAAAACATAGTATATTTGGTTGAACATGTCTTACGTAATCGCATGCGGATAATTGGGCCATTATGTTTAAATGCAACAATCAACACAGAACGTTATCCGTAATAGGGATTCTTTATGCAGAGCTTCGCAGCAAGAGGAAAACTGATTATCAGAAGAATGACACCCGTTGAGCAATGTTTCGACCCTTTAGCTTCTTGACACTCTAAGGGAGGTGGGTCCGACTGGGTCATGACTCACAGGCGTCGACCTCCTGCTTTTTTCAACTCTAAAGCTTTACAATATTCGGCACAAAATAACTACTTATTCCACGCAACACGTCTGATCGAATATACGGTCTATACCCGGTCGTATATAATACAGCTCGTCTTGACTTTAACCCAGCACAGTGATGTCCTCTTCGTGGTAGCAGCAGTCTAAAACGACCTGTATTTAAAGAATATGGACGTATTATATAAATATTATCGGAGGTATCAAATAGAAGAGAGGTGCAACGTGAACTTCAGTGCGTTATTAATGTTTTTTTTTTTTTAAATGATATCTACCGTATATACAGCAATAAACGTGAAAATAAAACTGGTTGGTTAACGACCACTGTATCTATGGAACTGTTTACCTTAGTAACTTGAACTTTTGTAAGGTAGTTACTTTTAGCTCCTATTGGCTTGCTAGGGAAGCATTTATTATTTTTAAAAATTAATTCACCCCCCCCCCCCAACTCCTTTTTTTCCAGCCCTTCCCCCTGTTCTGGTGTAAAATTTAAAGGGAACTTTAACCAAAATATGAAAGTGGTGTTGGTCATGTTCCATGGAGCCATGGTTTTGTTTATTTAGTACAAGACAATGTAACTTGACATGGCGTAGTTATTGATAAAGTGGCGGGGATGGGGGTTAACTGTAATGAGAGAACATTTATTCGAGTTAAAATGGATTTAAAGTAGTTAATACGGTAGAAAACACGGGTATCGGACTAGTTTGTACACAAACACGCATTCTCTATCTTTCTCAAATACACAAATTGGAGAAAAGGGGGAGGGGGACTGGTGGGTCTCGAAGCCAGACGCCGGTCTCGAGACAGAGAGGTTGTGGGTTCAAATCCGGACTGCGCCAGTTGGGATTTTTATTTGTGGTTTCTCTCTTCGGCAACCACCCCCGCTCTCAGCAGCGTGGTCCGCTGTAAATATGAGTACCTCCGAAGACGGAGTTATCTGCCTGTGCTGCGAGGTTCCCCTGTGCACAGGGCTGCCAGGGAAAAAAGGATTAACACACAAAATTTAGTTCCTAGTCTCTAGGGACTTCGCCAGAGGTGAAAGCTGGCGAACGCAAAAAAAAAAAAAAAACAACAAAAACCACAAATTCGTTATGATATCTTTGAGAGAAACGATAAGAAATATCATCATCAAGTATCATGCCTGTTGTATAAGAATATAAGAAACATATAATAATATTTTAAATACTCGTTATGAAGGGTCACCTTAGATGTATTTATTATTTGTGTTGCTGTTTGTTGGCTCTATTCAGACGTATATTCAGGAACCTATTCTCACTGAATTTCTATAAAGGGGTAATGAGTGCTAAACGTGATACAGGATAACGAGCTATGGATCAGCAATTAATTAGTCAGTCAGTCAGTTAGTTAGTTAGTTAGTTAGTTAGTTAGTTAGTTAGTCTGTTAGTAAGTTAGTCAGTCAGTCAGTCGATTAGTTAGTTAGTTAGTTAGTTAGTCAGTCAGTCAGTCAGTTAGTCAGTCAGTCAGTCAGTCAGTCAGTCAGTCAGTCAGTCAGTCAGTCAGTCAGTCAGTCAGTCAGTCAGTCAGTCAGTCAGTCAGTCAGTCAGTCAGTCAGTTAGTTAGTTAGTTAGTTAGTAGTCAGTCAGTTTATCAGTCAGTCATTGAGCCAGGCAGTCAGTCAGTTAGTTAGTTAGTTAGTTAGTTAGTTAGTCAGTTAGTTAGTTAGTTAGATAGATAGTTAATTAGCTAGTTAGTTAGTTAGTTAGTTAGTTAGTTAGTTAGTCAGTTAGTTAGTCAATCAGTCATTTTTAGTCAGTCAGTCAGTCAGTTAGTCAGTTAGTCAGTCAGTTAGTCAGTCAGTCAGTCAGTAAGTTCTTTAGTTAGTTAGTCAGTCAGTCAGTCAGTCAGTTAGTCAGTCAGTTAGTCAGTTAGTCAGTCAGTTAGTTAGTTAGTTAGTTAGTTAGTTAGTTAGTTAGTTAGTTAGTTAGTTAGTTAGTTAGTTAGTTAGTTAGTTAGTTAGTTAGTTAGTTAGTTAGTTAGTTAGTTAGTTAGTTAGTTAGTTAGTTAGTTAGTTAGTTAGTTAATCAGTCAATTAATAAGTTAGTTTGTCGTCGGACAATCCACACTGAACAACTGTCTAAAAGCGCTGAGATCTCCTTCCTTCCTTCCTTATTCGTTCGCCTTCCAGCAACGAGGGAAGATATAATTAGCGATATTTTGCTCTACTCTTTGTCTCTGCTGCTGTTATGTTTCCAATGTTTTGGGAGGGAATTTTTATTTTTATATCTCGTTGTAGTGCGAGATTATTTTGTTATATGTATTTCATGATTTGTTAGCTATGTAGTGTTAATTTTATTTACTTAAATATTTTGTGTGTGTGTGGTGTGTGTGTGGCGTGTGGTGTGTGTGTGGCGTGTGGCGTGTGTGTGTGTGTGTGTGTGTGTGTGTGTATGTGTGTGCGTGCGTGCTGTTTGTTCCTGTTGAAGGCCTATTGAACGAAATTGTCTTTCAAATTTGTGTCGTCCATTAACTACGTAAAGCTTTAACTATATACTTCTTTTCTTTTCTTTCTTTTTTTTTTTTTACATTTCTCCTTTACAATCAGCTTTACCGCACCTACGTTGTTTTTATGCATTTATTTGCCTTGACCACTATTTTCAATATTCCACAAATCCATCTTTTTTTGTGGTTGTCCCTCGACTTTGGTATTTTCGCAATGTTTATTGATGGAACAATATGAAAATAATTGCATTGCTGCGGTAAAGCCGGTAAGCAGGGAATAAGTTGATCACAGTGTGTGGTGACGGTTTAACAGAAGAGGACAATGCAGATTATTAACGTTTCGGCCTACATGCAGCCGTCCTCAGAAAACAGGGACACCAAAAATGAACGGACAAGAAAGGAAAACATACGCTACTACATATTAGAAAATAAATTTATCTAAATAAATATAATAACATGAATATAGGTGGCAATACACTAACATGAAGTAGAAGGGTTGGAAAATAAACAAATAATTGCAGTGCTGCGGTAAAGCTGGTAAGCAGGAACGAGTATATTAGAGGCTCGTTGTGTTGTGTTTTGATCTGTCTGTCTTTTCATGTTAAATGTTATGTAGAGCCAGTCTTAACATATGGATGCGAAGCATGGACAATATGACAACAGAAAAGAAAATCACTGGAGTCTGTAGAAATGTGGTTTTACAGAAGAATGTTGAAAACACCATGGACAGCTAAGAAGAGTAATAAAGATATTCTGAAAGAGGTCAAAGCAAAAAGAGAGCAAATTTCCAATATTAGGAAGAAACAATCATCATTTTTTGGCCATGTAGTGAGAAGAGAACAACTGGAATATATTGTGACAAGGAAAAATTGAGGGACGAAGAGATAGAGGGAAGCAAAGAGACAAAAATACCAGACAACTTAAAAGAATGGCTTAGCAGAAGGTCAACAACAGAAATGATAAATAACTGTCGAGATCGAAAGTTGTGGAGAACATGATCACCTACGCCATCAGGCCCGGTACTTGATGATGATGATGGTCTTATCATATGACAGAACCATTTTATCTGTTGCTTCTTTATGATTTTCAATTGGGGAACTATTCCTAACTGTTCTCTCAGTTCTTCATTTCTGCTCGTATCTCTCTTATCATTTGTCATGGAGGCGAAGGCGCGCCTATCAGCACCAGAGCTGAAGGTTGTCAGCGACCCACAGCTGATGGCTTGCGCCAGGATCGGTGAACCAAAACCATCCAGACCCTGCTCCACCTCTCCGCAGTGTCTCCAGTCCTAACCTGTCTAGTCTGGCCAAGAGTGCAAGGATCGAAGAGGGAAGACAACCCGGTACTCAAAAATGTCGTGCTGAAGTCGGATGTGATGGGCCGAAAGGCGCAAATATAACAGTTATACTGCAAACCACAACACAACGCAGACATTTCCACTACGTCCTTGTAAGGGCGGATGATGAAGAGGAATATTCTAGTCTACTATGATACTTTAGTATACTTTAGTCATCGGGCGAACGCAACCAACCAACCATACATTTTATCTCGGTAGTGGTTATTTTTATTATTGTCCTTGAATCTAGGGTCCAGGTATAACATTGGTAGCATAATAGTGGGATGAAGATTGTGTTGTGCCCGTTTTGCCTTTAGTGTTATTTCCTTGCTGGGCATTGTAACAGAAGTGGCAAAATGGAAAATATGGAAAGATAGTTGAAATCTGGATCAAAGAAAGAGTTCGATCCTTCTTCGGACCATATATTGTTCTTTGTTTTTTTCTGTTGTTGTTTATTTGTCATTTTGTCCGAGTGCTAACACATACCTTTTCCTTCTATTATTCCCTATTATCGCCTCGGAAGTTTCCCTATTTAATAATATTTATTTATTATTATTTGTCTCCAAAGATTGTTAACATCTGAATCATGGAGTGAATGTTAACATTTAGATCTGGATTACGGATTTTCCTGTTATTCTCTTAGTGGTACAGTCCACTTTAGTCTCTGTCTGCCTCTTCACCGTTAACTGTGTATTTTCTACTCCAACAAAGATGAATTTCAATAGACTGCTGTCTCTTTTTGTGTACACAACATTAATTCATTTAGTCTTGTTCAGAGTGTGTTAAATAGTTCTTTTTTTTTGTTTTCAACTCTTTCAAAGCTTCATTATTTATCTTCTTTTCTGTCCATCCAGATCTTTCTATTCTTCTATAAATCCACATTTCTATGGCATCCTTTATAATTTTTCTGCATCACTTAGCTTTGAGTTCACATCACTTTGTTAATACCAGTTTTAGTTCTTATGTTATTTGCTTTGATGCGATTAAATATTTCACGTTGCTAATATGCTTTTGTTTTGTCGTTCCAATACTTTTATTCCAACCTTGTGCTTGGGGTAGAGTTCGGCTCTACCAAAGGAGGAGTAAGACGTCTCCATTCCTCCGCTAGTCTTCGCGACACCCTTGGGCAAGGTGGAGCTCCCATTTAGCCCCCCTATCAGGGTTATGTGAAGCCATTGGAGCAGGTGGTGGATGGTGTTGTGGGAGCAGCCGACAAGTAGTGCCGGTTATGGTCCCCACACCGCGACGGCAGGCAGAGGATCTCATGTGTACAGTCACTGCCAAGAAGGAAGGAATGGCAAACTACTTTCTTATATTGCCTGGAATAATCATGACAAACCACAACTTTATATTTACAGCTAAATCTGAAACAAGTGCAACGTTTGAAATACTTGGGCACAATAATAACATCAGATGGAAGATGCAACACAGAAATAAAAAGCAGAATAGCTCAGGCCAAGGTAGCATTTCAGAAAATGAAAAATATCTTATGCAACAAAGCTATGTCAATAGAAATGAGAAAGAGAGTTCATCGATGCTATATAGAACCAATTCTGACCTATGGAAGCGAATCATGGACAATAGTCAAACAAATGAAAAGACGATTAGAGGCCACAGAGATGGGATTTCTCAGAAGAATGTTGAAAATTCCCTGGACAGCTAAAAAAGACCAATGAGGAAGTTCTCAAAGAGGCCAACACAAAAAGGGAGCTCTTAAAAAACATAAGAAAGAAGCAATAAATATTTTTTTGGGCACATCATGAGAAGAGGAAAGCTGGAATACTTGGTTACAACTGGCAAAATAAACGGAAAGAGAGATCGTGGACGACAAAGAGAGAAAATACTGGATAGCTTGGTGTCATGGCATGGAAAACAGTCAACAACAGAACTCATACGATGCACTGTGGATAGAAGATTGTGGAGGGACATGATTGCCAACGCCAACCGGTACGGCACATGACGATGATGATGTGCTACCAGACCTTGATGCTAGACCCCCCACAAACAAAATCAGAAAGGTAACTGCCACCGGAATTAAATGTGTTTGAAGAATGATAACTTATAGAAAACTGCTTGAAAACAAGGCCAGAAGTGAAGAACGGATGAAAAAAGCTAGGAGTAATATCCGCCAGCGGATATTTAAAGAAGCAACGGATGCAATGGTTTGGTCACGTGATAATACAGACAGATCAACATTTAATAGAATGAGCCTTCAATAAACGTTACGGGAATACCAGACTCAAGGGTCGACTAATAAAAAGATCAATTGATAGAATATTGGAAACACTAGGAAAAATAACAGCAGAAGAGCAAAAGATCACATACTATAGATCAGATAGATCGAGCTTAAAGTCAAATGAGGTTGGGGGGGGGGGGACAAACTAAATTAAATAAGATTCCTTTATTTATTTCTGTCACGCGTTTTCTGACATGTGTCTTGATATGTCCAAGATAACTATAATCTTTATCTTTGTATATGTCCTTTCCATCAACATCGATTACTTGTACGTTGTGTGTACTATTCCTGTGTTTTACACTTCCATTCGCCTTAATATCTATATCCAAACGTGTATTCACTGCGTTTCTTGGTTATTTCTTTAAAACTAGTATTGTAATTCTTATGCACTTTCTGTCAATATCAGGTTTACAGTATTATCGACAATTCTTATGTTGCTAATTATATTTCCATTGACATTTAGGTCTGACATTTACACGATGTCATTAAAGATCTTCTCAGTGTATAGAAGTATAGCCTGAACACACATGTACATGTTACGCAGGGATATTTGACGCCTCTCTTTATACCTAGTGAAGTGTGTTTCTAATCCATAAAGATTTGAATGTCTGAATATATATAGGTCAGGCCTAGTTTACTTCGGTTGGCTTACCACGGCAACAGCCGGGGTTCGTTCCCTGGCGAGGACACCTGGGTTTTACTAATTCCCTAAAAATTAGTGGGAGCCGCGATAGCTCAGTGGTTAGTGAACTGGACTACTACGGACAAGGTGGTAGGGTTCGATCCCAACCGACGGCTCCGGGTTCACCCAGCCTTAAATGGGTACCGGATTTTTTCTGGGAAAGTAAAGCAGCACGGGCGTAATACCGACCACATTACCCCAAAAATCATGTGCTGAAGGTCTGTAAAATATAGGGTCACTAACACCATATTTCCCTATACGCCACTTGGCGTGACGGGGGGTACTTTACTTACTTTTTACTAGTTTACTTCTTTTGTATTTGTTCAAAAGTTCTGTTTCCTTAGGTTTTATATTGAACCGCAGTAACATATTGCTTTGTGACGTCTTTTATCAAGTGACAGCTGCTTCCATATCAGAATACATAATTTACCATTCATATTTTTTTGGTAGCCAGCTCACATTTGAGAATGGAAACAAAACGAAGCTCCATAGAACTGCATAACAAATCAACCTGCCACTCGCGACAACTTGATATGACGTCATCAATCTTTGAGCACAAACACAAGCAGACGACAAGCCGGACCCAACAACAGATGGGCTTGATGGCTGGACTGGTAGTTTGATGATCATCTCCTGTAACATTATTCCAACTTGTCTGTTTAAACCAACTTAAGATTGCGACGTATTGGAACCATTATTATGAATCTTGCCTACTAGTTATAAGAAGTGTAGTGGTTGTGGTTGTTCAGACCCAGGACTAAAAATACTCACACAAGACAGAGACTTGAGACCACACTACTCTTGACATCGAACACAGTGGAACGTCAACAAAGAGGTGAGGGGCTTTAAATGAAAGTAACTAGCAGCAATATTTTATTGGTCCACCGCAGGCTCTGTACAATTTTGCAGCAATAATTTTACCATTGACATCAAATTCTTTTAAAACAGTAACTTACATTTACTTTGCTGAATATTACAATTATAGTATTAATTTAAAAAAAAATGAAAATCAAAATAGGCTCGCCCGCGGCTATTTGGGCGTAATAAGTCAGCAAGTCCTAGCTCTTACTTTTTTATTTTAACAAAAAAAAAAAAAAAAAAAGGACGATATTGATCGCTTTTAATAATTAACAGCAAATGGGTTGAAATATCGAGCTAGCTAAACTGATGACTTGCATCCTGTAACTCTATAACTCAAATATAAATGTAATGTATTAACTTACATTACATTGTAACAATGATACTGTATAGATAGACAAATATTGGTACAGAATATAAAATGTAATATTTAATATAAGTTTGTACATGTAACATTTGTGTTATTCATATTGTCATCATGGAATAAAATTCTCAACTCAATATATTAACACTGTCAGCAATAACAGTCATGCAAATTTAAAGTTAATTAAAACAGCAACCATAAAATCAATTTGTTGTGATAATATAGAATAGTTATGGTACAGTAAGTATAAATAGGGATAAGTGTTAATTCATTCTCATCATAATCATCAACTACCATGCCTGCCGGCGTAGGTGGTCATGTCTCTCCATAACTTTTGATCTGGACAGTAATTTATCATTTCTGTTGTTGACCTACTGTCAAGCCATTCTCTTAAGCTGTTTGGTATCTTTTCTCTTTGCTTCCCTCTATCTCTTCGTCCCTCAATTTTACCTTTTGTCACAATATATTCCAGTTGTTCCCTTATCATTGCATGACCAAAAAATGATGATTGTTTCTTCCTAATATTTTGATATTAGCTCTCTTTTTGCTTTAGCCTCTTTCAGAGTGTTTTCATTACTTTTCTTAGCTGTCCATGGTGTTTTCAACATTCTTCTGTAAAACCACATTTCTAAAGCCCTCAGTGATTTTCATGTATGTTGTCTTATTGCCCATGATTTACATCCATATGTTAAGACTGGCTGTACATAATATTTAAGAACTCTTATTCTTGTTTCTATTGTCAAAAATGGATTGCACAGTATTTTCATCATTGTTTTGAAAGCTGCTTTTGCCTGAGCCAATCTGCATCTCATGTTGTTTGTGCATCTACCATCTGAGGTTAACATTGTTCCCAAATATTTAAAATCATTTGCCTGTTTTAATATTGTTCCACTTGTCATTATTGTCCTTTATTTTTGCTTTCCTTCACTATAATATCTAACATTTCTTGTAACTCATTTTCACTCTTAGAAAACTCTATCTACTAATTAAACTAAATATCACTTAAATGTAACATTTTGATTTTGGAAAAATCCAATTTTCTTTTAACTTTTGCTACACAGCCATTATTTTACCCAAAAGGAGGCACTGGAATCCAATGTGGTAATCATTCCCTGTTCTGCGGTAGATTTTTAGCCAGAAACACGACCACTTGCCCACTTGTAACAACAGAGAAAAAAGGCTAATCAAAATAATCATTCAGCTTGGCAGGGAATGTCACAATTTGGCTTATCTTATGGAACTACTGAGGTCATTATAAGGGAATCTGTTGAAAAAATGTCCTCACCTCAGGAACCAATCATCTACATGGATGGTTATGTATCCCGCGGACAAGTCGAGTTTGGGGATTTTATGGCATACCAACATGGCAGAGAAGTGGCTAGAGAATCTGGCAAATGTAGCATTACAGTGTCCATCATGATAATGGAGATGAAGCAGCAACAGCGGTGATAACATGGTTTGTTACACAGAATGTGGATCACTCAGTCTAACTGACTCGCAAAATATACTACAGAAGATTGACGAGCAGTGTCTGCAGCAGGAGTGGATGCATTTCTTGTATGACTTCAAAATGAATGCATTAACCTGGGTGTACTGTCTAGGGCATGCTTGTGTACATGGCAATGAAATAGTTGATAAGCTCACTGTCAGCTCTGACACTGAATGTGGCCTTACTCTCGACAAAGAAGACATCGACAAGCTTGGTTCTTCATTCCTTAAGAGAAGAGGAGGAGAATAGGTGGGACAATGATGCATATGTTAAGAGACTGGTGGGTCTAAAGGTGGAGAAGGGATCTGGAATGCTCAGTGGTAAAAACAGATGTATCTATAATCAACACCTTACAGGAACAGTCAGTCTGCTTTGCCTACTCTTCGAGAAATTCTGGGACAGTTGATGGAGCGGATATGGGGATGCCTGGACTGCAGTGAAACTGATTCCATGAATAGAATACTGTATTTGATATCATTTAGGGTGTTTGGTAGTACTAGGTAGTCTAAAGGTACAACATCAGCCTCAGGACAGGAAAGATCCAGGTTCAAAGCCTACCAGAAGCAGTGATGATTCTTTAAAAGTTGGAAAAATTAATCAGTGGTTTCTTTATGCTGTTACCCTCCCCTGATCTCTTGGGTAGAAAGATCCAATGTCAGGCCTCTCGGATAACGCCAATAAACAGAAGGACCCATTTCTGTACATTAAAAAAACCCTTGGCAGTTGAAATTGAAAAGAGTAGGCCTTAAATAAAGCATACTAGAAACCTGCGACACCTTACCCAAAAGAGAAAAGAACAAAAAAACAAAAATGGATAACTAACACCATCTTAGAAAAAAATGGAAGAAGGGAGACAAGCGAAAAACATTGCCCAATACAATAAAATAGATAATGAAATACGCAAAATGTGCAAACAAAAGAAGACTGGCTCAGCCAAAAATTTATAGAAATAGAAACTAGGGAAAGCAAACAAGACTTAAGAGGAATGCACACAGAAATAAAGAGAATGACTAACAAAAATAAAAAAGCCACAGAAGGTGGATGCATTGCAGACAAAAAAGGAAAAATGCTAACAGACAATAAAGATATTGTAGATAGATGGCAGGAATATATAACAGAACTATTTCATGATCAAAGGGACAAGAAACCAGTTATAAAATGTACATCAGGCTATAAAATCTTAAAATCTGAGGTGGAAAAAGCTATAAAAACAATGAAAAAGGGAAAAGCAGCAGGACCTGACAGTATACAGATAGAGATGATACAGGCGCTAGAAGATTTTGGCGTTGAAGTGATTACAGACATATACAACGACATATACCATACAGGATACATACCAAATGAACTAAAAACATCAACTTTCATTGCATTGCCTAAAAAGAATGGTCCAGTTGAATGCAGTGACTTTAGAACAATAAGCCTAATGAGCCATGTTGCAAAAATCTTGCTAAAAGTTATAAAAAGAAGGATTCAGAATAAAATCAATACTGAATTAGATGAGCAGCAATTTGGATTTAGGAAAAATAGCGGGACAAAAGAAGCCATATTCTGCATGAGAACATTAATCGAAAAGTACACAGAAGTAAACAAACCAATATATGCCTGCTTCATAGACTACACCAAAGCTTTTGATAGAGTACACCACAAACAACTTATAGAATGCCTAAAAGAGATACATCTAGATGACATGGACATATGACTAATATGTAATCTATACTGGGAGCAAACAGCAATAATAAAATATAACAAAGAGAACTTTACACCCATTGATATAAAAAGAGGAGTAAGACAGGGATGCATCCTATCACCAAGATTATTCAATCTATACACTGAGCAAATCTTTAAAAACATCACAGAGATGCCAGGCCTAAACATTAATGGAAAGATAATCATTAACCTAAGATATGCTGACGATACTGTACCACTAGCAGAAAATCCTAAAGATCTACAACAATTACTTAATGAAATAAACATGGCAAGCAAAAAAATATGGATTTAGATATAAATATCAGAAATACTAAAACTATGATCATAAACAAAGATAGTACTCTCAAAACCTTCAAGTGGATATCAAAGTTGAAGGAATAAGCCTGGAGACAGTTCAGAACTACAACTACCTTGGACATACTATAACCAGTGATGGAAAATGTACAACTGAAATAAACAAATAAATAGGAATGGCAATAAGTAATTTAAATGTCATGAAGAACATACTAACAACAAAACAAATAACACCAGTGGTAAAACTAAGAATAGCAAAATGTTACATCTTCTCAATATTCCTATATGGTGCAGAAACATGGACATTAGACAAGAAAACAGAACAGAGAATTGAAGCCTTTGAAATGTGGATTTATAGAAGAATAGAATTGGATGGAAGGAAAAGAAAACAAACGATGAAGTCTTAAAACAACTAAAAATTAAAAGAGAACTACTAAACACAATTCAAACAAGACAAATGCGATTTTTGGGCCATGTTAAAAGACACAACAGCCTACTAAAAGTAATCCTAGAGGGGAAAATACAAGGTAAAAGAGGCAGAGGCAGACCAAGACTAACATGGATGAGTAACATCAAAAGATGGACAAATCAGCCTATGACAACCTGCACCATCAAAGCAAGAGACAGAGCAGAATGACGCTCCATGGTAGCCAACCTTCGTTGCGGAGACGGCACTCGATGATGATGATGAGGCCTTAAATATGGCTGCCTTCTGGGCACAATTGTTAGGAGAAACCTACCCACACCATGGATCCCAGGCCACACTACGGAGTTCATGCACTTGGGCCAGGTTTTTCTAGAGGGGGATATCAGAGCACCTTTTAAGCATGCCGTAAGAGGCGACTAATGAGGTTGATCGATGGCTTGACAAATTGTGATTGTTAACAGAGCCATAGATTTTAGAAGCAGTGATCTTTGCAATATGTGCCATTTTGGCATGCAAGGTTTCTATTTTTGAGATTGTGGTTGTGACATATGTGCCATCTTCAGCTCGAAAGGACAATAGATAGATATCAGAGCACCTGTGTATTTGTCCGGTGTGCAGTGATGATGATTCTAACAACAAACATGCAATAGAGTGTTGTTGTATATGGATTAAGTTATATTTTTATCACAGTGGTTATTACAAGTACAAATTATTATATTTGTCATTGTTTTAGAGTGCTTCTCTCTATGAAATTGACTATATTTATCATTATTTAGAGTACTGCTTTATATCTATCAATACCTGGGCTGAGAGCTGTCAGCGATCTATAGCTGACTCTGTGTGGCAGGGTTGGTGAACAACAGAGCCATTCCAGATAATACTCCATCTCCCAGTGGTCTCCCTGAAAACAGATTTATTAGTCTGGCCAAGCAAGTTAAGATCAAAGAGGGAAGGCAAATTGGTACTAAAAAAAATGCCATATTGAAGGTGGATGTGTCTGGTTATCATTTGCAAATATCGCAACTTGCCATAGACTGATAAAGCTGGACAGTCTTATCCACCAAATGATCAAACCATCAAATGGATGGACATTTAAGAGGAATAATCTTTGGGGAAAAAAATTGAAGAAAAAAGAGTATTAGTGTATCATCTTCTTCAGTGTTCAAGTCTTGTGATCATGTGAACTTAATCATTTGCCCTGTTTCATAATTGAGGGGTTGGAATAACATCATGACACATAATGAGCTGGTCACATGGTCAGTATTCATATATGCATGCGTGTCCTGATTTTTCCTTGAAATCTGCACCATGGCTGATACACTCTATTTTCTCAGGCTGGATCTTAGTTTGACTGAGGAATTTACCATCTCCTAGGGTGAATACCAGCCAGGGATGTTGGGCCTACCCTGCCCGTGGTTTCTGTTTCGGTGTTCTCCCATAGTCTTTCTTTTTCTTGATGGTAACTGTTAGGCAGCTGTGGTTTGTTTTCTGGGGTGTCTTTCCCCGTGGATTGAGCTTTGGATGCTCCTCTAACTTGCATGGCTTGTCCCTTCACTGGACATATGGGTCATTTTTTTTTAGGTAGAGTAACAGTTACATCCACCCTGTCCTGGTAGGAGAGACCTTCCATCTGGTCTTTGGTTCATGAGGTCAGCAGATCTGCAATCCTATTTCCATGATGAAACTGACAGTTCTTTCAAGATCATGACAGCTGCCTTTCTTTTAAGACAGCTACCCTTCTTTAAGATCATGACAGCTGCCCTTCTTTCAAGATCACGATAGCTGTCCTTCTTTCAAGATCATGACAGCTACCCTTCTTTAAGATTATGACAGCTGCCCTTCTTTCAAGATCACGATAGCTGTCCTTCTTTCAAGATCATGACAGCTACCCTTCTTTAAGATCATGACAGCTGCCCTTCTTTCAAGATCACGATAGCTGTCCTTCTTTCAAGATCATGACAGCAGCCCCATAGTTTCTGTCTTAGTTCAGTATCCACTGGCCAGATTTGGCACAGTGGTTCCTTGTGGACCGGATTCAGATGGAGGATATGCTGTGGGTCCTGGATACCTGTTCCACATGGGCACTCATTTGTGTGGGCACTTTGAGACAGTAGAGGTGACTTAGGAGTCTATAGTGTCCGGTTCTCTGGCAGAAGATCACGGAATGCGTCTGCTGGAATATCTGTAATTGATGAAATGGGATAATTGTAGTTGCTGACACCTTCTTTCTTACTCCAAGTGAAATTTGTTGTGCAAAATGATTTTGGCATTACTATATCTGAAGTTTCCTATATTTGCCATCATCTAGAGTGCTACTACCTAAAGTTTGAAACAGCAATGACAGTTTGCTTAGTGAGTTATGTCATGAACACAAGGGTCTAGGTTCAATTCCCAAAATGTGACACATGTTTTTCCAGCCAGACATGGCCTTTGTGTTCATCCAGCCTCTGAAAATGGATACCAGAGATTATCTCCAAGAAAGTCTCTTCTTCTTTTTTACCTTTTAACTTCCTGTGGAGCTTAGGTCTTCAACAAACACTTTTAACTCCCTGTGGAGCTTAGGTCTTCAACACTTTCCAAGCTGTTCTGCTTCTTGTCATTCATTATAAGATCATTCCATGTCATCCCCTTCATCTTCATCTCTGCTTCCATCTGTCTTCTCCAAGAATATTTTAGTCTTCCTTTTTGTCTTTTTTCCTTGGGGATTTCAAAAAAGGGCCTGTTGTGTAAATACTCTCAGTTGGGTTCCGCAATGTGTATCCTATCCAGCACCATTGTCTTCTCTGTATCTCTTTATCCACTAGTATTTGACTGGTACTTTTCCATAACTTTATGTTAGTAATTTTGGCCTGTCGTTTCCATTCCTTTATTTGGCCTGTCATTTCCATTCTTTTATTTTGTGCAAGCATTCATTAATGAAGGTCTGTATCTTCATGATTGTCATTTTTGTTGTTCTCCATGTTTCACAGCTATATAGTAGAAGAGAAAGTAGGCAGCCCGAATTGATAAAATCATACATAAATGTGCCAATTGATAATAACATCATACATAAATGTGCCAATTGATAACAACAATATACATAATTGTGCCAATTGATGACATCATACATAAATGTGCCAATTGATAACAACAATATACATAATGTGCCAATTGATAACAACATCATACAATAATTGCATCAATTATCACTAAAAAAAAATGGCCACTGACACCATATTCCCAATATATGCTAATAGATGTAATGGAAGCCTTTACTTAGTTATATCTAAAGTTTGTGTTTCATATGTTCGGATTTGGAATAAAAAACGATGTCCTAACATCATCAAGCGCTATACAGTAAAAAAAAATATGACAATCATCATTTTCAGGAGGACGTGAACTTCCGGTCAATATGGTGGATAGGTGGCAGAAACCATTAAAAGCTATGTCTGAAAAGTGTTCCTTGTTGCAGTTTCCTCATATTCCAAGTCCAGCTGGTTGCAGGAGCTACTGAGTTAAGTGCTCTGTGCACACAGTGAGCTGTGCGTTTTTTTTAAAATTTATTTTTTTTTTTTTTGCTGCATTCGCCTGCCTCTGATGAAGTCCCTAGAGACTAGGAACTGAATTTTGCGTGTTAATCCATTTTTTCCTGGTGGCCATGTGCATAAGGGCCCTCGCCGTACAGGCAGATATCTCTGTCTTTGGAGGTACTCATATTTTTTTCGTCGATGAGTAATTGACATTTCAAGCCGGGCCTAGCTGCTGAGACCAAGGGTGGTTACCGCAGAGAGAAATTATAAATAAAAATCTCAACAGGTGCAGCCGGGATTTGAACTCACAACCTCTCTGTCTCAAAACCAGCGTCTTGCCTCGAGATCAACCAGTCCCCAGCTGTGTGTTTTATCCATTTTAATCGTGTTTTAATATCCCGATTGTTTACTATGAATAATGATATCGAATGACAGGAAACAGACGGTTATGTTCACTTTCTGTGCGGTTTCACCTTATGTCTTTTGGCGTGTGCTGAGACTGCTATGATGGGGACTACAGCTACCTTTCTTTGTTTGAGAGATGAGAAACTAATTCGGATGGTTCCACTGGCACGGGTGGTTGAGCAATTATGGATTTTAATTCGTTTGCAGTGATATCGTGGCCTTCCATAACTATCTAAAATTGACTATATTTGCTATGAGTTGAAGTGCTGATGTTTGTGTACTTTGTAATAGGAAACTCTTTATAGCAGGAGACAATCTATTCATCAGAAGAAAGCCTCCGTTGAGCAAGTGTTTTGGCCCTTTAGCTTCCTGTCACTCTAGGAGATGTGTGGCTGCTTTGGTCACGACTCCCTGGTGTCGACCTCCTACTGCATTGAACTTAAAGGCTCACTATATTTGGCATGTAATAACTAAACTTGTTCTGCACAAAACTTCTGATTGAATATACTGTCGATACCCAGTCGCACACAACTATCTAAGCTTTAACCTAGCACATTGATGTCTTCTTTGTGTTGGTGACAGTCAAAAATGACTTGCTACCTGTGTGACACCAATATATTTGTGCACTTTACTATACTTGTCATTGTTTTAGAGTGTGTCTGAAGTTTGCTATATTTACTATGCGTTAGAGTACTGTTGTTTGTGGATTTTACTATACTGTCATTATTTAGAGTATGTCTAGAGTTTTCTATATTTGCATATGTTTAAAATGTTGCCATTCCTTGATCTTGCTATGTTTACTCTTGTTGAGTGCTCTTCATTCTAAAATGAATAGTTTAAACTTATTCACACATTATTTATTTTAGGTATTTAATCATTTCAGGCAAATCATGAGCTGGCGGTTACTATTTTCTAAAAGTTCTGGTAGGAGATGGATGCCAGTATCAAATACAGATGACACAGACTTCACTGACATGGATGATTTAATGAGGATGGCAGATGACAATTACGATGTCAGTGAGAATAACAACTGTGATAACTCCGACAGTGCACAACATGTCCATGACAGCAATCAAGATGAACCTGTGTTTCACCAACAAAGACCTCATATACTTTCAGCACCGTTATTGCCACCTTCATCATGTATGTCTGCAGAGGGCCATGAAGAGCCTGAAGTTGCTTCTAAATTGTCATGTTTTCACAGCCGACCAAAACTGGCATTTCCACAGAAAAAATGGTACCACATTGTTCTGGCCATCTTTGTCATCATTTCTTTTGTTGGCCTCAATGTAGGTCTGGGAATATACAGCCTTCTCTTCTATTATCCGGACAAGCTGGTTATTGATAAATCTGTCAAATCTTTCAGCATCCCAAACCACGATGCTTATCGTAACTTTGAGGCTTTAATGATGGCGAAAAAATACAAGTCATCTGCAGGCAGGAATCGCCGTGACACATCCACCAGAAGAGTGCAGGATGCTTTACTTGCAAAAGAAAAAGAAATGCTAAAAAATACATACTCTATATTGAAACCATTAAGGAAAAAACAAGTAGGACTTTTCCAGAGAAAGAGAAAATTACAAGATTCATCATCTCAGGGTTTTGGTTTGGGTTCTACATTTAAAAGTGTTTTTGAGCGTGTCAAAAGGTCAACTCGCAAGATCGATTGTTTCCTAGAATACCAGAGTAGAGCTCAATGGAAAATGCATGTGATATATCTAGCTTATGGTGACAACAATACGAACATGTTCACAAAGGAAAGACTGAAAACAGCACATGAGATTGAGAAACAAATTATTGAGCATCCAGATTTCCATAACTTTTGCCTCAGAGATACTGATATGGAGTGGTCTGACCCATCAATTGGAAATATGAATGGGTGTGTGCCCCTGAACTCATTACTAACATACTTCTACCCATCTAAAGATACGGAGGGAAAGGTCCATTATGATGGGCTGGGGGCAAACATTGTTGACATTGACAGTGCTCTGACCTTGGCCATGAATCAGGAGTCTTTCTATTATTATGTTGATGAGAAAATCAACAAGACTTTCCGTAAAAGTTACCTTTTGAGGTCAGAGGTTTTGTTTGGGGCACCTCTACAAGGTAAGTCCTATTTCAAAAAGAATCCAAGTCATCACTATCATCATGTACATTATCTAGGTAATAACTATGCTAAGTCTGTCATTGGAAGTAAGAAAAAAATAATATACTTGTCATAGATTTGGTAATGAGACTTTGATAATTAATGTATAAGTAAAAAGGGTAATTTATGAGTTTAGCAACACAAATTAAATCATAAATTAGATCTCCCCTAATTGTAGAGAAAAAGAGAAACAATGCAAAGGTAAAGTTCTGTAGTTAGTAACACTAAGCCAAAAATAAAATAAAATGCATTAATGATGAACATAGAGATAATTTTAGTATTTGAGATACGCTGTAGTTTTGTTGTGATGCCAGCTAAATGGAGATCACTTTAATTTATGTCGCTAAACTCGTAAATTACCGTAAAAAATATTATTGGAGGAAACAGAAACATGGCTGTACAGAAGAATGTTGAGAATATCATAGACAGCTAAAAGATGTAATGAGGATTGCTTGAATGAAGCCAGTGTACAAAGAGAATTCTTGAAGTTTCTTTAAAAAAACATGTTTATTACATTTTTGCGGCTTATTCTTTTTTATCACTATTAGATAGCAGCTCACTTCCTGGCTGTGAGAAAATTCCAGTCAGATACCAGTGGGAATTGAGATCTGCCAAGGATGACATTTCTGGATAGGACGCTGACTGCGGAAGCCAATTAAGAGTATTACATTACAGGCCATTTTTTTTAATCTCCAGGGATGGAAATAAAGGGTAAGGTTAAAAAATACTTGGAGAAGGCAGGTGGAAATAGATGGCGATGACATGGAACAATTTTTAAGAAAATAACACGAAACAAAATGGTTTGGAAAATGTTTGTTACAGACCTATGTTCCCAAGGTCGGAGCCGCGTATGCTCAGTGATTAGTGAACTGAACTACAAAGGACAAGAGGTAGGGTTCGATACCAACTGACGGCTTCCGGTTCACCCAGCCTTTAATGGGTACCGGATTTTTTTCTTGGAAAGTAAAGCGGCATGGGCGTAATACCGACCACATTACCCCAAAAATCATGTGCCGAAGGTCTGTAAAATTTATGGTCACTAACACCATATTCCCTATACGTCACTTGGCGTGACGGGGTTTACTTTACTTTTTTTTTTACTTTTATGTTCCCAAGGAGCTGAAAAGATGGAAAAGAAAAAAAGGTGGAAAGGATGCAGGCAATAGCAAAAAGTATTAGATATCAACAGTGTGGTATGGAAGGAGATGAGCAATCAAACTGATAAGGGATGCTGGAAGACGGGAATATATGGAAGGATATGATCACATATGTCAGTGAGACATGTCATCTGATGATGGTGAAAACAAAAAATGCACAATTATTCTGAGCTATCTTATCTACTTTTAGAAATAGAGGTTTGCCTGAAAGAATACCACATTACATATATTCTTTGCTGGCATTTCTGACACCCTGTTGATTTCTTTGTGTTTCCCATTTGTTGTTGGTTATGAGACAGCAATGCTAAATCAGCTGTGAAATCTAAGTCTTCAAACTGTGTCCATTGAGTCAGTTCTTATCGTGTCTTAAAGGCTGTTTCCCAAATCCATTCTGATGCCTGTAGAAATACAAAAGATGACAGTATACATCCCTGTTTAATCCCAGTTTTTATCTCGGATCTTTCTTTTAGTTGTTCTTCATTAACTATTCTGCATATTATTCCTTCTTATAAATGTTTAATGATGCATGATCCCTTCAAATAACAATAAAGACAAACAAACAAACAGAAGATCACTGAAAATCAGCACTTAACTGTGAGTCCTCTGAAGAAACCAGCTAAGAAGGTGCCATATTCCCCAGAG
This sequence comes from Megaustenia siamemsis, assembly GCA_032433765.1. Taxonomy (NCBI): domain Eukaryota; kingdom Metazoa; phylum Mollusca; class Gastropoda; order Stylommatophora; family Ariophantidae; genus Megaustenia; species Megaustenia siamemsis. Next base: position 65,203,814 of record JAVIAB010000088.1, read on the forward strand.
GTCTGGGGATCATGTGATTGTAAAGTGTCTGTTTGATGGAAGTCACCCGGAATCGTCGCCTGTGCTGCAGAGTTTTCCTTGCACAATTTCGATGCCATCCCCAGCATTAATTGCAACAATAACTCCAAAGTGAACACGTTAACATAGGGGTACTGTCCACGGCACGCACCAATACATAACAATGAAATAGCCGATAAACTGTCTGACACTGAGTGTGGTCTTACTCTCGACAAAGAGGACATCGCCAAGTTTGTTCTTCATTCCTTAAGAGAAGAGGAGAAGAACGGGTGGGACAATGATGTATATATTGAGAGACTGAGGAGTCTAAAGGTGTAAAAGGGATCTGGTTGATCCGGAGTGCTTGGTGGGAAAAGCAGATGTATCTATAAATCAACAATTTACAGGAACTGTCAGTATGCTTATGCTTTCACATGCTTGTCATGTTTCTGTATTTGACCTCAAGTTTCTAGTGAATGTTTTTAATCTTATATCTTCATCTGCTTTAGTGGCCATGTTGTTAATATACTTTTGTTTATCTGTTCTGATATACTTTTTTACTTTCCTATTTGCTGCCTTATTTTCTTTTTGTAGCTTTGTTTTTTAATTCCTTGCTTGATTGTTTTTAATGACTGCTTTCCTTTCCTTCTACTCTTAAACTTTTCTTGTTTCTGATAAGATCCTCTTCTATTTTTGAGGACTTTGGTCCGCAGTACTTTTTGCCATGTTGGTGTTGATGTCTCTTTGTTTTTTTTGTGTGTGTGCATGCATTATTTAATATTCTCTAACCTTCTGCCAGCCGCTATTAAGAGTTGAAGTGTATCCTCCAGCTCTGTCCTGAACGCTTCTTCTTCTGCTTTATTAACATATATTTCAGGAAGTTTGTGTTATATCTCCTGCCTCTTGCTAATATGTTTCCATTCAGTTTGTTTCAATTTTAGTTTTAATCTGATAACTAGTAGCTGATGGTCTGTTGCCACTTCTGTCCCTGATATCTTGTTGTGATTTCCTGAACTTTCTAGTTATATAAATGTCAATGATCTAATTTTAAGTTGTCACGTGGTACTACAGTAACTTTATTGATTTTTGTGTGGGGAAATATGCTACCTCAGATAACCAAGTTGTTATTGGCATGTTGGTTTACTAATTCTCTTTATTATCATTCTAATTCTATTGACCTTTCGAGCCGTAACCGGCCCATAGGGCTTAGACCAAGATACACCTTCTCCTATATGAATTTTGTTCTAGCAGTTTTCTTTTAAAGATATTTTATCAAATCTCGCCATCTGTCTCTGTTCTGTGCAAGCAGTTCTATCTCATTGAGGGAGCCGATTCCTGCTGCTCTTGCCTCTCTCATCAATGTTCTTCTCAGTGTCTCCCTGGGTCTTCCTCTTTTTCTTTTACCTGTTGTTTCCCATATGAGGGCTTGCTTTGCTATTCGATTATTATCTCTTCTCATCACATGTCCAACGTATGACCATCGTCTTTTCTTTATTACTGAAGATATTAGTGGTTGATTGGCGATTTCTCTAATTTCCTCGTTTGTTTTGAATTCGTTCCATTCTATACCAAGTATTTTCCTTAGACATTTATTTTCGAATGCGTTCAACTTTGTTTCTATATCTCTTGTTGTTTTCCAGCTTTCACACGCATACGTAAGGGTTGATAGTACATTTGATTTGAATAGCCTAAGTTTTGTGTTTGTGCTAATGAGTTTTGATTTCCACAACTTTTCAAGGCTTCTGAAAGACATTGCTGCTTTAGCCAGTCTGATTCTAATTTCTTTGCTCGTATCCCTTCTCGATCAATGTGACTTCCAAGATAGATGAAGTGATCGGTTATTATCATTCCTCTCTCTAATTTTGTTGAACTCCATTATGTTCCCAATCCCAGCATTGAAGTCCTCAATAAAACGATTGAAGACACATATATAGTAATTTTTAAGGATAGTCATAAAAAATATTAATTTATGGTGGATTAATATTTTGTTGTTTCATTCTTATATTTTGTGGGTAATATTCATATTGATCCCTTTCTTCTTCTCCTTCACAACAATCCTGCTATTCTGAGACCTCCTCGGCAGTATTTTCTGTGCTATTTCATTAGCATAAAGCTACATTTTATATAGGTGCTGCAGTCTCCTCCCTTTAACGTTCTCAGTACAGCAGCATGTCCCATGTCTTCTCTCGGTAATCTTTCCTGAATATGTTCCTCCGACGTTGCTAATTCCAAGTAAAGTTAGGTTGTAATTTTTTTCATTCCCACTTAAACATATAAAGCTTTTCTGGCTTCAAACACTGAACATTCCATGTTCTAATGGTGATGTGTGATCAGGTTGAAATAGTGGTAATGTATAGGATGTGTAGCTTCAAGACACATCTTGCTTTCATCACACTAAATCATAGTGATGAAGGTCCTGCCTCTCCCTGGACTTGTTCCTTATCATTTCTTGCTGATGCTCATGTTGCTTGACCTATTCCCTATCATGAGTTCTTGCTGGTGCTGTTGTTGTTGGACTTGTTTCTTATCATGAATTCATGCTGATGCTGTTGTTGCTGGACCTATTCCCTATCATGAGTTCTTGCTGATGCTGTTGTTGTTGGACTTGTTTCTTATCATGAGTTCTTGCTGATGCTGTTGTTGTTGGACTTGTTTCTTATCATGAATTCATGCTGATGATGGTGTTGCTGGACTTGTTCCTTATGTTGCTGGACTTGTTCCTTATCATGAGTTCATGCTGATGATGGTGTTGCTGGACTTGTTCCTTATCATGAGTTCATGTTGATGATGTTGTTGCTGGACTTGTTCCTTATCATGAGTTCTTGCTGCTGCTCTTACTGGATTTGTTTCTTATCATGAGTTCATGCTGATGATGGTGTTGCTGGACTTGTTCCTTATCATGAGTTCATGTTGATGATGGTGTTGCTGGACTTGTTCCTTATCATGAGTTCTTACTGATGCTGTTGTTACTGGACATGTTCCTTATCATGAGTTCTTGCTGCTGCTGTTGTTACTGGACTTGTTCCTTATCATGAGTTCTTGCTGATGCTGTTGTTACTGGACTTGTTCCTTATCATGAGTTCTTGCTGCTGCTGTTGTTACTGGACTTGTTCCTTATCATGAGTTCTTGCTGATGATGTTGTTGCTGGACTTGTTCCTTATCATGAGTTCTTGCTGATGCTGTTGTTACTGGACTTGTTCCTTATCATGAGTTCTTGCTGATGCTGTTGTTGCTGGACTTGTTCCTTATCATGAGTTCTTGCTGATGCTGTTGTTACTGGACATGTTCCTTATCATGAGTTCTTGCTGATGCTGTTGTTACTGGACTTGTTCCTTATCATGAGTTCTTGCTGATGCTATTGTCACTGGACTTGTTCCTTATCATGAGTTCTTGCTGCTGCTGTTGTTACTGGACTTGTTCCTTATCATGAGTTCTTGCTGATGATGTTGTTGCTGGACTTGTTCCTTATCATTAGTTCTTGATGATGCTGTTGTTACTGGACTTGTTCCTTATCATAAATTCTCGCTGTCTTGACAGATTTGTCTAATCCCATTTACAGGGCTTAGAACCACCAGCTTTCATTGTTTGATATTTGTTAAGTGCTGTTTTGTTTATTGAATTATGTTTCTTAACTCCTTTTTTTTTTTAATGGCTGAGTGATTCATGGGAATTGCCAACATCTGTGACGATGTAAGTTAATTTGTTATTTTGCAGCACCCATGGTGAGACTATATTATCCTGCTACTATAAAATGTAATTATTACTACTTTCTGCCTTCAAGTTTATACCTGATGAAATAGCCCCTCAGTCTCCTCACATGCTACCTCACTGGTGGTGATTGATAGGAAGGAGTTTTTACCTCACATATACACCATTTTTACCTCACATGTACACCATTTTTACCTCACATGTACACCATTTTTACCTCACATGTACACCATTTTAACCTCACATGTACACCATTTTTACCCATGTACACCATTTTTACCTCACATGTACACCATTTTTACCTCACATGTACACCATTTTTACCTCACATGTACACCATTTTTACCTCACATGTATACCATTTTTACCTCACAAGTACACCATTTTTACCTCACATGTACACCATTTTTACCTCACATGTACACCATTTTTACCTCACATGTACACCATTTTTACAGCACATATACACTATTTTTACCTCACATGTACACCATTTTTACCCCACATGTACACCATTTTTACCTTACATGTACACCATTTTTACAGCACATATACACTATTTTTACCTCACATGTACACCATTTTTACCCCACATGTACACCATTTTTACCTCACATGTACACCATTTTTACAGCACATATACACTAGTTTTACATCACATTTACACCACTTTTACCCCACATGTACACCGTTTATGCAGATATAATCATCAAAGTGGTGACTTTGAGGACATGTATATCATTTCTTTGTTTACTTGGCTAAGGATCTGTTATGATAACCTTTAGCTAATAATTAGGTTAATGTGTACATTGGGAAGGAGACAACAGAGATGAGATAATATCTCTTGTGAGCATACAAAACTGTACACATAAGAGGAAGCACAAGCTTTGCTAGGTTTTTATCCCTTCCCTTTTTTCCCCTCTTCTCTCTTTTCCTCCCTCTTCTCCATTTTCTCTCTTAATGTGCCTACCCATCCACCCATCTTCCTCTGTCAATAATATAAAACTAGCTACTTGTTATTCTTGTTAGATTTACTCCACAGCTTGTTCATTGTTTTGTCTACAGGATACAAACTATAATGCTATATGTGTTATGTGTCTGTAGGCTACTCATGTTTAAGTGACTCTAAGAAGGACCAGGATGAGAAGTTCAAGGATTTTGTTGTGACATACATCAACCTTCTTTCTAAATCCTCCACAGAGTAAGTTTGGCTAATCTCATCTTTATGGTTGCTTTAGTTTGTGAAACCCTGTATGAGAATATCAGTATGAGAAACCCTGAATATGAAACCCTGTATGAGAAACCCTGTATGTGAAACCCTGAATGTGAAACCCTGAATGTGAAACCCTGTACAAGAAACACTGTATGAGAAAGTCAGTATCAGAAACCCTGAATGTGAAACCCTGTATGAGAAAGCCTGTATGTGAAACCCTGAATGTGAAACCCTGTATGAGAAACCCTGCATGAGAAAGCCTGTATGAGAAACCCTGTATTACATACACTGTATGAGAAAGTATAAAAATCAACTGACATTATGCCATTTTTTTTCTCTCTTGTTAAGATATTTTACATTTTATTTTGAAGAGGATACAGATGTTATTTTTCTGTTTTCTGTTATTTTTTACAAAGGTTATGTTTTTCATTTCAATTTCCAGCAAGGTACATGTCTTATATGGTGGCAATGAGATATTTGACTACGAAGTATCAACATCATTTTGGAGCGACGTACGTCTGGCTATTATCTCACTTGTGGCTATATTTGTGCTAATGCTGGTGCTGTCACTGTCAGTATACCTGACCATTGTTGGAGTTGTTATCATTGCCATCAGTTTCCCTATTTCTCTGTTTTTTTATCGAGTTGTTTTTGGAATTAATGCTCTTGGAATACTGAATGGTGCTGCAGCATTTGTGATAATTGGCATAGGTAAGTCACGGGGAATATGTTTATAAGGTAGTGTGTGCATGATAGTTGTGTATGTCTAAAAAAGAAAACACCAGGAGGCCCGGTTGTCTAGACGTAAGACATTGGCCTTTGAACAGGAAAGTCTTAGATTTAAAGTCTGCCACAGGTGGTGGGAATTTTTCACTTTGAACTGTGGTTTCCTTGTGGCTTTACCCACCTCTGGTCTCTGGGTAGTGCGATCTGATGTTTAGTCTATCCCTCTCAGATAAGGACCAAACAAAAAAATAAAAAAAGGTCCCATGTTTATAATGTACACATTAAAGAACCCTTGGCAGTTAAAAGTCTAAAAGAGTAGGCCAAAATGGCTGATGCCCTGGCAAAAATTGTAAGCAGATTTATCCTTCGGCGGGTGTGTCAAACCAAAGGGCACAGATAGCACAGCTTTGCTGTAAACTAACAACAAGGTACATCCTTGCCCACTTAACAGAAAAATCAGATTTCTGCTGATGAGGATTAGAGACATGATGTATGACCAGGGGTTATTAAAATATCCAAAAACATACACTGGTATAGAGCAGCTAAACTAATAAAAAGACAAGATAAACTACAATTCGGTTGAAAAGCCTTCATCAAGTATAACAAACAAAGTGAAATTTCCTGTTTATTTGTTTGTTTTTATTTATTTTTTGACGGTTCATGTGAGTGTGCGCGCTTTCTATTTGATGTTAATCACTTTGCTTCTTTTGATTCATTGCATTTTGTTATAATTTCCTTCTTTCATCACTTATTATTGTTGTTACACTATTGAACGCGTCAAAAAATGGCGGTTTGTTTACGCCGGTCTGTTGTCAAGGACGCGTAAGTAATTTAATTTGTAGAAAGCTCACAGTGTTTCCGCGTGCTGCTGAGCAAGTTACTGGAGCTGGCCAGTTTATAACGTGGAACGGGTTCTAGGCCGTGCGACTGAGCAAGTGCACGTGAGTCTAGGCCATCCAAAGCAACAACGTTCATCTTTAAAGACGACGGTAAGAAGTGTAAGTTTTCAGATGCAGCCCAAACTACATCATCGAAGAAGGAAAACACGACGGGGCAAGAGGGGTGGCACTAAACTATCAAAGTGTGAGAGGCTAGGCCTAAAGTATGTGCGCGTTACTTATTGGAATTGTGGGTCCATTAATCAACGACGGCCCATTCTTGATAAGCTACTGTGCGGCGCCGATATAATGGTTTTGCAAGAAACTCTTCTTGGTGACAGGACAGTAAGTACTCCTGGCTTTCATTGCTTTTACAATAGACGACACCTTGGGCAGGCCATCCTTGTGCGCAACAATATGGTGGCAGCTGAGGTTGATATGTCTGCGTGGAACAATGCAGAATTGCAGGTACATGCGGTTAGGGTGCAGACCCCAGTTCATTTCGTGATTGTTAATGTGTATGCCTGTAATGGGCAGGTGAACACACAACAATGGCAGAATCTCTTCGAGTTCGATGAAGAGAATGTCATTTTCTGCGGAGACTTTAATGCTAGAGGAGACCAGTGGGGCAACGTCATAACCAACAAGCAGGGAGAAGACCTAGAGAACGCACTGGTATCGGCCGATTTAGTGTGCTTGAATGATGGAAGGGCAACAAGAATGGCCACTCGAACAGGGGACTCTGATAGTGTCATAGACCTGGCACTGGTGTCTTCCACCTTCGCACCGGTTTGCAGGTGGAGTGCACTGGGGTTCCATGGAAGTGATCACTATCCATGTGTCCTCCTAATTGAGAAAAGCGGAAATAAACGCCAGAGAAGAAAGCTCCACACATTCAACTACGAGAAAACAGACCAGGACGTCATTAGCAAAATCAGACATAGGAAACAGAGCGCCCCTCGTAGGAGGCAGGAGAGATGGACGCAGCCACCCTGGTGGAACGTAGATGTCGAGGAAGCTTGGCGGAGCAAGAGACAAACGGTCAAGACATGGCAGAAAGCCAGAAGGTATGGTAGAACACAACCTGAGCTCTTGAAGCGTCTGAAAGTAGAGGTCGACCAAAAAATGATGCACTTTAAACTATGCGCTAAGCAGGCTAAGGATGCCAAATGGAATGACTTCTGTAAAAAAGTGTGCTCAGAAAAATCGCTAGCCACATTCTGGCGCCTTCATCAGTGCATGAATGGCACACCACGACACAGAGGTATACCAGACTTTCAGAGCACAGACCAGATATGGCACAAATCTGATGAGAGCAAAGGGAAGGCCCTGCTTGCCCGCTACATTGAGCAGACGGACCAAAGAAATGAGGCTGTAAGAATGAGGATACGGGGATCTTTGTCAAATTTGTGTGAGGATGTAGGGCTGGAAGAAGATCTCACAATCACAACCGATACCATTCGCGCGACACTTAAAAGGTCACACAACACTGCTCCTGGTCCAGATGGTGTTCGGTATGATGACATAGGCGATTTAGCTGATGACGACTTGACAACACTGGCCAATGAGTTTAATGCCAGTATTCGGAGTGGCCAGATTAAGGAGGAGTGGCTACACAGCTACTTACTACCGCTACCGAAGCCAAACAAGGACCATTCTCAGATCAGTGCCTACAGAATCATCACAATGCAGAATACTGCGGGCAAGCTGCTGGAGAAAATAGTTGCCCGTGTCCTCACGTGTCGCCTTGAACAGAAACGCGTATTCCCATCCACACTCGGAGGTTATAGATATAACAAAGAGACATGGCTCAATGCGGCAGTATTTGCCTATGACGTCTTCGAAGGCTTCCACAGACGAGAGGAGACATGTGCTGCTGCTATAGATCTGGAGGATGCATACAACAGGGTACCATTTGAATATCTCATGCATATGCTTCTCAAACTGGCGGTGAACCCCTTCCTCATAAGATGGATCGCCGCGGCACTGTTTCAGAGGAAGGTGATACTCAGATGTGGAAGTTGGTCTTCCGAGCCAACATCCATTTGTCCTGGGCTGCCACAAGGCTCACCATTGTCACCAGTTCTATTTAATGTGTACACAATAACGATCACGGCCCAACAGCTGGATGGGAGGGGAAGAACTATGACTTTTGCTGATGATATTCTGGTATATCGACAGGGAAGAGACAGACGGGGAATCGCCTCCACAATGCAAGACGAACTCGATCGCATTTCTTCCTGGTGTGGGGTTTCAGGTGCCTTGGTTAATCCTAATAAAGCATCAGTTTCATGGTTCTCCCTTAACAATCATATCGTTAATACGACCACACCGGTAGTACGAATGGGAGCTGATGAGGTGACCAGGGACAAGTTGATGACATACCTCGGAGTTAAGTTTGATCGCAGCCTGTGTTTTCGGGACCACGTTGACCATGTGATAACAAAATCCCGCAAAGGATTAGCCGCCTTGAAGGTCATGGCAGCTGCCAACATCGAGCAGAGGCTACTTACTCTTCTGTTCCAGGGATTAGTCCTCGCACCAATCGAGTATGCCCTGGCCATTCTTACTGTCAGTACGACTCAAATTGATAGGCTGGAGAAAATACAAAATGAAGCCATGCGCATTATCCTGGGATGTACGAGGGACACTCCCTGTGTGGCAATGAGGTATCTTCTTGACTTTCCAACCATGGATGACAAAATCAAGATCTGGAGAGCACGAGCATACCTGAAGATTAGTACAGATACAGAGCATCCATTGCACCACGTGCTCAACACAGAGAAAGGTACCAGGCTAAAAAGAGGCAAATCATGGGTGGGCCGAGCAGAAGATGTCATCAAACAGGTCCAATATCAGCGTTGGTGAGGAGTGGATACCGGTGCCTACGTCATTCAAGGGGACTTTCTCATGTATTGTCACACTCGACAGGAAAAGTAGGGAACAGAACCCAGTCGTGGTTAATGCTGAGGTCAACGGTCTCATCTGCGATAACACCGATGAGAAAGATGCAGTCATCTATACAGACGGATCTGTAAGACGACACGAAAAAAGTGCATGGGCATTTACAGCACGTTCGGCAGGCAGAATAGCCAAGGAAGACAGTGGTGCATACGCCATGACCACGAGTAGCATGACAATGGAGGTGATGGCAGTGACCAAGGCATTCAAATGGTTAGAGTCACAAGACTACATCCACGCATGTATACTGAGTGATTCGATGAGCATGATAAAAAAAGTGGAGGCGGGCTTTGTACGCATGCAATGGGTAGAGTCGTTGCAGAAATCCAAAATACGTAAGGTCACCTTTGTCTATGTCCCTGGACATGCGGGAGTACGGGGAAATGAGAGAGCGGACAGGTTGGCTAGCTGCGCTGTCGTTGAGGACGGGCAACCGATGGATCGGGCGGACGTCATCAATGCACTCCGAGATGTGGGAAGAGCACAGGACTTCGACAAACACAGATCAACGTCGCTTCTTCGGATGATGGAAATGGGAGTTAAGATGGGCACAGCCAGAAATGAGAAACTTGGTGGCCGTGTAAGAAGACTTATCAACCAACATAGAACTGGAGTCGTCAGTCGCTGGACACTGAGGGAATTGCTGAGGAGGGGATCTGAGCACCTATGGACATGTTCGGAGTGCAATGATGATGACCCGCAAATAACTCAATAACTCAATAACTCAAACAAACTATACAAATTACACACATAAATCCAAACTAGAAAACACAACACAGATCTAAAAAATGGCAGAAAAAAACAATAGCCAGGATTTACATAGAGTCTGGTTAAAAGATAAATGGACAATAGGGCAGGTAGAATATTCTCTGCAGCTATACTCGCAGCCCCACATAGTATTTAATATTTTATATATGTGATATTTGTGCTTATCTTCATAATTACAATATAGAGATTGTCATAGAATCTCTAATGCAGTATGATTGTGATGTATCTCTTTCCTGACATAGGCCATAGAACATTTGTAGGTGATAGAGCTGTTTTCAGCTTTTTTTCTTTCTTTAGCTTTGTATATTAGTTTGGTATTCATGATGACTTGGTCATGTAAGAAGAGTGGCAAACAATTGTATTTCCAAACAAATATTGTATGGTGAACTTAGAGAAAGAGACTAAAGGACAGACCAGTGTTGAGATATAAGGATGTTTGCAGGACTTCCTTGAGGGAATTCTCTATCAGTGAAAGAAACTGGGAAGATCTAGCTACAGATCATAGCACATGGAGAACAAAAATAAAAAAACGGCACAGCAACATTCGAAGCTCCGTTGAAATCAAATTCAGACAACAAAAGGAGGAGAAAGGAGATGAGGCCAGACACTACGAATATATCTTGTTCATTCTGTGGTCAAATCTGTCTATCCAATATTGGCAGATTCAGCCATGAGAGAAGCTGTTCAGTAAAACAGCATCCAGCATAAGACACTAATATTTTACCAAACTACTGACTTATCTTTGGGTGTCCGGTTAGCGCAATCGATAGGCGGTTGGCTTACCACGGCAACAGCCGGGGTTCGTAATCCTGGCGAGGACACCTGGGTTTTACTAATTCCCTAAAAATTAGTAGGAGCCGTGATAGCTCAGTGGTTAGTGAACTGGACTACTACGGACAAGGGGTAGGGTTCGATCCCAACCGACGGCTCCGGGTTCACCCAGCCTTAAATGGGTACCGGATTCTTTCTGGGAAAGTAAAAGCAGCACGGGCGTAATACTGACCACATTACCCCAAAAAAATCATGTGCTGAAGGTCTGTAAAATATAAGGTCACTAACACCATATTTCCCTATACGCCACTTGGCGTGACGGGGGTACTTTACTTTTTTTACTTACTGACTTATCTTGATTGCTTGCTACCAACAGTTTGTCAAGATGCCAAAGGCCATATATATATCTATCTATTGACCTTTCGAGCCGTAGCCGGCCCATAAGGCGTAGACCAAGATACTCCCTCTCTTATCTGAATTTTTGTTCTAGCAGTTTTCAATTCTTTTAAAGATATTTTATCAAATCTCGCCATTTGTCTCTGTTCTCTGCAAGCAGCTCTATCTCATTGAGGGAGCCGATTCCTGCTGCTCTTGCCTCTCTCGTCAATGTTCTTCTCAGTGTCTCTCTGGGTCTTCCTCTTTTCCTCTTACCTGTTGTTTCCCACATGAGGGCTTGCTTTGCTATTCGGTTATTATCTCTTCTCATCACATGTCCAACATATGACCATCGTTTTTTCTTTATTATTGAAGATATTAGTGGTTGATTGGCGATTTCTCTAATTTCCTTATTTGTTTTGAATTCATTCCACGCTATACCAAGTATTTTCCATATGCATTTATTTTCGAATGTATTCAACTTTGTTTGTATATGTCTTGTTGTTTTCCAGCTTTCGCACGCATACATAAGGGTTGATAGTACATTTCATTTGAATAGTCTAAGTTTTGTGTTTGTGCTGATGAGTTTCGATTTCCACAACTTTTCAAGGCTTCTGAAAGACAATGCTGCTTTCATATGTATATATATATATATATATATATATATATATATATATATATATATATATATATATATATATATATATATATATATATATATATATAAAAAGTAAAGTACCCCCGTCACGCCAAGTGGCGTATAGGGAATATGGTGTTAGTGACCATAAATTTTACAGACCTTCGGCACATGATTTTTTGGGGTAATGTGGTCGGTATTACGCCCGTGCCGCTTTACTTTCCCAGAAAAAAATCAGGTACCCATTTAAAGCTGGATATATATATATATATATATATATATATATATATATATATATATATATATATATATATATATATATATATTGACTCAACTGAAATATGTTCTCTCTCAGGATTAAGAGCCCATGTAAGTTAAAATTGTACACGTACATAAATCTTTGACATATCTTCATAGGAAAACAATAGCTTTGTTGTTCCATAAAGGATGCCCTGCAACATAAATGTCCAAGTGGATTGGAGTATTCAACTTCAGCGTATGAGGTCACAATATTTGGAGGTCTGAAAGGAAACAGGGCAGCTTCCTCAGCTCAATGAGTCAAGAACCCATTACTTTCTCAGCTGGAATGTGTTGTGCTGGAGTTGAACTGCTGTCACTTTATTGACACAAAAAAAAACAGCAAATTTCATCTGTAACATACTTCAGAAGGTACTCCTTGTTGATTGACTAGAGAAAAATGTTGGCTCACATGGTTGTTGGCAATATGTTACTTTTGAGAGAAGCTAAATTTGATGTTCATTTAGGAGACTTTGTTGATAGTTCTTGATGCTTTCTCCTTACACACCTAGAGTCAGCAGTTTATTGGAAGTTGTTGATACTTTCTCTATACAAACATAGAGTCAACAGTTTGTTGGAAGTTGAGCATATCATTACTCAGTGAAGCATTTCTAGCTTGCTTCTAGTTTGACCTGTGCTTGCTACACACTTTTCTAATCAACTATTTTCATGCCCAGCATTCTCACCTTAGCAAATGATGTCTTTGTAACATAGGAAGGCTAATGACAGGCACACATGGTCTAAATAATGCAATGTAGATATGATTATGACTTGTCACCTGAAATTTGCACTGTTCATCAAGGATCCAGCTAAAAGAATGTTTGCTTATCTCTCTTTCAGGTGTGGATGATGTGTTTGTATACATGAACATCTACCGACAAGCAGACAACATCAAAGACCCTGTCAAAAGAATCCTGTACACAGTCAAGACAGCAGGCGTGGCCACATTCTTTACCTCTTTCACCACAGCTGCAGCATTTGCTGCCAATATAGCATCATCTGTAAGTCTCATTGTTCTTTTGGGTTGTTAGTTTGTCAAGTTCTCTGTCAACTTTGGTGGATGTGAAATTTAACCTCTAGAGCTGGCTTGTGTGGAGTTTTTGCTGTGAAGTTTGTCCACATTTGATGTGTCTGTGATATTTTTTTTTCAAGTTGTTGGATAATTTTCTGGGAAGTGAAAGCAGCCTGGCATGATAGTGATCATATCACCCAAAATGTGCCATTGGTTATGAAACAAGGTGGTCACCATATTCCCCAGACACCCAGAAAAGTGTAGTGGAAACCTTTATTCTGTACTACTTCAGTATTGTTCACTTGGCCACTTGTGTCAGTCAGTGGCTGGATAGTGGGGGTTGCATGAAGGTCAGTGACAGCTTAAATGACCAAATATATACTCCATGCATCTTGAATTATTTGGTAGATTGTTTTGTATGTATATTTTATTGTTTATGCATGTGTGTATATGAGTGCAGACGTGGTGTAGTAAGACCAGCATGAAAAGAAAGTAGATGAGCAAAGTCTGGTGAAGTTTTGTCAGAAATATTTCAAGTTTCACTCAATGGTGAATAAGTTCCATGGTGACTCATCTGAGGGAAATACTGACATGTAAAACTCATAATAAACAGTGTCCAATGGCCTCTCTCCCTTCTCTGTTATGTAAAGTAAAAGTAAAGTACTCCCGTCACGCCAAGTGGCGTATAGGGAATATGGTGTTAGTGACCATACATTTACAGATTTTCAGCGCATGATTTTTCGGGTAATATGGTTGGTATTATGCCCATGCCGCTTTACTTTCCCAGAAAAAAATCAGGTACCCATTAAAGGCTGGGTGAACCAGAAGCTGTCGGTTGGGATCGAACCCTACCTCTTGTCCTTTGTAGTCCAGTTCACTAACCACTGAGCTATCGTGGCTCCCCGATCTCTGTTATGTGGCAATATAAAAATATTAAACATTACCAGGAAATATTAATTCTTTTGCAGAATGTTTGTTAAATGTTTTAGTGTGTTTTTTGTAAATTGTTTTGTTTCACTCTTTGTTGTGTTTTGTTACACTGTCATTGTGTAAATGCCTTATTGTGTACAGTATTTTTATGTTTACAAGCAATTGGACTAATAGAGGTGACCTATATATGGTTTCATAGAAGAACGTTGTATCATTGTTGATATTGAACGGTGTATGGAAATACATTTGAAGATTACAAATGATTGTTACAGGTATTCAGTTATAATAGAAAATTGGTAATGAGTACAGGAAGAGAATGAAACAAACATTTTCCTTGGCATTTTATGAATAAGATAATAGTGGAGTGTCTTGTTGCAAAAATACACAATTCCTGCTACAAGATTCAGATTTTAGTAACAACTACAAAATACTTAATGAATTACCACTGAGACATGGAATGAGGGAAGCAGAGAAATTGATGAACAAAGTTACATACATGGAATTGGTGGAACTATTATTGTTTATGATGATGATCATGATGGAGATGGGAATATCCATGTTCCATGACACTAGGAGGTAGATAATACCCCCAACCTTAGAGACTTGACTAAACATCAATCTTTACACCTTGATAAATGAAGTCAATTAAGGAGTTATGAACTCTTGACAGTTGTTATACGTGACCAGTATTATCTTGTGTCACCTTAAGTTGTTATATGTGACCAGTATTATCTTGTGTCACCTTAAGTTGTTGTATGTGACCAGTATTATCTTGTGTCACCTTAAGTTGTTGTACGTGACCAGTATTATCTTGTGTCACCTTAAGTTGTTGTATGTGACCAGTATTATCTTGTGTCACATTAAGTTGTTGTATGTGACCAGTATTATCTTGTGTCACCTTAAGTTGTTGTATGTGACCAGTATTATCTTGTGTCACCTCAAGCTGTTGTATATGACCAGTATTATCTTGTGTCACCTCAAGCTGTTGTATATGACCAGTATTATCTTGTGTCACCTCAAGCTGTTGTATATGACCAGTATTATCTTGTGTCACCTCAAGCTGTTGTATATGACCAGTATTATCTTGTGTCACCTCAAGCTGTTGTATATGACCAGTATCATCTTGTGTCACCTCAAGTTGTTGTATGTGACCAGTATTATCTTGTGTCACCTCAATTTGTTGTATGTGACCAGTATTATATGGTGTCACCTCAATTTGTTGTATGTGACCATACTATTTTGTGTCACCTCAATTTGTTGTATGTGACCAGTATTATCTTGTGTCACCTCTATTTGTTGTATGTGACCAGTATTATCTTGTGTCACCTCAATTTGTTGTATGTGACCAGTATTATTTTGTGTCACCTCAAGTTGTTGTATGTGACCAGTATTATCTTGTGTCACCTCAAGCTGTTGTATGTGACCAGTATTATCTTGTGTCACCTGAAGTTGTTGTATGTGATGTATCGCTGTCCCTCTGAGGACCCCTCTTCCTCTGACCCCTTCTCCCACCCCTGTACTCTTCTTTCTATTTCACCTCTTTGTTTGTCTGCTCCCAATCTATCCTTTCTCCCCCTATCCACTTGCAGTAATCCCTCATCTTGCCTTCTACATTCTTAACCCCCCCCCCCCCCTTCCTTGTCTCTGCGGACTACCTATATGTCAATCTCCTCTGTATCACTATAGAACTCTCCTCCTCTGGTGTATACTTCCTACTCCCCTTAATATATACACTCCTTGTATTCTCTATTCTCTTGTGTCACCACTTCTCTACCCTCACTATTCCAGTAAACACCCCCCCCCCTCTCGATGTCTACTCTTAGCTCTCTTCTAGGACTCCACTTGTCTGTTCATCAGCCACTCTGACTCTACCTCTCTTTTTTGTATCACCTTCAGTCTCTCCGTTTCCCAACTTCTCTACCTCTCTAGGCACTACTTCCTGCGTACCATCCCTCTATTACTCCACTTCTTTCTGACTCCCTCTCTATCTATTCACTCCTGACCCACCACCTCTCCTCCTATCCACTTTTCCCATACTTGATTCTTACCCTTCTTATTCATCCTGTGGTTATTATTTCCTCCCTCTCCCTACCTCTCTATTCATCCATTTTTAGCCAACCCATAGACTATCTCTCTTGCTCATCTCCCAGTTTACCCCCTGCCTTTTGTTTCACCCCTTCTTCGATTCCTCTGGTTTGGATTACCCCCTCCTGCTAGGTCCTAGTAGTTTTATGAGGCCAATTATCTTCTCCTTCTTCCACTCTTTGTCTGCTCGCAGACATGCCTTACCCGAGCTATTGTTTTAGTTTCTATTTATTTCGCCCGTGTTTTCACACTAGTCTGGCTGATTCGCCATTTCATCTCCCCCCTAATAAACCCCCCTCTGCCCCTATAAATTGTTTTCCCACGATCTCTTTCTCGTGTTCTTCTGTCACGTGATGCTCTCTAGGCAGTGTCATACATAAAGTCATTCACTCGAATTCCTTCACGGCGTACAGACAAGTAGTGTTTGAGCTAAGTGATTTTCATATACATTTTACGATACATTATTCACTTCATTTTTCTAATCTTTCTATTTTACATATCTCGACGCTCATCCTACCTCCCCTCATGTAGCCTTCTTTCTTATTTCAACATCCTACTTTCTTCTTTTCTGTCCACCTCTCCATTCACCTGATCATCTAACATGTAGTTATAGATAATTGTGCTTCATCGTTTGTTGTTGTTGTCCCTGTATTCTGAAGAAAACCACAGGCCGAAACATCAGTATTGTGCTGTGTTCCTTCCTTGTAAAGCTATCACCATACCTTGGAGTGTTTAACACTCCCCACCACTGGCTCCTTGTATGTGACCAGTATTATCTTGTGTCACCTCAAGTTGTTGTATGTGACCAGTATTATCTTGTGTCACCTCAATTTGTTGTATGTGACCAGTATTATCTTGTGTCACCTCAAGCTGTTGTATATGACCAGTATTATCTTGTGTCACCTCAAGCTGTTGTATGTGACC
Source organism: Megaustenia siamemsis (assembly GCA_032433765.1). NCBI lineage: Eukaryota > Metazoa > Mollusca > Gastropoda > Stylommatophora > Ariophantidae > Megaustenia > Megaustenia siamemsis. The sequence continues at coordinate 65,221,097 of JAVIAB010000088.1, forward strand.
AATATTATGTTGTGTCACCTCAATTTGTTGTATGTGACCAGTATTATCTTGTGTCACCTCAAGCTGTTGTATATGACCAGTATTATCTTGTGTCACCTCAAGATGTTGTAATGACCAGTATTATCTTGTGTCACCTCAAGCTGTTGTATGTGACTAGTATTATCTTGTGTCACCTCAAGCTGTTATATGTGACTAGTATTATCTTGTGTCACCTCAAGCTGTTGTATGTGACCAATATTATGTTGTGTCACCTTAAGATGTTGTATGTGACTAGTATTATCTTGTTTCACCCTCAGATACCTGCGGTCTATGAGTTTGGCCTGTTTATGGCTCTCATTGTCTCCTCATGCTGGTTATCTGTGTTTGTCATGATGCCACCCACCCTGTACCTGCACGCCTGCTTTATTGAGCCTGTAGAAAAGTTCCTCCTCTCGTAAGTAATGTTTCTATTTTAAGAACCTCATGTCATTTTTATTTATTCATTTTCTACTTAAAGCTTCAGTCAGTACATAATAAAGCATATCTTGTTTTTCCTGATCCTATAAATGGTGCTTCATTTATTTTCACAATGACTTTTAATTTGCCAAGTCTATTTTTAAAAGAATGAACGAAGCTACACTTTAATTTCTTACACGATGAAAAACGTGAAGCAAAAAATGTGAAACTCAGTGAATTGGGCAGAGGTAATAATAGCATGAAAGAGTACAATCTTCTCACCTCAAAATTGTATGGATTACTAGTTTAATAATTCACTCCCTGGCTATATTATATATGTTGCAGGACATCTTTGACATTATTATATAAATATCGGTGGGGGCTGAATTAATGTTATAGTCTTTACTTATTTTTGTGTCCATCTAAATAGTGTATGTCCATATTCAGCTATAAATTTCCTTCATTACTAAAATACCTTTTTATAAATGATATGTGTCATTTTAAAGGTAATTACTACTAAAAAGCTAACTTGCAGGACAAATACAAACATGGAGACTGTTTTATTGTTTCTGTTATCAAGTATAGTAAAAGTGTAACCAGGCAACTGCTGAAATTTGGAATAAAGCTCAACTTGAGTAGAAGGAGTTAGAATGAGAGGTGTGTCTAACCTGAAAGCTACTGGAACCATTAGTTTTTTGTTATCTTTTTGGAAGAATGAATGCCTGTTGGTTTGCTCCAAGTGCACTAATTCTGACAGCCAAGAGAAACAGTGCATGAGCTGGAGCAGCAACACTTGTGAGCTGACTGCTAACATCAGTGAAGGGAGATTGATTGTAATCTTAGCACAGTTTTGTTCTGCAGCTAAATAATGCACTCTACAAGATCTATCAGCAATAAACTGTGATGCTGCAGGTTCTACAATATTCATGGGAATGATGAGACTGACAAGATGGCAAGGGAGGGTGGTAAATTATACCAGACAGAGAAGGGTACCAGCTGTGAAGAGTTCTAGAGGTTTGTCAGGAATAAATAGGAGATAAGCACAGATAGAAATCCAAAAAAATTAGATTAAATACAAAAAAATTGTCATCTCAAATGTTAAGTCGGTCCTATTATATGGCTGTGAAACATGGAGAACAACAAAATTGACAATCAGGAAGATGCAGACTTTGATTAATGGATGCTTACGCAGAATAAAAAGATGGAAATGGCAGGACAAAATCACTAACATAGAATTATTGAAATGTACCAGTCAAATACCAGTGGATAAAGAGATACAGCGAAGAAGATAGCGCTGGATAGGACACACACTACGGAAGCCAACTGAGAGTATTACAGAACAGGCCCTTTTTTGGAATCCCCAGGGGAAAAGACAAAGAGGAAGACCAAGGAATTCTTGGAGATGACAGATAGAAGCAGAGATAAAGATGATGGGGATAACATGGAATTATATTTTAAAGAATGGCAAAAAACAGAACGACTTGGAAAGTGTTTGTTGAAGACCTATGCTCCACTGGGAGCTAAAAAGGTAGAAGAAGAAGAATAAGCACAGATGTCAAATGCAACAAATATGAAATATTATGCAGGGCCGCATGTATAGCTGCAGAAAACAAATAAAAATAAACATAAAATGGTGTTGGGCAGCTAGACTAACAGACAGACAAGACAATTTACAACATTTCAGCAAGAAAGCCTTCATCAGGTATAGCAAACAAATTATACACCTTAAACACAATAATCCAAGCCAGAAAACACAATGACACAAATAAAAAAAATGGTGGAAAAGATGGTGGCCAGGATTTTCATAGAGTCTGTGGTTAAAAGATTAGTAGACAATAGGGTAGGTAGGATTTAATTGTACCAAAGGAACCAAACAGTGAAAAATTTGAAAAATGAAAGATGTCCCATAGAGCATGAAGAAAACGGGAATAAGAGTAAAAGAAAGAGAATAGGGGTGGTGAGGGGGAAAAAGAACAAGAGAGAGGTAATAAAGATAACACAGGGAGAAATCAGAATAGGACACAGGAAAGAAATGTAGAGGAGACCAGTGATTAAAGAAAAGAATGACAAGAGTTTAATTCTCTTGGTTGGAAAGTGCCAAAATAGGCTATGAGTTGGTTCTCCAATGTTAACCGGCTATTGGTATCGGAGGAACAAGAAATGATGCCAAGAATAAATATTTAAACAAGTGGAATACAGAACACCATAGTTATTAGAAAAATTATGCTTACAAATACTGTCTCAGTAGAAAAGAAAAAGTAACAATTTTAAAACTCTGAACTTATCCTAACAGACTGTAGTCTAATCTTTTCAAAACCATAATGATAGGAACCTTTGATGAATATTACTGTGATATGGGCAAAAACACTGAAAAGAACTCTAACAAAAGAGGCAAGGTTGGGAGGCATAGACCCACTCTTTATAGTCTAACAACTTGCCCAGAGTAGAGACAATTGACAGGAAACTCTACATGCTCTATGAATCATCTAACGGCACTGGAAGGATCAAGTATTAAGAAGAAAATAGGCAAAACGACTGCTGAACATCTGCTACAAAGGTGCTCAACATATGCCCCAGAGAAGGATCATCATGAATGTCATGGTTGGTTAAGATGGATTAAGATGTTACCAGACTTGAGCTGACTAATGATTTCTTTAAACTTATTTTAAATAACATTTAGAAGTGCATGCAGAACAAGAAGAAAATTTACTCAATAATCTGTTTCAGCAGGTAGAGTTTGAAGTGGAAGATAAACAAGGTACACGAAACAAATACAGTGTTGAAGTAGGATCTGTTGTGCCAAAAGGTATAACAATGGCAACCTACTGTAAACCATAGCACAACTTATGCTCATTTAATGCCCTCTTTAGGATGGATTAGAAAGTGATGTGGTCAAAATTTCTTGGTGGACTGGTTCTGTTGCCATAAGTTGCACACCTCTGCACTAATCACTTCACCAGCATGCTTCAAGACGAGTCACATTAAACATATATTATTAATCCAACCCGTTGCTCCAAGATGAGTCACATTAAGCAGTCATTACAATTTTATCCCCTTCCCTTCATGAAAGGAGGAAAATGCATTTTGTTCCAGAAGATACAAGCATTGAAGAAACCTAGCAACTCCATAACTGCTTATGACATAAAAGCACTTGAGCAACATCAAGCATTCAGCTTGAAGTGCATTAGACCTGAGTCTGACATGCTGTCACACACGGTGACATGGCTTGCCAACACAGCTTTATAATTGTATCTCTGGTACTCTCTTTCAACATCTACACAGGGACAAAAGAAACATATTCCCCAATGATAGACAACTAACTTTATGATAGTGCCTGAGTTAGTTAGCAACAGATTGCTATGGGACTAGTAAATTTGAACAGCTTTTGAATGTTATTAACACCCACCCACCCCTCCATTTAAATAATTTATTGAAAGTTATTTTTAAACAGGAGATCTTTCAAAACCTGTGTTCTGTCTTGTATCAAAAGCTGTCACTTATGATTTTATAACTATAATTACCTGTGAAAGTATCAGGTAGAAGTGAACTAAGTGTGCTGGTTCAGGCTAAACCAATTGTCAAACACAACCAGTACGACAACATTTAAAGAGTTTTATGTCTACAAAATTACTGTTCCTTGCTGTCAACATATTATTATTTACTGTATACTATTACAAGAATCAAATGTGTTTGCAATTTATTTTAATATTACATTTATCATGTGAACTTAGTAATATTAAATATTAATATCCTCATATAGCTGTGAAACATGGATTCTCAATACAGAATTTAAATTAAAATGCAAGCTATGGAAAGGAGATGTTACGTAACCACTTGACATGAGCATTTAAGAGAGCAGAACTCTTATAAACAAAAAGTTTGTGAAATCATTACCAATAAAATAGTGGTCCACAAGTAGTGCTCTTTACAGCAGTTTTGAAGAATCCAATGACATAGTTACAACAGGCTGGATGTAGAAAAGATTTGCACAAATCTAGCAACGGGAACACAGAAGGGAATATTAGAGAAGGATTGTGGACAACTCAATCCAACAACAGGCACACAAAAGAGAATAATGAAGGATTGTGGACAATTCAATCTAACAACAGGCACACAAAAGGGAATAATGAAGGATTGTGGACAATTCAATCTAACAACAGGCAAACAAAATGGAGTAATGAAGAAGTATTGTGGACAATTCAATCCAACAACAGATACACAAAAGGGAATAATTAAGAAGTATTGTGGACAACTCAATCCAACAACAGGCAAACAAAATGGAGTAATGAAGAAGTATTGTGGACAATTCAATCCAACAACAAGCACACAAAAGGGAATAATTAAGAAGTATTGTGGACAGCTCAATCCAACAACAAGCACACAAAAGGAAATAATGAAGAAAGATTGTGGACAATTCAATCTAACAACAAGCACACAAAAAGAAATAATGAAGAAGGATTGTGGACAGTTCAATCCAACAACAAGCACACAAAAGAAAATAATGAAGAAAGATTGTGGACAATTCAATCTAACAACAAGCACACAAAAGGAAATAATGCAGAAGGATTGTGGACAGTTCAATCCAACAACAGACACACAAAAGGGAATAATGAAGAAGGATTGTAGACAATTCAATCCAACAACAGGCACACAAAGGAAATAATGAAGAAGGATTGTAGACAATTCAATCCAACAACAAGCACACAAAAGGAAATAATGAAGAAGGATTGTGGACAATTCAATCCAACAACAGGCACACAAAAGGAAATAATGAAGAAGGATTGTAGACAATTCAATCCAACAACAGGCACACAAAAGGAAATAATGAAGAAGGATTGTGAACAACTCAAATCAAACAACAAGCACACAAAAGGGAATAATGAAGAAAGACTGTGGACAACTCATCATGCTGGGTTTCAAAGGTTCTCTGGTAGATAAGAGATCAAAAAGGCAAATCTGGGGGCAACAACTGTGGTAATAAATGGAAGGGAATTGATTCAAATAGTGAGAACAACTCAACCAGAAAAGACCTTACAATAGCCCCACATTTTGATTAAAGGTCAGCCTTTCACAAGAAAAGATGTGTGCATGTATTCAGTGGACCATGTCACTTCTAGCCCTGTGACGACCTACTTTAACCAGCTGAAGGTAAAGAACCAGGAATGTTATAAATAGACATTACTTCAATCTGATCTCAAAATGTGGTAAATAAGGAATCATGACTGGGCATGGGGGTACACTAGCAGCACTTACCCTATGGATCTTAAGAAAAGGGAAATAACTTCACCAAAAAATGTGACATGTCGACTTTAAAACGCGTCTGTAAAATAATGGCTGCACTTAAAAAATTAATAATAATAACTTAAAAGGAGAATTGAACGCAATTTAATAAAAACCAAGACTTATCACAATGCGATCGTTCGTTTGTTTACAATTAAGAAATAAAATCAGTCGAACAAAAAAAAAAAAAATTTGTTGGAGAAATCACAAAAGTTGTGTGAAAAAAAAAGCATATACATGCTAAATAAAAAAGTATTTACTCACTGAACATCACAGGTTCAATTCCGCATGATACTTGGCAAAGCAGTCCCCCTTTCCCAGATGGATTTGACACAGACTGCAGCCAAAAACAGTTGAATGTGGTCGTTTGATGACTGCAGCCAAAAACATTTGAATGTGGTCGTTTGATGACTGCAGCCAAAAACAGTTGAATGTGGTCATTTGATGACTGCAGCCAAAAACAGTTGAATGTGGTCGTTTGCCAGAATGACCCGACTGGAGCTTCGCACAAAAATAACACACCTTTTTCAGGCCATGCATCCGAATCATCCTATGCTCATTGAGACTACTTGTACCCACACCTGAAGTCGTGGGCTGCTGGGATGACTTCCTTTTCCTACAAATATTGCCCTTCAGGAGATCTGAACTCAAACTGAGTCTACAGGATAACTGGGAACTACCCTTTGACTTAGGGTGTGGGCGATGAGAGCAAGTATACACTATCCATTAATTGACAATCGCTGCTTGCATGAGGAAACGAAACAGATACCTCCACCATTTTACAGACTTCCTTCCAACAGGGTAGTAGGAAGTAAGCTGGTCAAACCTATGCACTCCACCCATGAACTGGTTATAGACAGACACTGGAGTTGGTATCTGAACGTCCACTCTGCCACCTACGGCACGTCTTGAGACCTGTGTCATTCCTGGCGTAGCGTTAAAGCTGATCAAACTGACAACTTTCTTATCCTTCCATACCGTAGCCACAACATTTCCCTGCTGCTTGAACTGCACATCACCCCTATTCAACTTGTTAGTGGTTTTGGGCTGGAAGGCAGCTGGCCAGCCTTTGCGGTTTGCTCTCATCGTTCCACATGAATATGTTCTCTCAACGAGCAAATCTTTGGTAAGTTGGAGCTATGAGAAATAATTGTCAAAGTAAAAGTCATGGTATTTACCAAAAAATTGTCTGCCTAACTTTGTCACGACATAATGTCCTGAACCATGGGGCATTGGTTCAGCTACTTTGCCAACATAAACATCAAAATCAAGTAAGTATCCCATTGATGAATCTGCTATACACCAATCTTTGATGCCCCAGGGATTCGGCTTACCTTTGATGTATTGTTTGAAAGATAGGCGACCATTGTAAGCAATCATTGCTTCATCAACACTGATGTATTGTTTGAAAGATAGGCGACCATTGTAAGCAATCATTGCCTCATCAACACTGATATTTATGTCAGGGGAATAAATAGATGCCATATTCTTTCTGACCATATCCAATAATGATCTAACTTTATAAAGGGGGTCATAGCCTACATGACCCTTTAGCTGCTGTTTACTGGCATCATTTAGGTGAAAATATTGAGAAATCTTCTCAAATCTTTCCCATACAACTAGACAGCCCTGGCACCCCAAGACGATCATCAGTACTCCAATACATAGTGTTTTCAGGCAAGGTATGAATGCCCATAACAATGTAAATGTGCAAAAAATGTTTTATCTCAGCAGCAGAAACTGGACCCCAGTATCGATCTTCTTTCCCAGTCCGCTCAGAACGCTGAGTTGCATACAAATTAGTCTGATCAGCAGCAAACTGATAGAAAGATTCTTCAATAATCAAACTAAAATAATCATATGGGCTCGCACCTGCATCAAGATTGTGCATAGACCCTGATACACCAAGGAAATCCTCAACTTCGACAGGAGAAATTGCATCGCTCCAACCATCGACGCCCACCACGGACATTAGACCTATATTTTCTTCTCTGTCTCCATCACTAGAATCGCTATCACTGCCATTATCACGACCAAACTGACAAGGTATAACATTTTCTAAGTCACTTTCAGCATTATCTTCGTGGAAATCATCTTCTAATGCCATAATATCATCTTGGAGACTGGAAGAAGAACCCGGAAATGAAGTTGAAAAAGCCATCAATCGTGATTTTTTTCACCGATTTTCAAACAAAGATTTCTCAAAATAATAACAAGCTTCAAACGGGATTCAATGTCGCAAGCAATAGCAAAATCACTATTCTTTCACACTGAAGAGTTCTTATAACCGGTTTAATTAAAAAACTATGCGTTCCAAGCCAGTTTTAACGGAACACACTAAAACGGTGCATTAGGTTTTAGAGGTTAATGGAGTCATGGTATAGTTGTTGACTTGGTATTACTAATCTTTAACTCATACCACACTAGATTTATACTTCCTCCCAACACTGACTTCCCTATTTTTATAGTTCCTCGAAACTCTGACCCCTATATTTTCCCCTCCCCAACTCTGACCCCTATATTTTCCCCTCCCCAACTCTGACCCCTATATTTTCCCCTCCCCAACTCTGACCCCTATATTTCTCCCTCCCCAACTCTGACTACTATATTTTCCCCTCCCCAACTCTGACCCCTATATTTCCCCCTCCCCAACTCTGACCCCTATATTTTCCCCTCCCCAACTCTGACCCCTATATTTTCCCCTCCCCAACTCTGACCCCTATATTTCCCCCTCCCCAACTCTGACCCCTATATTTTCCCCTCCCCAACTCTGACCCCTATTTTTCCCCCTCCCCAACTCTGACCCCTATATTCTCCCTCCCCAACTCTGACCCCTATATTTTCCCTCCCCAGCTCTGACCCCTATATTTTCCCCTTCCCCAACTCTGACCCATATATTTCTCCCTCCCCAACTCTGACCCCTATATTTCCCCCTCCCCAACTCTGACCCCTATATTTTCCCCTCCCCAACTCTGACACCTATATTTCCCCCTCCCCAACTCTGTCCCCTATATTTTCCCCTCCCCAAATCTGACCCCTATATTTCCCCCTCCCTAACTCTAACCCCTATATTTTCCCCTTCCCCAACTCTGACCCATATATTTCTCCCTCCCCAACTCTGACCCCTATATTTCCCCCTCCCCAACTCTGACCCCTATATTTTCCCCTCCCCAACTCTGACACCTATATTTCCCCCTCCCCAACTCTGTCCCCTATATTTTCCCCTCCCCAAATCTGACCCCTATATTTCCCCCTCCCTAACTCTGACCCCTATATTTTCCCCTCCCCAATTCTGTCCTCTATATTCCCCCCCCCCCAACTCTGACCCCTATATTTCCCACTCCCCAACTCTGACCCCTATATTTTCCCTCCCCAACTCTGACCCTATATTTTCCCTCCCCAACTCTGACCCCTATATTTTCCCCTCCCCAACTCTGACCCCTATATTTTCCCCTCCCCAACTCTGACCCCTATATTTTCCCCTCCCCAACTCTGACCCCTATATTTTCCCCTCCCCAACTCTGACCCCTATATTTTCCCCTTCTCCAACTCTGACCCATATATTTCCCCCTCCCCAACTCTGACCCCTATATTTTCCCCTCCCCAACTCTGACACCTATATTTCCCCCTCCCCAACTCTGACCACTATATTTTTCAACTTTCCAAAAGTTGGCCACACTTGGGAAATGAACACAAAAGGGAATAATGAAGACTGTGCTTCTGCATTCAGATTGAAGACCTGTCGTCTCTTCCGCGCAATCTTATTACTTGTTACACTTCGGCGTCAGAATTCAGTGGACTAAATTACGCTCGCTAATTCTTAAGTTTCCTTTGTTATTCTGCACCAACCTCAACTTATTCTTCCTCTCACGCTCGTCATATTCTTCTTCTATTCCTGCTCTTTATCATTCCTGGGTCAGTAGCACTTTACACTATCACCCTTGCTATTTGGAACTACCATTGATTACATAACGACTACATGTTGCCAAGGCAATAATGGAATTAAATGATATGACAAGAATTACTTGGAAGATCTAGATTTTGCAGATAATATAGTGCTCCTAAGTGACAATATCAACAAGATGCAAAATATCACAGATACCTTATCATCCATGGCAGAAAAAACACTTGAAATCAACAAGGTTAAAACAAAAAATAATGAAAAATAACAATACCCAAGAGGGCCTTATATATCTCAATGACCAGGCATTGGAAAGAGGAGACCACTATATAAATCTTGGTAGTAATATAGAGATAAAGAAGGTGAAATGAAGAAAGAGATCAGAAGCAGGATTGCAAAGGCAGCAATGAATTAAAAAAACCTGGACAAAATATGGAAATCAAAAATACTAAGCAAGAAAACCAAACTTAGAATATTCAACTCAAATGTATTATCAAGACTTACCTATGCTTGTGAAAGCTGGAAAAGAACAAAAGAGATTGAGAAAAAAACTAAATGATTTTGAAGACAAATACCTAAGAAAAATACTTTGTGCACATTGGAATGAATTCAAGATTAATATTGAAATAAGAGAAATGACGATGCAACCAAAGATCTCATCTACAGTTAAGGAAAGAAAATGGACATATGCCGGACATGTTCTGAGAAGAAACAACAAGAGAATTCCAAAACAGGCTCTTCTATGGGAAAAAGTACAGAATATAGATACAGAAAAAGAGAATGACCTAAAGAGACACTGAAAAGAACACCTATAAAGAAGTAAAGCTGGCAGGCATAGACTTATTAGATAAGATGGAACATCTCGTCCAGAACAGAGATGGGTGGCGAAAAACACTACAAGCCCTTTGTAACATCAAATGGTGCGGGAAGGATCAAGAATACCTACATCTATCAATATATGTATGCACACAGCAAATGTGCACCCAAATATGTATAAATATCCATACATACATATACACATATGTCCTTCCACACAGCACACCCATACATACATAAATACATACACATATGAGTAGAGAGTGAAAAGAGAAGACAAGACTGGCATTGTCAAAGAATGTTGTAACATCCTTGTTGGATGTACTCATTAATCAAGATACCAACACAGTGCTACAATTGGTGCCATGACGGTGAAAAGAAGTCAATCATTTTTTTTTGTAAACTTTGCTTGCTTTGATCTTTATTTGATCTCTTTCATGTATTCTCGTGATCCTCTATGCGTTATCGGGGTCCAATACATTTTTACAACTGTAACCTACCACTGACCCAGCTGGACAAGACTGCTGTCTTTTGTTTAAAAAAAAAAAAATGACAAAACAAGACAAATATTGTAAATTAATTCATGAAACACATTCATTGACATTTGGTTCAGGAAAAACAAAGTTCAATATTGGCAGATTCAATCATGAGAGAAGCTGCTCAGTAAAACAGCATTCAGCATATTACCAAAGTGCTTACCACCAACAATGTGTTGGGACACCAAGGCCCAGATATAGACATTGAATGAGCAATTGTTTGATAAGAAGAATCATGATAATGAGGTAGGCAATTCAGTCAGTTTTTTAAATTATGTTTCTATACTGCTTCTCATATGTCAGTTTTTGTTATATTTCTCAGCTGTTTATCATGTGTCAATTTTTGTTATATTTCTCAGCTGTTTCTCATGTGTTCGATCCAAGGAAATGAGTCCCCTCCATCAGTACAGCCAGCAGCAAGGAAGTGAGTGCCACCTCTATGAGGAGGACTTACCTATGCTGGATGTTGAAGGTTAGTTAGATTAGCTGGAAGTTAGGTGGATTGAAAACTTAAATTTGCTAATTTCTCTCCCGGAGGAAGAGAGAAGAGAGGAGGAGATTGGGGTGTGGGCTTGCTTGCATGGGTCTGTGAGTGCATGAGCAAGTGGAAGAGAGAGAGAGAGCGAGAGAGAGCGCACGAGCGAGAGAGAGAGAGAGAGAGCGAGAATATTTGAACTAAATTATGTTTGAGGCTCAAGACATCAGACATCACTAGGATGAAAACGGTCAAAAACAGACTGACCAATCTTGACAATGGTTAGCAACACCTGAAAACAGACTGACCAGTCTTGACAAACAAAGTAGGGATTGAAGAGGGAAGCAACCCTGTACCTAAAAATGTTTCACTGAAGTAAGATGTATTGGGTTGAAAGGCTTGTATCACAGCTAGGTGTAAATGACAACACTGTATATCAATATATATCACACACCTCTGTATTTGTTGTTAGGCCTCCTGAACATCTACATGCTGCTCAAACAACATAGGTTATGCTAAATTGGCCACTTACACCGTATGAAAATTCATGGCCACATACAAAAAGATATACTTTATGGACTACTAGTAGATGCTAAAAAAACTAGAGGACTCCCAAAACATTGATTTATAAACATTTGTAAAATTGACATGAAGACTGAACATAAACCCTTCAGCCTGGGAAGACATAGCTGCAGACCACAATCTTTGGAAACAAACTCTATAGCTCCAACTCAAGTAAGAAGCAGACAGATTCATAGAAAAAGAGAATACACAGCAAAGAAAAAGAAAAAATAACATTTCCTAGGGGTGCTGCAGAATGCATAGTTAACCATGACTGACAGAGGCTACTACATATATTTGTTGATGTGAAAACTCATTGCTGAAATCCTTACCCAAGTCAAGGTTGTAAGCCTATCTGATGAGACCTGCTGCCTGTGGAGGCTTGGCCATGTTTAACAGATGACCAAGAGCTGTGTCTCCAGATGTCAATATAAACTCAACAAATGGAAAGTGAAAAAAAAAAGAGCAAAGACCATCACTACTGAAATTCAGGGATGTCTGCAAATAGGAAATGCAGGACATGGACCTGGAATTCTTGAAAGATGTAGTTGCTGATTGTTTTAGATGTAGGTGTCATCTACATCATGATCTTAAGTTGGATGATGTTTTGGTACATGATCAGAGAAGCATGAATGGAATGAAATAGCATTCCCAACTTCCATTTCAGGTCACCCTTCCTTATAGCACAGTCCGCTGTTGTTTTAAATACTGCATATACAAATTGCCTATAAAACATGGTAACTACTAACCTGTTGATAGGAAATTAAAGCAATATATTTGTGTTATTCATTGCAAATTTGACTTGTGATGAAAAAGCATAAGAAATAATTGGGACCTTTCATTGGTTCCTCAAAATAAATATTTAAAAATCTCATTCCCATATATACAATAATTTAAAGTAAAAATATAAATGTGTGTATTATAAACAAAAACATTAGAAATTTAAAAAAAGGAACTTGTTTAAGTCTTAGATGACTGTGAATTCCAGATGTGAATGATAAAGTTTTAGCCTCTGATGGATGTGAATTCTATAGGTCAGTGTTGAAGCTTTAGATGACAATGAATTCCAGATGTTAATAATGAAGCTTTAAATTTTGATAAATGTGAATTTTAGATGTTCATGTTGAAGCTTTAGATAAATGTGAATTCTAGATGTTAATGATGAAGTTTTATGGTGAATGTGAATTCCAGATGTTGACGATGAAGTTTTATCCTTTGATGAATGTGAATTCCAGATGTTTATGTTGAAGTTTTATCCTTTGATGGATGTGAATTCCAGATGTTGATGATGAATTTTTAGATGAATGTGAATTCCAGTTGTTGATGATGAAGCTACAGTTTTTGATGTATGCCCCAAGTTTAGCACAGCAGTCACAAATGTCAATCATGCAACATTTTGGGCATGCATGTCATAAGTGACCACCACTCTTTAAGATGCTACACTTATTATTTAATGGAAGAGGGCAGTAACAAGAGGATTTCAGTTTAGTCACCTTGTGTTGCCATCTTTCAGTTACAGATGCTGGTGTGTCAAACAATTTTTATGATGGTGGAATGGATGATGATGATCTGCTGCTAATAGATGACCCAAACAGTCTGAGTGATGGCCAGACGCCTGCCTCTAGAGCCATTGATGGCAGTCTACAATTTAGAGGTAAAATGCGTGTTAGATTAATTATTGTAGTCTGGCTTGCCATTCTGAATATTGATGTTCAAGGGATTAAACCTCCTCATGTCCATGATAAACAACCTTACAGTTAGTGGAGTCGAGTGAAAACCCTGTTTATGAGCTGGTTTATCAGATAACATTTCCACATGTGACAGCTGTGACAAGTCACGTATTTGAAAATGTGTGGTGCTATTTTTCATTTGCTTAATCATGTCTTGTTTTCTCAGCGTTCAGCAAGGACTGCTCTTTTCTTTTACAATAGTATCAAATGTTTGCACAATAAAAGTGGCCTACAAAATTGGCTGTGGTGTTTAAATTTAATTTGGGAACAAAATAAATTTTCACTTAACACTTCCTCAAATGAACCGTACACAACAGTAACGTACAAAACTACTTACTTTTCTTGGTACAAGTTGCAAACAATGGAAGACCAGGTTTGTTTGTTTGTTAACAGAGTATTTATTGCAAGCATTGAAATAATTACATTATTGCTGTTCAATATAGTCACACTGTAGTTCACTTATGTAATTATAGATTATATGCTAAAAAAATTCTTTTGGTTGGGTATGTAGCCATTTGCTCATTGGCTTGGTTACTCATCTTGCAAACTTTCTGGAACTTCAGATCATCATGAATAATTGAATAACACTAATGTCCAATAGTGACACCACCACATTGACTGTGATGGAGTGATCCAACACTAATGTCCAATAGTGATGTCACCTCTATGACTGTGATGGAGTGATCCAACACTAATGTCCAATAGTGGCACCACCACATTGACTGTGATGGAGTGATCCAACACTAATGTCCAATAGTGATGTCACCTCTATGACTGTGATGGAGTGATCCAACACTAATGTCCAATAGTGATGTCACCTCTATGACTGTGATGGAGTGATCCAATACTAATGTCCAATAGTGATGTCACCTCTATGACTGTGATGGAGTGATCCAACACTAATGTCCAATAGTGATGTCACCTCTATGACTGTGATGGAGTGATCCAACACTAATGTCCAATAGTGATGTCACCTCTATGACTGTGATGGAGTGATTCAACACTAATGTCCAATAGTGGCACCACCACATTGACTGTGATGGAGTGATCCAACACTAATGTCCAATAGTGGCACCACCACATTGACTGTGATGGAGTGATCCAACACTAATGTCCAATAGTGATGTCACCTCTATGACTGTGATGGAGTGATCCAATACTAATGTCCAATAGTGGCACCACCACATTGACTGTGATGGAGTGATCCAACACTAATGTCCAATAGTGATGTCACCTCTATGACTGTGATGGAGTGATCCAACACTAATGTCCAGTAGTGACATCACCTCTATGACTGTGATGGAGTGATCCAACACTAATGTCCAATAGTGATGTCATCTCTATGACTGTGATGGAGTGATCCAATACTAATGTCCAATAGTGGCACCACCACATTGACTGTGATGGAGTGATCCAACACTAATGTCCAATAGTGATGTCACCTCTATGACTGTGATGGAGTGATCCAACACTAATGTCCAATAGTGACGTCACCTCTATGACTGTGATGGAGTGATCCAATACTAATGTCCAATAGTGATGTCACCTCTATGACTGTGATGGAGTGATCCAACACTAATGTCCAATAGTGATGTCACCTCTATGACTGTGATGGAGTGATCCAATACTAATGTCCAATAGTGATGTCACCTCTATGACTGTGATGGAGTGATCCAACACTAATGTCCAATAGTGATGTCACCTCTATGACTGTGATGGAGTGATCCAATACTAATGTCCAATAGTGATGTCACCTCTATGACTGTGATGGAGTGATCCAACACTAATGTCTAATAGTGATGTCACCTCTATGACTGTGATGGAGTGATCCAATACTAATGTCCAATAGTGATGTCACCTCTATGACTGTGATGGAGTGATCCAATACTAATGTCCAATAGTGATGTCACCTCTATGACTGTGATGGAGTGATCCAACACTAATGTCCAATAGTGATGTCACCTCTATGACTGTGATGGAGTGATCCAACACTAATGTATCATAGTGATGTCACCTTTATGACTGTGATGGACTGATCCAACGCTAATGTCCAATAGTGACGTCACCTCTATGACTGTGATGGAGTGAACCAACACTAATGTCCAATAGTGATGTTACCTCTATGGCTGTGATGGAGTGATCCAACACTAATGTCCAATAGTGATGTCACCTCTATGACTGTGATGGAGTGATCCAATACTAATGTCCAATAGTGATGTCACCTCTATGACTGTGATGGAGTGATCCAATACTAATGTCCAATAGTGATGTCACCTCTATGACTGTGATGGAGTGATCCAATACTAATGTCCAATAGTGATGTCACCTCTATGACTGTGATGGACTGATCCAACACTAATGTCCAATAGTGATGTCACCTCTATGACTATGATGGAGTGATCCAACACTAATGTCCAATAGTGATGTCACCTCCATGACTGTGATGGAGTGATCCAATACTAATGTCCAATAGTGATGTCACCTCTATGACTGTGATGGAGTGATCCAATACTAATGTCCAATAGTGATGTCACCTCTATGACTGTGATGGAGTGATCCAACACTAATGTCCAATAGTGATGTCACCTCCATGACTGTGATGGAGTGATCCAATACTAATGTCCAATAGTGATGTCACCTCTATGACTGTGATGGAGTGATCCAATACTAATGTCCAATAGTGATGTCACCTCTATGACTGTGATGGAGTGATCCAACACTAATGTATCATAGTGATGTCACCTTTATGACTGTGATGAAGTGATCCAACACTAGTGTCCAATAGTGATGTTACCTCTATGACAGTGATGGAGTGATCTAACACTAGTGTCCAATAGTGATGTTACCTCTATGACTGTGATGGAGTGATCCAATACTAATGTCCAATAGTGATGTCACCTCTATGACTGTGATGGAGTGATCCAACACTAATGTCTAATAGTGATGTCACCTCTATGACTGTGATGGAGTGATCCAATACTAATGTCCAATAGTGATGTCACCTCTATGACTGTGATGGAGTGATCCAACACTAATGTCCAATAGTGATGTCACCTCTATGACTGTGATGGAGTGATCCAACACTAATGTCCAATAGTGATGTCACCTTTATGACTGTGATGGAATGATCCAATACTAATGTCCAATAGTGACACCACCACATTGACTGTGATGGAGTGATCCAACACTAATGTCCAATAGTGACACCACCACATTGACTGTGATGGAGTGATCCAACAGTAATGTCCAATAGTGACACCACTACATTGACTGTGATGGAGTGATCCAACACTAGCGTCCAGTAGTGATGTTACCTCTATGACTGTGATGGAGTGATCCAACACTAGTGTCCAGTAGTGATGTTACCTCTATGACAGTGATGGAGTGATCCAACACTAGTGTCCAATAGTGATGTTACCTCTATGACTGTGATGGAGTGATCCAATACTAAGGTCCTATAGTGACACCACCACATTGACTGTGATCCAACACTAATGTCCAATAGTGACACCACCACATTGACTGTGATCCAACACTAATGTCCAATAGTGACACCACCACATTGACTGTGATCCAACACTAATGTCCAATAGTGACACCACCACATTGACTGTGATCCAACACTAATGTCCAATAGTGACACCACCACATTGACTGTGATGGAGTGATCCAACACTAATGTCTAATAGTGATGTCACCTCTATGACTGTGATGGAGTGATCCAATACTAATGTCCAATAGTGATGTCACCTCTATGACTGTGATGGAGTGATCCAACACTAATGTCCAATAGTGATGTCACCTCTATGACTGTGGTGGACTGATCCAACACTAATGTCTAATAGTGATGTCACCTCTATGACTGTGATGGAGTGATCCAACACTAATGTCCAATAGTGATGTCACCATATTGACTGTGATGGACTGATCCAACACTAATGTCCAATAGTGATGTCACCTCTATGACTGTGATGGAGTGATCCAACACTAATGTCCAAAGTGATGTCACCTCTATGACTGTGATGGAGTGATCCAACACTAATGTCCAATAGTGATGTCACCTCTATGACTGTGATGGAGTGATCCAACACTAATGTCTAATAGTGATGTCACCTCTATGACTGATGGAGTGATCCAACACAAATGTCCAATAGTGATGTCACCTACTTGACTGTGATGGAGTGATCCAACACTAATGTCCAATAGTGATGTCACCTACTTGACTGTGATGGAGTGATCCAACACTAATGTCCAATAGTGATGTCACCACCTTGAATGTGATGGACTGATCCAACACTAATGTCCAATAGTGATGTCACCTACTTGACAGCGATGTGATGGACTGATCCAACACTAATGTCTAATGGTGGGGTAAATATTTCAAAGATATCATGCGTATATTCATCATCATCATAAGTGCCATGTTTGCTGGTGTAGGTGATCATGTCTCTCCACAACTATCGACCTCAACAGTTATTTATCATTTCTGTTGTTGATCTTCTGCCAAGCCACTCTCTTAAGATGTCTAGTATCTTTTTTCTTTGCTTCCCTCTATCTCTTCATCTCTCAATTTTCCCAGTTGTCACAGTATACTCCAGCTGTTCCCTTCTCATTACATGACCAAAAAAATGATGATTGTTTCTTCCTAATATTGGAAATTAGAACAATCCTATATGTGTATATTGATTTTGGTTTAAAAGACCTTTTGTTGTTTGTTGAACTCACACTCAAGAGGCGGAATACAAATGATAATGATAGTAGTAGATAATTGTATTATTGTTAGCCAATATACAATGAGTTGGATTAATTTTTGATTTCAGATTATGAAGTGGAGACCACTCAAGTGAATGAAAGTGGAACAGTGGATGACAACAACATGTGTCTTGGCCTACTCTTGCAGAAGATGATGATGTTTTTGACAGACAAACTTGTGATTAGAGGCCGCTACATTGTCATAGGTTTGTGAGAGATCACTTCTTTTATTATTATTCCCAGTTAATAGATAATTTTGTAAAAATATATTTTTATAGACAAAACTCCGAATACACCAACACAGTATTAATGTAATAGGCAGAACTCTAAATAAACTAACTTCAATATTAATAATAGACAAAACTCTGAATAGACCAACTCAGTATTAATGTAAAAGACAAAATTCTGAATAGACGAACTCAATATTAATGTAATAGGCAAAACTCTTAATAGATTAATTCAGTATTATTGTAATAGCCAAAACTTTGAGTAGATTAACTCAATATTAATGTAATAGGCGGAACTCTAAATAGACTAACTCAATATTAATGTAATAGGCAGAACTTTAAATAGACTAACTCAATATTAATGTAACAGGCAGAACTTTGAGTAGACTAACTCAATATTAATGTGACAGGCAGAACTTTGAGTAGACTAACTCAATATTAATGTGATAGGCAAAACTCTGAGTAGACTAACTCAGTATTAATGTAACAGGCAAAACTCTGAGTAGATTACCCCTTTATTATAAGTTAATAGGCAAAACAGAGTATACTAACTCAATATTAATGTCATAGCAAATCTGATTTTACTATTGGTAATAATTTTACTTTCCTCTTTCTCTGTTGTCTCTCTCTCTCTCTCTCTCTCTCTCTCTCTCTTTCTCTCTCTCATATGTCTTTGTTGTCAAGGAAAATGGAGTGTTTGGGTCATTGCTGTGTAGCATGTCTCCAGCATGGTGCTTGTCATGATGTCTTATCAGTCATCTTCTAGGTTACCTTCCCCTTTCCCCCCTCCCCACTTCTGTTGTTCCTGTGTTTTAAGTCTCTCTGAGGGAAGCTGCCTGGCAGTGATCATATTACATGTCAAACCATTTCATCCTGTATCCTAATATGATCCAGCACTGGTGGTGGTACTTGAACTCAGATTATATTGATTATAGATGTTAGAGGTTAGTTTTATGGAGGTCATCAGAAACTGCCTGTGGATATCGATTGTAAACGCCGGCCAAATAGTAAGTAAATAAACAAATTAGGGGCAGGGTAGTCTAGAGGTACAATGTCGACCTCAGGACAGGAAGAACCTGGGTTCAGAGATCTATGGATCATTCATGATCCATTCATGATCTATGGTGGTGATTTTTCAAAAATAGGAAAAAAGTGTCCATGGTTTCGTTATGACATTACCCTCCCCTGATCACTTAGGTAGTGAGATCCAAAGTCAGCCCTCTCAGATAATGGCAATAAACATGAGGTCCCATGTGCATTCGCTAACATAATTGAACCCTTGGTAGTTACAATAGAAAAAAGTAGGCCCATAAATATGGCTGCTGCCTGGGCAAAATTATCAGCAGAAATCTAACCACACCTTGGATCCCAGGTCATGCTATGGAGTCTGTGGATGTGGGCCAGAATTCTACTTGCATATTCTTGAGAGGGATATTGAAGCACCTATGGATTCATCTGGTGTGCAGTGATGAAGATTCTAACAACAACAGTTTGTCATTATCATAATTTTTTGTTATTATACCTTTTGACAATGATAATATATTTCTTCCACAAACATCTACTACATCTATTTTTCTGGCTAGAAGTACAACAGGACTAATTTCAATCATTGTAGACTTTCTTAAAAATATCTTCAACATCAGCAAGTGCGGAACCATATATTTATTGGCTTCAAACAGTGTTAGACAGAGTTTGGCATGAAGCACTTTGGGCCACTATTAATAAATACAATATCTATGAACAGATATGCAACACAATGAAACAATTTTACGAACATTCCAAAAGTGCAGTATTTACATAAGGTATATTGGGCACTTGGTTCCCTACATCTGTGGGGGTGCAACAAGGTTGCTTACTTTTTTCAACATTATTCAATGTTTTTCTTAAGAGAATCATGACAGGTGCCCTTGAAAACCATCCTGGAACTGTCAGCATTGGAGGCAAAACATTTACCAACCTACATTTTGTAGATGGTATAGATGGGCTGGCTGGCAGTACAGCAGAGCTTGAAGAACTCGTGAAATGTCTAGGTAGCATGGCAAAAACTTACAGAATGGAGATCAATGCTGATAAAACCAAATTAATGACAAACAAGACACTATACAGTAGAAGAAACAATATGTTTAGATGGAAAAAAATCTCAACGAGGTCAGCAAATTCAAATATCTGGACTCTATTGTCACTGATGAAGGATCAAGAACAGAAATACAATCCAGAATAGCACAAGCAATAGTAGCCTTGACAAGATCAACCATATATGGACAGGCAAAAACATCTTCCTAAAACAAAGAGCAGGCTATTATGAACAGTAGTTACTTCTATATTTATATATGCCTGTGAAATATGGACATTTACTGCTGATCTTCAAAGAAGAATACAGGCCTTGGAGATGAAATGGTGTCGAGAGATATTCCACAAATACAGAGAACATATCACCAATGAAGAGGTCCACCAAAGAATCCAATGATCCACTGAACTAATAAAAGGACCTATTGTCACGATTAAAATAAGTGGAAACTGACCTGGTTTTGATATGTCACACAGTCTACAGTAGGGTGACCATTCGTCCCTGATTTTCGGGGACAGTCCCCCAAAGTGTAGAAGTTGTCCCCGAAAGAAATTTGTCCCCGATTTCAGTGAATAAATAAATGTTCATACATGGAATCGGCCCTCTTTTAAAATAATCGCTAGGATTCAGGATGTTACTGAGTTGTGTTTCTTTATCCCAGACTGAGCGGCATTAGCAGGAAGATAAAAGAGAAGACTTGGTCGCGTTGTGTCGGAGATAGCTCTTTGAACTCTTGAAGCGTGGTGCTACGTCACTTCTATTCCAGCCACTGACTTCTATTGGGATGGGTTTAATTTTTAAAAAAAGCAGACACTCTCTCTCTCTCTCTCTCTCTCTCTCCCCCCACCCCTGCCTTTCTGGACATCTCCCGCCAAAGTATCTTTCCCGGCCAATTTTCAAATTAGTCCGAGTGTAATGACAGTACAGTGCAGTCGTGTTTTCTATTTGTGATCAGTGGACGTCTGTTGCATAAAAACAATGCTTTCCAAAAAAACGTAAGTGTAATTTTAGTGATTCGCTGAAAGCTGAATTTCCATTTATTATACAAGCAATTTTAGAGTATGGAACGCTAGTGAAATGTAATATATGTAGTTCAAATTTTTCTATAGCAAGTGGTGGAAGGACATCAATAACTGATCATCTACAGGCAAAAAAGCATAAGGATGTGCTGCTTTGTAAGTCTCAGTCTGGGTGTATGACAAATTATTTTTGTAAAACAGAACCCTCAAAAGATGAATACACTCTAGCTGTTCATGAAGGAACCTTCGCATATCATACATACTGTACTTCATAATCATAGTTTCCGCAGTATGGATTGTACAACAATTCTACAAAAGAAATTTTCAACGAAACAATTTTCCTGTGCAAGAACAAAGTGTGAATCCATAATTACCAATGTTTTTGCTCCTTGGGCTATTGATGAACTAAAAAATGACCTCAAACTCAAAAAGCTTCGTAACATTGTCTTGCGATACATTTAATCATAAACATGTTAAGCCACTTCCTATTTTAGTTCGTTATTTTCAGGCTTATGAGCTGGAAACTCCAGCAAAGACCAAACTGATTGCTTTCATAGATATCACAGGAGAATCGTCCGACATAATATCTGAACAATTGTTGAAAGCAATTGATACAAAAAGATTGTTGGACTCTCAGAAGACAATACAAATACAAACTTTTGGAGGCTTGTTGAGGAAAGGGAGAGATAATGTCATAACTAAAATAAAGTCCAAGTTAAACAGACACATAATGGGTCTTGGTTGCAGAGCACACATAATTCACAATTGTGCAAAAACAGTGTTTGATTTCATGCCTATGGATATGGAAGTGATTATAACAAAAATATTTGGATACTTTCACATTTACACGGTTTGGTGTAGAACGCCTAAAAGACTTTTGTGAATTTGCTGGACAAGAGTTTAAGCTAATATTAGGTTATTTGATTATAAGGTGGTTGTCATTACTTCACTAGCTGTGAACAATCTCATTATAAAATTAGAAACTACGTGATGAAAATTTCATCCCACACATGGTAAAGAGTTTGCTAACTGATTTAGTAGAAAGTGGTGACATCCAAATGGAAAGGTATTTCCAAATAAGTAAAGAATTCTATAATACTGCTGTACATTACTTGCAGTCTTGGAACAAGCACAATGAGGACTTGTCACAACTGAGCTGCCTTCTCTTGGATAATGTGCCTGAAAGGAAACATTTTGATAATGCAGTAGAGCAGATATCTTCAAAGTGTCATGAAGTTGTAAACGTCAATCATGATGAGCTCTTTGATGAATTTACTTATTTGCGAGGCCATCTGTTGCAAAAAGAATGTGAGTGGTTCAGTAACAAGCCCCCATGTAGAAAATGAAATGAAGTACTCAGGTACTTGAAAGAAAATAATGTACCACATGTGAAGAGAATTCTTGAACTTTTTATGTGCTTACCTGGCAGCAATGCATCCATAGAAAGATTATTTTCTCAAATGAACTACGTCTGGTCCGAAGAGAAATCAAAGATTAATGTGAGCACGGTGCAAGCCATGTTAACAGTAAAAACTAACATTAATTTATCGTGTGAAAGCTTCAGTGAAAAACTTGCATCAAATCATAAGATCTTGAGAAAGATACACTCAAAAAACAAGTCCCACGCCGAGGCAACAACCTCTTCAGTAGAAATAAGGTATTGTAAATATTACTTTAATATTGCAATTGATATCTGTATGTTGTTTAAATTTTTTTTATTTTAAACTTTTTTTTTTATTGAGAAACAAAACTTGCTATTGCAATTTCATTAAGTGCGTGTATCGCATAAATACCGTGAATATTAACAAAAATAAAATCAAACAGCAAATAAACACAGTTATTATGAAATTTAAAGTTATCTTTTTTTTTTGCATCTACAAAATTTCTTGTGCACACACAGTCACACACCCACCCACACATATTATAAATATATAAAAATAAATATATATATGTATATACACACACACACACATGTATATATATTATCGTTCGTCCCCGATTTTGTGGGACAGTCTCAGAAATAAGCAAAAAAATCCTCTGAAATGTAAAAAATATGACAAATGTCCCCGAAAACAATGGGAAAAAAATGGTCACCCTAGTCTACAGGCTTTGCCAAAATCGTCCTGCAAGGCACAGTACCAGGCAAAAGAAGACAGGGAGAACAAAAGAAAAGATGGGTAAATAACAACAGAGAATGGACAGGAATATCTGTTGTTGTATCACAGAGAGTTGCTCTAAAGCGCATCGATTGGAAGTAAATTGTGAAAACGTCATCTCTAATGCCCCAATGATCAACAAGGTTACAGAATGGTTGATTGATTGATTTTTCTAACCTTCATCTTTTCCCTGTTATTAATTTTTTCAAACTATTTTCTTATTCCAACCAAGTCTTTCCTTTTGTCTTTCTTCATTTCTTTGGCTGTAATATACACTAAAAAGCAAACACCTTTTGTACTTAGCTTCATCGACTTCAAAAAAGCATTTGACAGTATTCATTGAGATTCTTTGTGGAAAATTCTGAAGCAATATGGCTTACCATAAAAAATCATAAATATTATTAAAGACATGTATGATGGTTTATAACATGTGCAGTTCAAACAGAGGAAGGACTGAGCGAATGTTTTCCAATAGAAACTGGGGTTAAACAATGATGTATTTTATCGCCCTTGCTATTTGGAGTTGTTATGGACTTCATAATGAAGAAATGCTGCACTGGTAATAAAGGCATCGAATGGATTCATCTCAAGCCCAAAAATGCTGGCTATTGATGATAGTTCATTTGTGTTTTCCTGCATCGTTTTTATCTGACTGGTGATGAGAACTATGTCATCAGCAAAGTCGAGGTCCTCCAAATGGTCTCCTTGTATCCATTTGATGCCTTTATTACCAGTGCAGCATTTCTTCATTATGAAGTCCATAACAACTCCAAATAACAAGGACGATAAAATACGTCCTTGTTTAACCCCAGGAATAGAATAGGCATACATTTATAATTATATAATCATGCAGGGGCCATTGGTAGGAGTAAAGGTGTACAGACAGGCACCAGAACTGAATTCATGAAGTTCTTTCTATAAATAATATCAACAAAAATGCATTGGTTTTTCTGATTTAGAATAATTAGGCTTAGTATTGGGAGTTTGGAACACGACACCCTTGTGGCATACTAGGGACAGCCATCACATATGAGAATGGTTGTGTTTTTTTTCTGGTAAAAATTGTCATTGGCCAAACTCATATGTGTTACAGAGTGCTGAATAAATGTTGTATTCTTTCAGGATTGTATGCAGTCTTGTTGATATGCAGCTGCTACTTCATGTCAAAGATACAACCATCAACTCATCCTCCACAGCTGTTCAGACCAGACACCAACATTCAACAACTTCTGGATCTTAAAGCCAACTTTACAATTATAGACACCTTACGCTGTGACAGGTGCTCTGCTGTATACAAGGTAGTGAGCTCACTCTTCTCTTTTCTACTGAATCACTCAAGGACTTAGCATTGCTGTTTGCTGTGGGCATTTTAGTTGTTCCCACTCTGCTACTTTACAGCATATTGTTAGTCTTTACTGTGCTGTTGAATATTCTTAGTGTCTTTGAGAACAATACTGACAACATACAGAACAATGATGAATATGTTACATTTTGAACTAAACAATGGTGTCATATGTTACATTTGATCAATACTTTAAAACGACAGTTTAACTTATTCTCATAAGTAATTATTTTATATGACACATCTTTCAAATCTGTGTTAAGTCACATACATGTGTACTAAAACTGACTGTGATGGTAATAAGATTGTTATTAGATCCTTACCAGCAACCACCTGTACAAATGTCCAGTGTGTCCCTCTTGAGTAGGACACTAACTCATGTCAGTGGATATCTTACCATAAATATGTACCTGTTATCATTGACTGAACAGCATAATCAGAGATCTCATGAGTGTTTTTAAGCCTAGATTACGAGACCATCATAAATATGACCACCTCAAAATAAACATTCTTGAAGTTTGACAGTTTGCTGCAGGCAAACATTCCCACCTTCTCTATAACTACCTAATTACATCATCCAGTGACCCCTGAGTGTTGGTTTGTTGTCTTTGATGTTGGATCAGACACAAACGTGCTCACCATAAAAAGTGCTGCTCTATCATACAAAAGGGGTTGTTGTTTTACTAATTTTCAATATATTTTTTTTCTTCTGATGGGGGAAATCTCCTTGGCTGTTGGCGAGACATCAAACAAAACAAATTGCTCAGGATTTTCTCTCTCCATGTCTCTGTCTGTGTTTTTAACTTCTTGCTCTCTTTGCATTTTTGGGTGTAAATTTTGTAGCAAACACAATGTTGTTTGCTCTTATTAATAAATGATAATCAGTTAGGATTTAATAAAGGAAGAGAGTGTTCATATACCACATTTGCATTGAGACAATTTAGCCAAAAGATAATTGAATACAACCGAGAATTAAATACAAGGTCTGTTTACAAAGTTTTTGCCCATTGGGCAGGAAAATAACAATTTCTCACATAGATGTCTGAGACTGTAATCTCCTTCAATTTACTCTCCTTGCTCACATAGATGTCTGAGACTGTATTCTTCTTCCATTTACTCTCCTTGCTCACATAGATGTCTGAGACTGTAATCTCCTTCAATTTACTCTCCTTGCTCACATAGATGTCTGAGACTGTATTCTTCTTCCATTTACTCTCCTTGCTCACATAGATGTCTGAGACTGTAACCTTCTTCAATTTACTCTCCTTGCTCACATAGATGTCTGAGACTGTAACCTTCTTCAATTTACTCTCCTTGCTCACATAGATGTCTGAGACTGTAACCTTTTTCAATTTACTCTCCTTGCTCACATAGATGTCTGAGACTGTAATCTCCTTCAATTTACTCTCCTTGCTCACATAGATGTCTGAGACTGTAACCTTCTTCAATTTACTCTCCTTGCTCACATAGATGTCTGAGACTGTAATCTTCTTCGATTTACTCTCATTGCTCACATAGATGTCTGAGACTGTAATCTCCTTCAATTTACTCTCCTTGCTCACATAGATGTCTGAGACTGTAATCTCCTTCAATTTACTCTCCTTGCTCACATAGATGTCTGAGACTGTAATCTCCTTCAATTTACTCTCCTTGCTCACATAGATGTCTGAGACTGTATTCTTCTTCAATTTACTCTCCTTGCTCACATAGATGTCTAAGACTGTAATCTCCTTCAATTTACTCTCCTTGCTCACATAGATGTCTGAGACTGTAATCTCCTTCAATTTACTCTCCTTGCTCACATAGATGTCTGAGACTGTAATCTTCTTCAATTTACTCTCCTTGCTCACATAGATGTCTGAGACTGTAATCTCCTTCAATTTACTCTCCTTGCGCATACTTCTCCCTGCAGTTCTGCCATTGTTGGAAACTTTTCTGAAAGGTCTCTTTGGGAATGGAGTATAACTGGTCTGTCACACTCCGTATAATGTCATCTTGTGGCTCAAAATGGGTCATTTTCAGGGGCATTTTTGGCTTGGGGAACAGCTTATGGTTTAAAAGGAATCCTATACAGAGAGTGGGGAGTCCAACGAACCAGAGGAATGTTGTCTTTGGTCAAGAAAGTTTGAATCAGATGTGAAGAATGGGACTGTATATTTTCATAATGGAGTTGTCATGTTCCTGTTGCACCAAGGTCTGGTTGTATGTGTCACACAACATCATGAAGGTGACAGATGACCTCCAAAGTTTCTCACAGGACTCAAAGAAAACATTCAACATACTACCCGCCTTACCATTTTTTTTTCACTTCAGAAATAATGAATGTATCCATTGTAATCACCACACCTGATTGTATCCGTCTGTAAACTCATGACTCAAAATCACTACCACTGTGCTCATAAGGTCATGGTAGTGTACCAGTGCGTTATAAATGATGTTGAATTGAAGTGACGTTAGTTGCCACCCCGGCTTCTCAACGATAGTTGTTCTCCATGTTTAATTCTTGAAGCCAGCGCCCCATCTCTGCAGTGGTCGCCAACGCCTGTCGCCTTGCCGTGAACGTAATTCCCTTAATGGCTGCTTGCCACCTCTGTTTACATGGAGGCCTTCACTCCGTGTAACGCCTTCCAGTTTCCCCTCGTGGCTATGAGGCGATCATGAATGACAATTTGACCTGGCCTAGTTCGGCCACAGCTGACCGACACCAATCAGGCTTGCTGACTGTGCTGTGTCATTTAGTACTTCGTGTTGTGTGGAACCTTGGACAACCTGGTTCGTTCATCGCAAAACCTTATGACAATTACTTAACTGCAACACACGACAAACTCACTGGTATATAATATGAAGAACTTTATTGTTGCTCGCTGCCGTCAATCAATCATGTCTGTGATCGATTATTAGCAGCCCTGTGTCTGCCAGCACATTACATTGAAAATTGAATCTTTCATTCTCACTAGCCTACCACACTTGATAAATGCAAACACCTGGGCTATTCCAGCCGCGCTGTGTCTGCCAGCATATAATATAACATTGAGAATCTTTTGCACTCATTAAATTGACAATTGACTTAATTAAGACACACACTTGTGTCTCGTTCAGCAGTACTATCGCTGCCAGCATATGAACAACATTGAAATTCTCTTGCGCTCCATTAAATTGACAATTGACTTGATTAAGACACACACCTGTGTCTCGTTAGCAGCACTATCGCTGCCAGTATAAGAACAACATTGAAATTCTCTTGCGCTCCATTAAATTGACAATGACTTGATTAAGACACACACTTGTGCCTCCTTCAGCAGTACTATCGCTGCCAGCATATGAACAACATTGAAATTCTCTTGCGCTCCATTAAATTGACAATGACTTGATTAAGACACACACTTGTGCCTCCTTCAGCAGTACTATCGCTGCCAGTATATGAACAACATTGAAATTCTCTTGCGCGCCATTAGATTGACAATGACTTGATTAAGACACATACTTGCGTCTCATTCAGCAGCACTATCGCTGCCAGCATATGAACAACATTGAAATTCTCTTGCGCTCCATTAAATTGACAATGACTTGATTTAATAACGTAACCAGTTTACACACATAGTGACCAAGCGGGTGAGTTTCTTACTCACCGAGTATGAATTAAACACGTCCTTGTCTTCTGCCAGGTTCTCACCGAATCAAACGGCACTGTTAGAACAAAAGCGATCACTACGCTAACTGGATTTAGCAACCTAACTATATCTGGGTTACTGTCTAAGACACTTCACTACTAACTAACCACTGACTAAACAACTACTACACAAACATTATGTACAACATTTTCAAAGGTTGTTAGCCATAAAGGCTAACGCCTTTCGGCAAGACCTGTTCCTCAGTCCACCGCTAGCTTGTCACTGATCTATTTTCACACTTCACTCTCAACCTATCTACTTTCTCCCATGACTCACACAATTCTCGTGTGGCACACCTCTCCCTGAGTGATTCCTATTTTCATGCTCTCCACGCTTTTCTGTCATTTCTTCTCTCACTCGGCCTACTCATTTAATTCTTCCCCTCTCCTTTAATTCTTTATATGACCTTCATTCTTTCTTTAACTCTACATCTCCATCTTCCTCTCTGTCCTTTCTCTCTCTCTATTTCAGTAGCTGTTTGCAGTCCAGCATGTCCTGTGAGACTTCTAGCACAACTGTTTCTTGATGATATTTTAGTTGTTTTACTAATGTTTTTTCAACTCTGAAATATAATTTTGCTATAGTTCATGAAAATTGATCATAAAGTAAGCTATAACCTAACATTTTACAATATTTGTATTTACAAAAATGATTGCTTTATACCTGCCAGAAGCAAATATATCAATATTTTGAAATATTTCTTCTCATAAACTTTATTCAATTAAAGTATCAGTGGCACAGAGTACCACTCTATTCTAGAATATTCTTATTTTTGTGCAGTGTCACAAAGTAGAACTACTCCACTAAATATATCAATCTCAAAAATGAGTGGAATGTAGTTTCCTCATGACATCTTCATTCATAAATATAGCAACATTGTTGGGATTAAAACTAAAATGCCACTTTAAGATTAAAGCAAACAGCTGTGCCAGGTGATGTTGCTTCTGTTATCAGCTTTGGCATCAATTTCACAAATACTCTTCACATAGACAATCATCATTATCATGTGCCATACTGGTTGGTGTAGGCGATAATGTCCTTCCACAATCTACTATCTACAGTGCATCGTATCAGTTCTGTTGTTGACTGTTTTCCATGCCATTACACCAAGCTATCCAGTACTTTCTCTCTTTGTCATCCGTGATCTCTCTTTCCTTTTATTTTGCCAGTTGTAACCAAGTATTCCAACTTTCCTCTTCTCATGATGTGCCCAAAAAATATTGATTGTTTCTTTCTGATGTTTTTTTGGAGCTCCCTTCTTGTGTTGGCCTCTTTGAGAATTTCCTCATTGGTCTTTTTAGCTGTCCAGAGAACTTTCAACATTCTTCTGAGAAATCCCATCTTTGTGGCCTCTAATCATCTTTTCATTTGTTTTTCTACTGTCCATGATTTTCTTCCATAGGTCAGAATTGGTTCTATATAGCACCAATGAACTCTCTTTCTCATTTCTAATGACATAGATTTGTTGCATTAGATATTTTTCATTTTCTGAAATGCTGTTTTGGCCTGAGCTATTCTGCTTTTTATTTCTGTGGTGCTTCCTCCATCTGATGTTATTATAGTGCCCAAGTATTTGACGATGCCTCATGTAAGATGGAGTGTGCTGAACCAGTGCTTATCCCCACCTCATCAAGTTTTCAAATTGTGATTTGTTTGTCTTGTTTGACCAAAGTCTGCACTTAGCCATTGACATCATTATATCTACTTGTTGAGGGCCTGCCATAATTGTGATTCATCCATTCTCCTCCTATGTTCCACCACTTTTAATGTGATTGTGATTCATTCATTCTCCTCCTATGTTCCACCACTTTTAATGTGATTGTGATTCATTCATTCTCCTCCTATGTTCCACCACTTTTGATGTGATTGTAGACGGACGGTGAGTGAGTGGATAAGATAAGATAAGATAAGATGAGATGAGATGAGATGAGATGAGATGAGATGATGAGATGAGATGAGATGAGATGAGATGAGATGAGATGAGATGAGATAGAAACCAGTATCCAGAAAGCAAACGTTGGCTATCAAACAGTACCAATAATGAATATGATGGTGCAGACAAAAAAATTAATTTATAGCTAAATTGTTTATGCTACCAATGTCAGACACAGTTAGTTCTAGAAAGACACACATGTAAAATTGCATGCTAAATTCAAAATGTATTAGAAAAATGCTGTAAACAAAAATAGAAGAGATAGAATTAAAAATGAAACATTGAGAAAAATTGTGGATATAGCATCAGTTAATGGCTTTATTGAATAACAAAGAATCAAATAATTTGGACAACTGACCAGAATGAAACATAAAACCTGCAGCCATAGAATTTTGCATGAAACATCGGCTATAGAGCAAAAGGGAAACCCAGAAAGTGGTGGATAAATGGAATCAAAGAGGTATGAAGTAAATTCAGCACAACAGTTCAAGCTACAAAAGTAGCAAAGCCTCAGAAAATTAGACATTCCTCCTCTTTACAACACTGCTTGGCACAAGCTATAGGATAAAAAGAATCAAGAAAGAGTATTTTTATTGTTGTTTGTATTGTACAATTTCATATCTTGCTAAATATTCTTGTCATTTCTTTATCTCTAAGGTACATCCAAGCTCAATTGACAAGACCATAAACCCACATCAAATTTCTGAAGAAACAACTCTGCCACCAAGATTACCAGAACAACTTCAGCAGCTCTCCACCACAATGAATTCAGTAACTAGTGAACATCCTCAAAGTGAAGATGTTGATGATTCATCTTGGCCAGATGACAGCAGTGTCAGCCAAAGAATCATGAATATAGGCAACCAAACAAGCTATGTACCGATGAAGGGCTTGGCTATTGGCATGTACAAACTTTTCTCTGAATGGTTTTCATCTCCAAAAAATGAGAGCCAGCAAGTGACCACTGTTAACTTTATGACAGATGTTTCCACCAGAGCAACAACTACTACAGCAGCATCAATGTCTCAGCCACATGAAAGCGAGTTCCATCAGCCTCCTGACAGTCCACAGCCAACTACAGCCAGTCATTCTGTCTCTGGTAAATACATTGCCTAGAACCATACACCCACACACAACTGTCTCAGGTACATACAACAAATTGTCTAGAACCATACACCCACACACAACTGTCTCAGGTACATACAACAAATTGTCTAGAACCATACACCCACACACAGCTGTCTCAGGTACATACAACAAATTGTCTAGAACCATACACCCACACACAATAGTCTCAGGCACATACAACAAATTGTTTAGAACCATACACCCACACACAATAGTCTCAGGTACATACAACAAATTGTCTAGAACCATACACCCACACACAGCTGTCTCAGGTACATACAACAAATTGTCTAGAACCATACACCCACACACAGCTGTCTCAGGTACATACAACAAATTGTCTAGAACCATACACCCACACACAATAGTCTCAGGTACATACAACAAATTGTCTAGAACCATACACCCACACACAGCTGTCTCAGGTACATACAACAAATTGTTTAGAACCATACACCCACACACAGCAGCCTCAGGTACAAACATTTTTTTTTTCTTTTCCTAGTTTAATCTATAATATTCATATACAAGTCAACTTCCAAAGATGAAAAAACTGTACTAAAATAAACAAAACAGTTTATTTAATATAGGAATGTTGCAGTGAACCTGTCAGGCTGAGTCTCTCTTCTATCTTTCTTTATGTGCTGTCTTCATGTGCTCTATCTTTATGAATGTTTGAGCACTATTTTCACTGACTTTGTTTTACCATCACTTTGTCATATACTCACTTTGTTTTTTTCTCGTTGATTCTCTTACTCATTTATTTCAAGATGATTTAGTTGTCACAATTTGTTTCCAGGCTTCAAACATTTGATTAAGAGAACAGCTGTAGAGCAATGATTAGTTGGCTGGTCTAGTGTAGCCTGGAGATTAGGTTCATCCAGTCAACTGACCAGTTTCATTCATTCATCATTCCCGGGCCCAAAACGGCATATTGGGTGGAAATCATTGTTCTCTACAATTGACGATTTTCTACTGGTTCTTGTGGTCCCATGGTTGAGCCTTCTCTAGTATTTATTCTGCTAGCAATTCTCTTGGTCTGCCTTGGTTTCTTTTACCACAAAATTTCCAATGCCTGATGGGGAAGTCTATCTTCATTCATTCTCAGCACATGACAGATGTATTTCCAACGCCTTCTTCTAAGTACAACTCATATTCTTGTTTAGATTCATCTCTTAACCAGCTCACCTAACCTTAAATGTGTCAGGGAAAGATAGACAGCCTGACTTAGTGCTGATGTTACCAACACAATGATGGACACTAACACCATATTCCCTATATACCAGACCAAAGGTGTTTTTAAAAAAAAAAGGGGGGGGGAGCAAATAATTGCAGTGCTACAGTAAAGCTGGTAGCAAGGAGCAAGTGGTGGGGGTGTAATGTACACTTCTACAAAGTATGGTGACAGCTTTACAAAAAAAGGAACAAAACGAAATACTGACATTTCTGCCTACATGTGACCTTCTTCAGAGAACGAGCAAACACAAATGGACAACAGAATAAAGATAAATTCCACCGTCTAGAATGTACGGGAGAGATAAATCAAGGACAAAGAAAAAGAGGGATAAGAGATAAAATAATAAAATGAAAGGAAGATGAACTACATACAGGAAGATAAAAATTGATAAAATGTAAAAATTAGTAAGCTAAAACATATTTTAAAATGAAACCAAGACTTAACAGGCACAATCCAAATGCTTCCAGCGAGTAGATGACTGTGAGTCATATGTGGATGTGATGAGATGTGAGAGTGGGAAGAGGATAAAACAAGTAATGTGATTAGACGAAAAGTGGGATAAGATTGGGAGGTGAGAATATGAGGTGTGGAAAAATGATCAAGAATGAGATTGGTACCAGCCACAGATAAAGAAGTGTGTACTATTGATTGAAAACAATAGCAAACAAAGCTAGACATGACTCGGGCAACGAGGGGATAAATGCTACGTAATAGGGGGATTATAGAGGTCTGGCGTAAATACAGGGTGCAATATACGAGGAGGGATAGGATGGTAGTATGTGTGACAGAAGTAATATAATAGCAGCTATATGGACATGGAAGAAAAATTTTTTAAAAAGAGTAAGGTAGAAAACGACGAAGTCTTAAAACAACTAAAAATGAAAAGAGAACTTCTGAACACAATTAGAACAAGACAAATGCGATTCTTAGGCCATGTTAAAAGACACAACAGCCTACTGAAAGTGATCCTGGAGGGGAAAATACAAGGTAAAAGAGGCAGAGGCAGACCAAGATTAACATGGACGAGTAACATCAAAAGATGGACAAATCAACCGATGACAACCTGCACCATCAAAGCAAGAGATAGAGCAAAATGGCGCTCCATGGTAGCCAACCTTCGTTGCGGAGACGGCACTCAGTGATGATGAAGGTAGAACTGAAAACTGAAATATAAAGTGAAGATGGAGAATCTGGCAGAATACGTATTGATAATGATTATGAGTATAAAACAGGCAAATAATAACTGTGCTGATGTAATTATATAAAATATAAGTTGGCAATAAGGGATCATGACTCATGTAGAAGAGTGCCAACGTACTTACAGATATGTAATATAAACCCTAAGTATCACCTGGAGAAATCACGTCAGGGCACAGTTGTTGCTTTCCTTATCAGTGTTTCTTTAGCTTGACCTTTTTTGTCTTTGCCTGCTGCCTCCTATTTGAGGCTTGCTTTGTGTTTCTCTTGTCCTTTCTCATCACATGGTGAATACATGGCTACCTTCTTCTCATGATTATAGATGGTTTTGTTGGTTGCATCACCATTCCTTTTATTTCTGCACTAATTTTGAATTCATTCAATGTTTTAAAAAAAGTATTCCTCTGAGGCATTTGATATTTTAAAAAAATCTAATTTGCTTTCTGCTTGTTTCATTGGTGTTCCAACTCTCACATGAATAAATAAAGCTGAATGGAACTCTCAAATTTGATTTGAAAATCATAAGCATTGTTTTTGTGCTTAAAATTTGTTGTTTCCATATTTTCTTATTTACCTTAATTATGATACTTAACTGAGGCACGCTTTGTTACATTCCGCAGTACAAAATACTACCACTTAATTGTAACATTAGGAGCACTAAAAATAGTGTTTACTTAAACTTTTGACACACAACTGTGTATTTACCAATTAGGCACACTAGGAACTCGGATTTCCTGTCTCAGATTGATTTATGACCTGAGATTGACCGCTTGCACCGGATGTGTTATTTATTTATTCTGACGGACACTGTAAGTTCATCAGTACGTTCGGCTACCTCAAAACATTATTTGCTGAGTTTCCAGAGTCACAAAAATGTTGTTTGGTCTCACTGATGACTGAGGGCATTTCCCTGGTCAAAGGGACCTAAAAAGATGAAAAACAACCAATTTGTTGACATTTGGCAAAATTTTTCCGTATAATGGGATCGTATCTCACAAAATGGGGGGAAAAAAATCCAACATCAGTAGACCATGAAATAGATTGGAACTTCATCACATACTATATCAGGGAAAGCTCTTCTTCTTCTACCTTTTTTTAGCTCCCAGTGGAGCATAGGTCTTCAACATCACTTTCCAAGTCGTTCTGTTTTTTGCCATTCTTTTAAGATCATTCCATGTCTTCCCCATCATCTTAATCTCTGCTTCTATCTGTCTCCTCCAAGAATTCCTTGGTCTTCCTCTTTGTCTTTTCTCCTGGAGATTCCAAAAAAGGGCCTGTTGTATAATACTCTCAGTTGGCTTCCATAGTGTGTGTCCTATCCAATGCCATTGTCTTCGCTGTATCTCTTTATCCACTGGTATTTGACTGGTACATTTCCATAATTCTATGTTAGTGATTTTGTTCTGCCATTTCCATCCTTTTATTCTGCGTAAGCATCCATTAATGAAA
This sequence comes from Megaustenia siamemsis, assembly GCA_032433765.1. Taxonomy (NCBI): domain Eukaryota; kingdom Metazoa; phylum Mollusca; class Gastropoda; order Stylommatophora; family Ariophantidae; genus Megaustenia; species Megaustenia siamemsis. The sequence goes on from JAVIAB010000088.1 coordinate 65,257,010, forward strand.
GTCTGTATCTTCGTGATTGTCAATTTTGTTGTTCTCCATGTTTCACAGCCATATAATAGGACCGACTTAACATTTGAGTTGAAATTGAGAGAAATTCTAACTTATATCAGAAGAAAGCCATGGTAGACAAACATCGATGTGGAGACGGCACTCAATGATATATACATCAATAGAAATAAATTAAACACTCAAGGGTCACCGGAAATAATAACAAGGATGGTACATGGAGGGGGTAATGCTTAAACATCGCAAACTATCAAATTTTGAAGAATTTGTGTTTTATTGTGGTAATTTTTACTATGGAATCATAATCTATGGTTAAAGATGTTGAAAGTCATTAAGCTAAATGACCATCTTAATAATGAAGATGTGTGAATCTGCTGCAGGTGACATGCAACAACCTCACCACGTGTCGTCACTACCCCCTCAGACAAAGAGTGACACAATTGATGAAAACTTTAATGCTTGTAATGGGCAGAGCTGCAACAACCTGAAGGATAGGCCTGTCATGGAGTCAGGTGCTGCCGTCTATGTTGTTTTTGGCATTAAAGGAGTGGATAGATCACAAGAGGATGTCGGCCATGTTTTGGATCAATTCAAGGTCAGTTTCATTTATCGTGAGTTCAACGTTAGTTATTTTGCTACTCTTACCAAACACTGTAACAATTTTGTTACTCTTACTAAACACTGCAACAATTTTGTTACTCTTACCAAACACTGCAACAATTTTGTTACTCTTATCAAAAACTTTAACAATGTTGTTACTCTTACCAAACACTGTAACAATTTTGTTACTCTTACCAAACACTGTAACAGTTTTGTTACTCTTACCAAACACTGTAACAATTTGCTCCTCTTACTCCTCAGTTTTGTTACTCTTACCCTGTAACAATTTTGTTACTCTTATTAAATGCTGTAACAGTTTTGTTACTCTTACCAAACACTGTAACAGTTTTGTTACTCTTACCAAATACTGTAACAGTTTTACTAATCTTACCTTTAATTGAACCTGTGGTTTCCTTGTGGTTTTATCCTGCCATAGTCTCTGGGTAGTGAGATCCAATGTCCAACCTTCATGGACAACTGTGAAAAACAGGGCCAGTGTGCACTCATGAATGTTAAAGAACCCATGACAGTTTAAAGTCAAAAATAGTAGGCCTAAAATGGCTGCCTTCTGAGTAAAAATTTTTTAGCAATCTACCAATGTCAAAGACGATGTGTCAGGCCTAAAGACACAGATACCATTGCTTTGCCATAAACTTGCAACACATTTGTGTCCACTTAACTGGTGAACGCTAAGAAGAAGAAGAAACAATTGTAGATCAACAGGTATATCTTCTCTAATGCTTTAATATCAGCATGTATGCCAGAGAGAAACTGTGACAGATGTGTTTGACCTATCTCCTAGGGCAAACCAATCATGGACATCAAGTTTGCTGAAACATTTAACAGAGACACCCGTAACCTCACCTATCTGAAAGAACTATGCACAGTTTGTAAGATTATCTCCAATCAAACTGACTTGGTCAAAGCAGGGAGTGCCCAGTGTTTACCTAATGGTCAGTGCCATTGTTTTTTGTTGAAGTGTGTTCTGTAACGTGTTGAAATCATTATAATTATTAGGTTAAACAAACACAAGTGAGGAATAAACAAAGAGACTCAATCTCAATGTTTCCAAAACACAAGCCATAAAATATAACCATTCCGGGGCAGTCTGTGCAGACAGGTATGGGACTGTGATAAGTTAGTGATTGGAGAATAAATAGGATAATAATGTTTGTTTAATGCTTTACATTGAGAGGTGATGCCACATGATGATTCCCAACACTTCGGCTAAAAATACCTTCACAGGGAATACTAAACTAAGACATGAAGAAGTAATCAATACTACAGTGAGAAAGTTGTCAACAAATCAATGCCTGCCTTATCAACTAGTAATGTTTTCCAAATTATGTGACAGATTTCAGCATTACAGATAAACAAGAAAATAACCCTAGAAGCAAAATGAGCACTCTAAGTACCCTTTAACAATGTGCTACCATAGCAGGACCTGGATGCTAGAATCAAGAACAATCATAAAGAAAGCCACCACCAAAAATGGAATAAAAGAATGTATTAGTGCTTGATGGGAAACAACCTAAGAAATAAGACCAACAATGAATAATTAAGAAAATAGCATAAGCCTACACATAATGATGATGATGATGATGCATTGTCACATGTGGTACATATGCAGGATCAATTTTGCTTTTATATATCAGTCATTTTCAAGTGTAACCATGCTTGTTTTTTAGTTTTACTTCCTTTTGCCTCTACATATATCTTCAACACTTCATATCAAAGGAAAGACAGGAAAACAGTCTGATTGTAGAGAATGATAAAAGATAAGATTTAACAAATAAATGTTGGGACTGACTTCCCAGATACAAGTATAGTCATCACATTAAGTGTTGGCGCTGACTGCTTAGATATAAGTATAGCCATCACATTAAATGTTGGAGCTGACTGCCTAGATACAAGTATAGTCATCACATTAAGTGTTGGAGCTGACTGCTTAGATACAAGTATAGCCATCACATTAAATGTTGGAGCTGACTTCCCAGATACAAGTATAGTCATCACATTAAGTGTTGGAGCTGACTGCTTAGATATAAGTATAGCCATCACATTAAATGTTAGAACTGACTGCCTAGATACAAGTATAGTCATCACATTAAATGTTGGAGCTGACTGCTTAGATATAAGTATAACCATCACATTAAATGTTGGAACTGACTGCTTAGATATAAGTATAACCATCACATTAAATGTTGGAGCTGACTGCCCAGATACAAGTATAGCCATCACATTAAATGTTGGAGCTGACTGCCTAGATACAAGTATAGCCATCACATTAAATGTTGGAACTGACTGCCTAGATACAAGTATAGCCATCACATTAAATGTTGGAACTGACTGCCTAGATGCAAGTATAGCCATCACATTAAATGTTGGAGCTGACTGCTTAGATATAAGTATAGCCATCACATTAAATGTTGGAACTGACTGCCTAGATACAAGTATAGTCATCACATTAAATGTTGGAACTGACTGCCTAGATACAAGTATAGTCATCACATTAAGTGTTGGAGCTGACTGCTTAGATATAAGTATAGCCATCACATTAAATGTTGGAGCTGACTGCCTAGATACAAGTATAGCCATCACATTAAATGTTGGAGCTGACTGCCTAGATACAAGTATAACCATCACATTAAATGTTGGAACTGACTGCCTAGATACAAGTATAACCATCACATTAAATGTTGGAGCTGACTGCCTAGATGCAAGTATAGCCATCACATTAAATGTTGGGGCTGACTGCCTAGATACAAGTATAACCATCACATTAAATGTTGGAGCTGACTGCCTAGATACAAGTATAACCATCACATTAAATGTTGTAAGTGACTGCTCAGATACAAGTATAGCCATCACATTAAATGTTGTAACTGACTGCCTAGATACAAGTATAACCATCACATTAAATGTTGTAACTGACTGCCTAGATGCAAGTATAGCCATCACATTAAATGTTGTAACTGACTGCCCAGATACAAGTATAGCCATCACATTAAAAGTTGGAACTGACTGCTCAGATACAAGTATAATCATCACATTAAATGTTGGAACTGACTGCCCAGATACAAGTATAGCATCACATTAAAAGTTGGAAATGACTGCCCAGATACAAGTATAGCCATCGCATTAAATGTTTGAACTGACTGCCCAGATACAAGTATAGTCATCACATTAAATGTTGTAACTGACTGCCTAGATACAAGTATAGCCATCACATTAAAAGTTGGAGCTGACTGCCCAGATACAAGTATAGTCATCACATTAAAAGTTGGAACTGACTGCCTAGATACAAGTATAGCCATCACATTAAATGTTGGAGCTGACTGCCTAGATATAAGTATAGTCATCACATTAAATGTTGGAACTGACTGCCTAGATATAAGTATAGTCATCACATTAAATGTTGGAACTGACTGCCTAGATACAAGTATAGTCATCACATTAAAAGTTGGAACTGACTGCCTAGATACAAGTATAGCCATCACATTAAATGTTGGAACTGACTGCCTAGATACAAGTATAGTCATCACATTAAATGTTGTAACTGACTGCCTAGATACAAGTATAGCCATCACATTAAAAGTTGGAGCTGACTGCCCAGATACAAGTATAGCCATCACATTAAAAGTTGGGGCTGACTGCCCAGATACAAGTATAGCCATCACATTAAATGTTGGAGCTGACTGCCTAGATACAAGTATAGCCATCACATTAAATGTTGTAACTGACTGCCCAGATACAAGTATAGCCATCACATTAAATGTTGTAACTGACTGCCCAGATACAAGTATAGCCATCACATTAAATGTTGGAGCTGACTGCCTAGATACAAGTATAGCCATCACATTAAATGTTGGAGCTGACTGCCTAGATACAAGTATAGCCATCACATTAAATGTTGTAACTGACTGCCTAGATACAAGTATAGTCATCACATTAAGTGTTGGAGCTGACTGCTTAGATATAAGTATAGCCATCACATTAAATGTTGGAGCTGACTGCCTAGATACAAGTATAGCCATCACATTAAATGTTGGAGCTGACTGCCTAGATACAAGTATAGCCATCACATTAAATGTTGTAACTGACTGCCCAGATACAAGTATAGCCATCACATTAAATGTTGTAACTGACTGCCCAGATACAAGTATAGCCATCACATTAAATGTTGTAACTGACTGTCCAGATACAAGTATAGCCATCACATTAAATGTTGGGGCTGACTACCCAGATACAAGTATAGCCATCACATTAAATGTTGTAACTGACTGCCCAGATACAAGTATAGCCATCACATTAGATGTTAAGATCATGAAATATTAGGTTATAATTTTGCCCAACAAAAGTATATTTGAATGCACATTTTGTATCCTACTTTGAGGGAACTGGGTGGTCTTGAGAAAAGACTTTGATATCTGGACTGGAAGGTCCTAGGTTCAAATTCTGCCTCTGGAGGTAGGAATTTTTCACTTTAAATCCATGATCTCTTTGTCGCTTAATCCTCTCCTGGTTTCTGGATCATGGGATCCAATGTCCAGCCCTCTGAGATAACAGTGAGGAACAGAAAGTCCTGTGTGCACTGATTAAAGAACCTTAGCAGTTAAAAGTTGAAAATAGTAGGCCAAAAATTACCTCTACAGAGCATGAAATTTTTGAGGATATCTACCTATGCTGAAGACGGATGTGTTGGGCTAAAAGACACAGAAGATAGCAGCTTTAATATAAACTAGTAACACAAATCACTGATGCCAGATAAATAGATGATGTATGTAGATCATACTTTAAAATGTATTTTTAGCCCTAGATTATGACTCCAATATAAAAAGTATCTCATATACAAATAATTACATATCACAGAAAGGCTTTTAAACATTTTTTTCTTATAAATTTCACCAATTTAAAAAAAATTAGCTTTTTATTTTACGATGGAGGAAATCTCTTCAGCCGTCGGCGAGACCTCAAACAAACCCTTGTAACATGGGATAGACAGTGATCAACCCTTTGAGAGAGCTGAACATACAGCTGGATTGACAGACTTAAGGCAGCCATATGAATAGACATGCAACACCTCCTGTAGCCATGGTGGCATGCGTTCAAATTTCAGGCTGTAAATTTAATGTAACATAGAAAATTATTACAGCATTCAATTCCCATATGTCTGCTTGGGTAAACACTCAGTTGTGTAGCAAAAGTTCAAAGAAAACACTATTTTTGAAACTCAAATGTGACATTTAAGTGGTAGCAATTTTCACGACGGTATTGTGAAAACGTGACCCACAGATGTATATCGTAATCTAGGGTTAAACAAATTGGTCAGGGGAATTTTGGCTGTTAATGTTGGAAAAGGGGGTTGTAGCTTGATCAAGATTAGGATTCACTGGTTTACACAATCAAAAAAAAACCATACTTATTTCTTGTGGTTCATGCTTGTGCTTCTCTCATCATTAAGGCGTAGCCTCCATGAATACAATGCTGAACCTGATCCCAGAATGCCGTGATCTGCCAGGTACCTTGTCCATTTACCAGCGTCAAGTTCCTGCCCATGCTGAAGGAGCTATAGATAAACAAGGAAGACTTCTGTGGCTGGCATTTGCTTTTGAGTCGGTGAGTAGTTCAATGTTCTTTCTTTCTTGTGTTTACTCAATGAATGAAGAAACTCTTCTTAATTTGACTTTGATGATTTATATTGTGGTTGACAGCAGGTTGTGCTATTTGCATCATTCAGTTTAAAACATCTGACTTAAACATTATTTTTGAGTATCAAGTTGCATTCTTACTCGATCCCTGCTCACTTGGTCAGACTGGTTAGTTATTTCTAGGGGTACTCCCAATAGGTGGAGTAAGATCTGAATAATTGTGGTTTTCTGATTCTAGTGCAAGCAGTCAGTTATGAGTCACTGACTGCTTTCCAATGAATAGTTTATGTGATCTCTACTAATGAAAGCATTGAAGAGAAGATGTTATGGTATACATGAAGAAAGCCAGCTAAATATTTAGGTAGGTCTTGTTTTGGCTTATAGAAGAAGATCAAAGTCTCATGAGAAGGTCACACAGAAGGAGTACATCCTGGTTCGACATCAAAGGCAAAGAAGAATGGCTAAATTAAAAATCCTTGTTGGAGGAGCATTATAATTCACCAAATTTCTGTATCTTGAGATTGAGACCAGCTTCCACCACAGGGTTCCACTTTCAATATGACCAGTTGAAACCATCTCCCACCACAGTATTACACTCTCTATATGACCGAATGAGATCATCACCCACCACAGAATTCCACTTTCAATAAGACCGGTTGAGACCACCTCCCCCCATAGGGTTCCACTTTCAATAAGACCTGTTGAGACCACCTCCCCCCCACAGAATTCCACTTTTAATAAGACTGGTTGAGACCACCTCCCCCCACAGGGTTCCAGGTTCCACTTTCAATAAGATTGGTTGAGACCACCTCCCACTACAGGATTACACTTCCAACTGCTAGTTTTAGTTACTATCATTTAACACATTCACTGCAAAGGGGATTAGCATACTGTGGTCAGGCTGTTTAGGAGGATTTTTTTAAAATTTGAAATAACAGCAAGAAGATAAATGAAAACTTACCTAAAACACACAGTTTGTTCTGACAATGTGCTCAAGAAGTCAGGAAGGAGATTAAATACTAATGATAAGGTTTTAGTGGAAATGAATGCAGAAACATCAATAAATCTTCTTCTTCTTCTTTCCTTCATCATCTGCCTTTCAGCGTCAAGGGATCAATAAATCAAAAGTTGAAAAACACATCTCCTGGGTTTCTTGTGTTGGTTACTTGAGCCATATTTTGCTGCTCATGCTATAGAATATATTTTCACTCTTTCAGTACATGCAATTTTTATTAAATCAACGGAAGAGACTTCTGAGACAACATTTTTCATGGACCTTATGGTTTTAAATATCTATCAATATTCTTTATCTTTATTTCTCTCTCGGTCTCTCTCTCTCTTCTCCCTCTCTCTCTCTCTCTCTTCTCCCTTTAAGCTCCCTTTGGAGCATATGTCTTCAACAAACACTTTCCAAGCTGTTCTTTTCTTGCCATTCTTTTAAGACCATTCCATATCTTTCCTATCATCTTTATCTTTGCTTCCATCTGTCTTCTCCAAGAATATTTTGGTCTTCCTCTCTGTCTCTTCCCCTGGGGATTCCAAAAAAGGGCCTGTCATGTAATACTCTCAGTTGGCTTCAGCAGTGTGTGTCCTTTATCTAACACATAACTTATTGTTTATGAATTAATTTTTAGGTAATTGAACAAGGAATTAGATTTTACTGATAAAAAAGATCCTACAAGACATGTTGAAAGAAAAATGGGGGATAAATGACCAAAACAAACAAATCAAAACATAAAATGGAGACCATAATTGCAACTCAACATTATAAATATTGAGTCAAAGTAATCCAATATCTATTATTTTGCCAAAAAACAGCAGTATGTCTTCAAGCAGCCTTGACAGTTTTATTGACATAGCATAAAATATAATTGATATTTTGTCATCAACAGTTTCAGTGTATTTTCTCTTCACTGTAATCTTATTGATTTATTGATAACAGGTATCCAACATGAGACTTTATTTTTATCTCAATCCAGATCGAAATCTCTCTAAGTAACTGCTCGTATCGTTGCTTAAATATTATCATTGTTCAAAACATTTAAAAAAAATTAATTTGCTGGCTCTTTCAGCCGTCATCACTTGAATTTTAGCTTTAAAATTCTAATGCTCTATACTAATCAATGCCATTTCTATCAGCTAACTTTTGTTGGCAATAAACACTGCTAATCCGAATGGAAAAAATCACACTCTTTCACACAATTTCTTTGTAAACACCATGTGTAGAAGGATGATGGAACTCTCCAGTAAAGAAAGTTTATAAGAAACTATAAATGTAAAAGAAGGAATATGTTTATATGAATTAAATTGATAATGGCGTAGGGTACATTGAAACAGACTTGACCAAACTGAGCATGACACAGGTTGCGTCAAAATGTATGGAAAGAGTTAAGTAATAATAATGTTGCCAATCACTGAAATATCTGATCACACATCCAGAGATTGTTATGCTTGTGGTTAACTGTTAAATCTTAACATTTGTCCTATATACAGACAACATCAGAAGGCCAGGCTTACTTTGAGGCCTACAAGCAGTATGAGAAGTGGGAGAAGTTGATATCTCACATCAAACATGATATCCTCTCAGCTGACTCTCCTCTACAGAGCATCTTCCAGACATCAGAGTTCTGGACCAAGGTTAGTTTCTTCTTTCTTCCTTCACCCATCAAATATTAATTGTAAATAAATGTTCTAAACAATGATATACTACCTCAACCATGGCTTGTCTTGCTCTCACAGCAGCTGCAGTAACCAAAAATGTTTTCACAGCAGCTCCTGTAACCAAAAAAGTGTTCACAACAGCTCCTGTAACCAAAAAAGTTTTCACAACAACTCCTGTAACCAAAAAAGTTTTCACAACAGCTGCTGTAACCAAAAAAAGTTTTCATAACAGTTCCTGTAACCAAAAAAGTTTTCACAACAGTTCCTGTGACCAAAAACAGTGGCAAAGGAAGTGCTGGAATATTTGTTCATTGGGAGTGACCAATGTGCGATTGATTACATGACCTGTTGTGTTCTTGATGGTTTTTATCTGTTGTATTAAGTGGTACACCAGTGGGAGCTGACCATATACCTTGTTTTAGATGTTTATTTCTGTCACACATGGCCCTGGAAGCTAAGAAGACTGTAAGTTTTCAAGAAATTAGTTGCTATTGCCATGTTTCAAGATTCAGTGACTTCACCAAGACTATCTTAGAAAAACAGTGAAAGGTTGAAGGCATAGAGAAAGACAGGAGAAAATTAGTTGATGGTGATGTCAGAGATTGAACAGAAAAATAAACAGACTAAGATGTGTTGGTGCTACTACAGGGAAATGTGGAGAAAAATTGTGAGCAATTTATTATATTAGTGCTACAAGAGCGAAATGTGGAGCTCCCTCTTTCATTCCTCTAGGCTGTATCTATTACATTTCTCTAGGTTGTATCTCCTTCATTCCTTTTGGCTGTATCTCTTTCATTCCTCTAGGCTGTGTCTATTTCATTCCTCTAGGCTGTATCTCTTTCATTCCACTAGGTTGTATCTCTTTCATTCCTTTTAGTTGTATCCCTTTCATTCCACTAGGATGTATCTCTTTCAATCCACTAATTTGTATCCCTTTCATTCCACTAGGATGTATCTCTTTCAATCCACTAGGTTGTATCTCTTTCATTCTTCTAGGTTGTATCTCTTTCATTCCTCTTAGTTGTATCTCTTTCATTCCTCTAGGTTGTATCTCTTTCAATCCACTAGGTTGTATCTCTTTCATTCTTCTAGGTTGTATCTCTTTCATTCCTCTTAGTTGTATCCCTTTCATTCCACTAGGTTGTATCTCTTTCATTCCTCTAGGTTGTATCTCTTTCATTCTTCTAGGTTGTATCTCTTTCATTCCTCTTAGTTGTATCTCTTTCATTCCTCTTAGTTGTATCTCTTTCATTCCACTAGGTTGTATCTCTTTCATTCCTCTTAGTTGTATCTCTTTCATTCCTCTAGGTTGTATTGCCTTCATTCCACTAGACTATATCTCTTTCATTCTTCTAGGTTGTATCTCTTTCATTCCTCTTAGTTGTATCTTATTCATTCATCTAGGCTGTATCTCTGTCATTCCTCTTACTTGTATCACTTTCATTCCTCTAGGTTGTATTGCCTTCATTCCACTAGGTTGTATCTCTTTAATTCCTCTTGGCTGCATCTCTTTCATTCCTCTAGGTTCTATCTCTTTAGTTCTTCTTGACTACATTTCTTGACTTCCTTTTGGCTACATCACTTAAATTCCTCTAGGCCGCATCTCTTGATTTTCTATTACTATAGCTTGATATCTTCCTTGTTACATCTCCTGATTTTCTACTTCTATAGCTTGATATCTTCCTTGTTACATCTCTTGATTTTCTATTACTATAGCTTGATATCTTCCTTGTTACATCTCTTGATCTTCTATTTCTATAGCTTGATATTTTCCTTGTTACATCTCTTGATTTTCTATTTCTATAGCTTGATATTTTCCTTGTTACATCTCTTGATTTTCTATTACTATAGCTTGATATCTTCCTTATTACATCTCTTGATTTTCTATTTCTATAGCTTGATATCTTCCTTGTTACATCTCTTGATTTTCTATTTCTATAGCTTGATATCTTCCTTGTTACATCTCTTGATTTTCTATTACTATAGCTTGATATCTTCCTTGTTACATCTCTTGATCTTCTATTTCTATAGCTTGATATCTTCCTTGTTACATCTCTTGATTTTCTATTACTATAGCTTGGTATCTTCCTTGTTACATCTCTTGATTTTCTATTACTATAACTTGATATCTTCCTTGCTACATCTCTTGATTTTATATTACTATAACTTGATATCTTCCTTGCTACATCTCTTGATTTTATATTACTATAGCTTGATATCTTCCTTGTTACATTTCTTGATCTTCTATTTCTATAGCTTGATATCTTCCTTGTTACATCTCTTGATGATTTTCTATTTCTATAGCTTGATATCTTCCTTGTTACATCTCTTGATCTTCTATTTCTATAGCTTGATATCTTCCTTGTTACATCTCTTGATTTTCTATTACTATAGCTTGATATCTTCCTTGTTACATCTCTTGATCTTCTATTTCTATAGCTTGATATCTTCCTTGTTACACCTCTTGATTTTCTATTACTATCGCTTGATATCTTCCTTGTTACATCTCTTGATTTCCTCATGGCTGTATAGTTTTTTTTCCTCATGGCTATATTGTTTGAATTCCTCTTGATTTCATCTCAAAACACTAAACTATAGAAATTGACTTGTTTATCCCAAAGGAAAAGGACACTACAGGTGTTTACCATTGTCGCTTCTATGTTTCTGTGAGCCAGGTGCTCATTTTTACTCTTTAATCACTTTCAGCTTGTCTGTCATGAAATAGGCAACCAGTATATAACCTTGACTTCCCATGATATGATTGGGAACCATATTTTCTTGTCACAGGTACTGATGGAGGTTGTTGCTGTCAACAGTGCCCTCTATGGCCTGGTGCTCTCCATGGTCATCTGTGTCATGGCTGTTGCTGTTTTTACTGGACACATTGTATTGCTGTTCATTGTTGTCATCACCATCATTGGTATGTGTTTTTATCATAATTGATCTGTGCTTTCTTACTATGCCTGAAAGATATACAGCTGGATGATGCTGACATAAGATATGTAATTTATTTTTTATACTGGAACAAACGGTTAAGATAAAATACAATGAGAATTCTGCACCTATTGATGTAAAAAGAGGTGTAAGACAGGACTGTGTTCTGTCACCATGTCTATTTAACTTATATAATGAGCAGATCTTCAAAGACATCACGGGGATGACAAGACTAAATATAAATGGATACATAATCAATAATCTAAGATGTGCTGATGATATCATATTAATGGCAGAAAACCCAGAAGACCTACAACTGGTGAACAAAATAAACAAGACTAGCTTCTTCTTCATCTTTCAAGTCTTGTGATCATGTGAACTTGACTCTTGTCCTGTTTCTTGATGGAGGTGTAAGGACAGCATCATGACACAATGAGCTGGTCACATAATCAGTACTCATATATATGTGTTTTTCCTGATTTTTCACCTAACCCTGCACCGTGGTTTACACACTCCGTCTTCAGCAGGCCAATGACAAGCAAAGAATATGGATTGGAAATAATATTAAATAGACTAAAACTAGGATTATTAGCAGAGAAAAGACACAAATGTACTAGGAGATATTGAAATAGATGGAAAGAACCTAGAAATCTTTCAAGAATATATCTATCTTGGACATATTATAAAAAAATATGGGAAATGTAAGACAGAAATAGACATAAGAATAGGAATGACTAAAAGTAATATTAACAACATAAAAGATATACTCACATCAAAGCAAATAATTTCAGAATTAAACCACAAATAACAAAATGCTATAATTACTCAACATTCCTGTATAGTGCAAAAACATGGACATTACATAAAAAAACAGAGTAGAAAATTGAAGCCATTGGAATGTGGATCTATAGGAAAATGAGGAGAATTGGGTGGAAGGAAAAGAAGATAAGCAAGGAAGTTCTGAATCAGCTGATAATGTAAATAAAAGAACTACTTAACACAATTAGGAAAACTGAACATTTTTGGATATGTGAAGAGACATGATACTCTTCTACAAGTCATGGAGACATGATACTCTTCTAAAAGTCATCTTGGAAGGGAAGATAGATAAGGCAGAGGCAGACCAAGATTAAAGTGGATTGATAACATCAAAAGGTGGACAGGTGAACTTATGTGGACAGGTGAATCTATGACAATGTGCATCATCAAGACAAGATATAGAGTAAAAAGCACTCCATGATAGCCAACCTTTGATGTGGAGAAAGCACCCAATGAATGAATGACTCACCTTGGTAGTCAACCTTCAATGTAGAGACAACACCCAATGAATGAAAAAAATGTCTAACCATCAATGATGTTTTTCTTGCTCTCATTGGTATCCTTCCAACTTCATCACCAATGGTGTGCTTTTCCTATTAATTGTATGATGTTTATCTGATTGTTGTTTCCTTCACTCACATTGTTGTAAAATATTGAATTATCATAGAATGTGTTTCAAATTAGCTGTGTTACTGTCATTGGTATGTATTTGTATTTGTTATATTGTCATTAATGATATATTTCTCAATTAATTTACTACCACCATTGGCAATTGAGCAAACAACATTTGTTGCACCACCAATATTGGTGTTTCTCATCAGTTGTATCACCATCATTGGTATATGTCTATTATTATTTGTAAATCTGTGTATAATACTTTACGTTTAACCCTAGATTACAACCTCTATCCGTAAGTCATGTTTCTGCAACACCTTCCTAAAAATTACAAACACTAAATGTAACATTTGGAGTTCAGAAAATAGTATTTTCTGTGAACTTTTTCTATACAACTGTGTATTTACACAAGGAGAGACACAGGAATCAGATGCTGTAATCATTTCCAGCCTTAGGTTTGATTTAAGGCCTGAAGTTTGGCTGAATGGTGTGTGACTACTGGAGGTGTCTATTGACACGTCAGCAGTCAGTCCATCATTTCACTCCAGCCCTATGTTCAGCTTCCTCCTAACGTCATTCACTGCCTGTCCCATGTATTACCAAGGTTTGATTGATGTCTCACCAACAGCTGAAAAGATTTCCCCTGTCATAAGAGAAAAAAAAAATTACTTGAAAATTGACCAAATTAATTTTTTTTAAAAACGGCCCTGTTTTTACAACAATTACAATTCTTAGTTTTTACAAAGTGCATGATTTAAAAAAAAAATCAAACATCAAATGAAAGAAAAACAATACTCAGGGTTACCTGGAAGCAATAATTAGGAAGGTATAGTAAAAAAAATAAATAAAGTACCCCCGTCATGCCAAGTGGCAACTTGGCGTGTAGGGAATATGGTGTTAGTGACCATAAATTTTACACACCTTCGGCACATGATTTTTGGGGTAATGTGGTCGGTATTACGCCCGTGCCACTTTACTTTCCCAGAAAAAAATCCGGTACCCATTAAAGGCTAGGTAAACCGGAAGCTGTCGGTTGGGATCGAACCCTACCTCTTGTCCTTTGTAGTCCAGTTAGGAAGGTATAGAGAGGGGAAGGAAATGTTTGCCTGTGGCAGACTGTTGAAATCCAAGAATTTGTATTTTGAGTTCATAATTTTTGCGAAAGTATTGTAATCTAGGGTTTAAAAAATGACATTTCTGATGATATTTTGTTTGTGTGATGTGCCTTCCTCACTAGTATTTGATTGTAATGTTGTGTTGTCTACAGCAATGATCTGCTGTGTGGTGGGGGTTTTCTCTCTGGTTGGCTGGGAGATGGGTGCTGTGGAAGCTGTGTCTCTGTCCATCCTGGTGGGCTCTTCTGTGGACTACTGTGTGCATATTGTGGAGGGATACATCCTAGCTGGCAAGAGGATGTCACTTCAGTGCCTCAACTGCCAGGTGAGAAGTCATTTAGCAGGAAATGTAGAGAAGGGAATTTTATTTTTTGAGATTTTTATATTTTTTATTTTAAAAAAAGAGAGAGAGAAGAGAAAAGAGAGACATTGAACGATAATAAAATAAATCATGTTTTGAATGCTTAATGGAGAAAAGAATGTTTAATTGAAAGTTGATGGCATTGATTCTATTAGTGGAGTGGAGAAATCAGAAATAATGGAACATATAATTTAATAGTGAGGTATAATGGATAAGATAGTTTAGATATAATATAATGTATAAAAGAATAATTGAATACAAAAACTGAATGTATTTGACTAGAGAAATGAGGAATAATGGTATGAATGAATGAGAAAGAATGAAATATATAATTAAATAATGAGAAAGAATGGAATGTATAATTAAATAATGGGAAAGAATAGTCTATATAATTGAATAATGAGAAAGTATGGTTTATATAATTGAACAATGTGAAAAAAAGGAGTGTATAATTGAATAATGAGAAATAATGGTATATATAATTAAATGAAGCCGTGATAGCTCAGTGGTTAGTGAACTGGACTACAAACAAAAAACAAGGGCTGGGTTTGATCCTGATCAACGACTTCCGGGTTCACCCAGCTTTAAATGGTTACCCGATTTTTTCTGGGAAAGTAAAGTGGCACAGGCGTAATACCAACCACATTACCCCAAATAATCATGTGACGAAGGTCTGTAAAAATTATGGTCACTAACACCATATTCCCTATACGCGACTTGGTGTGACGGGGTTCTTTACTTTTTTATAATTAAATGAGAAATAATTATATGAAGGGTTAGGATAGAATGGGATATATAACTGCTTGCTTACAATTCACCTGATAACTAAAGGAGTACACCTTTCATCATCTGCCTTTTAAAGGTCTACGTTAAGTGGCTGTGTATGCGCTGTGTTGTGGCTAGCAGTGGAACTGTGATATTTGCACCTTTCGATACAACAAAGTGAAGTAGGGCTGGATGGTTCTTGTTCACCAATCCCTGGCCAAACCATCAGCTTACATTCGCTGGCAACTTCAACTCTGCTGTCAGGTGCCTCTGAGTATATAACTCAAGCATAAAAAAGAATGAAATGAAGGAGTTAGGATAATGATGCTCTACAACATGTTCATCAAGTCAGTGTAGCGTTGTGGCCTCAAGGCAGAGTTTAATTCCCAGAGCAGTCAATAAAACGTACCACTAACATGTGTCACAACAAATAAAATGGCTTGGCCAGGTGACAGGACAAGCAACTAAACACAAGCCACACAGCTGTCAACAAACATGGCAACAACAGGGAGAAAGAGAGGATGTGCTTGAACTTAATGGATAGACAGAATACTGGAAATCTTGGAAGTGTGACCAACCAAAGAGCTAAGGCCCTCAATACTGAAAGACTAATGGGGAAGGAAAGAAGAAGAAAATATTTTGGAATAGATATGTGGAACATTAAAAATAATGGAGTACAATAATTTGAAATAATAGAGTACAATAATTTGAAATAATGGAATACAACAATTTGACATAACGGAATGGATAATAGAAAGTTTGGAAGGAGTGGAATTTATAAAAAAATGGAAAAATAAAATAGTGTTGTCACGTCGAATTGTGAGAAACTGACAGTAATAGCTTTGATCCTGGAAAACCATAATAATGGAACAGAGCATTTCCATGGACATTGTCTGGAGGATTTGAAAATAATGGATTTTGACAAGAGAAAATGCAGAGATTGTGAAGTGAATAAAGGATTTGAAGAGAATTGAGGTGGTAGTTAATGATTTGGAGATAGTGCAATGTGTACTGGAGCATAGTGATATATGAGAATGAGTTTAGGAGAATTATCTAGAACTGAGATGGTCATTTATGAGAATGAGTATAGGAGAATTGTCTAGAACTGGGATGGTCATTTATGAGAATGAGTTTAGAAGAACTGTCTAGAACTGGGATGATCATTTATAAGAATGAGTATAGGAGAATTGTCTAGAACTGGGATGATCATATATAAGAATGAGTATAGGAGAATTGTCTAGAACTGGGATGATCATTTATGAGAATGAGTATAGGAGAATTGTCTAGAACTGGGATGATCATATATAAGAATGAGTATAGGAGAAATTGTCTAACTGGGATGGTCATTTATGAGAATGAGTATAAGAGAATTGTCTAGAACTGGGATGGTCATTTATGAGAATGAGTATATGAGAAATTGTCTAGAACTGGGATGGTCATATATAAGAATGAGTATATGAGAATTGTCTAGAACTGGGATAATCATATATAAGAATGAGCATAGGAGAATTGTCTAGAAAATTTGTCTGCCCCCTGACTCCAAGTAGTGAAAACTAGTTCAAAATATTACAGTAGTAATCAAAATTCCTTGTTATAGAATTCACAATTACAGAGAGAGAGGGTGAGAGAGAGTGTGGGGGAGAAGGAGAAGAAACACAGACAGAGAGAAAGGAGTTTAGAGGTTTGAACAATTTTCAAATTGTGTTTTCACAGCCAGCAGCAGATGTTAGAAGACAGCGCACATCACAGGCAGTGAGGCACATTGGTGTAGCCATAGTTTGTTCAGCCTTAACAACAATCATAGCAGCCATACCTCTGACACAGACCTACATTCAGCCATTCTCCAAGTTTGGAGCAATCCTGCTCATCAACACAACCATCTCCATGATCATGACCCTGACCCTGGCTGTTGCCCTCCTGGCCACTATGGGGCCTGCCCGCTACAAAGGTGGCTGGAAAGCTCATCTAATTGCCTTTGTTGTGGTGACTGCCATCATCGGTGCTGTTATATTGGGCCTGTACATAGCATCAACTAAAGGAATTACTGTGCCAGGACCTTCAGGCAATCCTCTCTTCTCATGAGAGTTATATAGACTTGTGCCCACTGAGAGTCATATGTGCTCTCCTTGGTGTGTTTTTGTTATTCATTCCAAATTCACTTTCTTTAGCGGACAACAAGATGTGAATTTTTTTTTTGGTTATACAAGTTAATATTGACAATACAAACACAATAAAACTACTGTTAAAGCCTCACATCAGATAATGACGGTGAACAACCTTGAGGAAACTATGAAGAAATAATTCTCAATCAAATTATAGTTGAGACTAGTTACAGCCACAAAATATTTTATTTCATCTCTTTTACCCCCCAAACTGTTAAAATATTTCAGTAAATTGTCTCTCATTTATTTTGTCTATTGTCCGTAAATATATTGGAAAAGTCAAGGATGCTCATCATGTCTAGGAGTATATGTAGTATAATGATAGTGCTCATATTTGTCCAAGACTGTCTGCATATGTGATCTGTTTCATGTGTCAGACTTCATCATCAAGTACCGGGCCTACTGGCGTAGGTGATCATGTCTCTCCACAACATTCGATCTCGACAGTTCTTTATCATTTCTGTTGTTAACCTTCTGCCAAGCCATTCTCTTAAGCTGTCTGGTATTTTCTCTCTTTGCTTCCCTCTATCTCTTCATCCCTCAATTTGTCCAGTTGTTACAATATATTCCAGTTGTTCTCTTCTCATTACATGGCCAAAAAATGATGATTGTTTCTTCCTAATATTGGAAATTAGCTCTCATTTTGCTTTGGCCTCTTCCAGAACATCTTCATTACTCTTCTTAGCTGTCCATGGTATCCTCAACATTCTTCTGTAAAACCACATTTCTACAGACTCAAGTGATTTTCTTGTCTGTTGTCCTATTGTCCAATGTTCACATCAATATGTTAAGACTGGCTCTACATAACATTTAAGAGCTCTTTTTCTTGTTTCTATTGTCAAAAATGGATTGCATAGTATCTTCCTCATTTTCTGTCAGACTATTAACAATAAATATAATATTGGCTGTCAATGAAACATCAGCTGTTTAGCCAAGGTGAGGATATTCAAGGGGTGCACCTTTCCAGTTGCAACTTATAGCTTGAATAATCTTCCAGGCGTATTGGAAAGCCAAAATACTTTCAGGGAAAATAAATAAACAAAAAGTGGCTAGTGGATTTAAGCTTAGATTACAATACTGCCATAAAAATTACTACATCAAAATAGAAATTCTTCCAAATTTGACAATTTGCTATGGTCAAACATGTCCCCCTCCATGTGCCTTCCTAATTACTACTACTTGTGACCCCTGAGTGTTGAATTTGCTTTCTTTGGGGTTGTTACACCCTCTTCTTCTCCTCCCCCCCCCCCCCCCCCTCCTAAAAAAAAAAATCATGAGATACGATCTTGTATAATGTGGAAAAAATTCCCAATCAAACAACCCTCAACTCTTTGTAACCTAAGAAAAAATGCAGCAAATAACTCTGTGAGGTAGTCAATCATGCTGAAGGACTTGTGGCATCTGTTTCAATAGACAATGTACATGTCCGATTCATGCGGTCAAATTCAGGTAATAAATCAACCTGCGCCAGGAAATTCAAGTCCTCATGTCTCTCCTAGTGTAAACACACAGCTGTGCGCCAAAAGCTCAAAGAAAATAATATTTTTTAGAGCTACTAATGTTACAATTAAGTGGTAGTAATTTTTACTATGGTATCATAAACACGTCAGTCACAGATAGGTATCATAATGTATGGTTAACGAAACAATAAAACAGAGGAATTATTTTGGCCGTATATAACACCAACGGGGCTTGAATAAATGATAATGGAGGGTATAGTTCCTGGAAGGTAAATTGGACCAAGAAAGTAAAAACTCTTTACAGGCTGTGCTACTAGACAATGAGAAACAATGCAGTTGTCCTGCAGGCCACATAGACTCAGTCAAAACTCAGCTACTACTCAGTTCTCTCATTTAATAAACTGATACCACACTCATTACTTAAGGTACATGGCTCTGCTTTCATTTTCTCATTACTTTATCTTGAAAGGCCTTGTCATACATGACACTACTCATATTTTTTTGGGGGGTCTTTTGTAACAGATATCTTTATATTTCATTTTTTTTTTTAATTTTATGATAGATAGCTTTGTATTTCATTTTTTGTCAAATGCAGTTGTAATGTTTCCTTATTTTCGTAGCAGACAGAACCTAACCTATAGCAAACACAGCCATTTAATTTCTTAATGCATAATTGTTGTTTTGTTTTTGTATAAATTATAAGTAAATCCTTCATAATGCAACACTTGTATTTTTGTTTATATCAACAAGTCCTTCATAATGCAACACTTGTATTTTGGTTTATATAAACAAATTCTTCATAATGCAAAACTCATTTTGTTGAATAATTTTCATAAAAAAATATGTTTAACATTATAGCACTAGTTTCATGTTTTGGTTTCTATAAACAGATCTTTTCTAATGCAGAGCTCAGTTAATCTTTTGATATTTATAAACAGATCTTTCATTATTTAACTCTTATTTCATTTAAAAATCATTATAAACAGATCCTTCATAATCTAGCTTTTATAACATTCCATTATTTGGTTTCCATAAACAGATCCTTCATAGCTTAACTTTCTCTTGATTTTATTTTTGTTCCTATAAGCAGGTTTGCCATTTGGTACTTATTTCATGAGTTGTTTGTGTAAACAGTTTATTTATAATTGAACACTTAATTCATGATTTCTCTCTATAAATATATAAATAGACCTTTCATTAACATTTCATTGTGTTATAAGTAAATTGTTAAATCTCTGTCATGATTCAAATCTGCACATTTGACAAACTAAATACCTGACAGAGGCTTACAAAAACCCTTATGCAATCAAGACATTTCACTTAATATGAAAAGATTACCATTTACAAGACCATAACTTGTAATATAAGCTCAAGTTATATCCATGTTTTCAAAGCCATGACAATCCTGGGCAAGTACCAGGCAGCGTTGCAAACTTTTATCAGTTACATAGAAGTCATCACCAACTTCTTTATTTATGTAAATGTTTACCATTTAGATATGTTTTTAAATGAATAAGATTTTGATTGGCTGTTTTTTTTTCTGCAGTACACTTATTTTTGTTATGAACAAATACACTGAGAATTCATATTTATGTGTGCTTGAAGCGAAAGTCTTACATGATGTATATAAGAAGTGTTGATATAGTTTACAAATTAATACCAACCACTACAATGTAGACGGGTTTGTTCATGATTAGACATTCTTATAGTCACATTAATACACATAGATTTTAATGGTATCTTTACATTTTAGATTGCTCAGTATGAATTGTTTTTTTTTTTGCTTTGCATAATTTCACTACAAGACAGTAGTGTAAATTGACAGCATAATAAAATGGTTGATCAGAAATAAGCAAATAAGATACAATTTAATTTAGACCAGTAAACAATAATATACAATCACATTGACAAACTACTCTGTCCAGATGAATTTCTTGATTACAAATTGACAGCCACATAGACAACCTTTGAAGCCACGTTTAGTAGCCATCACTGTGTGACAGTAGCCACAAACTTGTATTGTGAAGCCTCTCTTGTGTGCATGAAGGTTAGAAGTCTGATGTCACGAGTAACATTCTTATCATTATTAGACAATATCTCAGAGCCCTGTATAGTCACCTTTTCGCTATCACAGTCCAGCTGGCAGTCAGTTCTCTGAACTGTTTGGTTGGTAACATTAGAAGATCTGGTCTGTGTTATCATCCTTCACTCAAATCTGCTTCACACATTTCATGTCCATCTCCACTGTTTTCTGCCAGATTGTTTTAGGTCCACCTCTTATTCCTTTGATATTTTGTTTTTACACCACTTGGGTTATCAGTTCTGTTTTTACACCACTGGAGTTATCAATTCTGTTTTTATACCACTGTAGTTATCAATTCTGTTTTTACACCACTGGAATTATCAATTCTGTTTTTACACCACTGGAGTTATCAATTCTGTTTTTACACCACTGGAATTATCAATTCTGTTTTTACACCACTGGAGTTATCAGTTCTGTTTACACCACTGGGTTATCAATTCTGTTTTTACACCACTGGGGTTATCAATACTGTTTTTACACCACTGGAGTTATCAGTTCTGCGTTGTAGCTCCAAACCTGGAGGAACAGTGCTTGTCATCCCTTCCCATACAAACATGTCATTCTTGGCAGAGGTTGTCTGAGGTACATCTTCTGTGAACAAGACAGTCATAATTGTTTAAGGAGCTGGAGTCAGTGGCAGAGAAGTTGTGGACAGAAGTCTCCACAGATTTGGGTAATGTTTCCATATTATTTTGAGCTGCAAATATCCATGAGAGTAGCACAGTACATAGAAGGTATTAAGTGATGACTTGATACTATGACTGAACACAACAGAAGACTTTTTATTATTGTGAATGTGTTTAATGTATAATGATAGAAAGATAGCTTTAACTGTGATGGTTGGTGTTACTTACATTTTTAGTGTTCTAATGATATTTATCAATTTGCCTTTTTAACAACGGCCTGGAGTGGGTGTAAAAAACAGTAGAAGATAGGGCAAGAACAATAGTAGTCACAGGTGCAGGGATGAGAAAGATGGTCTTATGTAGAAATCAGGAGAGGATGATTACATTGAGACTAAGAGTTCCATGACTGAGACCTGGACACATAGACTGCAGCAACATGACTTGCCTGACTGGACACATAGACTCCAGCAACATATGTTGCCTGACTGGACACACAGACTCCAGCAACATGACTTGCCTGAATGGACACATAGACTGCAGCAACATGACTTGCCTGAATGGACACATAGACTGCAGCAACATGACTTGCCTGACTGGACACACAGGCTCCAGCAACATGACTTGCCTGACTGGACACATAGACTGCAGCAACATGACTTGCCTGAATGGACACATAGACTCCAGCAACATATGTTGCCTGACTGGACACACAGACTCCAGCAACATGATTTGCCTGACTGGACGCATAGATTCCAGCAACATGACTTGCCTGACCGGACGCATAGATTCCAGCAACATGAGTAGCCTGACTGGATGCATAGATTCCAGCAACATATGTTGCCTGACTGGACACAGACTCCAACAATATGACTTGCCTGACTGGACACATAGACTCCAGAAACATGAGTTACCTGACTGGACACATAGACTCCAGAAACATGAGTTGCCTGACTGGACACATAGACTCCAGCAATATGAGTTACCTGACTGGACACATAGACTCCAGAAACATGAGTTACCTGACTGGACACATAGACTTCAGCAACATGTGTTGCCTGACTGGACACATAGACTTCAGCAACATGTGTTGCCTGACTGGACACATAGACTTCAGCAACATGAGTTGCCTGACTGGACACATAGACTCCAGCAACATGAGTTGCCTGACTGGACACATAGACTCCAACAACATGTGTTGCCTGACTGGACACATAGACTCCAGCAACATGAGTTGCCTTACTGGACACATAGACTCCAGCAACATGAGTTGCCTGACTGGACACATTGACTCCAGCAATATGTGTTGCCTGACTGGACACATAGACTCCAGCAACATGTGTTGCCTGACTGGACACATAGACTCCAGCAATATGAGTTGCCTGACTGGACACATAGGCTCCAGCAACATGTGTTGCCTGACTGGACACAGGCTCCAGCAACATGTGTTGCCTGACTGGACACATAGACTCCAGCAACATGAGTTGCCTTACTGGACACAGACTCCAGCAATATGAGTTGCCTGACTGGACACATAGACTTCATCAACATGTGTTGCTTGACTGGACACATAGACTCCAGCAATATGAGTTAATGACTGGACACATAGACTCCAGCAACATGAGTTGTCTGACTGGACACATAGACTCCAGCAACATGAGTTGCTTGACTGGACACATAGACTCCAACAACATGTGTTGCATGACTGGACACATAGACTCCAACAACATGTGTTGCTTGACTGGACACATAGACTCCAGCAATATGAGTTGCCTGACTGGACACATAGACTCCAGAAATATGAGTTGCCTGACTGGACACATAGACTCCAGCAACATGAGTTGCCTGACTGAACACATAGACTCCAACAACATGAGTTGCCTGAGTGAACACATAGACTCCAGCAACATGAGTTGCCTGACTGGACACATAGACTCCAACAACATGAGTTGTCTGACTGGACACATAGACTCCAGAAATATGAGTTGCCTGACTGGACACATAGACTCCAGCAACATGAGTTGCCTGACTGAACACACAGACTCCAACAACATGAGTTACCTGACTGAACACATAGACTCCAGCAACATGAGTTGCCTGACTGGACACATAGACTCCAACAACATGAGTTGCCTAACTGAACACATAGACTCCAGCAACATGAGTTGCCTGACTGGACACATAGACTCTTTCAATATGTGTTGCCTGACTGGACACATAGATTTCATCAACATGTGTTGCCTGACTGGACACATAGACTCCAGCAACATGAGTTGCCTTACTGGACACATAGACTCCAGCAACATGAGTTGCCTGACTGGACACATAGACTCCAGCAATATGTGTTGCCTGACTGGACACATAGACTCCAGCAACATGTGTTGCCTGACTGGACACATAGACTCCAGCAACATGAGTTGCCTTACTGGACACATAGACTCCAGCAACATGTGTTGCCTGACTGGACACATGGACTTCATCAACATGTGTTGCTTGACTGGACACATAGACTCCAGCAATATGAGTTAATCACTGGACACATAGACTCCAGCAACATGAGTTGTCTGACTGGACACATAGAGTCCCGCAACATGATTTAACAAATTCAGATATTTGTCCTGTGGTCACCTCCAGAAAATGCTGAAGACCTTGTCTAGTCTAGCACCCTCAACACTTCATCTTTGGTTCCTTGGAGAATCAGTTGACTAGCCTAAAGTATATAAGAGAAGGTCTCTAAGTAGTCTAAACAGGCAATCGTTGTTGTTGTTGTTCCATAATAAATGTATGATAAATGTGATGTCTTTCAAGTTGTAGGACAATGAACAGCATCTAGATCTAACATTTCCAAACCTTTGCTGTTACATTAGCAAAATATGACTTTCAGATGTCAAGTTATGAAGGAGGTAGAGTACCTGCCACGCCTTATAGTGTAAAAACAAAGGGGGGAGGGGGGATGTTATCATCCACATTTGTCCATAACTGTGAGTACAGTGAAGGATGGTGAGAAAACCTCAAGTAGACAATTGATATGTCTAATGTGCTATTTAAGCATATGAAGGTTGACATTTCATTGTTGTAGTTTTTACCTAACTTGGATATTATCTTGTGACAGCTGGACAGTATTAGTCAAATATATACAAGTCAAGTATATAAAAGCCAAGTATATAAAAGCATGTTGTTGACCTCAATTTGAAGATATTACTGGGAATCACTGGCTGCTGCCTGTTGGAGTCACATCTTGTAATGCTTAGTGTTTTGTTGTTTAATACAAGACTGTTTCATGTAGCAAGGTTTTGCCATATAAACTGTTATTTGTTAATATAATAAAAATTCTTAAATCTCATATGTTGTCCACACAACTTGTTGTGGTAACATATCTGAAGTTATAAACAATCTCTTCACAGTTATTGCTACAGCCAAGTGGACATGCTTTGGTGCTGCATATTTTATATGTTCTTTTTATTTATTTGAGAAAAAATATTGAGTCATATTTTGTTTTTAAGTTTTTGGTAACTTATGCTAATTGACATTTTGCACTATAAACATTATATACCATGTTTTTTTTTAAATATATTTTGTTGAAATTGTGTCACAACAAATATCTGAAACAAGCAAACTATTACAATGTGCTGATATAGATTGTCATGGATCACAATGACTGCCAGTTTCAAATGAGAAATGAACTGATACTCCCACATCATCTGGAAGCCATCAGTCCTGTAAAAGAAATCATGTTTCTTACATTAACAAAGTTGAGCAAATTCTTCAGACAAATAATCCCATGATGCTGTATTGAAAGGAGATATACCACCTCAACCCATGATGTTTCATAGGAACTGTGGAGGGGCGGAGTGTGATTGAGGTGAAGTAAAAGATCAATCAGTCATGGAAATATCTACACAAACACATATATTATTTGTGTGGTCTTGCAATAACTAAATTAAATCTAGAAAAAGGGGTTAAAAAAAAAAGGAGAATTTTGTGAGCACCTCGCCAATATATTTACTAACTTTAGTGTCATGATCAAGCAAATATGGGAGACATTTGAAAGTAGGAAAAAGGGGAGACCACAAAAAGCCTTAGGGTCATTTAACAACATCTGAATGTATCAGTAATGGTGAAGAAATGATAAGTTTATATGTTAGACAGATTTCTGGAATTTCACAGAAGATTGTTGAGACTTCCCTGGACAAATAAAAAGACCAACAAGGACATTCTTAAATAGAGACCATCACAAAAAGGGAGAAACATTAGAAAGAAACGATCAACATTTTTTCGGGCACATCATGAGAAGAGGAAAGTTGGAATAATTGGTTACTACTGGCAAAATACAGGGAAAGAGAGATCGTGGACAACAAAGAGAGAATAGACTAATTAGCTTGGTGTCATGGCACAGAAAACAGTCAACAACAGAATTCATATGATGCACTGTGGAAGGACATGGTTGCCTACGCCAACTGGTATGGCACATGATGTTGTTACACCAAGTATAGTCACCTTCTTCTAACATTATAGAAGCTACATGGCACAACATAGATCAATCATGGGTAACTGGTGACATACTCATTTAGCCATGAGAGATGCTAATATCATGGCCAACACTGGACACTGACCATCATCAGCTTGTCGTGTTAATCACACCAGAAAACAGACAGCTCAAAGGGTTGATGTCTTTCACAAAAATGATCAAATCTGATAATGAAACAGCTGAAATTACATCATCATGAAATAATTAAATCTTTGTGTCTGTGCCAGAACCACCAGATAATGATGTCAACAATGAATGGATTATATTTAAAGCAAAACAAAGAGAGTGAGAGTGGATGAAGGCATTGTTGTAAGAATAGAACAGGGAGGTGAAATAACACAGTCAGAAGAGCAATACAAGGAGCAAAAAATTTGGAAACATTGAAATATTATATAGAGTTGCAAGAAACATGTCAGCAAGACTCACAAATAGATGAAAGAATAACAACTTAAATTTGTGTGCACAAGAAGTCCACAGAACATGTTTTAGCAACATCAAATCTGGGAGATCTTCCTGGACCAGTGATCACTTCAACCTGATGTCAACTGAGGGATGAGAGCTCTATTCCTTTACCAGTTCTTCACATCAGAGCAGAAAGTTCTCAGTGCAAACAGTAACAGACAGACTGTATGAAAATACTGGCTTGAACTTCCTCAACATGTCAGCTGCAGCACAATCATCTACATACTTCTGTATATATATGTATATATATATATATATATATATATATATATATATATATATATATATATATATATATATATATATATATACACAAAGAACAATAACCCTGGATGTTAATTCAAGATATCAAAGAAGTTGTCTGTCCATGAGTAATATATTAGCCTGTCCAGGCTAAAAGGTGGTAGTATAGATAAACTTACCCAGCAGCAAACTTTACAGCTTACAATTGTAGTGTCAGTCGCTGGAGTCGTCAGTCGCTGAAGTCGTCAGTCGCTGAACACTGGAACTTGCTGAGGAGGGGATCTGATCACCTATGGACATGTGCGGAGTGCAATGATGCTGATCTGCAAATAACTCAATTCCAGTGTCATGTGTTTGGGGAGCCTTTGTAGCTGTTGTTAGTGAACTGGGGACTACGAAGGACAAGAGGGGTCGGCTTTCATCTTGATCACTGGCTTCCAGGTTCATCCAAATTAAAAGGGTACTAGGGACGGAACTGGAGCAATTCTAACCACATTACCACAAAAATGACTTACCATAAGTCTATTAACAAATATGGACATCCTCTATAGGGACTCTTTCTCTTGTTTACTGTTGGTAAATTATTCTCAGAATCTCATCATATCTTTATTTAATGTTCAGTCATCTTTATAAATACACAAAGAGCATTATTGATTTGTGCATTTTCTTGACCTCTATTTTTTGTAATTAATTACTTAAGAAATGCAGATTCTTTCTTTACTGTAGATCTGCAGATATTATATGGCCAGTCTTCTTAATGTATTTATGGTTTGAGTGTTTTAATGAATTATATGTACATCTAGCTGTGACAACTATGTATAGGACCATCCATGGCCTGCCTGTAACATTGGTTCCTAGAGTTAGGACTGGTGGTAATGACAGGCAAGAGTGGCCTAGTACTTGCAAGTGAAAACACTTCGTGCAGCCCACTTTGTATTATGATGATGATATCTATGAAAGTAGCTTTATTTGTTTGTTTGATATCTTGACCTAGCCATCATTGTATTTAACATAGTCTTTTTCATATCAGTGTACAGCATCTAGACAGATATGCTCAAGTTGTTGTTTGTTGCTGGCTTCATATATGAAGTTGCCTCTGTGTCACATTAGCTTACAAGGACGTCCATTTAGATAGGTCACTTTAGATATCCAGGCATTGTGACAGTGTCACATTAGGTTACAAGGACACCCATTAAGATAGGTCATTTTAGATATGTCAACATTGTGATAGTGTCACATTAGGTTACAAGGATATCCATTAAGATAGGTCACTTTAGATATCCAGACATTGTGACAGTGTCGCATTAGGTTACATGGGCATCCAATCAAATAAGTCACTTTAGATTTGTCAACATTGTGACAGTGTCACATAAGGGGATGTTGAGGTGACACCCCCACAACTTGTTTTAATTAAGTGACTGTCCTTATCTTTGATTGGTTGATCTGTAAATAAGTTAATAATAGTGGGTAGGGGAGATGAAATCAAACCAATTGATAGCATTCAATATGAGCATCACTGATTCATATTGGTTGCTTGTTGTAGACTTGAAGAGGTAGCCTCGAGCTATGGAGATCTGGATAAGCCCAGAACAATATGAGCCATTTCTTGTATATTTCTTGTTGATATGTACAGTTTACTAGTAGAGCTGGACAGATAATATTAACATATTTGTTCATTTCTAACCAACCTTTTTTTTCTATTGCAGTTAAAGTGTTTTCATTTTGGGCCTTACCATTTCAACTGTTTTTGTTATTTATTTAAAATGTTATACTTTCACTCTGACACAAATGTTCTCTGCCTTTCATTACTTGAACAATTTATGCCAACAACCACAGATTGTACACTGTACACAAATGTACATAAAGCTGTCAACAATAAACATCAGACACTTTGTCCTATTTCTTTGACAAGAAAAATGGGATGACTTTGTGGTCAATGAATCTGTTTCTATCATTTGTGTTATCTCATGTCTTGTAACTTTGTGAAGCTCACAGTGAGATTACCATCTAGTGGCTTGATTATGTAAGGATATTGATGAGGGTGGTCAGCCACCTTTATGTGGAGGAGTGGGGGCACATTTCTGTGCCAACCTGAGTCCTCTGTGTATTCACCCTCAAGGCCATGCTCCCATCACTTCCTCATGTCATCTTCCTGATGCCCTGATTGTAGAACAACACTGTCCTGGTCCTGAACGACATTACCAGAATCGAGTATTCTGCAAAAGATGGTCATGAACTGAGCAAGTTTGAGAGATTTTTTTTGTTGCCCTATCATGTTTGTCGCTACCGACTGATTGTTTGTTGGTTCTTGCCCAAGGGAAATACAAAATAGGTTTCATTAATTGCCAGATGGGTAGAAAAAATGGTTAGAAACTGTGGTTCAAATGTTGCTGTCTGAGTGATGTGAAGTCACAAAACATGCAGCAAACTTAGGGCTTCAAGAATTATACACAATCAATGTGTGCCCTGTCGTGACCAAGCTGGCCAGATTTCCCTCTCATCATATACAGCTTGACCAGTATGATGAGAGCAAAACAAATTTGTACAGAACAAGCTTAACTCATTCCAGGTGCTTCATCTGCTCATGTTTTCAGTGCCCCCTTTTCATTTACCAATTACAGAAACACTAACAACTACTTCTGTATCTCAGTTTATCAAAGGAACAGCACTAGAGCAATTGTTATAATAACATCCATTAGTCATAGTTGACTATGGATTTTACTGCGTCCCTAGGAAATGTTATTTTTTCTTTTCTTTCAACGTGTATTCTCTTTGTCTATGAAGAGCAGTGGTTTATTGAACTTGTAAACTGATGACCTGTTGGACAACTTCTAGCTTCACCAAGCAAAATAAAGACAGCCCAGGGGTTATGCTGATGGGCACTAACACTTTCTTTCCTATAGGAGCTGAAGGCATGGCTGAGTGGCTAGTGTTTTCACTATTTACCAAAACGGTTCAATTCCCAAATGTGAGACCAAATCAACTAAGCTTCACTGTTCATCTAGTCTCTAAAAATGGGTACCAGAGATTTTTCTGGTATAGTAAGGGTGGCCTGGCATCATTCTGATCATGTCACTCCAAATTGTGCAGTTGGCCCTAGAAAAATATTCTCACGCAATATTTTATCTGTCAACCTAAGTATGGTCACACAATATTCTCTGTCAACCTAAAATATGGTCACACAATATTCTCTGTGAATCTAAAGTATGGTCACACAATATTCTCTGTCAACCTAAAGTCTGATCCACAATATTCTCTGTCAATCTAAAGTATGGTCACACAATATTCTCTGTCAATCTAAAGTATGGTCACACAATATTCTCTCTGTCAATCTAAAGTATGGTCACACAATATTCTCTGTCAATCAACCTAAAGTATGGTCACACAATATTCTCTGTCAACCTAAAGTATGGTGACACAATATTCTCTGTCAACCTAAAGTCTGATCCACAATATTCTCTGTCAATCTAAAGTATGGTCACACAATATTCTCTGTCAATCTAAAGTATGGTCACACAATATTCTCTGTCAATTTAAAGTATAGTCACACAATATTCTCTGTCAATCAACCTAAAGTATCTTAACACAATATTTTCTCTGTCAACCTAAAGTATGGTAACACAAATTTCTCTGTCAACCTAAAGTCTGGTCACACAATATTCTCTGTCAACCTAAAGTTTGGCCACACAATATTCTCTCTGTCAACCTAAATTCTGGTCATGCAATATTCTCTGTCAACCTAAAGTCTGGTCACACAATATTCTGTCAACCTAAAGTATGGCCACACAATATTCTCTCTGTCAACCTAAAGTCTGGTCACACAATATTCTCTGTCAACCTAAAGTATGGCCACACAATATTCTCTATGTCAACCTAAATTCTGGTCATGCAATATTCTCTGTCAACCTAAAGTATGGTCAGACAATATTCTCTGTCAATTTAAAGTATAGTCACACAATATTCTCTGTCAATCAACCTAAAGTATCTTAACACAATATTTTCTCTGTCAACCTAAAGTATGGTCACACAATATTCTCTCTGTCAACCTAAAGTATGGTGACACAATATTCTCTGTCAACCTAAAGTATGGT
This sequence comes from Megaustenia siamemsis, assembly GCA_032433765.1. Taxonomy (NCBI): domain Eukaryota; kingdom Metazoa; phylum Mollusca; class Gastropoda; order Stylommatophora; family Ariophantidae; genus Megaustenia; species Megaustenia siamemsis. Next base: position 65,288,189 of record JAVIAB010000088.1, read on the forward strand.
CACACAATATTCTCTGTCAACCTAAAGTCTGGTCACACAATATTCTCTGTCAACCTAAAGTTTGGCCACACAATATTCTCTCTGTCAACCTAAATTCTGGTCATGCAATATTCTCTGTCAACCTAAAGTATGGTCACACAATATTCTGTCAACCTAAAGTATGGCCACACATTATTCTCTCTGTCAACCTAAAGTCTGGTCACACAATATTCTATGTCAACCTAAAGTATGGCCACACAATATTCTCTCTGTCAACCTAAATTCTGGTCATGCAATATTCTCTCTGTCAACCTAAAGTATGGCCACACAATATTCTCTGTCAACCTAAAGTATGGCCACACAATATTCTCTCTGTCAACCTAAAGTATGGTCACACAATATTCTCTGTCAACTTAAAGTCTGGTCACACAATATTCTCTGTCAACCTAAAGTTTGGCCACACAATATTCTCTCTGTCAACCTAAATTCTGGTCATGCAATATTCTCTGTCAACCTAAAGTATGGTCACACAATATTCTCTCTGTCAACCTAAATTCTGGTCATGCAATATTCTCTGTCAACCTAAAGTATGGTCACACAATATTCTGTCAACCTAAAGTATGGCCACACATTATTCTCTCTGTCAACCTAAAGTCTGGTCACACAATATTCTATGTCAACCTAAAGTATGGCCACACAATATTCTCTCTGTCAACCTAAATTCTGGTCATGCAATATTCTCTCTGTCAACCTAAAGTATGGCCACACAATATTCTCTCTGTCAACCTAAAGTATGGTGACACAATATTCTCTGTCAACCTAAAGTATGGTCACACAATATTCTCTGTCAACCTAAAGTCTGGTCACACAATATTCTCTGTCAACCTAAAGTTTGGCCACACAATATTCTCTCTGTCAACCTAAATTCTGGTCATGCAATATTCTCTGTCAACCTAAAGTATGGTCACACAATATTCTGTCAACCTAAAGTATGGCCACACATTATTCTCTCTGTCAACCTAAAGTCTGGTCACACAATATTCTATGTCAACCTAAAGTATGGCCACATGATATTCTCTCTGTCAACCTAAAGTATGGCCACACAATATTCTCTCTGTCAGCCTAAAGTCTGGTCACACAATATTCTCTGTCAACCTAAAGTATGGCCACACAATATTCTCTCTGTCAACCTAAAGTATGGTCACACAATATTCTCTGTCAACTTAAAGTCTGGTCACACAATATTCTTTCTGTCAACCTAAAGTATGGCCACACAATATTCTCTGTCAATCAACCTAAAGTATGGTCACACAATATTCTCTGTCAATCAACCTAAAGTATGGTCACACAATATTCTCTCTGTCAACCCAAAGTATGGTCACACAATATTCTCTCTGTCAACCCAAAGTATGGTCACACAATATTCTCTGTCAATCAACCTAAAGTATGGTCACACAATATTCTCTCTGTCAACCCAAAGTATGGTCACACAATATTCTCTGTCAATCAACCTAAAGTATGGTCACACAATATTCTCTCTGTCAACCTAAAGTATGGTCACACATTATTCACACTGTCAACCTAAAAGTATGGTCACACAATATTTTCTCTGTCAATCTAAAGTATGGTCACACAATATTCTCTCTGTCAACCTAAAGTATGGTCACACAATATTCTCTGTCAATCAACCTAAAGTATGGTCACACAATATTCTCTCTGTCAACCTAAAGTATGGTCACACAATATTCTCTGTCAATCAACCTAAAGTATGATCACACAATATTCTGTCTGTCAACCTAAAGTATGGTCACACAATATTCTCTGTCAATCAACCTAAAGTATGCTTCACAATAATCTCTATACACCTCACTGAGTGTGAGAGAGACAAATGAGCATGTAAGCTTTTTCTGACGTTCACCTGATGTTTATTAAAAAAATGGATAGTCCTCGTCGCCATACATTCTTAAAAGGATGTTAAGTAGGCGTAGATGTGTTGTGTCTTGGTTTATTTGCACCTTTTGGCCCAATACATCCAACTTGGATGCACAAAAGCATAGCATTTTGAGTACTGGGTTGCCTTCCATCATCTTCAATAACCTACTCGCTTGACCAGATTAAACTGATTAGTTTGTTACTAGGGTTATTGTGAGCAGAACCTGAAAGGTTCTTGTTCACCGATCCTGACACAAGCCATCAGCTATAGGTCGCTGGCAGCTTCCAGCTCTGTTGCTATTAGGTGCCTTGAAGTGGGCATGTTACACAATTATATATCTTCTCCTATGCATAATCTACTCAAACAACATGACACAGAGACTACTATCAGTTGTCTTGGACTATCTCCCACCATATACAGTAAAGAATTCACTCAACAGAAATCTAAAAGCACAGTTCACAAGGACATTATTAATTGTTGTCAAGAATCTGTGTTAATCCTAGAGTACGATCCCTAGCTGTGAGGGTCACAGACATTTTAATAAAATTACACTAAATATTCCTATATGGTGCTGAAACATGGACATTAGACAAGAAAACAGAACAGAGAATTGAAGCCTTTGAAATGTGGATATATAGAAGAATAGGTCGAATTGGATGGAAGGAAAAGAAAACAAACGATGAAGTCTTAAAACAACTAAAAATGAAAAGAGAACTAGTGAACACAATTAGAACAAGACAAATGCGATTCTTGGGCCATGTTAAAAGACACAACAGCCTACTGAAAGTAATCCTGGAGGGGAAAATACAAGGTAAAAGAGGCAGAGGCAGACCAAGATTAAAATGGACGAGTAACATCAAAAGATGGACAAATCAGCCAATGACAACCTGCACCATCAAAGCAAGAGATAGAGCAGAATGGCGCTCCATGGTAGCCAACCTCCGTTGTGGAGACGGCACTCGATGATGATGATGACCACCACTTAAATGTTACATTGAGTTGCAAAAATAGTATTTTCTTTGAACTTGTACAACACAGCTGTGTTTACCCAAGACGACATAAGGGGATTTAATGCAATAATCATTTCCTTGCTTATGGTCTATTTTTAGACTAGTATCTGATCGCATCTTTCCCCCCCACCAGAGAAGTTACATTTTGTTTATTTACATTGCACCCGTCTGGCATCATTTCGGTCTGTATGTTCGGCTCCCTCAAAGTATTGGTCGCTGGCTATCCTGTGTCACAAAGGTTTCTTTGATGTTTCACTGACGGATGAGAAACATGAATTTCTTACAATTTAGCAAAAATGTATAAAATCACACGGCCACGCTTTTATGATACCATAGTTAATTTTACCTCAGAATACATTTTGTTTGATTTAAAAAAAGATCCAACATTAAAGGAAACAAATCCAACACTCAGGGGTCACTAGAAGTAGTAATTAGGAAAAGGGGGGGGGGGGTTGAATGTTTCTATCTATCTATCTATCGTCCTTTCGAGCCGAAGACGGCACATAGGGCAGAACCACAATCTGAAAAAACAGAAACCTTGCATGTCAAAATGGCACATATTGCAGAGATCACTGCTTCCAAAACTTATGGCTATGTTTCCATAACAATACTTTTTACAATGACAGCTTGTCAAACCATCGATCAATCTCCTTAGTCGCCTCTTACGACATGCCTGGAAGGTCACAGTGTCACTATTCTTTACTTTCCTCATAATGAGGCCCCGGTAACACACAGGAGGAATGTTTGCGCACAGAAAACTATCAAATTGAGTCATTTGTAGTTTGAGGGTGGTAATTTTTACAACGGAATCGTAATCTAGGGTTAAGTGTGAAGTCAAATATCCAAAATAAAAGCCTTGCAGTTATCAATGCCCTCAACTTGTTCACATTGTTGAGCTGGTAGTGTGGAGACAATTATAAAAGAATGGAAACTTTCTGAGGCAACAGATTGTGGGCAGTTTTGGAAATTGTTTGATGTGCAAGATGTTTTAGAAAAAAAGATCATGAATAGATTAAAAGTGTGTTAATCACAGTAAAATGTTGACCAGTTACCAGGTACATTTTCTTTATGTTTTAAATTATTCAAATATGGACTTTTATCTGTTGATGATTATATATGTTGTTGATGATCTACACTTGAAGAGCTTTTCCCACCAACTTGTGGCTTTGTTTTTTCATGTCAGCTTGAATGTATCTGCAAAGCTTTGTCGACTTCAATAAAAGATGTTTTTATTTTAGCTACAGACTTGGTGTTGCTTTGACAACAGATATTTATATTATTTCATCACTCCACTTTACAACTTTGTTTTATTATTATTATTCCATCACTCATTTTACACTTTTTTTTATTATAATTCTCTCATTCATTTTACATTTTGCTCTGTTATTATTCCCACTCATTTTACAGTTTGTTTTATTATTCCATCACTCATTTTACACTTTTTTCTATTATCATTCTCTCATTCATTTCATACTTTGCTCTATTATTATTCCCTCACTCATTTATACTTTGTTCTATTATTATTCCCTCACTCTATACTTTGTTCTATTATTATTCCCTCAGTCATTTATACTTTGTTCTATTATTATTCCCTCACTCATTTATACTTTGTTCTATTATTATTCCCTCACTCATTTTTACTTTGTTCTATTATTATTCCCCCACTCTATACTTTGTTCTATTATTATTCCCTCAGTCATTATTTTTTTCTATTATTATTATTCCCTCACTCTATACTTTGTTCTATTATTATTCCCTCACTCATTTATACTTTGTTTTATTATTATTCCCTCACTCTGTACTTTTTTCTATTATTATTCCCTCAATCATTTATATTTTTTCTATTATTATTCCCTCACTCATTTATACTTTGTTCTATTATTATTCCCTCACTCTATACTTTGTTCTATTATTACTTCCCACTCATTTATACTTTTTCTATTATTATTCCCCACTCATTTAACACCTTGTTCTGTTATTAATATTCCATCACTCACCTAGCAGAAGGTAGGTGCAGGATGTCACAGGTGAACTGGAATCAACTACTGCAGACATCTCACACAGGACAAAGTAGCCATCATAAGAGTCACATTCCCACAATCTAGACCACGTTGGCAATGGTATGCAATTTATAGCAACAGGTTAGTTTAGTTGACACCCTCATTGCACATCAGACATGACCATAATTGCTCAAATCTGCTCCATTATGTCCCTCAGTGTGTGGAGACCTTTCATTTCAAGTGGAAAACTACAGGTAAAAGGAAAAGAGGCTGACCCATAAAGACACTGAGAAGAATATTGATCAGAGAGGCAAGAACAGCAGGAATTGGCTCCCTCAATGAGATAGAGTTGCTTGCACAGAACAGAGACAAATGGCGAGATTTGATAAAATATCTTAAGAATGATTGAAAACTGCTACAATAATAAAAATTTAGATAAGAGAAAGTATCTGGGTCTATGGGCTGGCTACTGCTCGAAAGGTCAATAGATAATGTGGAGACCAACGACTCCAGTTCTGTATTGATTTGTAATTCTTCTGTGTCCCCCGCAGGGTAATATAGTAGTATGTGTGGTGGCATTGTAATATTTCTTGTAGTGTGTGTGGTGGTATTGTAATATTTCTAGCAGTATGTTGTGGTGTTGTAAATTTCTAGTAGTGTGTTGTAGTATTGTCTATTTCTAGTAGTGTATGGTGGTATTGTAATATTTCTAGTAGTGTGTGGTGGTATTGTAATATTTCTAGTAGTGTGTGGTGGTATTGTAATATTTCTAGTAGTGTGTGGTGGTATTGTAATATTTCTAGTAGTGTGTGATGGTATTGTAATATTTCTAGTAGTGTGTGGTGGTATTGTAATATTTCTAGTAGAGGGAGGTGGTATTGTAGTATGTCTAGTTGTATGCAGTGACATTATAAAGATATTTTTAACAGTGTTGTGGTAGTATTGTAATATCTCTAGTAATGAATGGTGGTATTGTAAAGGTTTTTCTAGCAGTTTGTAATGGTATTATAATAATAGTGAAAGTTCTAGCAGTGTGATGGTATCTTCTTATTTTACGTTTGCCCTGTCAACTATTTCTCCTTATTTTTTCACCAAAATAAGGCCCATATAGAAGTGGTTGTAGATGTGTTGCTGGCAGCAAGCTGCTATATCCAACATATGTGACTTCACTAAGGTAGTTGTGAGTTGCCTTGTCTACATGATGCCTACTCTCTTGGTTTTGGCCAGTTGGTTCCTTTCATTGTCCACCATGGAGAGATTGAGTAGAATATTAATCACTAATCCTGACAAAAACAGTCAGCTATGAGTTGCCGAGAGCTTTTAGCCCAGATGCAGTTCAGGATCTTGGAACCACAAGGTGGGATTTTCTTAATGATGATAATTCTTGCAGCGCGCGGTAGTATGGTAATGATATAATTTATGCAGTACGTAATAGTACAGCACTGATATCAATCTTGCAGTATTTGGTAGTAATAATTATACAGCCCACGATAATGTGGTGGAGCTGTAATGATGACGAATATTGTTGTAAAAAAAAGTAGAAGTTGTAAGGCTGTAGTTTATTCCATGTAATCAGAATAGGGAAAAGCACAGCTGTTAAATCCTGATTACAACAGAGACATGGAGAACAATACTTGTGCCAGATAAGAAATATTAAAAAATAGCAAAAGATAATGGACAAGCCACCACACAAACAACCACATTGTCACACAAATCATCATTAAAAAAAAAAAAAAAAAAACCAAGACGAATCTTGCAATTTATAGTTTATACAAGTTCTGTGAGACTCCAAAAATGTACATAAATGTGGCATGAGCTTCTCACTACAAGTAGCTTTGAATAAAACAAAAAAAAACACAACGCTAGATTGTGCAACAATTACCAAACTTGATCTAACCACTGTAGCCTCGACTAAACTCAGTCTCACTCTCCAGTCACTCACTCTTACTCTAGTCATTCTCATGTCACCATAATTCCATCAGCCATTTTCACATTCCCCTGGACTACATATAACCATTCTCACATCCCTCCAACTACATAAACTCATTCTCACTCCTGGACTACATAAACTCATTTTCACCTATCCTGGACTACATAAAACCATTCTCACATCCCTCTAACTATATAAACTCATTCTCACATCTCCTGAACTACTTAAACTCATTTTCACCTATCCTGGACTAGATAAACTCATTCTCACATCCCTCTAACTACATAAACTCATTTTCACCTATCTTGGACTACATAAAACCATTCTCACATCCCTCTAACTATATAAACTCATTCTCACATCTCCTGGACTACTTAAACTCATTTTCACCTATCCTGGACTACATAAACTCATTCTCACATCCCTCTAACTACATAAACTCATTCTCACATCTCCTGGACTACATAAACTCATTCTCACATCCCTCTAACTACATAAACTCATTTTCACATCTCCTGGACTACATAAACTCATTCTCACCTATCCTGGACTACATAAATGCATTCTCACATCCCTCTAACTACATAAACTCATTCTCACTCCTGGACTACATAAACTCATTTTCACCTATCTTGGACTACATAAAACCATTCTCACATCCCTCTAACTATATAAACTCATTCTCACATCTCCTGGACTACTTAAACTCATTTTCACCTATCCTGGACTACATAAACTCATTCTCACATCTGGACTACTTAAACTCATTTTCACCTATCCTGGACTACATAAACTCATTCTCACATCCCTCTAACTACATAAACTCATTCTCACATCTCCTGGACTACATAAACTCATTCTCACCTATCCTGGACTACATAAACTCAATCTCACATTCCTCTAACTACATAAACTCATTCTCACATCCCTCTAACTATATAAACTCATTCTCACATCTCCTGGACTACTTAAACTCATTTTCACCTATCCTGGACTACATAAACTCATTCTCACATCCCTCTAACTACATAAACTCATTCTCACATCTCCTGGACTACATAAACTCATTCTCACATCCCTCTAACTACATAAACTCATTCTCACATCTCCTGGACTACATAAACTCATTCTCACCTATCCTGGACTACATAAATGCATTCTCACATCCCTCTAACTACATAAACTCATTCTCACTCCTGGACTACATAAACTCATTTTCACCTATCTTGGACTACATAAAACCATTCTCACATCCCTCTAACTATATAAACTCATTCTCACATCTCCTGGACTACTTAAACTCATTTTCACCTATCCTGGACTACATAAACTCATTCTCACATCTGGACTACTTAAACTCATTTTCACCTATCCTGGACTACATAAACTCATTCTCACATCCCTCTAACTACATAAACTCATTCTCACATCTCCTGGACTACATAAACTCATTCTCACATCCCTCTAACTACATAAACTCATTCTCACATCTCCTGGACTACATAAACTCATTCTCACCTATCCTGGACTACATAAATGCATTCTCACATCCCTCTAACTACATAAACTCATTCTCACTCCTGGACTACATAAACTCATTTTCACCTATCTTGGACTACATAAAACCATTCTCACATCCCTCTAACTATATAAACTCATTCTCACATCTCCTGGACTACTTAAACTCATTTTCACCTATCCTGGACTACATAAACTCATTCTCACATCTGGACTACTTAAACTCATTTTCACCTATCCTGGACTACATAAACTCATTCTCACATCCCTCTAACTACATAAACTCATTCTCACATCTCCTGGACTACATAAACTCATTCTCACATCCCTCTAACTACATAAACTCATTCTCACATCTCCTGGACTACATAAACTCATTCTCACCTATCCTGGACTACATAAACTCAATCTCACATTCCTCTAACTACATAAACTCATTCTCACATCCCTCTAACTATATAAACTCATTCTCACATCTCCTGGACTACTTAAACTCATTTTCACCTATCCTGGACTACATAAACTCATTCTCACATCCCTCTAACTACATAAACTCATTCTCACATCTCCTGGACTACATAAACTCATTCTCACATCCCTCTAACTACATAAACTCATTCTCACATCTCCTGGACTACATAAACTCATTCTCACTTATCCTGGACTACATAAATGCATTCTCACATCCCTCTAACTACATAAACTCATTTTCACACCTGGACTACATAAACTCATTTTCACCTATGCTGGACAACATAAACCATTCTCACATCCCTCTAACTATATAAACTCATTCTCACATCTCCTGGACTACTTAAACTCATTTTCACCTATCCTGGACTACATAAACTCATTCTCACATCTGGACTACTTAAACTCATTTTCACCTATCTTGGACTACATAAACTCATTCTCACATCTGGACTACTTAAACTCATTTTCACCTATCTTGGACTACATAAACTCACTCTCACATCCCTCTAACTACATAAACTCATTCTCACATCTCCTGGACTACATAAACTCATTCTCACATCCCTCTAACTACATAAACTCATTCTCACATCTCCTGGACTACATAAACTCATTCTCACATCTCCTGGACTACATAAACTCATTCTCACATCTCCTGGACTACATAAACTCATTCTCACATCCCTCTATCTATATAAACTCACTTTTACCTGTTTTAGACTCGAGCGATTTTCACACTCCCTGAACTTAAACAGATAAAAGACTTATCAATCACATTCTTGCCAAAGTAGAAGAAATAGGTGGGTTTTACTGTCATCTTGTCAAATGAAGAAGCGACATTTCATATTTTCATTAATTTAAATTTCCCCCAATCCTCAGAAATCTAACCATGTATGATATACATATATTGGTTTGGTTTCAATTTTAACATTTGAATTGTTTCAATAAGTTTCAACAAACTGAAAGTAAAAAGGGCTCCTCCATGCCCCACAATGTGTAGGCAATGTGGCTGTATTACTTTTATCTTTGATACATTCTTGTGAAATGTTGTCAGCATTATTTCAGTGCTGTGTTTTTTACCCATCTGAACAAGCCATCAATTAGGGTAACAGCAATTAAAAGTAAAGAGCCCCATCAGGCTGTGTGGTGTATAGGGAAAATGGTGTTGAGTATCCATATTTTTTTTTGTAGACCTTCAGCACATGATTTTTTGTGTAAAGTGGTCAGTATTACACCCGTGCCACTTTGCTTTCCCAGAAAAAAATCCGATACCTATTTAAGGCTGGGTGAACCTGAAAGCCATTGAATCAGGATCGAACCTAACCTCTTGTCCTTAGTAGTCCAGTTCACTAACCACTGCAGCAATTATCCAATGTTTTAGTTTCAGCTGCCGAGAATTGTTTAAGGTAGACATGAAGTTTTCATCCTCAGATAGGATTAAGTCCACAGTCTCACCCAGACAGATCATTGCAAACAAATCTTGAATAGTCTCCATAAAGAAACAAATCGACAGTCTCATTAGTAAAACAAATGAGGCACAGTCATCCATAACAGATGTACACAAACCTGTATCTTTAGACATAAATTATAACTTATCTAAAAAATACTGAATGTTTTTCATGTACGTTAACCAAGATGTATGCTCGGCATATCAGCTGGTGTACATGGCAATGAAATAGCCGATAAGTTGGCTGGCTCTACAGTGAGTGTGTTAACCTGGGTGTACTGTCCAGGGCATGCTGGTGTACACAGCAAAGAAATAGCCGATAAGCTCGCTGGCAGCTCTTGGATGGCTCTACAGTGTGTTAGCTTGGGTGTACTGTCCAGGGCATGCTAGTGTACGCGCAATGAAATAGGTTGGCTGGCAGCTCTTGGTGGCTCTATAGTGAGTGTGTTAATCTGGGTGTACTGTTCAGGGCATGCTGGTGTACGCAGCAATGAAATAGCCGATAAGTTGGCTGGCAGCTCTTGGTGGCTCTATAGTGAGTGTGTTAATCTGGGTGTACTGTTCAGGGCATGCTTGTGTATATGGCAATGAAATAGCTGATAAGCTCGCTGGCAGCTGAGACACTGAATGTGGCCTTACTCTGGACAAAGAGTAAATTGTCAATTGTTGTCTTCATTAATTTTGAGAAGAGGCGGTAAACACATGAGACAATGATGTATACATTGATTGAGAAACCAGGAAATATAATGCTGGAGGTGTCTGGGCGATCCGGCGTGCTAAATGGGAAATAGCAGATTTATCTACAATCACAATCAACAACTTACAAGAACAATCAGTCTGTATACACTTCCAGAAGTGCTGGGACAGGCGGTCGAGCGGGTACGGGGGATACCCTGACTGCAGTGGAACTGATTCCATAAATAGAATAGTTTCCAGCTTGTTCTACATGTTTCATAGATTGTCTTGGCTTCTTAGTGGGTGTACTGAGTGTCTACACTGGACACAGAAACCACTCTCTCTTGAGACTCATATGATCCTACCACTATGGCACAACTATTTATCTTAGCATCACCTATTATGTGGGCATAGATGCGATGTGCTGCTAGTCTTAACTCTAGGATCATCTCTCCCCCCCCCCAAAAAAAAAAAAACCTCCGTTATATATCAATTTAAAGACAATAATCATGAAAAGAAAAACATAGAGAACATGGAAATGGAGTCTATCTTTAAATTATTCTATCAATCCAATAGAGATCTTTCTTTTTAAAAACAACTATAGTACTTTCTACAATACATGATGGTATTGTACAAATGATGTGTGTTGATGATTTTAATAATGTAATAATGCTGTTGAAGATTCTTACAATGTGTGTGTTAACATAATATAATAATGTGCTTGTTTAACAAAGTGTGGCAGTAATGCAATAATGATGTTGAAGATGCTTAAAGTGTGTGTTAATAACGGTGTTTTCTCAAGATGTAAAGATTACATCTTATCCTTCTAGCATACTCAATGAAACCTAGAAAATATTTGTAGGAGATTGGGAAGAGAGGACTTGATCTTTGGGTTTGTACATGGGAAATATGAAATGAGTGAAACACAACTAGACATGAAGATAGCATGCAACAATGATCTTGATAAACAAATGTTTACCTGTTTATGATTAATAATAATTATATTACAACTTTACTCTTTGCATTTATCCAGCAATTACTCTACTTCATCATCTGTCTTCTAAAGGATATTAACTTGGTGTTGTTTCTATGGTTTACAGTGAGTAAATTTATATTACTGTACATCTGGCAGCCCTATAGGAACTCAGTCTCTCTACAAGTACTCTTGTAGCACAAACACACAGATGTTTGTTGATGATATTTTAGTAGTGTTGTGAAATTTACCCTGTTCTGAATGAAACATGACTTGATTACAATTCTGCTACAGAAATGTAATCATGATCATAAGAGATGCTATAAGTGACATTTTTTTGAACATTTGTGGTTAAAATATGGTTATTTTACACTAGAAATGGTTAAATTTGTCAAATTTTGAAATATTTATTCTCATAAATATTTTTGGGCTAAACTATTAACAGTATACAAATTAACTGATCTAGAATATCCATATTTTTGTTCACCGTCCTAATTTTGAACCACTCCAAAAAAACATATCAATCTGAAGAATGAGAGAAATGTAACTGCCTCAGGACATCTTCATTGATACGTGGAACAATGTTTTAATGATCACAACTAAAATACTAATTTGGGACAAAGGCAAACAGCTGTGTAGAGTAAGCATGTCAGAGTTCTACAAACATGACCTGCCCTTTCAATCATTCTTTCCAATATGTTAAAACTATCTTGTGATGACCAGAAATGCTTCTGCTGTATAGTGTCACCCTCTAGCAAGAGGTCTCGGGTCAATTTAAATACCTCAGTTGTCAAACTTCAAAATCATCAATTTAAATACCTCAGTTGTCAAACTTTTAAATCATCAATTTAAATACCTCAGTTGTCAACTTCAAAATCATCCATTTAAATACCTCAGTTGTCAAACTTCAAAATCATCAATTTAAATACCTCAGTTGTCAAACTTCAAAATCATCAATTTAAATACCTCAGTTGTCAACTTCAAAATCATCCATTTAAATACCTCAGTTGTCAAACTTCAAAATCATCCATTTAAATACCTCAGTTGTCAACTTCAAAATCATCCATTTAAATACCTCAGTTGTCAAACTTCAAAATCATCAATTTAAATACCTCAGTTGTCAAACTTCAAAATCATCCATTTAAATACCTCAGTTGTCAACTTCAAAATCATCCATTTAAATACCTCAGTTGTCAAACTTCAAAATCATCCATTTAAATACCTCAGTTGTCAAACTTCAAAATCATCAATTTAAATACCTCAGTTGTCAAACTTCAAAATCATCAATTTAAATATCTCTGTTGCCAAATTTCAAAGTCATCCGTTCAAAGAATAAACAAACACATGAAATAACAATTCCTTACAATCCTGATATTAGTTAGAAACACAAGCATTCATCATCTTATTGTCAAACATTTTTACAATCAAGCACAAAATGCAAAATCCATCAACAATGCCCAGAAATCTTAATCTCTTCCGATTCTTTTCACCATTCTCTTCAGTTTATAACTTCAGATGACACAATAAAGATCTTAGCAACAAACTTCCATGATAACCCCAATTTCTCCGAACATTGAGTTGGAAATCTTGTCTTTCACAGTCATGTCCAGCCAAACCAGACTAGAATTCACTATCAACTCATCTGCTTACAATAGTTTTGCTTATATTCTCAAATGTGGCTATATAAGTTTTCAAACAATTTGGTCTCAAGACTCACCAAGTCTCTGGCTAATATAAATTTTCTGTATGAAAGAAGGACAACCTGGCATGACCAAAGTAAGGCAATCTGGCATGACAGCATAACCTACAATTGTGTTTATGCTGATGGACAAAAACGCACACACCAAATTCGCAAATATGCCACAGGATATGACGCTGACTATTTCTTTGAATTCACTTATTATCTCATATCATCATCGAGTGCCATCACTGCAACAAAGGTTGGCTACCATGGAGCGCCATTCTGCTCTGTCTCTTGCTTTGATGGTGCAGGTTGTCATAGGCTGATTTGTCCATCTTTTGATGTTACTCATTCATGTTAGTCTTGGTCTGCCTCTTTTACCTTGTATTTTCCCCTCCAGAATTACTTTTAGTAGACTGTTGTGTCTTTTAATGTGGCCTAAAAATCGCATTTGTCTTGTTTGAATTGTGTTTAGTAGTTCCCTTTTCAATTTTAGTTGTTTTAAGACTTCATCATTTGTTTTATTTTCCTTCTATCCAATTCTACCTATTCTTCTATATATCCACATTTCAAAGGCTTCAATTCTCTGTTCTGTTTTCTTGTTGTCCATGTCTCTGCACCATATAGGAATATTGAGAAGATGTAACATTTTGCTATTCTTAGTTTTAGCCCTGGTGTTATTTCTTTTGATGTTAGTATGTCCTTCATGACATTAAAATTACTTTTTGCCATTCCTATTCTTTTGTTTATTTCAGTTGTACATTTTCCATCACTGGTTATAGTATGTCCAAGGTATTTGTAGTTCTGAACTGTCTCCAGGTCAATTCCTTCAATTTTTATATCCACTTGTAGGTTACAAGTATTTTCTTTGTTTATGATCATAGTTTTAGTCTTTTTTATTTTCATATCTAGTCCATATTTTTTGCTTGTCATGTTTATTTTATTAAGTAATTGTTGTAGATCTTTAGGATTTTCTGCTAGTAGTACAGTATCGTCAGCATATCTTAGGTTATTGATTATCTTTCCATTAATTTGTAGGCCTGGCATCTCTATGATGTTTTTAAAGATTTGCTCAGTGTATAGATTGAACAAGCTTGGTGACAGGATGCATCCCTGTCTTTCTCCTCTTTTTATATCAATGGGTGTAGAGTTCTCTTTGTTATATTTTATTATTGCTGTTTTCTCCCAGTATAGATTACATATTAGTCGTATGTCCATGTCAGCTAGATGTATCTCTTTTAGGTATGTTGTTTGTGGTGTACTCTATCAAAAGCTTTAGTGCAGTCTATGAAAGCTTACAATAGTTTTGCTTATATTCTCAAATGTGGCTATATAAGTTTTCAACCAATTTGGTTTCAAGACTCACCAAGTATCTGGCTAATAAAAATGTTCTGTGTGAAAGAAGGACAACCTGGCATGACCAAAGTAGGGCAATCTGGCATGACCGCTTAACCTACAATTGTGTTTATGTTGATGGACAAAAACACACACACCAAATTTGCAAATATGCCACAGGATATGAACCTATTTCTTTGAATTCAATTATTATCAACAAGTTGATATATTTGATTATCAATCTATCAAAACTGAGCTAAACACAGCTTTCAATGTTCACACACCATTACGGAGAACAAAATAAATGATCATGAACACGCTGAACTCCAATGATCATTGCGTCCACTAATTTAGAAGTGTTCACTTCATTAATATATATGTGTCCAGTTCATCAACCTGTAAGTGTTTACTTTCTAATTTATAATTGTACACTTCATTAACATATAAGTGTCCACTTCACTAATTTATAAGTGTTTACTAAACTAATTTATAAGTGTTTACTTCATTAATTTATAAGTGTCAACTTCACTAATGTATAAATGTTCACTAATCTATAATTGTTCACTTCACTAATCTATATGTCTACTTCCCCAATTTACAACTGTCAGCATCATGTGATATATTCAGTTTGAGGAAGAGACAAACAACTCACATATCAATGCCACATAATCACATATAATTTAGCATAATTGAGTAAGCTCCACTTATTTACCATTGATATATAATCTCATAACCTCAGCACGTTTTTATAAACCCCACTGTTTATCCTCAATCACATATGATTTATAGTTTGTGCCTACCTTTTCTTTGTAGCATAAGATCTTATAACATATAGTTGTCCAGCCTCATATCGATTGTGAAATATGAAAACAAGACACCTTTTGAAGCTGAAAGACAAATGAGGAAGGAAAGAAGAAACAAGCTTTGGAGTTTTCAGTTCCTTTATCAATTATGTTGTACCTCCTCAAGGACTCTTCAATAATAAATATTTATTTTTGTTGTGTACTAGGGAGCGATAGGTTCATTATGTGATGAGCAGAGATAATAACTGAGTAACAAAGCAGGCCCTCATGTGGGAAACAACAGGTAAGAGGAAAAGAGGCCGACCCAGAAAGACATCGAGAAGAACATTGATCAGAGAGGCAAGAGCAGCAGGAATCGGCTCCCTCAATGAGATAGAGTTGCTTGCACAGAACAGAGACAAATAGCGAGATTTGATGAAATATCTTTACAACGAATGAAAACTGCTAGGAATAAAGATTTACATAAGAAAGAGTTTTTGGGTCTATGCCCTATGAGCCGGCTATGGCTCAAAAGGTCAATAGATAGATAGACTAGGGAGCAATAGGAGTTTAGTAGTTAGTTTATTGGGCTAATAAGGATATGAGATTGGGTTTGATTTGTAGCCCTTCAGCAACAAAGCTGAAAGCTTAACAACATCATAGCTGATGAGGATCAGTGTACCAGAACTAACCAGACCCCACACCACCTCTTCGCAGTGCTCCTAGAAAAAAAAAAGATTAACCAGTCGAGTTTAGTCAAGTGTGTAGGGATCAAGAGGGAAGGTAACCCAGTTCTCAAAAATGTCATGCTAAAGTTGGGTGTGTTGGGCCGAAAGATGCAAATTTCACAGTTCTACTGCAAAACCACAACACAATGCACCCATGCTCATTTAACATCCTTTCAGGGTGGACGACGAGGAGATATATTCCTTTAGTCAACAGATGAACACAAGCAAATGGTACTGGATTTTTTTGTTTGGGGGGGGGGGGGCAAGGTGGTCTGGTATAAACACGCCGCCCATGCCCCGAGGGCTGAAGAAATCAGTTTGGGATGTGTGATCCATGTTCGACTGGAGATTTGCCATTAGCTGGACTGCGTTTAGATCAAGTGTTTCACCAAAGTGGAGGCCTGACTTCATTTGTTGGGACAGTGATTCTTGGGGCGTGCTCATCACGAAGTCTACACATATTTGGTGTGAGATGCGTCACGGTCATGTTGCCTGCGACAACCACTACAACGACCCAGAAGGGAGCATCGTGAGTACACTCATTTTTTTTTTCTTTTCCAGAACCCAACACGTTCACTAGAACAGCATGAACAATCACGATGAGCACTTTGTTGGTTGCTGCAACGGGGGTCAACCACATCAGGGTCAACCCCACCTGCTAATATTATTCCAGTCTAAAGTCTATATTACCCAAATAATGTACTGCTAGTATTTAGGCACAATGTTCACAGAAGATGGAAAACTAGACAGAGAAATTGACATGAGAATATAAAAAGCAAATGCTGTCACATACCAGCTTTCACCATTGTTAAGACATCCAAACATTTCTATGCCAGCTAAACAACAAATAATTAATAGCATTTTCATACCAACTTTGTGCTATGAAAGTCAAACATGGACCCTTTCAAAATCCCATTTAAGAAAGATCACTACATGCGAGATGCGATGCTTGAGAAAAGTAACAAACAACACAAGAATATATAGAATACCAAATGAAACCATAAGAAAAATGGAAGGAACTAAACCCTGCCAAGAATATATAGAACAACTTACATGGTTTGGCCATCTGGTCAGAATGAACCCTTACCAATCACTATCAAGGGCGTTCTTCTCGAGAATGCATGGAAAAAGACCAAGAGGAAGACCCAGAAGAAGATGAATAGATGCAGTGACAGAGACATGTAACAACAAAGGAAAATCACTAATTCAGACAGTTCGAGCAGCTCAAGAACGACAAATGATATAAACCACGACACCTTTTAGGTATCAGTGAAAAGAGAAAAGAAGAAAAAAGAAGAATGTACTGCTGGTCACTGAAAAATATAGACACTAACACAATATTCACCATACACCTTCAGGCTTGAAGATAACCATTTATTTCATTTTTTTTAAAACTACCAACAGCATATCATAAAACACTTATATGACTTATGATTGTCCACTTCAATGTATGTGATTTATTGTGATTACATGTATGTTAACAAGAATAATGAAAATGTTATGAAGACTATTCGTTGGGGCCCTTTTATCACAAACATAAGTTTGGCAACCTGGCCAATATCAGACGTAGATACATACTTCATAAAAAGAACACATCTTTTCACAAATATACTTCACAAAAAAAAAAAACATTTCACATGCAGAAAACATGCAGTAATTTAAAAAATATTTATCAAACATTAACCCTTAAACGATGCCTATCTGTGGCCGACGTGTTTATGATACCGTTGTAAAAATTACTACCACTTAAATGTAGTATTTTCTTTGAACTTTTGACACACAGCTGTGTGTTTACATTAAGCAAGACATGGGGGCTTAATTTCCTGTTTCAGGTTGATTTATTACCTGAATTTGACCGCATGGACCAGACAAGTTACAATGTCTATTGGTACGGTCACCGTAAATCTGTCATTATGTTCAGTTACCTCATAGCGCTATTCGCTGTGTGTCTCTAGTTACACAGGGTTGTTTGATCTCTGCAGGCAAAAAAGAAAATTTCCCTGATCACAGTGAAAAAATAAATAAATAAAAATAAAAAACTAGCAATTTCTTGACACGTGGCTTTTTTTTTTTTTTTTGGCATTATACGAGATCATTTCTCACAAAATGGGTGGGGAAGAAAATCTTACATCAATAGTAATAAATCCAACACTCAGGGCTGGAAGTAGTAGTTAGGAAGGTACACAAAGAGGTGAAATGTTTGACCAGGGCAAAGTGTCAAATTTTGAAGAATATTTGTTTTGATCTTGTAATTTTTACGACAGTACTGTAAACTAGGGTTAAAAAAGTCAGGGGAAAAAAAGTTACAAATAATAAACATCTCTATTTTCTTCAGAAGCATATTTCATACAAATAAAGAATCTATTTACAAATAGGTACCATATACAAGAAATATTAATTTCATCATGTCTTGTGACAAACAAAAAAACATATATTTACAAACATATTTAATAAACATTAAACTATATCGAAATAACGCATCCCTAGAATACTCAAACAACAAATTGTAAATATGCACTAAATTGTGCATAAACAAACAACAAATTGTAAATGTGCACAACTTAGTGCATAATAAGTTCCAATTTTTGTAACACTTAATAATAACACGTGTCATGTACAAATGAACAAATCTATGAGAATGCTTACTGTCAGGGGTTTTAAAACTATTTGGAGAAGATGTCGTTACTAAAATATTTAGAGGTTTTCAGCTGATAACAAATGTTAATAATTAATTAAGTTAATATTTGTCTTCATTCACGTAATCAGTTAAGTTATACAAGTAATTTCATCTTTAGTGATCTGCTACTGCTGTGCATTTAGATAAAGGTAAAGTACAAGACCTGAATCAGCATCTTAGCATGCAAGTTTTCACCCATATGTGCTCGGCCGTCTATCCAGAAGTGTTCAGAGACTTCAGGACATTGTCGCTTCAAGCATCGAAACTCACAATGTGAAGCGGCATTCCTCACCTTCCCAGAGTACTACCCCTGGGGTAAATATTTTTTTCAACCACGAGTACAATTCACGCTGCTTCCAGAATGAAACGAACACAGGTTGTCTGAACGTTGGTAGCCCAGTCGGGTGGTTTACCCAACCAGGCTACCAAGGCCCCTGTCCATTTAGATGCTAAGACAAATGGGTCACAAACAAGATGGTGCGTTTAAGGACATAACCGATTCCCCGTAACTTGTCACGCAGGGTTGTTTCTATGGACCTTAGGGTGTTCTGTGATCCTGCAGGATTATGCTCTGAAGTCTGCATGGATGACAATGTAAAGCTTCACAGCAGCTTCGCATCTTGATCCCTTTACTCCAGTCTGCATGGATGTTCAGAGTAACTGAGTCCTACTTTGTGTAGGTGTATGCTAGTATTGCATCTTACACATATGCCTATTGTACACATTTTTTGGGGATCACCTCTCTAGCCTTCAGTTTCCTTTGCTCTTTAAGCAATACAGCAGTTGTTTGTTACCAAGTTTAAAGATTATAGTTAAATTAATTTAACAGGTTTGTCATTATTTGTGTTGTAAATATTATTTTGACTAACGGTTTCGTTCTAGTTTTTTTCATTTTAATATTTGTTTTGTGAAATCATTTCTACCATTTGGTATTTTCTGGAAAGCCCCCTGCCTATTTATATACAACAAAAATTAATGCTGTGAGGTGTTTCTAGCCAATAAGCCATAGTTTAAGGATGTCAGGCCATATCATTACTTCCTACATGTGTCCTGTGATAAACCGTGTCTTGGTAGAGAGCTTCCATCGACCAAAACTTCCAGAAATATCAGTTATCATACATGTCTTGAAAGTAGAACTGGTTGAAGTGATAGAATGATATGAGACACGAAAATATTGGAAACAATCAAAGTGGTGGGAAAGGACAAATGTACAAAAGTTGAATTTGAATGTTCTAAACTAAATGATTTATGAATCAGTGCAACTCATAATTAGTTATGAATACGTCAAGGGGAAGAAGTATATGTTCATCATAAAGTACAGGTTGCACTTCACACATACATTTCTAACTTACAAAAAGTGAGAAGATACACGTATGATTAGATTGAGTATAGAGTGAAAGCCATGAGGGTTTAGCAGACATGAGGACGATGACAACACTTAGTAGAACTGGACTGTGTGCAGGACGGTCCTGGTGACCTTGTGTTCAAACTCTTGCAGTATTTCATCCACCTCATTGTCAAGGTCATCCGAAGCATACAACTGCAGACAAACAATTTAATCAATGCATTAGCTTCATAAACTTTGTAGCAAAAAAAAATAAATAAATAAATGGCAACAAAAACTAAAGAAATGAGTGCATATTATTTATTTGCATTTGCTGGCTTTATACCTCCAGCATCAACAAAACAGAAGTCATGAATGTTGCCAAAATAAACAGAACATCAACCTAACTATAGAAGGCAGGCAACTAAAACAAGTAGAGGAATTCAAATACCTAGGAAGTTTAGTGACAAATGACAATTCACAAACAGCAGAGACAGAATCAAGATGCAACAAAGCTTGTCAAATCATTGGACAGTTATCACCACTAAATTCCAACAAGGAAATAACTCTGGAGGCAAAACGAGCATTATACAATACAATCTGCATCCCAACGTTGTGCTACCAATGCTAGACCTGGACACTAGATGCAAGAACAGTAACCTCTTCTGAGATGAAATGTGTTAGACGAATGACAGGAAACAGTCTGAGAGATAAGATCAGAAATGGAGAACTGAGAAAAAAGCTAGGAATAGTCCCGCCATAGAATATATAAAGGAAACAACAGATAAAATGGTTTGGCCACGTGACAAGGCAGAAAGATCAAAACATAACACAACGAGCCTTCAGCAAACGGTGTGAGAACATCAGACCCAATGGTCAACCATGAAAAAGATGGATCGATGGAATATTAGAAGCACTAGGAAACATAACAGCAGCAGAGGTGAACAGAAGAGCAAAAGACATCAAATTATATCTCCCCTCGACGCTGAAAGGCAGATGAGGAAGGAAAGAAGAAGAAGATACCTCCAGCGAAGTCCCTGGGAACTGAATTTTGTGTGAATATCACCTTTTCCTATTTTCATACCTTCCATGTAACTTTTAGGTGAACCTGTACACTAGACCAAAAAAACTGTAACCTAAACCAAAAAACCTGTACTATAGACCAAAAAACCTGTACAAATGGAGAAACATACAGGCCCCAATACAAACATGGGGTACATGGAAAGTGTTAATTTATAATTTTAAAAAATATTATTATTTAATATTAATAATAAAAATGAATAGTCTACGTGAGAAGTTCCACCTGGAAACAACGATTTCTTTTAAATTTTGAAGTTTGAGTTATGTTTAAATTAGTGCTAAATTAAAAATCCCTTTTTAAACAAACAATATTATTGACTAAATTAATAATTAAAAATTTATTTTAAAGGTAGAACTATTGACTGAAGCAAGTAATTTGACTAAAAATCAATATGGCTGGCTAGGGTGCCTCAGTAGCCTAGTAAAAACCACTCGACTAGGCAACCGACGTACGGACAACCTGTGTTTCATTCCTGCTGGAAGCAGTGTGAGTTGTTGTAAAAAAAATACCCCAGCCACTGACAGAAAAGGGTACCAGGGCAGCAGTATTCTAGGTGAGGAATGCTGCCATGCATCGTGAGTTTCGATGCTTGAAGCGACACAGTCCGGAAGTATCTGAACACTTCTGGATATGCGGCTGAGCACATATGGGTGAAAACTCACGTGCTATGATGCCAATTCAAGTCTCATACTTTACCTTTTATGGTTGGTTATCTAATCTTGATATCTTAGTAAACGTTAAACAATTGTATCGGGCAGCGCTAATTGTATGGACACTGAATTTATAAATTCATTGTTTTTAACCCTGCACAATCTATCTTTTGAAGTTTCAAGCTGTAGCCGGCTCATAGGGCACAGACCAAGATACTCTTTCTCTTATCTACATTTTTATTCAAGCAGTTTTCAATTCTTGTAAAGATCTTTTATCAAATTTCACCATTTGTCTCTGTTCTGTGCAAGCAACTCTATCTCAATGAGGGAGCCAATTCCTGCTGCTCTTGCCTCTCTCATCAATGTTCTTCTCAGTGTCTCTCTGGGTCAGCCTCTTTTTCTCTTACATGTTGTTTCCCACATGAGGGTTTGCTTTGTTCTTTGGTTATTATCTCTCCTCATCACATGTCCAACAAATGACCATCGTCTTTTCTTGATTACTGAAGATATTAGTGGTTAATTGGCGATTTCTCTAACTTCCTCGTTTGTTTGGAATTTGTTCCACGCTATACCAAGTATTTTCCTTAGACATTTATTTTCTAATGTGTTCAACTTTGTTTCTATGTCTCTTGTTTTCCAGCTCTCGCATGCATATGTAAGGGTTGATAGTACATTTGATTTGATTCGTCTAAGTTTTGTGTTTGTGCTGATGAGTTTTGATTTCCACAACTTTTCAAGGCTTCTGAAAGACATTGCTGCTTTAGCTACTCTGGTTCTAATTTCTTTGCTTTATCTCCTTACCGATCAATGTGACTTCCAAGATAGATAAAGTGGTCGATCTCTTCCACTGGTTTGTTTTCCATGTCATCTGTTGGAATTAAGCTTTTCGTGACCTTAGTCTTTTCATGATTGATCTCAGGCCCAATTTTGCTGGCTATTGATGATAGTTCATTTGTGTTTTTCTGCATCTTATTTATCTGACTGCTGATGAGGACTATGCCACTATGCATTAGTAAACCCTGCACTAATAAATTAATAAAAAAAAATATAGAAAACAAGCACACCTACGACTGCATTCAATCATGAATCCAATAGCTTGAATTTTGAATACTCAGAAAAATACCACACATGCAAGAGTGGAGTAATTACGCTATTACAGCATGCTAAAGAAATATCTTTATCTTGGAGATGTTGCCTATTTCTTGGAGATGTCTACTTCTTGGATGAGTTGCCTACTTCTCGGAGAGACATGATACTGACCACGTTTTCTAGGACTTAAACCACATATATTAAAAATGAAAATTAAAAAAAAAAACTACTTTGGACTGGAGTCTGTGTGCTGAGTGAGCGAACTGTATTGATTACGATGTTATTCTCTTGACCTTCCAGCTGATGTGTATATATAGTGACACTAATCATGTAATATCTTTGGTTAAATGCATTAAAATCCCTGTCCCTTTGGTCGTTCTCAGTAACTAACTATAGAAAACATCCGTCTCTGCCATTTCTGAAAGCAGCTAATATACAATTATTTAAAAATTGTATGTGTCGATAAACTTGAAGGAGAAAAAAACATGAAGTTTCACAAAATTGATCTTTACTTGTATTAATATAATGTACAACCATATTTTAAAAAGAAAACACATAAAACATACTGAATATGAACTACCCATATAATATGGAAGATATGTATTTTTCCCACTAGTCGCCATGTGCTCAGGTGTCTCCTGCCATGCATGAAGATATACTCCAACTTCAGAGGTACTCTCATTTTTATCGAGTTTTAATGTTGTGGTTAGATTTCCTATTAATTTTACCAGGCAATGGACATTTCTGCCATTACTCTTTTCAATTTCCAAGAGTTCTTTAACCCTAAATTGCAATAAGGTAATACAAATTAATGCACGAAAATACAAATTCTTCCAAATTTGACTGTTGTGGTCAAACATTTTCCCCTTTTGTGTACCGTCCTAATTACTACTTCTGGTGACCACTGACTGTTGGATTTATTTCCATATACGTATCGTAATTTAGGGTTAACATGCGCAGGATGCATATCGAGCATTCTGTTTCCCACCATTATCCGAGAGTGTTAGCATCTGATCTCACTAGCCCCTCACTACTCATGTTGAGGAATGAGGACAAGTGCTGAAGGAAGAGGACCCTTTTTGAAGGTAGAGGACCCCCTGTGATTGATGAGGACCATGTTGAAGGATGAGGACCCATTTTGAATGATGAGGACCCATTTTGAAGGATTAGCACACCTTCTGAAAGATGAGGACCCATGCTGAATGAAGAAGGAAGAAGACCTGTACTTCAGCCCATTCTATATTACAAAATGCAGCTACCATAGAAGAAATGTTCAAAGCCTGCAACAAGACACATCAACATACACTGGTTGCTATGTACTTGATCAGTCTTAAATGTAAGGTTACCATGGTAACAAGTTCACAGATCATGAAAGCTCCAATTGTTGCTTCTTCGTGGTTGTCTTGGATGTCAATGTTGATGATGTGGACAGCCTGTTCGTCATTTCGATCTCTGTTCTCAAAGTCTGGAAAAAAAAAAGATGTGACGATAAATTTATTCATAAATTATTCTAACATTAAAAACACATAAAAACTTATGTTAAAAATTTACCTAAAAAGAAACTAGCATACTCTGTGTACAATGGATTCAAAACTAACATAGAGATAAGAGAAATGGCCATGTAACGAACGATCTCATTTACCATTAGGAAGAGAAGATGAACATATGTCGGGTATGTGTTGAGAAGAGACAAGAGAATTTCAAAGCAGGTTCTTCTATGGGAAACATCAGGATACAGAAAAAGAGGAAGATCTAGAGAGACACTGAAAAGAAGTAGACATAAGTGAAGTAAAGGTTAAGATAAGGCAGGTACAGACTCATTGGATAAGATCAAACATTTTGTCCAGAATACAGATGGAGTTCTCGTCAATATGGCGTATAGGCAGCAATGAACAATTGAGACACTGTCTGAAAAGCTTCATTGTTGCAGTTTCCTCATATTCCAAGTCCAGCTTGCTGCAAGAGCTACTGAGATTAGTGTTCTGTGCACACCATGAGCTGTGTGTTTCATCGGATGGTGTTTCTATATTCAGATTGTTTACGATGAATAATGATATCGTATGGCGAAAGACAGTTCAGTTGCACTCACTATTGGTGCTACTACGCCTTATGTTTTTTTATGTGTGCTATGTTTGCTACGATGGGGACTGCAACTTCTTTTTTTTGTTTGGATATTTGATGAAATGTTAATTCTGATGATTCCACTTGCACGGGCGGTTGAGCAATTATGCATTTTAATTCGTTTACTGTCATACGGGGCCTTCGAATAACTATAACTGTAACAGGTGGATAGGGAAAAACACTACATGTCCTATATGACATCGTGTGGCCCTGGAAGGATCAAGATATTATCATCATCATCATGTACCCTGCCGGTTGGCATAGGCGATCATGTCCCTCCACAAACTTCTATCTACAGTGCTTCGTAACAGTTCTGTTGTTGAATGTTTTCCATGCCATGACACCAAGCTATCCAGTATTTTCTCTCTTTGTTGTCCGCGATCTCTCTTTCCTTTTATTTTGCCAGTTGTAACCAAGTATTCCAACTTTCCTCTTCTCATAATGTGCCCAAAAAAGTTGATTGCTTCTTTCTGATGTTTAAGAGCTCCCTTTTTGTGTTGGCCTCTTTGAGAAGTTCCTCATTGGTCTTTTTATCTGTCCAGAGAACTTTCAACATTCTTCTGAGAAATCCCATCTCTGTGGCCTCCAATCGTCTTTTCATTTATTTGTCTACTTCCATAGGTCAGAATTCGTTCTATATAGCACCGATGAACTCTCTTTCTCATTTTTATTGACATAGATTTGTTGCATAAGAACAGCCAACATGAGTAAGCACTCAGTGGAGACAGACATCTTCAATTACATAATCACAAATATTACATGCCCTCCTACAGCCTACCCAAATAATTACCTTATATCAATTAGCAATATTTAATTTCTACCCTGTGTCATGCAACCAAAAACAATCTTCTATTACCTGATAATAAACTCTAACCTCAACTTCTATCACTGGATCATAAACTCTAACCTCAACTTCTATTACTGGATCATAAACTCTAACCTCAACTTCTATCGCTGGATCATAAACTCTAACCTCAACTTCTATCACTGGATCATAAACTCTAACCTCAACTTCTATCACCTGATAATAAATTCTAACCTCACCTTCTATCACCTGATCATAAACTCTAACCTCACCTTCTATCACCTAATCATAAACTCTAACCTCACCTATCACAAACTCTAACCTCACCTTCTACCATCTGATCATAAACTCTAACCTCACCTTCTATCACCTGATCATAAACCCTCTCCTCACAGGTGATGATAAGATCAAACCTCTCCTTTGACAGCTGGAATCTTTCAGGGTTAGACTTGATCCTCCTATTTCTGTCCAACATGTGCAGAATTCCATTCTGTGTGTATCTAGGTCTGAGTTAAGGTACAGATAAAATATTTCAGGATTTTAGTGACCACACTATGTTCCATGGTAGGAAGCCAAGATGTCCATTAAACATTGGATACATGGTCAGTGACCCACAGCTGACTGTTTGTGCCAGGATCAGCGAACAAGAAGGCCGATAAAGAATCTGTTCCGCCTCCTAACAATGTTCCAGGAAACACACTATCCAGTCTGGTCAAGCAAGTAGGGATAGAAGAGGGAAGACAGTCCAGAACTAAAAATATGCTGTGCTGAAAGTGAATGTGCTTGGGTGGAAGAAACAAATAAACCACAACACAAATATGCCCACTTATCATTTTTTTTTTTTTTGCATTCATCAGCTTTCACCTCTGATGAAGTCCCTAGAGAATAGGAACTAAATTTTGTGTGTTAATCTGTTTTTCCCTGGCATCCATGTGTACAGGGATCTTTCATCGCACAGGCAGATAACTTCGACTTCTGGGGTACTCATATTTTTTCCATTGATGAGTAATTGATGTTTCAAAGCCAGACACCACTGCCGAGATCAGGGGTGGTAGCTGCAGAGAGAAATCACAAATAAAAATCCCAACTGGGTTCCCAAAGGCGCGATTTGAACTCACAACCTCTCTGTCTCATAATTGGCGTTTTGCCTAGATACCAACCAGTTCCCTGTTATCATCATTTAAGGATGGGTGGCAATGAGAACTATTAATTCTTTTAGTGGCCATGAATGCCAGAAAGAAAGATATTCCCTGGCTACTCTGTCAACATCAACACCATCCTCCTAAACATAGCCAGAACACAACCCACAAAAATATGGAATATTTCCACTATATTTATATTTTTCACTAAATGAGTTGCAGGAAATAACTGAGAAATCCAAACAAGTGAATTAAATAAATGAGGGTATAAGAAGTAGGTGAATGACAGAAAGTATCAACAGGATTACACAAAATATAAGTTGATTGACTGAATACAGAGTGTGTAGCGTTTACCCTACTTTAACATTCCTTTGTCAAAATTGCCACCTCAAAATACAAATTCTTGAAATTTGACAGATTGCAGCCGGCAAACATTCATCCCCCTCCTTATATCTTCCTAATTACTACTCCCGGTGACCTCTGAGTGTTGTATTTGTTTCCTTTGAAGCTGGATTTTTTTTTAAGCATGTAGTAAAAAGTATGACGTTAGTGTAGAAAAGGGACTTTTTAAAAAAAAAATATAAATTTCGCCAATTTTCAAGAAATTAATTTCTTTTCCTTTTTTCCTCTAATGATAGGGAAATCTCCTCGGCCGTCAGCAAGGCATCAAATAAGCCTTTATGACACAGGAGAGACAGCGAACAACACTTTGAGGGAGCAGAACATGCAGGCTGAACTGACACCATACAGCCGCCATGTGAATAGACAAACTTAATTTTTTTTGTAGCAAGGGAGCCTTGTGATCAGATCGGACAGGCAGGAATCGTAAGCTACAGTTAAGTGATTAAATGACAGAAAGTATTAAACTGTTCACGTATTAATGAAAGTATACAGCTATAACTCAACTCGGCAGCACCTGAACTGTGCATAATCTGCAACTCATATCTGACTGCTTGCTTGCTTGCTTTAGGATCTCCTCCCCCACCTCTTCGCAGTGCCCTTAGAAAGGAACCAATCAATCTGGCCAAGAGAGTAAGGGATCGAGAGGAAAGGCAACAAAGTACTAAAAAATGGCCCACTGAAGTCTGAAGCGTCAGGCCGAAAGGTACAAATACCACAACTTTGTTGCAAACCACAATGCAGTGCCACATCTGTTTCTTCTTTCTTGTGTTTACCCAATGACAAGGTTGATCTCTTCGTCGTCTGCCCTTAAAAGGACTTCAAGGAGGTTTAGATGTGTTGTGTGGTGGTCTGCAGTAGAACTGTAATATCTGCACCATTTGGCCCCACCTATCCAAATTCAGCATGCCAGTACTGGGTTGCCTTTCCTGTTGATCCTTGCTCACTTGACCTACTAGAGGTACTGTTAAGAGATAAGGCCTGGATAGTTCTGCTTCACCAATCCTGGTGCAAACTATCAGATATGAGTCGCTAAAAGCTTTCAGCTTTATTGCTATTGAGTACTCCCACCCCCTTTCCACTTAACATCCTTTTGAAAACAGATGGCAAAAAAGGACTATTTATTCTTTCAATAGTTACTGAGTGAATTCAGGAAAGACGATAAGTAAAGAAATATACCAAATAATGCCTAATTATCATTTTTCTATCATACCAAATACATGCACTAACTTCTTAAACTTAATTTAGAGATCATAAAGAAATCACTTGACTAAATATTTCTGAAATGTGCTAATTTAATAACTAAAATATCTATGGGGAAACAACTTTATAACAAATTATAAAATCATGGAAGTGGATCATGGACATTAGACAAACAAATGAAAAGACAATTAGAGACCACAGAGATGGGGTTTCTCAGAGGAATGCTGAAAGTTCCCTGGACAGCCAAAGAAGATCAGTAAGGAAATTCTCAAAGAGGCCAACACAAAAAGGGAGCTCCTAAAAACATCAGAAAGAAACAATCAATATTTTTGGGCACATCATAAGAAGAGGAAAGTTGGAATACTTGATTATGACTGGCAAAATACAGGGAAAGAGAGATCGTGGATGACAATCAGAGAAGATGCTGGATAGTTTGATATGATGCACTGTGAATAGAAAATTGTGGAAGGACATGATTTTCTACGCTAACCAGATAGGCACATGATGATGATCATCATCGAGTGCCGTCTCCGCAACGAAGGTTGGCTACCATGGAACGCCATTCTGCTCTGTCTCTTGCTTTGATGGTGCAGGTTGTCATAGGCTGTTTTGTCCATCTTTTGATGTTACTCGTCCATGTTAGTCTTGGTCTGCCTCTCCCTCTTTTACCTTGTATTTTTCCCTCCAGAATTACTTTCAGTAGGCTGTTGTGTCTTTTAACATGGCCCAAAAATTGCATTTGTCTTGTTTGAATTGTGCTTCGTAGTTCTCTTTTCATTTTTAGTTGTTTTAAGACTTCATTGTTTGTGTTCTTTTCCTTCCATCCAATTTTACCTATTCTCTATATATCCACATTTCAAAGGCTTCAATTCTCTGTCTGTTCTCTTGTCTAATGTCCATGTTTCTGCACCATATAGGAATATTGAGAAGATGTAACATTTTGCTATTCTTAGTTTTAGCCCTGGTGTTATTTGTTTTGATGTTAGTATGTTATTCATGACATTAAAATTACTTTTTGTCGTTCTTACTCTTTTGTTTATTACATGATTATACAAACTATGTATATATATATATATATATATATATATATATATATATATATATATATATATATACATATTCTATATATATATTAATAAAACAGGGTGTTAGACAAGGTTGTGTGCTGTCACCAGATTTGTTTAATATTTATAGTGAGATTATTTTAAGATCCATAAGGGACATGCCTGGAATAACAATTGGAGGTCATAATAAAAATAATCTAAGGTATGCTGATGATACAGTCTTAATCGCTAAGAGTGAAAATGAGTTAATAGCAAAAAGACAGAACTAATGGTAACAACAAAGAAAAAGACATCACCTCAGTGCAAAATAAAGACAAGTGGAACAATATTAAAACAGGTAAATGAATTTAAATATTTGGGAACTTTGTTAACCTCAGACGGAAGATGTACAAAAGAGGTGAGATGCAGAATGGCTCAGGCAAAAGCAGCTTTCCAAAAAATGAGGAAGATACTATGCCATTCATTTTTGACAATAGAAACAAGAAAAAGAGTTCTTAAATGTTATGTAGAGCCAGCCTTAACATATATGGATGCGAATCATGGACAATAGGAAAACAGACAAGAAAATCACTGGAATCTGTAGAAATGTGGTTTTACAGAAGAATGTTGAGAGTACCATGGACAGCTAAGAAGAGTAATGAAGATGTTCTGAGAGAGGTCAAAGCAAAAAGAGAGCTAATTTCCAATATTATGAAGAAACAATCATCATTTTTTGACCATGTAATGAGAAGAGAACAACTGGAATATATTGTAACAATTGGAAAAATTGAGGGACGAAGAGAGGGAAGCAAAGAGAAAAAATACCAGACAGCTTAAGAGAATGGCTTGGCAGAAAGAAGGTCAACAACAGAAATGATAAATAGCTGCCGAGATCGAAATTTGTGGAGAGACATGATCACCTACGCCAGTAGGCCCGGTACTTGATGATGATGATACAGTCGAACCTGTCTAAGGCGACCATTCACGGGACTTTCAAAAACTGGTCCCATAGGACAGGTGGTCCTGCCTCACAGGTTTCACATAATAAATAGAGCGATAAAAAAAATTGTATCCTAAGCACTATGAAAACTAACCTGCAAATCAGCGTAATCCATGAGTAGAACATAGTGCACATGTCGGTCTACAATAGCCACTGGTTGGACACTTTTCATAAAACACGATAGTTAAACACACAAAAATAAAACACACATACACAGATTCCACTTATACTGTACATGTATCACTTTTGACTTGAAAAAAAATCCAATATGGTAGTCTGTTGTTTGACAGATGAAATAAACGATAAGTTCAATTTTTCTCTCAAGTCCATGATAACGTCTAGTATGTCAGATCTCCCGTTTGTTATTGAATAGGTGCGCAGAAGCTCCAAAGCATTATGTGCATCTGCGATAGTGTATGTTTTCTCAATGTCAGTAGAATCTTGTTCGTTGTCTGATTCACTATTCACATCCTCAGCAGCTAAAATTGCAGTGGCAGGAAGATCCCAGTTTGTTTCTATTGTGTTGCAAGTTTGGAACCCTGAATCAATCATGGAGATGTCTGTCAATTGGTATCCAAACAATTCTTTTGAAAGGTTATCCAAAGCAGTAGAAATTGCAGTAGAAACAATTTGCACGTCGGTCTTTGATGCAGATTCCATGTGCGTCAGAGAATATGCGTGTGTTTCAGCAGGACAATGAAAGCCTGCTTTACAGAAACACTTAAGGATGGTTGAGTTGTCCACTTCTTTCCATGCTGCAGCAATCCAGTAGACTACATCCAGTAAATTGACCTGTTTCATGAGTTCGGTTCCGGAAGCATCCTTGTTTGATTCCATGACTGTGATAAGATGTAGAAGCTGTTTTTGTCTAAACTTTAATTTAAATGTCTGAATGACACCCTGGTCTAGGGGTTGAACTAATGCAGTTGTGTTGGGTGGCAGAAACTGCAGCTTAACATTCTGTAGTTCGATCTTGGGATGACAGGTAGCGTTGTCAACAAATAAAATAATGTGGCGCTTTTTTTTCTGCATCTTACGGTCAAAACTTTTCAGCCAATCTTCAAATATAGCTGCAGTCATCCATGCCTTTTTGTTGTTTCTGTAAATCACTGGCAGTGTGTTTATGTTGATGTTTTTAAAAATCCTAGGGTTAGCTGCTTTCCCAATCACTAAAGCCGGTTCTCGTTCCCCCAACATGTTAGTGCATAGCATCACTGTTATTCGCTCTTTGCTTTTTTTACCCCCAGCGCATTTTTCTCCTTTGACAAAAAATGTTTTGTCCGTAGTCGCTTTGAAAAATAACCCGGTTTCATCTAAATTAAAAATGTCTTGAGCAGCGTAACCATAGCATATCTCGGATAATTTAGAAGTCCAGTCAGCCGCAGCACTCATATCTGAATCACCGACTTCGCCACATTGCTTACCAAACACAAGATTGTGTCTTTTAATGAAGGCCTCTAACCAGCCGTTCGATGCTTTAAAGACTGAGTTTTCCAATTCTTTTGCAAACTGTAAAGCTCGTTCTTTGATCATCGGCCCAGATAACGGAATTTTTCGTGCAAGTGCTGATTGACACCATTTCCAACAAAGTGTATTTATGTCTTCATTTCCCGTTTTCCTGCTATTCCTTCTTTTCATACTTGGTGCATTATTTTCAAAGTCATTCATATACTCGGCTTTTCTCTTTAACGTACGTAAAATCTGTGTCTTTCCCACTCCAAACTGTTCTGCCAATAATCGCGAACTTTTACCTTGCTGATTTTGTCGAATCACTGATATTCGTTCTTCCAGCGTTAATGCTTTTGGTTTTACACTTTTGACACTGGCCATTTCCTATATTGTGTGTAACACTTTTAAAATCCACAAAAATAATTCACTGAGATACTGTACGCGGGCAATGACTAATTCTTTAGTTAATTCCTGTAATTTATACGGGCCACGCAATGGTCTACTCTGGTCTAGACGGAACCACGAAGTGATGTCACTTCACGAATCATAGATCTGTGTCTGCACCAGTATTGACTGATAAACGTAACACGTCCCACTGTAATCTGGGACTCACTAAATACGGGAAAACATCAACACCTGTAGACACCTGTGTCGATCGTTTATGGCTCCTAGCGAGACGAAGGACTGGCTGGTCGTCGTAAACGGGATAAATAACATTGGCGGCGGTTAATTAGCCTGGTCTCTGGTCGCGTCATACGGTGAGCGCCGTAATCAGTGTTAGCATATAGTAAAAAACTCGGGGAAATTGTAGACCCGGTCCTATAACCAGGGAAACGCTTTAAACAGGTGGTCCTAAGACCAGGTTCGACTGTATATATTAAATGAATTATAGTGCGACATTTAAAGCTACAGTAGAAAACTGCAATAAAGAGGATACAGTTCATAATCTTTTTGCATAAGATCTCTGTACATGGCATCGTAGGTGATGCTGAAGTCATAGATATTGGGCTTGTCCGGTGCCGGTCCTGGAAGCTTGACCATGTTGCCTGTGCCAAATGACTTGACATTGAAACCCTTTTTGCTGGGGGGGGGGGGAAAAAGATAATTCATTTAAATTAATAGCCATAATGATTCTGCTTCTGTATATTTCGGGCCAAGTACTGCTCAACAGAAGGACAAGAGGTAGAGTTCAATCCCAACTGATGGCTTCCGGTTCACCCAGACTTTAATGGGTACCAAATTTTTTCTGGGAAAGTAAAGCGGCATGGGCGCAATCCCGACCACATTACCCAAAAATCAATTGCTGAAGGTATGTAAAATTTACTGTCACTAACACCATATTCCCTATACGCCACTAGGCATGACGGGGTACTTTACTATTTTTTTTTTTACTGCGCAACAGGAAACGTACAGTTATAAATAATAGATACTGAAAGTGATGAGATCAGGCACTGAGAGAAGATCCAGAACTAATGACAAGAATAATCATTCAGTGGACTGGTGATTGATGGTAGACAGAAGAGAGACAGGATAAGAACAAACCAGCCTGGTGGATGGCAAAAGGGGGGGGGGGGGGGGGGGGAGACAACCTACTTGGATGGTTTGCAAAAGTGGAAAAAAAGGACAACCCAGCTGGATGGATGGCAAAAGAAAGAGGGAAAAAGGACAACCTACTTGGATGGATTGCAAAAGAAAGGGAAAAAAGGACAACCCAGCTGGATGGATGGCAAAAGAAAGTGGCAAAAAAGGAGAACCCAGCCGGATGGGCAGCAAAAGAAAGTGGCAAAAAAGGAGAACCCAGCCGGATGGACAGCAAAAGAAAGTGGCAAAAAAGGAGAACCCAGCCAGATGGACGGCAAAAGAAAGTGGGAAAAAAGGACAACCCAGCTGGATGGATGGCAAAAGAAAGTGGGGAAAAAAGGACAACCCAGCTGGATGGATGGCAAAAGAAAGGGAAAAAAGGACAACCCAGCTGGATGGATGGCAAAAGAAAGTGGGGAAAAAAGGACAACCCAGACAGATGAATGACAAAAAAAAGGGAAAAAAGGACAACCCAGACAGATGAATGACAAAAAAAAAGGGAAAAAAGGACAACCCAGCTGGATGGACGGCAAAAGAAAGTGGGAAAAAAGGACAATCCAGCTGGATGGACGGCAAAAAAAAGTGGGAAAAAAGGACAATCCAGCTGGATGGATGGCAAAAGAAAGTGGGAAAAAAGGACAATCCAGCTGGATGGATAGCAGAAGAAAGGGAAAAAAGGACAACCCAGGGGATGGATGGAAAAAGTAAGGGAAGAAAATGACAACCCAGCTGGATGGATGACAAAAAAAAAGAAGAAAAAGGATTACCCTATTGTGAACAGAAAAGAATAGTATGGGTAAGACTTGGGAAAGCCATAATAAGAATGGCCATTGGCTGTACAAAGTAACAGAACTTGCTGCCACCCTTCAAGATATTACAATATATGAATCCCGCTTTTGTTGGTATGTGGCCAGCAACAAATATTTAGTTATTTCGGTAAACACATTCCGAAAGTCTGGATTTTTCAAATATCAGATTCTTGCTCCTAGAAGCTGGAAAAATGTGTTAATTTGCCCATACATGGAAGTCAAGCATTGAACAAGTTCTTCCAAATATTATCACTTGATTATGTTCTCTGTATACATCACTAATATCTTCAGTAATAAAGAAAAGACGATGGTCATACGTTGGACATGTGATGAGAAGAGATAATAATCGAATAGCAAAGCAAGCCCTCATATGGGAAACAACAGGTAAAAGAAAAAGAGGAAGACCCAGGGAGACACTGAGAAGAACATTGATGAGAGAGGCAAGAGCAGCAGGAATCGGCTCCCTCAATGAGATAGAACTGCTTGCACAGAACAGAGACAGATGGCGAGATTTGATAAAATATCTTTAAAAGAAAACTGCTAGAACAAAAATTCATATAGGAGAAGGTGTATCTTGGTCTACGCCCTATGGGCCGGTTACGGCTCGAAAGGTCAATAGATAGATAGATAGATACATCACATTATGCAATGAGAAAGGTCTCAGTCTGAATAGTAAGAAAACAGAAGTAATGGCCATATCAAAGAAACAATCATCACCATCATGCAATATAAAAATAAACAGGACAAATATGAAACAAGTGCAACGCGTCAAATACTTGGCCACATTAATAACATCAGATGGAGGATGCACCACAGAAATAAAAAGCAGAATAGCTCAGGCCAAAATAGCATTTCAGAAAATGAAAAACATCTTATGTTGTTAAGTCATCAATAGAAGTAAGAGAGTTCATTGGCGCTATATAAAGCCAATTCTGACCTATGGAAGTGAATCAGGGACAGTTGGCAAACAAATAAAAAGATGATTAGAGGCTACAGAAATGGGATTTTTCAGGAGAATGTCGAGAGTTCCCTGGACAGCTAAAAAGACCAATGAGGACATTCTCAAAGATGCCAACACAAAAAGGGAGTTCCTATAAAACACCAAAAAGAAACAATCAATATTTTTCGAGCACATCATAAGAAGAGGAAAGTTGTAATACTTGGTTGCAACTGTCAATATACATACACACAGGGAAAAAGAGATTGTGGACAACAAAGAGAGAAGATATTAGATAGGTTGGTGTCATAGTATGGAAAACTAGTCAACAACAGAACTGATATGATGCACTGTGGATAGAAGATTGTGGAAAGGCATGATTGCCTATGCCATCTGGTATGGTACATGATGAAACATCACATTGATGGTCAATGAAAATGAATCTCCATTCAAATTTAGACAACAGGATTCTCCAGTTAAGGCTGTTTGAACACATTATAGGTATGTTTTTTTTTTTTATACATTGTTTGGTAATTACCATAAGATCCTTTAGATTGAGTAAACCAATACAAATATTTTGATTCATCGTGCATCTCTTGTGATAGGTGTGCATAATTTTTAAGTGATTTAAATATTTTCACTCATTTTTTGTAGTAATTTAAATTACTGGACTCCCTTAAAACTCTCTACATTGAAAACCACAATCCCATCATGCCAGTCTGCAGTGTCATCTTTGTAAATAAATATTTTCATAAGTTTAGGTATGTAACATGGTTATTTAAATTTAATATGCATTTTTTCATTTGTGAAATTTAAAAGTGATCTGGGGAGTTGTGTTATGTTATTTTGAAGTAAATGGTGTGGCACAATCTCCTGTTAAAACAACATATCTTACATTATAGTCTTCCATAACAGTAACAGTCTTCTTCTTCTACCTTTCAACTCACTGTGGAGTATAGGTCTTCAACAAACACTTTCCAAGCCATTCTGTTTCTTGCCATTCTTTTAAGATCAATTCCATGTCCTAATTTTCATCCCTGCCTCTGTCTGTCTTCTCCAAGAATTTCTTGGTCTTCCTCTTTGTCTTTTCCCCTGGGGATTCCAAAATATGGCCTTTGTGTAATACTCTCAGTTTGTTTCCGCAGTATGTGCTATCCAGCGCCATCGACTTCACTGTATCTCTTTATCCACTGGTATTTGACTGGTACATTTCCATAATTCTATGTTAGTGATTTTGTCCTGCCATTTCCATACTTTTATTCTGCGTAAGCATACATTAATGAAAGTCTGTATCTTCATGATTGTCAATTTTGTTGTTCTCCATGTTTCACAGCCATATAATAGAACTGACTTAACATTGGAGTTGAACATTTTTATTTTTGTATTTAACCCAATTTCTTTGGACTTCCATATGTTTCCCAGTGCAACAAATGCTCCTCTTGCTTTTGATATCCTTATTTTGGTATCATTTTCTGTTCCCCCCCCTCTTTATCTATATTACTCCCCAGATATATGTAAGATTGTATGTCTAGTAGAGGTATTTCTCATAATTTTATTTGGCTATTGCCAACTGCATTAATTCTCATAATGTTGGTCTTATCTCTATTAATTTTCAGTCCTAGCTGTTGTAAATGGTGTGGCACAATCTTCTGTTAAAACAACATTATGATTATCTTACATTATAGTCTTCCATAACAGTAACAGTAATTATGAGTAATAACACTGTTCAGGGAGGTAGAACTAGACTTGTTTTTACTTATAGCAGAAAGCCAATCTGTTGTTCTGACAACTCTTAACATAGTCATCATCATCAAGTAGTTGCATATCCTTCAAAAATGTTGCAGTCACCACAGACCATCCATCTGAAAGAATCTGCCTCTAGCCAAT
The DNA here is from genome assembly GCA_032433765.1 of Megaustenia siamemsis. Classification (NCBI taxonomy): domain Eukaryota; kingdom Metazoa; phylum Mollusca; class Gastropoda; order Stylommatophora; family Ariophantidae; genus Megaustenia; species Megaustenia siamemsis. The sequence goes on from JAVIAB010000088.1 coordinate 65,325,848, forward strand.
TTCAGAATTTCTCACTTCTGTTGAAATGCTCATGGTTTCCTTAAACAGTAATTCACTTAAACTTAAAAGGAGGTATCAATGAATTGTGGCATTCAAGGACTATCTATTCTATATTATTATACTCAAAATTAGATGTATTATATATTATAACTGTTTAATTTTTATTATTATTATTTGGAAAATGTTATATCAAAGTATTGAAGTATATTGGAAACAGAAAAAAGTATTATCAAAGTGTCTAAAAGTAAACCTATTCGCTACTGTGTTGAGTGTAACTCAAGTAACTGCCTACTACATATATTTCTAACTTTTTGGCCTCAAGACTAGGCCGAGAATGAGGACACAGAAACTGTAAGTCACTCAGTGACTGAAATGCAGAAATGAAAGTATTTTGAAAGACAGAAAGTAAAGAGAAATAAAGTGAAGAAGAAGAAAGCACAATATGTCACAATATCACATATGTATATTGATACACCATACGACGGCATCATAAGATGATAGAAATTACTAAACGAAACAAAAATACAACACATACGTCTTTTATTACTGTACTGTATGTAAACATATGTGAGAACAGTAGAACACGCGACACCGCATTTTTCATTTTCGAAAAAGACGGCCTCACCTCAAAAAACTGTGAGCCTCCATGCTGCGGTTCTGATTACTGGAGCAAACGACGGCTATCTTCAGCTCGTTCGCCATGGCTCTTGTCCCAACAGTAAACTTATAATTGTGTTGACGTGTGAAAATATGAAAACCAAATTATAAAATAAAAACAAAATGAGAGAAACGATAGATTATCGAGCACAACTTCAGTTTGTTTACAGTTGATGCCTGTCACACAAAGGTCCTGAATCGATTCTTCTAGCCGGAAGTAGATGATAGATTTAAAAAGTTGGATTTTTTTTTTTTTTTTTTTTTTTTTTTTTTTTTGTGGACGAGGTTGTCAGATTGATACAAAAATTATCTATCTTATCTATTGACCTTTCGAGCCGTAGCTAGCCCATAGGGCGTAATACGCAGATACTCCTCTCTTATCTAATTTTTTTTTATTCTAGCAGTTTTAAATCCTTGTAAAGATCTTTTATTAAATCTCGCCATTTGTCTCTGTTCTGTGCAAGCAGCTCTATCTCATTGAGGGAGCCGATTCCTGCTGCTCTTACCTCTCTCATCAATGTTCTTCTCAGTGTCTCTCTGGGTCTTCTCTGTATCAGGTCTACGTTTCATTAACAAAATCGTTTTTACGATAGCGGCTTGTTAAACCTCTGATCAACAAAAATTATATCTACATTTAATTTGTGGGTTGGGGTAGGAGGCATTCTCTCTAGCGTGTTTCATTTTTTTTTTTTACGTCAGACGCGTGTAAATTAAAATATGTACACATTTATCCTAAATTGTGAATAACTATTCATGTGATCCTCTTCTTTTATTCCTCGTCGAGGGGATATATAATGTACGGTCTGTTGCTCTTATGTTGGCCTCTCATATATTAGCCTGCTGTTATGTTTCCTAGTATTTCTAATATCCAATCATTTCATATTTTGCTCTTCTGTTGGCCTCTCCTACTGTTACGTTTACTAGTATTTCTAATATTCCATCATTTCATCTTTTGCTCTTTTGTTGGCCTCTCCTACTGTTATGTTTCCTAGTATTTCTAATATTTCATCTTTTGGTCTTCTGTTGGCTTCGCCTACTGTTATGTTTCTTAGTATTTCTAATATTCCATCATTTCATCTTTTGGTCTTCTGTTGACCTCTCCTACTGTTATGTTTCCTAGTATTTCTAATATTCCATCATTTCATCGTTTGGTCTTCTGTTGGCCTCTCCTACTGTTATGTTTCTTAGTATTTCTAATATTCCATCATTTCATCTTTTGGTCTTCTGTTGGCCTCTCCTACTGTTATGTTTCTTAGTATTTCTAATATTCCATCATTTCATCTTTTGGTCTTCTGTTGGCCTCTCCTACTGTTATGTTTCCTAGTATTTCTAATATTACATCATTTCTTCTTTTGGTCTTCTGTTGGCCTCTCCTACTGTTATGTTTCCTGGTGTTTATTATATTCCATCAATTCATCTTTTGCTCTTCTGTTGACCTCTCCTGTCGTTATGTTTCCTAGTGTTTATTATATTCCATCAATTCATCTTTTGCTCTTCTGCTGACCTCTCCTGTCGTTATGTTTCCTAGTGTTTATTATATTCCATCAATTCATCTTTTGCTCTTCTGTTGACCTCTCATGTCGTTATGTTTCCTGGTGTTTATTATATTCCATCAATTCATCTTTTGCTCTTCTGTTGACCTCTCCTGTCGTTATGTTTCCTGGTGTTTATTATATTCCATCAATTCATCTCTTTGACCCTTGAGTCTTTTTAACGGTGAAAATAAGTTGATTATCCGGCCCTCTTTACCGTGTATAATTTAATGCAAAATATATTTATTTATGTTTATATATATGCTAAATATCATTGTCATGTCGGGTAATTTTACCTGCTACTGTATGCAGTAGACAGTACAAACTGCGGCTGCCCTGTAGATATGCTTGGGAGAGTAAAAGGCTAAGGGAGGGTACCCTGAAGTAAAACAACCCCACTGCCCTTATGGGTGAGACTTTTTAGTCAAAGGCCAGCTCAACCAACCGTAAACAAACCGACAAAAGGCAACACAAAACTACCGTCGTAATTTATGTACAATCATGAATCGCCAAAATAATAGAATTCACAACAAAATTAAGGGGGATTCCAATGGAATACCCTCGTTCGGTAGGGAAACATCGTGTGCTATAGGTTAAACTCGATCGTCATCAAACTATGTAAGCAAGACAAAGATAAAACAGACTGAAGATATGTATTTAGAATGTGAGAACACTCATGCAGAAGGGAAAACATTAAACAGGAAATGAAAAGGATGGGTTAACATTTATTGGAACTGTGCGAAATGAGATCCACTGGATCAGGGGAGATATATTCTGACGTCAACTCATTAATGTGAACTGCTTCGTCAAGTCAACCGCAGTTTTATCTCTTTATGGAATTTGCACAGAGTTTCTTTCTTTGTAGGTTGCATTCATTAGAGTAATCAGGAACCTAAGGGCGCTGCCATTGATGTGTGTGCTACGTGATCATAATGGATCATCGAATATTCCAAGACCGGCCATACGCGAATCTTGCAGTCTGTTGTTTGATGTGCGACGGAGATAATCCGACGACTAACTGCGTGTTTATATGTTCGGATTTGGAGTCAAAAACAATGTCCAAACATCATCAAGCGCTATACATTTTAAAAAATATGACGATCATCATTTTCAGGAGGACGTGAACTTCTGGTCAATACGGTGATAGGCGGCAGGACTGATTGAACGCTATGTATGAAGGTGTTCCTTGTTACAATTTCCTCATATTCCAGGTCCGGCTTGTTGCAGGAGCTACTTAGTTAGGTGCTCTGTGCACACCGCGAGCTGTGTGTCTCATCCGTTTTGATCGTGTTTCAATATTCCGATTGTTTACGATGAGTGATGATATCGTATGACAGGGAACAGTTGGCTGTGTTCACTTTCTGTGAGGTTTCGCCTTATGTATTTTGGCGTGTGCTGAGACTACTATGATGGGGACTACAGCAACCTTACTTTGTTTGGGAGATGAGATAGTAATTCGGATGATTCCACTGTCACGGGCGGTTGAGCATTATCGATTTTAATTCGTTTGCAGTGATAACGGGGCCTTCCATAACCAAAGAACCAATATTCTGATGTACATAAAATAATATATTCTGGAGGTACTGATCACCAAAGAGGAGTAGATATCATCTTGGATGCAGACAGAACAGGAATAGTGAAAGGCTGAAAACAAATAATAATAAATGAATATTATTATAGAGGGAAACTTCCGAGGCGATAATCAGCGAATCAATTCAGAGGAAGAGGTATGTTTACATCACTCGGAGGCTTTTGGCCAATATCTCACAGAGCCCTTTTAGTAAAATTGAATGGAAAGCCAATAGATATCAATCTCATACAAGTTTATGCACCCGGTTATGGCACTTCTTGAATGCAAACCACATGAAAACACTACAGTTCTAGTGGATCTCAACGCAAAAGTAGGAAAGGAAAGAGTTGAGGAAGTTGTTGAAATGTTGAGAGAAATGAAAGAGGTGACTTACCTCTGACGAAGTCCCACCCACTCAATTTTGTGGGACTGAATTTTGCGTGTAAAGTCTGTTTTATCCCATTACAGGATGTCCCTCGCCATGCAGGCAGATTTACTCCGACTTCAGAGGTACTAATTTTTTGGGAATTAGTAAAACCCAGGTGTCCTCGCCAGGGTACGAACCCTGGCTGTTGCCGTGGTAAGCCAACCGCCTATCGATTGCGCTAACCGGACACCCTTTGACCGGTAAGAATGCACAACATAATGATAAGAAACAACTGGTTTAAGCAACATCCAAGACCTCTGTGGACACAGAAAAGCCCAGGAGACAGTGCACGTAATCATATTTATTATATAATGATAAACAACAGATTTAGAAACAGTCTGGTTATGTGTGAAAACTAGACCAGGGGCAGAATGCAATATTGAGTTATTTGCGGGTCATCATCATTGCACTCCGAACATGTCCATAGGTGCTCAAATCCCTCCTCAGCAATTCCCTCAGTGTCCAGCGACTGACGACTCCAGTTCTATGTTGGTTGATAAGTATTCTTACACGACCACCAAGTTTTTCATTTCTGGCCGTGCCCATCTTAACTCCCATTTCCATCATCCGAAGAAGTGACGTTGATCTGTGTTTGTCGAAGTCCTGTGCTCTTCCCACATCTCGAAGGGCATTGATGATGTCCGCCCGATCCATTGGTTGCCCGTCCTCAACGACAGCGCAGCTAGCCAACCTGTCCGCTCTCTCATTTCCCCGTACTCCCGCATGTCCAGGGACATAGACAAAGGTGACCTTACGTATTTGGATTTTTTGCAACGTTCTACCCATTGCATGCGTACAAAGCCCGCCTCCACTTTTTAAAATCATGCTCATCGAATCACTCAGTATACATGCGTGGATGTAGTCTTGTGACTCTAACCATTTGAATGCCTTGGTCACTGCCATCACCTCCATTGTCATGCTACTCGTGGTCATGGCGTATGCACCACTGTCTTCCTTGGCTATTCTGCCTGCTGAGCGTGCTGTAAATGCCCATGCACTTCTTTCGTGTCGTCTTACAGATCCGTCTGTATAGATGACTGCATCTTTCTCATCGATATTATCGCAGATGAGACCGTTGACCTCAGCATTAACCACGACCGGGTTCTGTTCCCTACTTTTCCTGTCGAGTGTGACAATACATGAGAAAGTTCCCTTGAATGACGTAGGCACCGGTATCCACTCCTCACCAACGCTGATATTGGTAAGCCCACAGACCTGTTTGATGACATCTATCTATCTATCTTTCGTTCGCCTGAAGTATTGTCTATATCTGCAATGTCGTTTCCTGTATAAATTTTACTGTCTTTTGTAATTCTTGCAGTCGCCCATATAGTTTTGTCTGTAGTGTTGTATCTATGGGCCAATGGATTTTCCTCAGTCTACTATATTCAGTGCAGTCTTGAAGTATGTGCTCAGCAGTCTGGGGTGCCTGTCCACATGTACAAGTAGTTGATGTGCCGATCTTGAATTTTGTATACATGTGACCATGGAGTCGATTGTGTCCTGTTCTTAGGCGTATAATGATAACTTGTTCATATCTATTCATATTATGAAAGGCATCCTGATTTGGGGCTTGTGGTCCTCTGATTGATTTGATTATCTGTTTCTTATGATGGTATGTAACTGGTGTATCTAGTTGTGTGCCTGTTGAACCTTCCTTTGCCAACTGATCTGCTTTCTCATTTCCTGGTATTCCACAGTGAGACGGGATCCACTGCAGGGCAACCCTGTGGTGCTTGCAGAGTTCAGTCAATAAGGTCTGCAGATGTGTTAATTTTCTGGATTGTAGTGCCTGGAGTACTGATCTTGCATCTGTCAAAAACACTACAGGCTGTGGGCTAAGATTACTGTTCAGCAGTTTTTCTATTGCCAACTTTATTGCTTGTATTTCTGCATCATAATTGTGACAATATTTCCCTGTTGCTATTTTATTCATATCCCTAGTGTTATTTGGGTACTCTATATATGCACCTGCTCCCCCATTCTTTACTGCATTCTGTGCTGATCCATCTGTGTACACACGGATCCATAGGTCTTGTGGGTATTCTTCATCCAGGAAACTGAGAGTTATTGTTTTCGCTGTAGACTATTTTGTTCCTCTTTGTCAACTATTCCTTTCACTTCTGTCCGTATTTGAACTGATAATCCTGATTCATCTGTCCAGGGAGTCTGTTCTGGTATGGGCAGAAGGGGTTTAACAACTCTTGGCATGTCTGGTGTTTGTCTACTAATACGCTTGGCTTGGTGGATAAAGCTGCTTCTCTTAAGTCGTCCCAATGCAAGATTTTGGAATCTGTCCTTCATTGGATGTCTCGGCATGCATACAAATTTTTCTGCCTGTATCAGCACCTTTGTGTCTCTCCGTTCTCTCAGTGCTGGTATCCTCCACAATTTCTCCATCTCCAATATTGGTGTTGATTTCATTGCTCCTGTGATGACCCTAAGTGCCTGGTTTTGTACTTTATCCGGTTCTTGCAATGTGGTGTTTGATGCTGAGCACCATGCGGATGATCCATATTCTAAATTTGGGCGTATACTCTGTTGGTAAACTTTATTGAGTATTTTCCCACTCGCACCCCATGTGGTTCCACACAACTTTCTTAGAATAGCCAATTTCCTCCTTGCTTTTTGGGTTGCCTTATTTATCTGCTGTTTCCAAGATAGTTTGTTATCAAATGTAACTCCGAGATATGTAGCTTGTATGTCTTCTTTCACAGGCTCATTGTTTATGTAGATGGCTCCTGCTTTTTGTTTTGGGGAGAGTGTGAAAAGTGTAGTACTGCATTTGTCTGTATTGATGCTGATACACCATCTATTTGTCCATGAATTCAGTGCATTCATAGCTCTTTGTAGCAATTTGGAGGCCACTGTTGCATACTCCTCTGTGCACCACATTACCAAGTCATCTGCATACATTGCCACTTTGATGCCATGTGGTAGTTCAGTAACTAGGCCATTGATGTAGATCAGAAAAAGTGTTGGAGATAGTACCCCTCCTTGTGGAACGCCCTGGCGCAATAAGACTTTCTTACTCTTAAGACCATCCAGTTGCACTCTGGCTCTCCTGTTATGCAGGTATGCTTTGACCCATTTGTACATCCTGCCATTTACTCCATAATTTCTCAGTTTCTTCAAAAGCCCTTCCTTCCATACCTTATCAAATGTTTTCTTTAGGTCTATCCATGCTGCTAGTACCAGTTTCTTTTCTTGAAACGCATCTTCAATTTCATGGGAAAGATAGGTTGCTTGATCTTCGGTAGAGTAACACTGTCTAAAGCCTGCTTGTTGTGGGACAAGGAGATTTTCACTTTCCAGGTACCACTGCAGTCTGAGATTGATTATACGTTCCATTGTTTTACACAAACAGCTTGTAAGGCTGATTGGTCTATAGCTGGATGTCATTGAACCATCTTTTCCTGGCTTTAGTAATGGTATCATAATTGCTTCTCTCCATGCCTGTGGCACTCTACCTGTGATCCAGCAAATGTTGTAGATCTGCAGTAGTTTTGCTTTAGCTGCAGTCCCAAGTTCTTAATCATTTCATTGGACACTCCATCATTGCCTGGTGACTTTTTCATTTTTAATTTGGATATTGCCAGCTCTAGCTCTCTTTGTGTAATGGGTGTTTCCATTACTTCATGTGTGGTCTCTTCTTGTCTTGCATTTTGTTGTTTTAAACGGGTCTCTTGTCGTTTTTCTAGGCTAATTTCAATATTATTGTCATTGCAAAGGAGTCTGCAAAGTAATTTGCTGCATGTTTACCTGTTAGAATGTTTCCATCCTTCTTCAGTGTAATTTTGGTGTTCCTTTCTGTACCCTCATCATTCAGCTGTTTTACAAGCTTCCACACTTTTCTTGTGTCTCGTTCAAGATTCAAGGACTCTGTCTTCTCTTTCCAGCTTCTCCGTCTGGCTTGTAGTTTAGCCCGTTGAAATTTGGCTTTAGCATGCTGGTAGTTGTTGTGGTGTTCTTGGCAAGGGTTATTTTCTGCTTGCTTTCGAGATGTTTCCATGTCATTGTGCAGTTGCTCTAGCTCACTACTCCAGTATGGTTTGTAGTGTTTCCGTGCCCCTCTAGGTATTGTTTCACTGGCAGCTTGTATTATTAGTCTACTGAATTCATCAACTATTTTGTTGATGTCTCTATCTGTATTTATATCTTTAGTCAGTACATGGTGTAGTGTTGATACATTTTCCAGTCTGCCTTTTTGTAATTCCATCTGGAGAGAGTGCTGCTCTCCCTGATGGCCTTATTTTGTACCACTAAAAAGACTGGTCGGTGGTCGCTGCCTCCAAGTTGTTTCCCAACAATTCGTGTGATATTCCAATCCAGGTCTGGTGAATGGAAAGCAAGGTCTGGTGTAGATGTGGTATGCCATGATCTGGAGTAGAATGTTGGTGGATCTGTTGCCTGGTTTAATAGTATAAGCCCATTGTCATCCTGCCAATTTTCAAGCTCTTCACCTCTCTTGTCCATATGTTCATAGCCCCAGCTCTGTGAGTGGCTGTTAAAGTCTCCACATACAATTATTCTTTCTTTTAATGTAATTGTGTCTAGTGCTAGTGGGCGGTCACTCGGACAGTAGTAGTTAAGTAGATGGAAGTCTGTATTTCCTGTCCTGAGGTGCAGTATTTGATATTCCGCCCCATCCATATACACTTCAATCTGACATGCATTAATGTTGTTCCTTACAAGAGTCAGTATTCCGCCCTTTTGTCTATTTATTCTGTCAGATCGGTAGCACTGGCATCCCTAATCTTCAAGGCTATGTCGTTGTTTAGATGGGTTTCCTGCAAACAGCATATATTTATTTGTTCTTCATGCAGGATATTTTCTAATTCTATCTTTTTACTGTACCCATCTCTTTTGCTGTTGATGCCTTCAGCATTCCAGTGCATTATTTTTAGTGGTCTTATTTTGGATTGGCCAATAGCTCTATTCTCCCGCCCCCTCCACAGAGCGGTTGAGAAGGACATCCAGTAATAGAGGTTGGGCCCTTTCGAGGCTGAGGACCCGGCGCTGCTCCTGCCTGAGTGCCCATCACAGGGCGAGTGCCATATCGATTTGCGGTTATAGACATACTTCCATTTGCGTTGAGTGCGTGGCATCCTGATTGTCGTGCGCCTTTTGGCTGGTTGCCTCCGACTTCAGCACTTGAACTTGCTAGAGCAGACTGTGGTCTTGCTCGGTTGTAGGAAGGCCTGGCCAGTCTTAGTTTTCAGTCCCTGGTGACTGTTAAGCCCCATCCCCACGACAAGGAGCTGGCCTTGATGAGGTTTGATGACATCTTCTGCCCGGCCCACCCATGATTTGCCTCTTTTTAGCCTGGTACCTTTCTCTGTGTTGAGCACGTGGTGCAATGGATGCTCTGTATCTGTACTAATCTACAGGTATGCTCGTGCTCTCCAGATCTTGATTTTGTCATCCATGGTTGGAAAGTCAAGAAGATACCTCATTGCTACACAGGGAGTGTCCTCGTACATCCCAGGATAATGCGCATGGCTTCATTTTGTATTTTCTCCAGCCTATCAATTTGAGTCGTACTGACAGTAAGAATGGCCAGGGCATACTCGATTGGTGCGAGGACTAATCCCTGGAACAGAAGAATAAGTAGCCTCTGCTCGATGTTGGCAGCTGCCATGACCTTCAAGGCGGCTAATCCTTTGTGGGATTTTGTTATCACATGGTCGACGTGGTCCCGAAAACACAGGCTGCGATCAAACTTAACTCCGAGGTATGTCATCAACTTGTCCCTGGTCACCTCATCAGCTCCGCAATAATGATCCTGTACCAGTTGTGGGAAAGCTTAGAGTAAAATTAAAAGCAGCAAATCGAGCCACCCTTAATATCAAGTTGAATATAGATTTACTAAAATCAGACAAGCGGTTACAGGACAAATATAATATCCCAATTCAGAACCGGTACAATGCACTAGAGAAGGTACAAAGCATTGATGAAAGGTGGGAAATGCTAAAACAATCATTGCAAAAAACATCAAAATAGTTCATAACACCAGTGAGGACAAATTCAAGAAGGAAATATATGACATTTCGCAGCTAATGGATACAAGAGGAAGAATAAAGGATAACAAAAATGAGTATAAGAGATTAAATAAAGAAATTGTAATAAAATGCAATGAAGCTAAAGAAGCATGGTTAAAAGAGAGATGCAAAGGGACTGAAACGCCAAAAAAAGGAGATGCCAAAGCTATATACAAACAAATTGAAGAATTAACAGGAAGAAAAACGCAATAAAAAAACTGGATGTTTAAGATCAAAGGAATGAGAACTGTTGATTGCACGAGAAAGCATAAGGGAACGATGGACAGAATGCATTAAAGATCTTTATAATGATGAACGAACAGAAATAAATATTAAGGATAATGGAGAAGGACCAAACATACTCAAAGAAGTGGAAGACGCCTTGCGAAATATGAAAGCAGGAAAAGCTCCTGGACCAGATAATATAACTAAAGAAGAGATTGAAGCCATGTGTGATTTTGAAATAGAAATAATAATAAAAATATTGAATGATATCTACAACAGCGGATATATACCAGATGACCTGCTCAAATCAATATTCATAGCCCTACCAAAGAATGTAGTGTGACGGAATGCGATGATCATCGCACAATAAGATTTATGAGTCACATGACTAAGATATTACTAAGAATCATCATGTGAAGAGTGCGAAACAATATCAGTCCATAAATTAGTGATGAACAGTGTGGTTTTGTTAGAGATAAAGGAACAAGCAATGCCATATGCATCATAAGATCTTTAGTAGAAAGAGCCATAGAGGTGAAAACAGATCTATACCTATGTTTCATAGATTATACCAAAGCATTTGACAAAGTAAAGCACCAAGAAATAATCAAAATTTTAGAAGGCATAAACGTAGACAACAAAGATCTAATAAAAAATAAAGAACATGTACTGGCAACAAAACAGCGGCCATAAGAGCTTGAAATCAGTTTAACATATTTCAACAAATAAAACAGGGTGTTAGGCAAGGTTGTGAGCTGTCACCAGATTTGTTTAATATGAATAGTGATATTATTGTAAGATCCATAAGGGACATCTCTGGAATAACAATCGGAAGTCATATTACAAATAATGTAAGGTATACTGATGATACAGTCTTAATCGCTAAGAGTGAAAATGAGTTACAAGAAATATTAGACATTATAGTGAAAGAAAGCAAAAATAAAGGACTCAGCCTTAATATAAAAAGACAGAAGTAATGGTAACAACAAAGAAAAAGACATCACAGCAGTGCACAATAAAGACAAGTGGAGCAATATTAACACAAGTAAATGAATTTAAATATTTGGGAACAATGTTATATCTCGGATTGTAGATGTACAATAGAGGTGAGATGCAGAATGGCTCAAACAAAAGCAGCTTTCCTAAAAATGAGGAAGATACTGTGCAATTCATTTTGACAATAGAAACAAGAAAAAGAGTTCTTAAATATTATGTAGAGCCAGTCTTAACATATGGATGTGAATCATGGACAACAGGCAAGAAAATCACTGGAGACTGTAGAAATGTGGTTTTTACAGAAGGATGTAGAGAATACCATGGACAGCTAAGAAGAGTAATGAAAATGTTCTGAAAGAGGTCAAAGCAAAAAGAGCTAATTTCCAATATTAGGAAGAAACAATCATTATTTTTTGGACATGTAATGAGAAGAGAGCAACTGGAATATATTGTAACAACTGGAAAAATTGAGGGACGAAGAGATAGAGGGAAGCAAAGAGAGAAAATACCAGACAGTTTAAGAGAATGGCTTGGCAGAAGATCAACAACAGAAATGATAAATAACTGTCGAGATCGAAAGTTGTGGAGAGACATGATCACCTATGCCAGTAGGCCGGTACTTGATGATGATGAGTTATTTGATCAGCACATGATCTGTTCTTCCTAAAACCTGCTTGTTCATCTCTCAAATGTTTCTCTATGGCTTCATTGAGTCTGTCCAGAATGATTCTGTTTAATATTTTTCCTGGCACTGCTAGTAGCATAATTCCTCTATAATGTGTGCACTCCTGTAAACTTCCTTTCTTTGGTAGTTTGATCATATAACCTTCTTTCCAGTCTTTATGTATTTCTTCCCTCTCCCAAATTTTATCTAATAGAATATGTAACATCTTGGTAGAGGTGTTAATATCTGCTTTGATGGCTTCCGAAGGAATTTCATCTGGTTCTGTGGCTTTATCATTTTTTAATAGCTTGATGGCTTTCATTATTTCTTCTTTGCTTGGTTTTCCACAGATAACGTGAAACTCTTTTTCTGCTGGTAGTATATCTGGAGGAATATTTAAGCCTGGTCGATACGTCAGTAGTTGGGTAAAAATGTTAATGTCTTATGCTGGATGCTGCTTTGCTGAACAGGTTCTCTCGTGGCTGAATCTGCCAATATTGGATAGATCCGGACACAGAATGAACAAGGTGTGTTCGTGGTGCTTGGCCTCGGCTCCTATCTCCAGCGCCTTTTGTTATCTGAATTTGATATGAGCACTGCCTCGAAAGTTGCTGTAACTTTTCTTTCTTTGTTCATCATACGCAACGATCTTCAGCCATATTTTACCAGGTTCTTTCTCTGATAGAAAATTCCCTCAATGAAGTTATGCAAATATCCTTATATCTCAGCACTGGTCTGCTTTTTGGTCGCTTTCCGTCCTTAAGTTTAGAATGAGCAGGGCAAGTAAGTCAAATAGAGATACAAAGAAGGATAAGAAATGAGATTATATCATCCATCTCATCATAATAATATAATTTCTTATCATTCTTTGTATCTCTCGTTTACTTACTTTTCCCTCTCATTATTGATGTAGAGTTTATCCTTATTTGGTTGTCCGTTTGTGTTGGTTTCGTTTTCTGAAGGCCGCTCGTAGGTCGAAATGTCAGTTTTTGTTTTTGAGTTATTTGCGGGTCATCATCATTGCACTCCGAACATGTCCATAGTTGCTCAGATCCCTCAGCTGGCTATTGCGAAGCAGTGCACAGTGACATTGGAGTAAAGGCATCAAGATGCACAAAGAAATGGAGACAACATCAAAGATGGAGGAGAGGCCTCGAGTGTCAAAATGTGAGAAACTGAAGAAGGTTGAAGGCTGAAGGTCTGTCAGTGGTGCCCCAACGACTACCAGCGTTATTGTATGAAGAAAGAGAAGAAATTATTTTTGGGGATAATGTGGTCGGTATGAAGTCAGTGCCGCCTTTATACCACGATGATATTCTGTACACTAAAGGGCATGATTGGGCTCTTTCATCTTTGTTTTCTTTCATTGAGTTATTGAGTTATTTGCGGGTCATCATCATTGCACTCCGAACATGTCCATAGGTGCTCAGATCCCCTCCTCAGCAATTCCCAGTGTCCAGCGACTGACGACTCCAGTTCTATGTTGGTTGATAAGTCTTCTTACACGGCCACAAAGTTTCTCATTTCTGGCTGTGCCCATCTTAACTCCCATTTCCATCATCCGAAGAAGCGACGTTGATCTGTGTTTGTCGAAGTCCTGTGCTCTTCCCACATCTCGGAGTGCATTGATGACGTCCGCCCGATCCATCGGTTGCCCGTCCTCAACGACAGCGCAGCTAGCCAACCTGTCCGCTCTCTCATTTCCCCGTACTCCCGCATGTCCAGGGACATAGACAAAGGTGACTTTACGTATTTTGGATTTCTGCAACGACTCTACCCATTGCATGCGTACAGAGCCCGCCTCCACTTTTTTATCATGCTCATCGAATCACTCAGTATACATGCGTGGATGTAGTCTTGTGACTCTAACCACTTGAATGCCTTGGTCACTGCCATCACCTCCATTGTCATGCTACTCGTGGTCATGGCGTATGCACCACTGTCTTCCTTGGCTATTCTGCCTGCCGAACGTGCTGTAAATGCACATGCACTTTTTTCGTGTCGTCTTACAGATCCGTCTGTATAGATGACTGCATCTTTCTCATCGGTGTTATCGCAGATGAGACCGTTGACCTCAGCATTAACCACGACTGGGTTCTGTTCCCTACTTTTCCTGTCGAGTGTGACAATACATGAGAAAGTTCCCTTGAATGACGTAGGCACCGGTATCCACTCCTCACCAACGCTGATATTGGTAAGCCCACAGACCTGTTTGATGACATCTTCTGCTCGGCCCACCCATGATTTGCCTCTTTTTAGCCTGGTACCTTTCTCTGTGTTGAGCACGTGGTGCAATGGATGCTCTGTATCTGTACTAATCTTCAGGTATGCTCGTGCTCTCCAGATCTTGATTCTGTCATCCATGGTTGGAAAGTCAAGAAGATACCTCATTGCCACACAGGGAGTGTCCCTCGTACATCCCAGGATAATGCGCATGGCTTCATTTTGTATTTTCTCCAGCCTATCAATTTGAGTCGTACTGACAGTAAGAATGGCCAGGGCATACTCGATTGGTGCGAGGACTAATCCCTGGAACAGAAGAGTAAGTAGCCTCTGCTCGATGTTGGCAGCTGCCATGACCTTCAAGGCGGCTAATCCTTTGCGGGATTTTGTTATCACATGGTTAACGTGGTCCCGAAAACACAGGCTGCGATCAAACTTAACTCCGAGGTATGTCATCAACTTGTCCCTGGTCACCTCATCAGCTCCCATTCGTACTACCGGTGTGGTCATATTAACGATATGATTGTTAAGGGAGAACCATGAAACTGATGCTTTATTAGGATTAACCAAGGCACCTGAAACCCCACACCAGGAAGAAATGCGATCGAGTTCGTCTTGCATTGTGGAGGCGATTCCCCGTCTGTCTCTTCCCTGTCGATATACCAGAATATCATCAGCAAAAGTCATAGTTCTTCCCCTCCCATCCAGCTGTTGGGCCGTGATCGTTATTGTGTACACATTAAATAGAACTGGTGACAATGGTGAGCCTTGTGGCAGCCCTGGACAAATGGATGTTGGCTCGGAAGACCAACTTCCACATCTGAGTATCACCTTCCTCTGAAACAGTGCCGCGGCGATCCATCTTATGAGGAAGGGGTTCACCGCCAGTTTGAGAAGCATATGCATGAGATATTCAAATGGTACCCTGTTGTATGCATCCTCCAGATCTATAGCAGATTATTTCATTGTTTGAAGCCAGCAACTAGATTCGGCAGACCTGCAGAATAATCCTGGCATATCCTGCACAGACGCCATTTTGAACTGTTCAATGCCGTCATGGCCTCCTCTTGTAATATTTTTACCTGCTTTGTATTTACCATGGAATCCATGTGTAGATTTGCTGCAATAGTTCGGGTCAGACTCCGTTTTAAATAGACTATTCTTCTAAAATATGTTTAAATAGGCAATATTCATGTTTTTTTCAATTATAAACAGTTTTTTTCTAACATGGACTGAGTTTTAAACAACCACCGCTTGTCTTGTGTCCCAAGCTCGTCGTCCGAGAGTTCACACGACGACCGGTTGAGTGTTTACAGTTGCTTCTTGCTGACTTAACTGACTAGCCTTCATTCTTCATCTATGGGTGTGACAGAGAGACCCAAACTTTAATCTTGTGCCCGCAACATTTACTAATTTACTTGATTTACTAAAACTAAAACTAAAAAAATAAAATTTCATTAAAAAAAATTTTTTTTTTAGCTACTTGTGTTAATGTTAGCTCTAACTCTAGCTCATTCATTCATTATTCATCATTCTATTTTATTAAATAAAAAATTCTTTAACTATTCTCATGAATAAAAAAATATCCATTCACATTCATTCCTGGTCATTCCACATGTACAGTTCTTCATCATGTAAATTATAAATATTATAAAATTAAAAATATATATTTATTAGTAATTATTTAGTATTTACATTTTATTACATTACTGAATGAAGTTTATTTCAATATTTTTGAAAACCTTGGGATAAACTACTTACTACTGGTTGGTTGTGAGTGATCATATTTAATTATTATTGTATTATTTATTATTCATGTATTGTTTACAGTGTATACAATACATTACTTACTTACTACTGTAATATCTTCTAATACTTCTTAAAACTTAATTGTCTTCTACTTCTATTTTTTTTTATTTGAACATAGGTCTTCAACAAACACTTTCCAAGCTGTTCAACTGTTCAGTTTTTTGCCTTTCTTTTAATTTTAAGATCATTCCTAGACTGCCCTGTAATCTTCATCTCTGCTTCTACCTGTCTAGTGTCTTACCCATGACTATTTTTTTTTCTCTCTTTGTCTCTTCTCCTGGGGTTCCCAGAAAAAGGGTCTCAGGTCTGACATGTTATTATATGAATTAATATCATCATAAACAATGATGATTGAGTTCATGATGATGAGGACAATTTAAAACAATACTACTAAGAAAAAAAATAATTTCATTTACTTAATTTTTATTTATTCAAGGTAACAAGATGTTCCAAATTCCTCATTCAGTGTCAACTCATCTTTATCTTTATTAATTGGATCACTGTTTCATAACTCATAGAACAAAATAATGAACGTAGATACTTTTTTTTTGATGACTAAAAAGGATTAATTTTTATTTTGTTCTTACTATCTATTTTTGTGTGTTCCTACTGTTTTTTTTTTTTTAAGCTTAGACATTGTTTTTCTTTCTGTAGTGGGTATTGTGATATGTTCTAGCACAATGCCATATTTTAGACTCATTATTCAAGCATTTTGTGCCATCTCTTATTGTTGTAGTTATGCTGTAAACTGTAGCGCATACAATTTTAGCTGTACATATTTTTTAAATTCTCCTGACTAACTAGTTACTTAAGTTACTTAGTTTTCATCAGTTTCCTATTTCTGTGCATAATATTTACTGTAATCATGAATTCACTGTATTTTCACTATCCTAATTCCACAGATTTGGGGCATGCATTTGTTTTAGACATTTCTGTGTAGTGCCCCCTAAATAGTGTTCCTTGTGACTTTCACAATGGCAGGAACAGCTGTGGCCACACCAACACAAAGTTTGGGCCAGTCAAGTTTACATAATAGTACCAATACGGCACCAGAAAGCTCAAGTTCCCTTTCAAACATGCCCCTCCTGCAGCACCCAGACTGACAGTATTCGATTTGGAACAGCTTCGCAGCCATTCCATCGGTCGTACATGTTCCGTCCCAGATTTCCTCCAAATAGAAGTGGAGGAAGGGGAGGTCCAGATGATGATACCTTGGGTCTTCAGTATGATGGCAAGCGAATGAGGAACGCTATACACAGGAAAACAGTGGACTACAACCCTTCAGCATTGAATTATTTATTGGTAAATATTATGGCTGTTTTACTAATCTCATTGGCTGATTATTCATGTTATCACTCTTCATTTAATGTTATTTTTAATACTTTTATTCACTTGTTTTTAGTTATAATATTATTTTTCTTCTTTACATAAGTCAGCTGTGAGACACCTCAGGCAAGATCGATCAGATCTGACACCATGCAGCATTATAACCTAATAGATTTTCTACTGTTCTTCCTCAGTGATCAGCTATTGCTAGACTTTTAGACCAACCTCTTCACAAACAAGATGGTGTGCCTTAGTCACCGATTCCCCATAGCTTGTCGTGTAGGGTTGTGTCTGTGGGTCATATTTGTGTTCTTAGAGTCCTGTAGTGTATGCTCTGAAGTTTGTTTGTATGCTCCGCAGTCACAATGTTCTTCAATAAAATGAGTTTTCATGCATTAAAACTTTACAAGTAGAGCATTTGTACAAATCTGCTCCTCTGGCATGTCTCCACCACAAAGTTGGGGTATATCCCCAAGAGCTGTTCTAATGGTAGCAATGCTACCAAGGGATCACCTAAAATAGACAGGTCAAAACCCAAAATCACCCATTCCACCTCTTCGAGATGCCTCTAGTAACAGACTAACCAGTCTAGTCAGACCAACTCTGTAGGGATCACAGAATGAATGTAACCCAATATTCAAAATTGCCATGCTGAAGTCTGACACGTTGAGCCAAGAGACACAAATAAACCACGACTCAAGGTATCTACACCTATTTAATGCTAGATTACGATACCTATCTGTGAGTCACGTTTTAGCGAAGCCTTCGTAAATATTACAACTAACCAATTGTTACATTTGGGGTTTGGAAAATAGCATTTCCTTTGAACTTTTGCTACACAGCTGTGTATTTACATAAGAAGAGACACAGGGCTCAGAAGTGGTAATCATTTCCTGGCTTAGGTTAAATATATGGCCTGAAACCCTGGGCATTTTATTTTTCTATTCACGTGGGCCATCAGTCCAGCTCAGATATTCAGCTTCCTCTTAGCATCATTCACTGCTTATCCCATGTTACAAAGGTTTATTTGATGTCTCACTGACAGCCGAATAGCTTTCCTCCATCATAAGAAGTCCTTGTAGTGGAGGGACTGAATTTTGCAAGTTAATCTGTTTTTCCATGGCACAGGGGTTTCTCACAGCACAGACAGATAACTCCATCTTCAAAGATGCTCATGTCCTTTGTCAGTGAGTAATTGACGTTTCAAGACGGGCCTCACTGATGGGATCTAAAGTGGTTGCCACAGGGAGAAATGATAAGTAACAATCCCAACTGGTGCAGCCAAGATTTGAGTTCACAACCTCTCTGTCTCGAGGCCAGCATCTCGTGCCTCAAGACAAACCAGTACCCCCAAATGAATTTCTTGAAAACTGGCAAAATATATAAAAAAAAAATAGCCCCATTTTTTTAATGACAGCATTGTACTTTTTTCGAAGTGTATATTGGTGTTTGATCCAGAATTAAAGGAAACAAATCCAACTCTCAGGAGTGCCTGCTACAAACTATCGAATAAAAAAAATTGTATTTTGATGTCACCATTTTTACAAAGATATTATAATCCAGGGTTAATGTCCTTTTAATGACGGATGATGAAGGGGACTATGCATTCCTAATGTAGCTAATCGAGTGAACAACTGAAAGTGAAAGAAAGATACTTTACCTCTTCTGCTTTTCACTTTCTGCGGAACATAGGTCTTCAACAAACATTCTCCTAGCTGTCCTGTTAGGTGTCATCCTAAGATCACTTCGTGACATCTCATCTTCTTCATCTCTGCTTCCAGATCTCTTATACATGTATATTTTGGTCTTCCCCTTTGTTTTAATGCTTTTGTTTACCTATATTTGACTATCCTTCATAATTTTGTTTACTTTATCTTCTTTTAACTATGTTTGTCTTGCTGTCATTCTTACATTGTTCATTCATTGAACTGTAGCTGCTTATCATGGTAACTTGATTGATTGGCATATCCGAGGGTGTGCATAATCAGAAAGTTACAATCAAGACTGAACATCTTACTTGTACCTTGAGGTTAATTATTTTCATCAACAATCAATCAGTAATCAACTTACTTGATATCTTGATCAACAATCACCATTATGTAGCTTACTTGACATCCTGATTAACAATCATTATGTAGCTTACTTGACATCTTGATTAACAATCATCGTTATGTAGCTTACTTGACATCTTGATTAACAATCATCGTTATGTAGCTTACTTGACATCTTGATTAACAATCATAATTATGTAGCTTACTTGACATCTTGATCAACAATCATTATGTAGTTTACTAGACATCTTAATTAACAATTATCATTATGTAGCTTACTTGACATCTTGATCAGCAATTAGTAATGTAGTTACTTGACGTCTTAATCAACCTGCCATAATTCACTTACTTTATATCTTTCTCAACAATCCATAATCCACTTACTTTATATTTTTTATCAACAATTCATAATCCACTTACTTGACATCTTGATCAACAATAATTTATTCACTTGACATTTTTATCAACAATCAGTAATGAACAAACTTGACATCTTTATCAACAATCAGTAATGAACAAACTTGACGTCTTGATCATAATCCCTAATCCTCTTGACATATTGATCAATAATCAGCAATGTACTTATTTGACATCAAAATCAACAATCAGTAATGAACATACTTGACATCTTGATCATAATCCTCTTGACATATTGATCAACAATCCATAATCCACTTACTTGACATCTTGATAACAATACATAATCCACTTACTTGACATCTTGATCAATACTCAATAATATACTTGACATCCTGATCAACAATCAGTAATGGGCTTACTTGACATCTTGATCAACAATCAGTAATGAACTTACTGGACATCTTGATCAACAATCCATAATCAACTTACTTGACATCTTGATCAACAATCAGTAATGAACTTACTGGACATCTTGATCAACAATCCATAATCCACTTACTTGACATCTTGATCAACAATCCATAATCAACTTACGTGACATCTTGATCAACAATCAGTAATGAACTTACTGGACATCTTGATCAACAATCCATAATCCACTTACTTGACATCTTGATCAACAATCCATAATCCACTTATTTGACATCTTGATCAACAATCCATTATCCACTTGACATCTTCATCAATAATCAGTAATGTATTTACTTGACATCTTAATCCAAATTCCACTTACTTGACATCTTGATCAACAATCCACAATCCACTTACTTGACATCTTGATCAACAATTCATAATCGACTTTGACATCTTGATCAACAATCCATAATCAACTTACTTGGCATCTTGATCAACAATTCGTATCCACTTACTACATCTTGATGAACAACTTGCAATCCACTTACTGGACATCTTGCCACAAATAAGACAAACCAAGTAATTGGCCAGGTTGCCTATGCTGTCATATTTACAGTGACTAGCCAGTAATTTTGTATGATCATGAGATGTTCAATTAATATATGTACTATCTCTCCCACGTCCAACAGAATCGAGTATGGCAGAGAGATAAACGAGACTATCATTATATTCAGCCAGACTCCTTGTATGCAGTGGATGTAAGTGAAACTTTTGTTTTCCTCACAGCATCAACAGAATACATTCATTTCAGCTTCTAATTTCAGACACTTTTTAGTTTTAGCACAAGAATTGTAGCTATAATTGTGTGTGTGTGTGAAAAGTTCCTTTTTCTTTTGCATACACCATCTAGTGTAGTCCAGAGGGACTGAAATTTGCTTGAATATCACTTTTTTTTATTTTTCACATCAGCAGCCATGCGCTTAGGTGTCCCTTGCCGAACAGGCAGATATTTTCCAACTTCAGAGATATGAAAAGATTCTGAAGTTCATTATAGAATTTTTCTGTGAGTTGTTTGTAGCAAAAACATTAGTACAAATCTTTGTTCTTAATTGTTTCTTTTCTGGTCTTTTTTTTTTTTTTAAATGAATTGAACAGTTGAGAAAAAATAAGCATTAGAACATTAAAAAGGAGTGTTGTTAAAGACTCATATAGGAGTGTTTTTAAAGACACACACATAGAAGTGCTGTTAAAGACACACACATAGGAGTGTTGTTAAGACACACACAGGAGTGCTGTTAAGGACACACATATAGGAGTGCTGTTAAGGACACACATATAGGAGTGTTGTTAAAGACACATAGAAGTACTGCATATAAGATAATGGGTCTTGTTTTTGCCTTTTGTTATAATGTTTTCGGATCAGATTTATCTGAATCAACACGCCCTATTCTGGATAAAAAAAAACCCAGAACCACTAAAGAATGCTTCAACATCTAGGGCCAAAATGCCAGATAATGTCAGTGACTCATAGCTGATGGTGCTAGGGCCATTGACTAACAGCTCAAGATCCCACTCCGTGTCCTCATGGTAATATAATAAATTTGTAATTACTAGAAAAAGATCACATTAAATAGGGTTACTGTAGTCTACATGTGACTTTCTTTAATAATATATGTATGTCATGCTTTCTTTTAGTTGGTTCCACCTCAAGCCTTGTTGGAACATCCAATGAATTGTGTTACTACAAGATTCGTCAGAACATCCACTAATAAGCATCGATGTCCTATCTTTTGTGTGACCGTGAGTGAACCCTTCATTTTATTTTATTTTTCCTTGTTATAGTCATTTTTAAAAATCCCGAATTACAACATAGGAAAGTGCCACGGAAGTCTTTGTCTGTCTGTCTGCCTCCCTCCCTCCCTCCCTCCAAGCCAAAGACAGCACATAGGACAGAAAATGTAAACTTCCCTTGTTTGATCTTTGTTATCTGCCTTGTACAGGGCCCAAATTGAGAATCTTTTATGCTTTTTAAATAAACTTGTTGAGCATGGCTTGGCTTCCGTGTTCATTTAGTCTCTGAAAATGGGTACCAGAGATTCATTATGGGAAAGGACAACCTGGCACTATATTGACCACATCACATATCTAGTGTACTGTTGGTCATTGAAAAATCTGGTCACTAACACTATATTCACTATATGAATCATTTCAGATAAGGAGGTATGTTTACAGCACTCAGAAAAACTCGCAATCAACAGGAAAAAAAATAATACAATATATTGTCTGAAGCAGGATCGAACGTGTACTTCTTGGCACAGCGCCTTGCCACGAGAAACCAAAAGCTAGAGCACAAGGCCGACTCAGTTATTAAAAAAAAACATAACTATCATTAACGATGTCTTTCACGCAAGTGTACTCATGACTGTAGCATATTTTTATGAACACAACTTGGGAATAAATTGTGTATCTATATTTTTCTATTAAGACACATATCTTCCAGATAGGTTAGGGCTAAATATTTGCGTTCGCAAACAGTTATAGGACGAAACAGCACGAATAGTAGTTTCCAGTAAACTAAAATGACATCTACCTCTATAAAATGACCTCTACCTCTATGTCTGATAGCTTCTAATATGTCAACACACCCCAACAGCTTGTTTTCATCTCAAAGCGACATTTCAGTTATAAACTTTTTGTAGCATTTAAGGATGATGTTGACCTGAACCTAGTACTTTCCCTTCATTCTTACCATTGATACTTTGTGGAAGTGGTTTAAGTTTGTGACATCACACAAAACATACACTTTTAAAGTAAATATTTACACACACACACACACACACATATATATATATATATATATATATATATATATATATATATATATATATATATATATATATATATATATATATATATATGGACATTTTAATAGGCAGTTATAACAAAGAGAAGCAAATCTGAATTTTGGTGGATGACAATATTCAATTTTTAACCACAAAAGTTTTTGAATTTTAAAATATGGCTTCTTTCTAATTACTTTAAATGTGTAGTAACTTTTTTAATTTTACATTCGCTGACTTTTAACTCTGATGAAGTCCCTAGAGGCTAGGAACATAATTTTTGCGTGTTAATCCATTTTTCCCTGACAGCCATGTTCACAGGGATCCCTTGCCCCACAAGCAGATAACTCTGTATTCTAACAACAAAAAAATAAATAAAGTACCCCCGTCACGCCAAGTGGCATATAAGGAATATGGTGTTAGTGACCATACATTTTACAGACCTTCGGCACATGATTTTTGGGGTAATGTGGTCGGTATTATGCCTGTGCCGCTTCACTTTCCCAGAAAAAAATCCGGTACCCATTAAGGGCTGGGTGAACCCGGAAGCTGTCGGTTGGGATCGAACCCTACCCCTTGTCCTTTATAGTCCAGTTCACTAACCACTGAGCTATCGCGGCTCCCAACTCTGTATTCTGAGGTACTCATATTTTTTCCGTCCTTAAGTAATTGATGTTACAAGCCAGACTCGTTGCTGAGACTAGGGGTGGTTGCCGCAGAGAAAAAAAAACTAAATTAGTGCTGACAAACAACCAAGGCCCAATTCTGTTGCTAATGCTACCCATTATTTTTCCAGCCATTCCAATGCACTCCTTTATAACTATAACCATCATCATTATCTTATCACTTGGTACAACCAATCAGCAATGTAAATCAGTAATGCCCTCCACTATTTCTACCAAAATTGTTCATGGCTGTAGTTTATTTGGGTTAGCATCTATCTATTGATCTTTCGAGCCATAGCCGGCCCATAGGCCGTAGACCAAGATACCCCTTCTCTTATCTGAATTTTTGTTCTAGCAGTTTTTAATTCTTTTAAAGATATTTTATCAAATCTCGCCATTTGTCTCTGTTCTGTGCAAGCATCTCGATCTCATTGAGGGAGCCGATTCCTGCTGCTCTTGCCTCTCTCATCAATGTGTCTCTCTGGGTCTTCCTCTTACCTGTTGTTTCCCACATGAGGGCTTCTGTATCAGGTCTACGTTTCATTAACAAAATCGTTTTTACGATAGTGGCTTGTTAAACCTCTGATCAACGGTTCTATACCAAGCCGGAGAAAAACAATTTCTCCATCTTGAATACAACCGGAAACTAACTGGTTAGCATACCCAGCTTTATATCTTTAGTGAATGGGCAGAATTCTCTTTGAAAATCACTTTTTTCTATTTTCACACCGGCAGCCATGTTCTCAGGTGTCCCTCACCATACAGGCAGATATTCTCGACTTCAGATGTACTTTTTAAAAAAAAAATCAAGAGATTTTGACTTTTTTTTTTCCGCAAGTTTTTTTCAATAAATTTTTCTTAGGTAGCAGCTATTTTTGGTCTACTTTTTTTTTTCAATTTAAAAACCATCAAGGGTTCTTTAATGTGCTCAGAAGACCACCAAATTAGGAAGTGAAAAATTCCTACAGGAAATGTGGTGAGATTCGAACTCGTGTTTCCTCTCATCTAGAGGCTGACTTCTGACCACCCAGCCCCTAGATTTGTCTAATGTCACTAAAGACATACATCTCCAATATATCTTTATTCTAATTTTTGTCTTCTTCTGGGAGACATGAATCTCCAATATAGCCTTATTCTAGTTTTTTTCTTGTACTGGGAGACATGAATCTCCAATATAGCCTTATTCTAGTTTTTGTCTTGTACTGGGAGACATGAATCTCCAATATAGCCTTATTCTAGTTTTTGTCTTGTACTGGGAGACATGAATCTCCAATATAGCCGTATTCTAGTTTTTGTCTTGTACTGGGAGACATGAATCTCCAATATAGCCTTATTCTAGTTTTTGTCTTGTACTGGGAGACATGAATCTCCAATATAGCCTTATTCTAGTTTTTGTCTTGTTCTAGGAGACATGAATCTCCAATATAGCCTTGGTCTAGTTTTTGTCTTGTTCTGGGAAGATCTTTAAATGCATATATTCTGCCTTTGCTTTCCTGTTTAGGTGAAATCCTTGCATGTTCTCAAACTTATATGCTCCCAGGAATGTAGAGTTTCTAGCTCCAGGTGTTCTAATTCCACTGGTG
Organism: Megaustenia siamemsis; assembly: GCA_032433765.1. Classification (NCBI taxonomy): domain Eukaryota; kingdom Metazoa; phylum Mollusca; class Gastropoda; order Stylommatophora; family Ariophantidae; genus Megaustenia; species Megaustenia siamemsis. The sequence goes on from JAVIAB010000088.1 coordinate 65,351,231, forward strand.
TACAGTTGTAATGAATGGAGCCTCTGTGATGAGTGGTTAGTGTGCTCATTTCCTGATCAGAAGAGTCAAGAGTTCAATCCCCAGAAGTGGTGGGTTTTTTTTTCGGGCTGACGAGGCTCTGGAGTTCATCCAGCCTCTAAAAATGGGTACGAGAGATTTTTCTGGGAAGTATAGGCGGCCTGGCATGAAACTAACCACATCATGCTCCAGGAAAAAACCACAGATATACATGGACATATGTATTCACAGATGGATTCACAACTGAAGCATCAAAGTAGGGAGGTAGTGATTGGAAAGACTACTCAAAGGAAAGACTGAAACACACTCTCTTCCAGCAGGACAAAGACTCAGTGGCACTCCACACAGCCATAAAAACTCTCTCCAAAGTAGAGGTCCTGGCTTCACAAATTGTCATCCTCAGTGATGCAAGGCCAGTCATGCAAGCAATGTCAAGCCCAAACACAGGACAGACTCATTCAGTTAATAAATAACAACATATATTCACTGACAGAAAAGACAGAACTAGTCCTGCAGTAGATACCAGCACACTGTGGCATCCCTGGAAACGGGAAAGAAGATGCAATCGCAAAAGCAGGGGGAAACCTTCAACAGTCCAACAACCCCCAGAGCCTCAGAGAAATAAAGACAATCCTGAAACAAGCTAGGAAAACAATGGAGGGAGTTACATGGAAAATAGGAGCCAGAACAGGGCAGCTTAAACAAGTAAAGAAAAAAAAGTAAAGAACCCCTGTCATGCCATGTGGCGGGATATGGTGTTAGTGACCATAAATTTTACAGACCTTCGGCACATGCTTTTTGGGGTAATGTGGTCAGTATTACGCCCGTGCCGCTTCACTTTCCCAGAAGCTTAAACAAGCTCAGCAGATATGAGCAGACAAAGATATTCAGACTCAGAACAGGTCACTGTGTGCTCAGAGCACACCTACACATGAAATGACTCAATGACTTTGCAACATGTGACTGTGGAACATCCAGACAAACTCCAGAGCATATCCTAACAGGACTGCAGCACTCTTAACACTCTAAGAACACAAATATGGTCCACAGAAACAACCCTGCGTGACAAGTTAAGGGGAACCACAGATGACCACAAAAGCATCGCTTTGAAGCTGGTCTAAAATCTAAATGTGCATAACAGTAGCTGATCACTGAAGAAGAAGAAGTAGCCCCACATTGTTATTATTATTATCATTACTACCTTCTTGGGGGTGAAGGTGATTGTCAAAGCTGAAAGTGGTCAGTAACTCATAGCTGACTGCTTGTGCTAGGATTGGTGAACCAAAACTATTCACATCCTACTCTACCTCTTCACAGAACCTCTAGAGACCTGGATAGCAAACCAGGATAGCAAAGTGACTAGGAATTGAGAGGAAGGGCAACCCAAGGCTCAAAAATGTCATGCTGAAGTCACATGTGTTGAATGAAAGGTGTCATGCTGAAGTCACATGTGTTGAATGAAAGGTGTCATGCTGAAGTCACATGTGTTGAATGAAAGGTGTCATGCTGAAGTCACATGTGTTGAATGAAAGGTGTCATTCTGAAGTCACATGTGTTGAATGAAAGGTGTTGTGCTAAAGTCAGGTGTGTTGAAAGGTGTCATGCTGAAGTCACATGTGTTGAATGAAAGGTGTCATGCTGAAGTCACATGTGTTGACTGAAAGGTGTTGTGCTAAAGTCAGGTGTGTTGAATGAAAGGTGTCATGCTGAAGTCACATGTGTTGAATGAAAGGTGTCATGCTGAAAACAGGTGTGTTGAATGAAAGGTGTTGTGCTAAAGTCAGGTGTGTTGAATGAATGTGTCATGCTGAAGTCACATGTGTTGAATGAATGGTGTCATGCTGAAGTCACATGTGTTGAATAAAAGGTGTCATGCTGAAGTCACATGTGTTGAATGAAAGGTGTCTGAAGTCACATGTGTTGAATGAAAGGTGTTGTGCTAAAGTCAGGTGTGTTGAATGAATGGTGTCATGCTGAAGTCAGGTGTGTTGAATGAATGGTGTCATGATGAATTCACATGTGTTGAATAAAAGGTGTCATGATGAATTCACATGTGTTGAATGAATGGTGTCATGATGAATTCACATGTGTTGAATAAAAGGTGTCATTCTGAAGTCATGTGTGTTGAATGAAAGGTGTTGTGCTAAAGTCAGGTGTGTTGAATGAAAGGTGTCATGCTGAAGTCACATGTGTTGAATGAAAGGTGTCATGCTGAAGTCACATGTGTTGAATGATAGGTGTCATTCTGTAGTCACATGTGTTGAATGAAAGGTGTCATGCTGAAGTCACATGTGTTGAATAAAAGGTGTCATTCTGAAGTCACATGTGTTGAATGAAAGGTGTTGTGCTAAAGTCAGGTGTGTTGAATGAAAGGTGTTGTGCTAAAGTCAGGTGTGTTGAATGAAAGGTGTCATGCTGAAGTCACATGTGTTGAATGAATGGTGTCAAGCTGAAGTCCGGTGTGTTGAATGAAAGTTGCAGATATCCAGAGCCTGCTGTAAAACACAAAACACATCTAAGTCCACTTATGTCCTTTAAGAGAGGATGTTGAAGAGGACGATCTATTTTTTATTTATCACATGAAAACAAGAAAGAAAAAGAGAATACCATCATTACCACAATAATCAACACAGACACTACCACAGCAACCACCATTACTGCTAAAGCAATGAATATATGCATTGTTATTATTAATACTCTTAATACTTTTATTGCTGTATACATTAACATATTATTAATTATCACAATAATAGGTGGAGGCGAAGGCGCGCCTCCCAGCACCAGAGCTGGAAGTTGTCAGCGGTCCACAGCTGATGGCTTGCACCAGGATCAGTGAACCAGAACCATCCAGACCCTGCTCCACCTCTCCGTGGTGCCTCTAGTAACAGACTAACCTGTCTAGTCTGGCCAAGCGAGTAGGGATCGAAGAGGGAAGACAACCCGGTACTCAAAAATGTCATGCTGAAGTTGGATGTGTTGGGCCGAAAGGCGCAAATATCACAGTTATACTGTAAACCACAACACAACGCAGACACGCCTACTTAACGTCCTTTTAAGGGCGGATGATGACGACGTACACTCCTTAAGTCATCGGGCGAACGCAAGCACAACAATAGGTAATAGTAAACTATCTATCTATCTATCTATCTATCTCTATCTATTGACCTTTCGAGCCGTAACCGGCCCATAGGGCGTAGACCAAGATACACCTTCTCCTATATGAATTTTTGTTCTAGCAGTTTTCTTTTAAAGATATTTTATCAAATCTCGCCATCTGTCTCTGTTCTGTGCAAGCAGTTCTATCTCATTGAGGGAGCCGATTCCTGCTGCTCTTGCCTCTCTCATCAATGTTCTTCTCAGTGTTTCCCTGGGTCTTCCTCTTTTTCTTTTACCTGTTGTTTCCCATATGAGGGCTTGCTTTGCTATTCGATTATTATCTCTTCTCATCACATGTCCAACGTATGACCATCGTCTTTTCTTTATTACTGAAGATATTAGTGGTTGATTGGCGATTATAGTAAACTACATCTCACATATAACAACTATATTACTTTACTTTGATAAGGCAGATACATTAGCTAAGAGAGGACCCAGACAAACACAATTTAACACCGACGTCTCATTAAACTCAGCCAAAAAACTCCAGCAGTAGAGAAGGTTCGTTGAATATATGGGTAATGGGAAAAAGAGGGAGAGATCTTTTAAATACCTGTCAAGGATAAATCTCCCATGACAAAATTAACTATCTAGGAGGTGAAGGCGCGCCTCACAGCACCAGAGCTGGAAGCTGTCAGCAACCCACAGCTGATGGCTTGCGCCAGGATCGGTGAACCAGAACCATCCAGACCCTGCTCCACCTCACCGTGGTGCCTCTAGTAACAGACTAACCTGTCTAGTCTGGCCAAGCCAGTAGGGATTGAAGAGGGAAGACAACTCGGTACTCAAAAATGTCATGCTGAAGTCAGATGTGTTGGGCTGAAAGGCGTAAATATCACAGTTATACTGCAAACCATAACACAACGCAGACAAGCCCACCTAACGTCCTTTAAAGGGCGGATGATGAAGAGGTGTACTCCTTTAGTCATCAGGCGAACACAAGCAAGCATTAACTACCTAAAAAGAAGAGATCATTTACCACTAGACAACCACATCAATAGAATACAATGAAGCTAAACTCAGCACATCCACTCTGTGAACACCCACATGAAACAGTTGAACATCACCTTTTTGACTGTCCGAAACTCTCTGATATCAGAGCAACCCTACTTCCTCAAAGACCTGAAAAATGGAACACTTTGTACGGAACTGCAAGGGAACTCAGAAATACATGTGGATACCCACTACATGGCATTGGGCCGAAGGACGTCAGCTCACATGCTTCTGTATCCATAACATTACATGAACTCACTACAGAAACAAACACATGAACTGTGTTTTTCCCAAGAAACATTTTGTGTTAGCTGTAACAACTCTCCATGTTCCCGTAACATTAGGTTTCTCATTTTTTGTTGCTAACAGTGGACACCTGAGGGCAGACGTTTAGTGACGGGGGCATCGAGTGGAGAGTTTACTTTGTGGAATGGGCTGACCTTCAACTTTGAGACCATTCTCCAGGTATGATTTTGTTTAAGCATCTTTTAATTAATTATCACTTGTATAATGTCATTACACTAGTTGTTAAGTTAGCAGAACAGGTTCTGTTGCACTCTATAAATAGACCAAAAACAAGACCACATGACGAGCACTTGCTGTTTTCCTTTTTAACCCCCAGTTTATGAGACTAGTCCGTGAGTCACATTTTTACGAGATCGTAGTAAGAATTGCAACCACTTAATTCTTACATTTCTATCTATCTATCTATCTATTGTCCTTTCGAGCCGAAGACAATTATGATCTTTCATAGGGCAGAACCACAATCTCAAAAACAGAAACCTTGCGTGCCAAAGTGGCACATATTGTAGAGATCACTGCTCTAAATTATTGGAGCTATGAAAATAAAATTTTCTTTGAACTTTTGCTACACAGCTGTATTTACCCTAGTAGAGACACATGAATCGTGATGCTGTACTCATTTCCTGGCTTACGTTAGATTTAACATTGTTGTGCTGTGACTAACAGAAGTGTTACATTGTCTATTGACATGTCAGTTCATTAATTCAGCCTTACGTTTGGCTCCATCTTTGTGTTGTTCACTGGCTGTCCCATGTTAGAAAGGTTTGTTTGATGTCTCGCAGACATCCGAGAGAATTTTACCCAATCATAATATTTTTAAAAAAAAGGGGAGGGGGAGGATGAAATTCTTGAAAATTAGCGTAATTAAATAAAAAAAAAAAAAAAAAACACTGCCCCTTTTCTATGAAACTATATTACTTTTTATAGTGTGCATGTTTGTGTATAATCAAAGGAAATAAATCCAACACTCGGGGGTCACAGGAAGTAACAATTATTATGAAGGTATTGGCGCGAGGGGGTGGGGGGATGTGTGTGTGTGTGGGGGGGGGGGGTGTTGCCTGTGACAGACTCACAGATTTCAAGAATTTGTATCTTCAGGTGGTAATTGTTCTGGTGGTCTCGTAATGTTTGAACACGGAAAATGTAAAAGTTTGAGAAATTTGTGTTTTGATGTGGTAAATTTTACTATGTTATCGTATTCTAGGGTTAAATCACTGTTTAAATAGATTCATGTCAGCCAATCACAACATTGCATTAATCTCATCCCAGGCTCATGAGACGGCCGTCAGGGCAATGAGATGGAGCCATGCTGACGCCTGGATGGTCACAGCCGATCACGCAGGCTACATCAAATACTGGCAGTCTAACATGAACAATGTTAAGATGTTCCAAGCACACAAGGAGCCAATCCGAGGCATCAGGTGGGAAGGGAAGCATAGACAGTGATTTCAATTTGCAGACCTTAGAGATGAGCTTATGAGTCTTGTTGTCCGTGTCCATGTCATGTTAAAGTTTTGTTGAAGAACCAGTTTGAACCATCAGATGGGAAGGGAATTAATAAACAGCGTTTTGCATCTTAGGTTTGAGATTATACATCTTGTTTTCAGCTCCAGGCAACGTTGAAGCTTCACGGGTAGGATCATTGAACAATTTATGGTTTATGGCAGAGTACTGGTCTCAACTGACTTCAGCAGTTTGCAGTGTCTTCTTGGCTGCTTTTATCTAACCAGGATATTACTACTCATATATACAAACAAAATCTCAAGCAGCCAATAAGTTTTGTAAAAGACACATACAGGGCAAGTTTTGGGTAGGTTTTATGGACTTTGTACACAGGATTGTCATTTCATGAGTTTGTCCAGGAAGGTTGGACTGTGCTTAAAAGAGGGCATGGGGAAGTCAGGGTTGGCTCAAATTTGTTTAATTTTTGTGCCCAGGTAGTGGTGGTTAGCCTCTGTGGCTGAGTGGTTAGTTTGCTCGCTTCGAGACCAGAAGGGTTCAGGTTCAAGGCTCTGGGGTTCACCAAGCCTCTAAAAATGGATACCAGAGATTTTACTGGGAAGTAAAGGCGGCCTGGCGTGATACCGACCACATCACCCGAAAATGTGCAGTGGTCATAGAAAAATATGGTCACTAACACCATATTCCCCATACACATAGCAAGGCATGGAGGGAACCTTTACTTTTGTGCAACAATCTTTAGTTCAGGCTGGTTTCACAGAAGCCAGGGTATTCCCATATCTGCACTGCTGCTTGTTTCAGCAATCATCAAAGTGTTCATATACTGATTTCTCCTGTTCTGCATTGATTGAACATGTTGCCTTTTTTTCTGCTGAGGATCCTTGTCCTATTTTCACCTATCTTGGTGATCCACCATTCCTTTGATGCGTGGGTTATTCTCAGCTTCTTTGTCACCATCCTGTGAGGGATGCTCTTTTAAAACCCTAGCCATGTCATACATGTTCATCTTTAAGGTGTCTTGCACAATGGCAGACCCTGCTAACCTGTTAGCTTTCTCACTGCCACAAACTCCAGTGTGTTTTGTTCAATATATCAGAGTTAGATGTTAACATGAGACATGCTGAGTGGGTGTCCCACTTCCTGCAGGGTGTGTTCTTGCCAGTCCAGCATGCTTTTTGTAAGAGGTAACTAACATAGTGACGGTCTTTAGTAACAACTGTTGTGAGGAATGGACATTCCTGTTGTTATAACTGTCCTTTGAGAAACAGAATAAGTAATGATTACAAATCTACAATTGTGACTAGACTGAAAGAGTAGCAAGTCAGAAGGGAGAAGCCAGATGAGTGAAATGCTGGGAGGAAAAGAAGACTAACAACCAAGATGGAGTTAATGTGTTCAATCACAGGTCGCTGGGAAAAAGGGATCTGAGCAATTATAGGTCTGTGTATTGAGGTTGATCTGGTAACCAACCTGTGATATGATGCTCATAGTACCTGGCTTCCTGTAAGTAAAGGTGTCCATTGACACCACGTATGGGTGATCTGGTCAGCATAACATCAGGCCTTGGCAACTAGAATGGTCATAAAATGTTGGCACTTGATGACAGGTGCACACTCTGACATTATTGCTTTGGTGTACACCCCCTTCTTCACGCTTGCCTTCTATAACTAGAGCTACCTTATTCTCTTATATGGGAAATGCAATATCTTAGTGAACTGGACTACTAATGACAAGAGGTCTGGTTCAATCCAGGTTCACCCAGCCTTAAACGGGTACTAGATTTTTTGGGGGGGGGGGGGGGAATCAAAGTGGCACTGGCGTAATACTGACCACATTACCCCAAAAATCATGTACTGAGGGTCTTTTAAAAATATCGACTGATAGTCTTTTAAAAATGACACTAATGGCAATATTCCTGATATGCCACATGGCGTGATGGGACTCTTTACTTTTTTTTTTTTTTAACTTTTCTTCCCCATACCAATTAATTCATTACAATATGAGACACAAGTAAAGAGAAAGGTCATGATAAATGCATCTTTCCATGTTTAACTGAGGTTTATGCACGTTGTTGTCTAATTATTAGTAACACAATTTATTTGATGAAACACTTCCCCTCCAGTGTGTATTAAGAAAAGAAAAACCAAAGAGGACTGAAGCCATAAAGGTAGAGGCCTCTACAATTACAGATATGAAATGACATGTAATGTGACCAACGGTTGTACAATAAACCCACGCTGTCAAAGCCATAAAGGCTGAGACAGCTTCCGTGTCTGTACGTGTGTGTGTGTGTGAGGGGATTCATGTCATTAGTGTGTGGGAAAGGGTCCCTTTTAAGTTAAGTGACTCGTAATTTGTAGTCCTTGAACTGTGTTGTGTACATGTTTTGTTCCACTTTCGTCGTTGATTATTGGTGGTGGTGCTATATAGGGGTGTGATTAATAAACCACAGCAGCGTTCACATTTAGAGCTCTGGTGACACCTTAGACTTTGACATTAAATAAATACACAAAGCCATTCCCAGCCAGAGAATTTGTAGTCTCTTTCATTTCTTACTTGCCACTCCTGAAACCGGCTACTGGACCGGTGTATTGAATGTTTACTCAAAGCAGTCTATTTTTGTTGTCCCCATAAGATCTTGAAGTCTCCTTTCTGTTTCAGGGTCTTAGCTTCTCCCACGAAGGCAGCTGTTTGTTTCAGGGTTTCAGAATCTCCCACAGAGAATGCTGTCTGTTTCAGGGTTTCAGAATCTCCCACAGAGAATGCTGTCTGTTTCAGGGTTTCAGAATCTCCCACAGAGAATGCTGTCTGTTTCGGGGTTTCAGAATTTCCCATGAAGTCTGCTGTTGTGTTTCAGGGTCCCAAAATCTCCCATGAAGTCTGCTGTTGTGTTTAAAAATCTCCCATGAAGTTTGCTGCCTGTTTCAGGGTCCCAGAATCTCCCACAAAGTCTGCTGTTGTGTTTCAGAGTCCCAGAATCTCCCACAAAGTCTGCTGTTTGTTTCAGAGTCCCAGAATCTCCCACAAAGTCTGCTGTTTCAGGGTTTCACTTTCATTATACAGTTTTTCTTCCAGGAAGAATGTAGGTTGTTGACCACGCTATTCTCAAGTCTACACACTGGAGACAGTCCTGTAGAGTATGTTTTGCTGTCACATCTGCTAGGACACTGACTGGTAGTATCTATCTTGAGTTTTCATTACAGATGATGTCTCATTCTGTTGTGGGCCAGTGTGGAGGTTGGAGTATTACTCCTGGACATTTGGTAATATTCATCACCAACTTGTATTTGAGATGTTTCTGATTCCATTTTGTGTTATAATACCCTTAAATAGATAGATTGACCAGATAACCTTCTTTATGTAACTTACCCATTTATTTGGTCAGTCTGTTTATATTCTCATTTCCTTGTATCAGCTTGTAACTGTGAGAAGATCCACTGAATTACTAACTCTGGAAATAGTTCAGCAGAGTTACTCTCGTAGCTCTTTATTTTCGAGAGATGTGATGTAATGGTTGATAGTGCTGTAGGCATAGCTCTGATTTCTTATAAAAATAATTTTTGTTCTGAGATACATTTTTTTGGTGTGGTTATCTAGAGTGCTTTGTTTTATCATTAGTAATTCTAATGGTCTATATGTTATCTAATTATTTTCTAGGTCTATATGTTATCTAATTATTTTCTAGATGGTCTGTATGTTGTCTAATTATTTTCTAGATGGTCTATATGTCGATTATTTTCTATATGGTCTGTATGTTAATTATTTTCTTCATGGTCTGTATGTTGTCTAATTATTTCACTATTCCATCTCAATGGAAATATTTCCTTCTAAAAAAATATGTGCTACCATTCCATTTTTGTCTGCCATTTTTGTGTGTTCTTTCTCCAGTTGAATTTTCATAATGTTAATGTACCAAGTCTTCTGTTTTTCGGCTGTTTTTTTTTTTTAAAAAGAGGCTTTTCATCCCGGTAGGTCAAAACTTTTTTTTCTATCGATGGTGAAGTAAAAAATCTGACCTGAACATCTCAGGTCGGCTGCTCTGCACATGTGGCCTTTATTCTCCTGCCCTACATGTTTTCCGACAGACCCCATTATTGGGATAATGTAATCATAAAGATAGTTTATTTTAAAATTAGTTCCTTATTTCCTCCATTAACATATTGAGGATGTTCTCTTGTCTTATGTAGTGATGTGTCCTACAGCATTTCAGATATTTTTTTCATCAGAAATTTTCTATTTCTTTATCTAACAACATCTAGTCTTGTGGGGGTCTTTCTAATTGTCTAATTTGACATACAATCCAGCCTGTCTGTGGGCTTGCAGTGCAGTGCTACCTATTGTCTGTGGGCTTGCAGTGCAGTGCTGCCTATTGTCTGTGGGCTTGCAGTGCAGTGCTGCCTATTGTCTGTGGGCTTGAAGCGCAGTGCTGCCTATTGTCTGTGGGCTTGCAGTGCAGTGCTTTCTGTCTTGGGCATCCCTGCAAACATGCTTGTCTTATGGGTCACGCTACCTAAGCTAAACCTACTTGTCCTAAGGACACCTCTTGTAGTCCCACTTGCTTTATGGGGCACCTTACCTAAGCTAAACCTACTTGTCCTAAGGACACCTCTTGTAGTCCCACTTGTCTTATGGGACACGCTACCTAAACTAAGCTAAACCTACTTGTCCTAAGGACACCTCTTGTAGTCCCACTTGTCTTATGGCGCTCGTTACCTAAGCTAAACCTACTTGTCCTAAGGACACCTCTTGTAGTCCCACTTGCCTTATGGGGCACGCTACCTAAACTTAACTGAACTAAACTAAACCTACTTGTTCTAAGGACATCTCTTGTAGCCCCACTTGTTTTATAAAGCATGTCTATTACATTACTTCTTCTGAGGCATGTTCCTGCAAAAGTTTCTAAATCTCTTATCACACTGTATTTTCTCTTGGTTGCACTTGTTGAGCAGGTCTTCGTTATTTATTTCTCTCAAGAAATAATGAGTTCTTTTGTATTAAATTATCTTTAAGTATGTATTACTTATCCCGCTGTGGGGATGGCTAAATATAACCGGAGAATATGACTCATCACCATGAGGCGTTTGGGTCTGAATTTTATTTCACCGCTTCTGTGTTGATCTACAGTACTCGGATTCCTATGACAGTGCTCTCAAGTATGCATCTCTCTTGTATTCTCAGTTTTGTTAGTGTTGTGCTGGGACAATCTTCAAGTGTTTAGTCTCCAATAAGTTTTCTGGCTCATGTTTATGTATATTTCATTCTAGCTCCCGATTCTCTAATTTAACAATCATAGATTTATGATTCTCTAATTTAACCATTGTAGATTTAAACAAAAGAATAGAATGTCTTTGCCTGTATCTTTTTGAGATTTTTTTTTCCTGTTGGTTCTATTTGTGTCTTCTGTGTTGTTATGCCAGTGTGGACAGAGAGAAAATTGGCTATTGTATTAGAGTAGATTGACAGCCATCTCATCACCTATTTAACAATCAAAAAACGGTTGGTTGATAAGAAACATCATTACCCCACTTCCATTGTTTACGTTGAGTCATTGGCTTCTCTGACTGATGCTGTATGTGGAGCACAGGCTCTTGTTAATTGTTGTTGAGAGGGCTACAGACATTGACCACAATTGATGTAGGCTGTAGAATGTCTTTTTGAAATCTGTACAGCTTATGTACCTCTTTTCTAAACACTGCTATATTAAGCTTGTTAGGGTGAAGTTATGACCCCCACAGTGTCTCTTAAAACCTGCTCTGTCTCCCCTTATATTTGGGTCTTCTGCCAATAGTGGTCCTCTTATAATGATCATGTTAAGATATTTTACTATATTTGGATCTGGATCCTTCCCTCACTGCTAGACATCACTTAGGGCTGGTAGTGTTTTTTTGCCACTTGTCTCTATTCTTGGCCAGATGTTTGACCTTATCTAATGAGTCTATGCCTGCCAACTTTGCCTCTCTTGTCAGTGTTAGTGTCTGTCTAGGTCTTTCTCTTTTTCTTTGCTATATACTGAGATGAAATCCTTTCTACTTATGAACCTATTTTTCAAATGTACCGTTGCAGCACCTACCCCATTTCTAGAGGCTTGGAAGGGGTTACTCTATGATAGGGCTTCTTGTCCAGTGCTGAGAAGTGTTTGGGGCATTAACAATTTTTTCTTCAGCCTACACCTCTAGAAGTCCACTATGAATAAGTTTGAAGGAAATGTTTATCAGCTCAAGGTTGGTGACATATCCTTACAGCTTGTCCTGCTATGGTACCAGTGATGGTCACAATAGCCTTCTCTGTGCATCATATGTTGGGCAAGATTGTAGCAGGTGTTCAGCAGTCATTTTCCTATGCCACAGTCACATCCATCAGAGGTTCATATACTTAGGGTTTTGAAAACGTGGTACTTCAATCTGTTGTGGCCTGTTCAGAGTCTAAAAATTGTTACTTGTTCTTCTCTGTTGAGCTGGTTGTAGGCGTTATTTCATTTTGATTTCATCCCCAGAAGAAGAAAACACATTGTGATCCTACCATGATTCTAACCAGCGTTCATATCTTTATCCACATGGCCACACCCTTTTTCCATTTTTTTTCTTTTATCTTTCAACTCCCTGTGGAGCATAGGTCTTCAACAAACACTTTTCAAGCCATCCTGTTTCTTGCCATTCTTTTATGATCATTCCATGTCTTCCCCATCATTGTCATCTCTGCTTCCACCTGTCTTCTGCAAGAATATTTTGGTCTTCCTCTTTGTCTCTTCCCCTGAGGATTCCAAAAAGGGCCTGTCGTGTAATACTTTCAGTTGGCTTCTGCAGTGTGTGTCCCATCCAGCACCATCGTCTTTGTTATATCTCTTTGACCATTGGTATTTGACAGGTGCTTCTCCATAATTCTACATTAGTGATTTTGTCCTGTCATTTCCATCCTTTTATTCTGCGCAAGCATCCATTAAGGTCTGTGTCTTCATGATTCATATTTTTGTTTTGCTTTTCTGCATGTTTTACAGCCATATAATAGGACTGACTTATCATTGGAGTTGACCATTTTTATTTTTGTATTTAACACAATTTCTTTGGATTTCAATGTTTCCTAGTACAAAGAAAGCTTCTGTTGCTTTTTGTAACCTTATTTTGGTATAATTCTCTGTTCCTCCCTCTTTGTCTATATTACCGCCCAGCTAAATGTAAGATTGTATGTCTAGTAAAGGTATTTTTCCTATTGTTGTTTGGTTATTGCCAACTGCATTTCATTTTTTTTGCCACATGATAGTTATTTCTTCTCTGTTCCATGCCAGAGCTTCTGTCGTGGTCTTTCTAATTTCTGCTGCAGAAAAAGGTTCCATAATTTCCACTTCTCAAGCTGGAAATGCAAGAGATATTTCTACATCTTAGGCTTTCAAGCACAGAATCTTTATGTGGAGTGCCTGTATATATATATGTGTATATGTATATATATGACAGATATATATTACAACATTCTTCTGTGTAAAGATGCATTTGTCAGAGTCATTTTTGTTAACTTGCTGATTTCCTAATGAGTATTTCTCTGTAGTGTACTGCCCATTTTCTTGTCTTATTTCAGTTCTCGCTCCACTCTTGTGTTGTTGTTTCTGCCAATTTTGTGAGATCTTCTATAAAGTTTCTTTTCTTTTCACATACTTATTCCTTTATTTGACTATCAATCTTGTTTACTCTTTATTCCTCTGTTAGGCTGGTCATACTGTTATTTTGTTTATTCCTCTGTAGGGCTGGTGATACTGTTTACTGCTTAGTCTATTCCTCTGTTAGATGGGTGATGCTGTTTATTCTCCTGTTTGACTGGTGATACTGTTTCCCTTTGTTAGATGGGTGATGCTGTTTATTCTCCTGTTTGACTGGTGATACTGTTTCCTTTTGTTAGATGGGTGATGCTGTTTATTCCCCTGTTTGACTGGTGATGCTGTTTCCTTTTTATTCCTCTTTTAGGCTATTGATCCACTTAAACTGATGATATTGTTTACTGCTTATTCTCGTTTGACTGGTGATACTGTTTAATGTTTATTCCCCTGTTTGACTGGTGATACTGCTTATTTCTCTGTTCGACTGGTGATACTGTTTAATGTTTATTCCCCTGTTTGACTGGTGATACTGCGTATTTCTCTGTTCGACTGGTGATACTGCTTATTTCTCTGTTCGACTGGTGATACTGTTTAATGTTTATTCCCCTGTTTGACTGGTGATACTGCTTATTTCTCTGTTCGACTGGTGATATTGCTTATTTCTCTGTTCGACTGGTGATACTGTTTACTGCTCTGTTCGACTGGGGATACTGTTTATTTCTCTGTTTGGCTAGTGATACTGTTTACTGCTCTGTTAGACTGGTAACACTGTTTTTTCTTTATTAGTGTGGTGACACTTTCCTCGGTTTCTGAAGATAGACACTTTTAAACATTTTGCTTGTGTTGGATTTTTCTTGATGTTGCTTGCTTATTAGCAGATTGCATGTCACTGGGTTTTGTTTCATCACAATCTGAATGATTTGTTCAGTTCTTGTGGCCGTAGTAAAGGTCACGATTCATGACATCAGTTAGTGATAAATCATTTTGTTGAACCACATGTTTGATTCATTGTCAGTTTAAAATGATCCAGGGAATAGGCAAATAATTGCAATGCTGCAGTAAAGTTGGTAGCAAAGTTTCTGAAATGTCATGATTCTGTTTTGTTCCTTTTATTTTGTACAGCTGTAACTATTCCTTGTAGGAGTGTACGTTACACTCCACCATTTGCTCCTAAAATAATCCAGTTACCTTTCCTGGTTTTTTTTTTTTTTTTTAAATATATATGGTAAAGTGTAAGCAAAGGTTCTCTCCATGCCTTGTCAGGCATATGGGTATTTGATGTTAGTGACCATATTTTTCTATGACTAAGGCACATTTTTGTTTGATGTTGTCTGTATCATGCCAGGTTGCCCTCACATCTTAGAAAAATCACCGGTACCCATTTTTAGAAGCTGGGTAAGCCCCAGAGCCATGTTGGTCGAGGGGGGGGGGACTATCACTTCTGGGAAAACTCAGATCCTTCACTCAACATGCAAGCACACACTCAGCCGCCGAAGCTTCCTTCACTTTAAAAAAAAAATAATAACTTATTTCTGATGTGGTTAAATTCTAAATTGTCTTTCAAAGCCGGACTCTTTCATGCTCCAATTCTATCAACAGACTGATATAACCAAAAGAGACGTTTGTTTGTCTATTTTTTTAAATAATGGAATATAATGGTTTGTCTAGATGAGCCATGTGGAGCAATTTATTGTACATTATGACCTGTTGTAGAGCTTTGAAATGTTGTGAGCATATTCAGTTTAATACCTGCTAACTTGAATCATCAAAGTAACAAAACAGATCTACTATAAGTTGGCAAACGATAACCATCAATTTTGTAGGTAACACAAGACAGATATTGACATTTGGATTACAGACAGACATTTGGATTACAGACAGACCCTAACAGACACTTTGCACTAGTTTCAAATGTAAATGAAGTGTCAACAAGTAAAACCATCTCACATCTCTCTAGTCAGCTCACAGGCTTCTTGATCTATAACAACAGTCACATTAAACATATCATGTTAGCTGTAAACCAAGCACCAACTTCATTTGAATAACACAGAACCAACATCAACTAAACCAAACATGGTAGAGACCATCGCTACCCCATCTTGTATACTGTACTGCTAATTCCTGTGGATATTATCTACTTCTCAATCATTGCTGGATCTTTCTCCTTTTGATAGATTTTCATTCTCTCTTTTCACATTTCCTTTCTTCTTTGTCCATCTGCTGTTGCCTTGAGGCATTGCAAGAGAAAGGAGGAATGCTTAATTAAATCTAATGGTTGTATTGTTGTCTTGTTTGTTCCTTTTGTTGCTTCACTTTTAGATGTAGTAACATTTCTTGGTCATATCTGGAGGCTGTTAGAATAGAAATATCTTTGCTCTTGCAAATGTTTTTCCTTCAATCCATGTCTTCCTTGGTCTCCCTCTTGCTCTCTGGCCTGATGTTTTGAGGCAGAAATCTTTTGATGTTGTTTGGTCTGGTTTCATTCTTACTGTCTGAGCCATTTCATTTGTTTTTTGTATATTCCAGGTACGGTTTAATTTCATGTTTCTCACATTGGGTATTTTATCTATTTTTGTGTTGTTTGGTATCTTTCTCAAGTACCACGCTGGTGGTGATCTTCTATGTGTGTACTTTGTTAAATGGCCATGTTTGACGTTGATAACATGAGATTGGTATGAAAATTCTCTTTTTAAATTTGTTACTACCCAGCTAATATTTGCTTGAGTTTGAAAAGGATCTCTTTTTGCTCATTCTGAATAGATTTCTTCCTTTTCTTAATGAATATGTATTCCTGGTTTATCTCTCTACATATTATTTATTATTTGAATGGAAATCGTTCCAATTAATTTTGTTTCTTAAACATTTATTATCAAAGGCATTGACTAATTGTAGTAACAGACAAGTATAGGTTTATATTGAGTTGTCATGATCTCTTTGATTGCTAGCAAAGCTGGTAATCTCATGGTGGGGTTTTTATTTATTTATTTGTTGTCCTGTTGCTGATGAAGTCTTGTGATTAAAATGTTATGTTTTGTTGTTGTGTCCCTGTTTGTAGAGCTGCCCAATACAATTTTACATTTATTCGTTTATTTTTTTTTCAAATTTTTGGGGTTCTTTAAGTTTTAACTGTAGAAATATGTTTGTGTGTTGATATATTCTGTATGTGTGTTGATATATCTTGTACGTGTCATGTCCCAACATTATATCTGTGTGAATGTGATTTTTATTGATAAAACTACTAAAAATGTGATCGTTATAGTTAACATTTGTGCTAGTATGCATTACTACACATATATCTATATATATATATATATTGAAACTCAAGATTCCATTACGTAATATGGATTTACACATGAAGATCAACTACAGCATATATTTCTGAAGTGGACAACTAAATTATTATAAACAAACAGATTGGTGATCGGCACCATAGAGTTAATTCAACAGAGACATCCCCTGTTGGGTCTGTGTCTACATAATATTGTACAATTTGTTTTATTTTTGAAGGCAGCAATTTCAAAATCATATTTATATATATAGCTGTGATCAATTTTACATTTGATATATATCGTGATGCATTCTTTACACTGCATTTGTTTAACAAATAAATTATATTTACAGAAAACTATAAAGTGTGTTTGTTGTTTTCTTTCTGGACAGTTTTTGTCCGTCGGACACAAAATTTGCATCTTGCTCCGATGATGGGACCGTTCGAATATGGGATTTTATGAGATGCCACGAGGAGAGAATTCTTAGAGGTATGATTTATTTACATTTACTTCATCCAGTTGCTGAAAGATCTAGACAATCATGATTGCTGCATGGTGATCAAAGCAAATCGTAAACGGGCGCAGAGGTCAATGAAAAACACATCTCAAAATGCAATGACCTCATTTCTGAGATCTGACGAGGCATTTTATGTAGCTATAAGTTCTTGTTTTTCGTTACTTTTTGTTTGATTGTTGCTGTTTCCTCTCCATTGCCTGCCTCTAGGACATCTAGAGGACATAGTTGCGTTGTGTTGTTTCAAGCTGTCACATATCTGTATCGCATATTTGTTCAATTGCTGTTCTTCTTCACCGTCTGCCTGTAGAAGGACATCTAGAGGACATAGTTACATTGTGTTGTAGACATCTAGAGGACATAGTTACATTGTGTTGTAGACATCTAGAGGACATAGTTACATTGTGTTGTAGACATCTAGAGGATATAGTTACATTGCGTTGTAGACATTTAGAGGACATAGTTACATTGTGTTGTAGACATCTAGAGGACATAGTTACATTGTGTTGTAGACATCTAGAGGACATAGTTACATTGTGTTGTAGACATCTAGAGGACATAGTTACATTGTGTTGTAGACATCTAGAGGACATAGTTACATTGTGTTGTAGACATCTAGAGGACATAGTTACATTGTGTTGTAGCAAGCTGTCTCATACCTGTGTCTTGAACTCTAGCACACCTAACTTCAGCATGCAGATTTTGTTACCTTCCTTCATGATCTCTACTCGTGTGGAGCACCTGGTTAGTTTGTTTCTGGGACACTGCCAGACTGGTAAGTCTGTTTTTTTTTTAGGCTTGGCCAGACTGGTAAGTCTGTTTCTGAGACACTGCCAGACTCTTTAAGTCTGTTTTTCGAGGCTTGGCCAGACTGGTAAATGTTTCTAAGGCACTGCCAGACTCTTTAAGTCTGTTTTTCTGGCTTGGCCAGACTGGTAAGTTTGTTTTTGTCTGTTTATAAGACTCTATGTCAGTCTTGTACACATTTGTAGAGCTTGGGTCAGTCCTAAAGTCATGTCACAACTGTTGGGTATTGAATCTAAACCCTCCGGTCAGCAGATGCCTAGGTAGAGCAGTGGTTAATCAGTTAGTATACAAAGGAGAAGAGGTTGAGTTTCTTCATGTTCAAATGCTACTAGGTTCACCAGACTTAAATGGCTACTGGGGGACTGGTTGATCTTGAGGCAAGACGTCGACCTCGAGACAGAGAGGTTGTGGGTTCAAATCCTGGCTGCACCAGTTACGATTTTTATTTATGATTTATCTCTGCGGCAACCACCCCTGGTCTCAGCAGCGAGACCTGGCTTGAAACATAAATTACTAGACGGAAAAAATATGAGTCCTCCGAAGACTGAGTTATCTGCCTGTGCGATGAGGGACCCCTGGGCTGCCAGGGAAAAATGGATTAACACGCAAAATTTAGTTCCTAGTCTCTAGGGACTTCATCAGAGGTCAAAGGTGGCGAATTAAAAAAAATATGGCTACTGGATTTTTCTGGGAAAATAAGTCAGCAATAATGCTGACCATATTTTCCAGTATTGTATGGAAAGTTACCCAAAAAATATGGACACTAACACCATATGTGTGTAACCTGGTTATTTCTTTCATCATCAGACCAGTGGGTGTGCATGTGTTTGTTACTCACTTGTCCATATCTCCCCAATACCTTTGAGTTCTAAGACGAAGTGAGTATTGGAGTCTTTAACACCAAGTTGTGCTGGAGTTATGACCACTGCCTGTTTTGGGGCTACCCTATGTGTTGAATTGTCAACATTTATCGCTCGTAAATTTCACGTTTGTGCCTGGATATTTTAGCAATGACATTGGGGTCACAGATCTATCCTCTTCATTGACTTTCTGCAAAGATGGTGGCCATTGCTGCAGGGCCCTGTAGAAAGTGTCAACACTAAAACAGGTTTTTTTTTAAACTGGTTTCTATGTTTTTTTTTTTTATTTATTAAGTAAATTAGAGTTGGAAGTGATTGTGGGCACTCACTTTTCGGAGATGTTGTTTGAAATTGTCGCCCAGTCTCCTAGTTGGCTTACATTGGAGTTCGACCTTGTTAACGGCCGTCAACTGACAGTGTAAAATCAAAATGGCTGCTTGTCACTCTGTTTTTTGCAGAGACTGATGCAGTTACTTAAACAATTTTGGTTGCTTTGTGTATTTTAAATGTGTTTGATAGACTACTTGGTCATGAGGCAAGACACAGGTCTTGAGACAGAGAGGTTGTGAGTTTAAATCCTAGCTGTACCAGGTTGGATTTTTTTGGTAATTTCTCTCTGCGACAACCACCCTTGGTCTCAACAACGATTGACGGAATAAAAATTAGTACTTCCAAAGACAGAGTTAGTCTGCGGCGAGGGATCCCTGTGTACATGGCTGCCAGGGAAAAATGGATTAACACGCAAAATTCAATTCCTAGACTCTAGAGACTTTTCCAGATGTGAAAGGTGGCATAACGAAAAAAAAAAATTATTTTCAAGGAAATTTGAATAAAGAAGGAAGTGACTGTGCACTCTCTATATGGAAGTTCTTTGGAATTGTCGCCCGTGCGCTAAGATTAGGGCTGCAGGGCAGACAATACATGTCAACTGAATTTTTCAACATGTTTTGGCGGGAGCTGTGGCATGAGTGGAGTGGATATAGGAAATCCCTGGCTGCTACTGATTCATGAACAGAACAGAATCATTCATAGTTCTCATCCTTTTATAAAAACTTTGGATCATCTATTTCCATCCCGTCTACCACTTTCCACACCATAGTACTTCCCTTAGAGAATTAAAGCCTTTGAAATGTGGTTATATAGAAGAATAGGTAGAATTGGGGGGAAGGAAAAGAAAGCAAACGATGACGTCTTAAAACAAGTAAAACTGAAAAGAGAACTACTAAACACAATTCAAACCAGAAAAATGCAATTTTTGGGCCATGTTAAAAGACACAACAGCCTACTAAAAGTAATCCTGGAGGGGAAAATATACAAGGTAAAAGAGGCAGACCAAGACTAACATGGACGAGTAACATCAAAAGATGGATAAATCAGCCTATGACAACCTGCACCATCAAAGCAAGACATAGCAGAATGGCAATCCATGGCAGTCACCCTTCGATGTGGAGATGGCACTCGATGATGATGAGTACCTCCCTTGGTGCCTCAGCACCTCAGTCTTCTGTAAGCCAAATAATGCCCATCTACTATCTCCTCTACACTTCTCCCAATGTGTCTAGCCACTATTCCCTCCCATTTTTCCAATTATTCTGACTGGCCATTTCCTACCAGGACAACAGTGATTTCCTACGGCAGACCTGTTTGATATTGGATTTCTTTCAGCACATCATTTCCTACCTAGAACCAGTCCTGCAATCGGATTTCCCTGTTTTCATATCACCTGTCCTGACACGCTAAGTCCTGTATTACCTGTCCTGACACGCTAAGTCCTGTATTACCTGTCCTGACATGCTAATTCCTGTATCACCTGTCCTGACATGCTAATTCCTGTATCACCTGTCCTGACACACTAAGTCCTGTATCACCTGTCCTGACACACTAAGTCCTGTATCACCTGTCCTGACACACTTAAATCCTAACTATAAAGCAGCAAAATTTTACAGAAATATATAGATTAAACAGTGTAGGCTTGCATGTGTGGACTTATTTTCAATTGTTGTAGACTTATAAAGTCAAGTTTAAAACATTTTGCTTGAGAGTTCTCTTCTTAATATGCTTAACTCTGGTCGAAGCATAGGTCACCCACAAGAGGGGAGGCGAAGGCGTGCCTCACAACACTAGAGCTGGAAGTTGTCAGCGACCCATAGCTGATGGCTTGCGACAGGATCGGTGGGTCAGAACCATCCGTACCCTGCTCCACATCTCCGTGGTGCCTCTAGTAACAGACTAACCTGTCTAGTCTGGCCAAGTGAGCAGGGGTCAAAGAGGGAAGACAACCCGGTACTCAAAAATGTCTTGCTGAAGTTGGATGTGTTGGGCCGAAAAACGCAAATATCACAATTATACTGCAAAACACAATGCAGACATGCCCACTTAACGTCCTTTTAAGAGTGGATGATGAAGAGGTGTACTCCTTTAGTCATCAGGCGAATGCAAGCAAGCAAGCACTCACAAGAGATCTCCACCCAGTCCAGTCTGGAGCAAGCATGGATAACTTTCACCAGGACCTGCCAGCCCTTTTCATTTCATCATGTACATTCATCATCATGTCCCCAATGGTCTGCAATTCATTTGCCCGGTGGTGCCCATGTTAATGCTAGGTGCGGATGCCTGGTTCATTCCATTCCTAGAACATGACCCAGTCATTTCCGTCTTCTTTTCACTTCTTGATTGATATTGCTAATACCTGATCTTCTGGCAATACTTTGTAATGTGTTAATCCCAACAGATGTTTAGAATCTTCTTAAGAGAGCGACCTTCGAATCCTCTTAGTTGACTTTCTATCTTATGGTTTATTCTCCACTATATATCCACTCTATATAAAAGAGATTACTTGAGAGCACAAAAGAGAATATTTTCCTTGAAACTGGTTTAAAGTAAGTGAAATTTTGATTTCACAAGCTTATCTATATGTACAATTATACAGAAACTACATTGAAATTGGAATAGATTTCAATACAATTATTTATGGCAATTCTGATCTAATATAATCTAGAAGGTATATTTTATGGTTGAATAGATTGTGTAAGAATTCAAAACCAACAGGTTTAAATTGAATAGGTTGTGTAAGAAGTCAAAACCAACAGGTTTAAATTGAATAGGTTGTGTAAGAAGTCAAAACCAACAGGTTTAAGTTGAATAGACTAAGAAGTCAAAACCAACAGGTTTAAGTTGAATAGGTTGTGTAAGAAGTCAAAACCAACAGGTTTAAGTTGAATAGACTAAGAAGTCAAAACCAACAGGTTTAAGTTGAATAGGTTGTGTAAGAAGTCAAAACCAACAGGTTTAAGTTGAATAGGTTGTGTAAGAAGTCAAAGCCAACAGGTTTAAGTTGAATAGATTGTAAGAAGTCAAAGCCAACAGGTTTAAGTTGAATAGGTTGTGTAAAAAGTCAATGCCAACAGGTTTAAGTTGAATAGGTTGTGTAAGAAGTCAAAACCAACAGGTTAAGTTGAATAGGTTGTGTAAGAAGTCAAAACCAACAGGTTAAAGTTGAATAGACTAAGAAGTCAAAACCAACAGGTTTAAGTTGAATTGACTGTAAGAAGTCAAAACCAACAGGTTTAAGTTGAATAGGTTGTGTAAGAAGTCAAAACCAACAGGTTTAAGTTGGCAAACTAGTCTTGAGCAGGGATTAAGCATGCTACAGACTGACCACAGCTTCTTCTATCCGTCCTCATTTGCATTTCAGCGTCAGGGGTGATATAATTTATGGTTTTTTTCCTCTTCTGTTGGCCTTTCCTACTGTTGTGTTTCTAATACTCCATCAATTCATCTTTTTATGGTTGGGTCTATTGTCTGATGTTCTCATATTTATTAAAAGCTCATTGTTTTATATTTTTATCTTTCTATCTTATAACACAGACAAACCACTTTATCTATTTTTTTCAATGTATTGAATGGTGGAAATTATTCAAAGCTTTTTTTGCAGTTCTTAATTTATAATCTTATTTCTCAGGCTGTTTTCTTTCATGTGTCTAACACAATTTAGTGTCTGTAGTGGTTTTTGTTCTTGACTCTAGTATCCAGATCTATCATTGGTAGCAGACTGTTGGAATAAAAATTGTCCTGTAGAGTACAGTTAGTGTTACTTCCTAGCTGGACAACAGTGGTTATAGCTGTCCGATGATTTGACATCCTTTATTTTATCTTGAGTCTATTTCTGCTGCTTGTGAATTGCTGATTGTCACTAGACTACTATTTAAATTCTTCCACTTGTTCTAGTTTGTAACCACAGGAAGTGTACAGTAGAAATAGTAATGTGTGGGAAAGAAGAGGAATAAATCCATACAAGAGAAGACAGGACATAGAACTGTAAATATAGGCAGCTAGTTGGTTTAATGAGGGAAAAATATATCACAATGTAGTGCCACATCATCAGAACAACATAGTGGTAGTTCAGAAAGATTATTAAGGCTGTCAGAATGTTATTGTCATCATAATTTGTGATACCAGTTGGCGTAGGTGATCATGTCCTTCCGCAATTCTCTATCCACAGTACACCATATCAATTATATTTTTGACTGTTTTCCATGTCATGACACCAAGCTATTTAGTATATTCTCTCTTTGTCAGCCATGATCTCTCTTTCCCTGTATTTTACCAGTTGTAACCAAGTATTCCAACTCTCTTCTTATGATGTGCCAGAAAAATGTTGGTTGTTTCTTTCTGATGTTTTTTGATGGAGTTCCCTTTTTGTGTTGGCCTCTTTGAGAATTTCCTTGCTGGTCATTTTAGCTGCTCAGGGAACTCAACATTCTCAGTGTGTTATGGTGTAGCAATATTGTGTGCAATACACTGTATTGGCCCTAGACTCTCCCTATTAGATTCATCTCTTAACTTAGCAGTCTAGGTTTGTTTTGGACAATTGTATCTTTGGTACTTGACAACCCTTCATTCTATATTGTATTCATTCTATGAAACTGGTTCTATGGACAGCATAGAATAAACTCTCAATCTGGTGTTAACAATCTCTAACTACCTCTGTATCTGAACTGCCACTGCCAGTAACTCTCTAATGAAACCTGGTTTCTCCATATCTTGACTCTGTCATTTCATTGTTCGGGCAAAAGTTAGTTTTGCCATGAAAACCAGAAACCTGAAGGTCATTACTGACATAAAAGAAGATCAGAACCAAAACAGGAATAGCAAAATGCTATATTTACTCAACATTCCTATATGTTGCAGAAACATGGACATTAAATAAGAATACAGAGCAGAATATTGAAGCCTTTGAAATGTGGATCTATAGGAAGATGTGGAGAATTGGGTGGAAGGAAAAGAAGACAAGACAAGGAAGTTCTGAATCAGCTGAAAATTAAGAAAAAAACTACTTAACACAATTAGGAAAAGACAACTTAAATTGTTTGGACAAGTGAAGAGACACAACACCCTTCTAAAAGAAGAATGATAACAAGCACCATCAAGACAAGAGACAGAGTAAAATGGCGCTCCATGGTAGACAACCTTCAGTGTAGATAAGGCGACCAAAGAATGAATGGTGCTCCATGGTAGATAGACAACCTTCAGTGTAGAGAAGGCGACCAAAGAATGAATGGCGCTCCATGGTAGACAACCTTCAGTGTAGAGAAGGCAACCAAAGAATGAATGGCACTCCATGGTAGACAACCTTCAGTGTAGAGAAGGCAACCAAAGAATGAATGGCGCTCCATGGTAGACTACCTTCAGTGTAGAGACGGCAGCCAAAGAATGAATGGCGCTCCATGGTAGACAACCTTCAGTGTAGAGAAGGAAACCAAAGAATGAATGGTGCTCCATGGTAGCCAACCCTCAGTGTAGAGACGGCAGCCAATGAATGAATGGCGCTCCATGGTAGACTACCTTCAGTGTAGATAAGGCAGCCAAAGAATGAATGGCGCTCCGTGGTAGACAACCTTTAGTGTAGAGACGACAGCCAATGAATGAATGGCGCTCCATGGTAGCCAACCCTCAGTGTAGAGATGGCAGCCAATGAATTAATGGCGCTCCATGGTAGCCATAGTACTGGGTTGTCTTCTCTCCTCGATCCCTACTCGCTTGGCCAGACTAGACAGGTTAGTCTGTTATTGGAGCCATCAGCTGTGGGTTGCTGACAACTTCCACCTCTGCTGCTGTGAGGCACACCTCCATCCACTGGATTTGACTAGTACTGTCCCATAATTCTATGTTAGCGATTTTGCTCATCCATTTCCATCCTTTTATTCTATGCAAACATCCATTAATGAAAGTCTGTATCTTTGTGACTGTCATTTTTGTTCTCCATGTTTTGCAGCCATATAAAAATTGAAAATATGCTCCCACCTACCTGGCTTTAGATATAAGGTACACTGCCACAAGAATGTCTCATGCTTATTTAACATGCACACATATTTTTCTTAACTCTTTTCATATGTTTCTATGTACTGTACATTATGTTGATTTCATTTACACACATTTAGCCGCAGAGTGTGTCACTGTCAATTTGGTTCATGTGAACTGTCGTCAAACCATTTTCTTTTACACGCCTTCTATTTTCTTGATACTGGTGAAATCTAATTCCTTGTTCAAATCTAAAAATTCATATATAATATGTTATGAGTTACATGAATATAAATATGTAGATTGATATTTAAAACCATGACAAATTTGGTCTCTGAAATCTCTTCCATTGTGTTGATAAAAATATTCCCTACCAAAAGTGTTAAAACTCGCTTAAAGTATTTTTTGTTAAAAACAAACTTAAAACATTTATCTTGAAAAAAAAAAAGGTTTAAAACATGACAAAGTAGATGTTAGAGAACAAGATGTGTTAATGTAGCCGATTAAAAAAGATATTTGATCCACTGCAATTTCTCTGTCAGGTCATGGAGCAGACGTCAGATGTGTGGATTGGCATCCACAGAAAGCTCTGGTTGCTTCAGGCAGCAAGGACAACCAGCAGCCAGTCAAGCTGTGGGACCCCAGGTCTGGGAACAGCATCGCCACGCTGTAAGCTCATCTTCTGTTAATCTGATGTTTTTTTTTTTTTAGGGAGGGAGCAAGAAGAGGGAATTCAATGTTAAATCAGTCCTATTATATGGCTATGAAACATGGAGAACAACAAATATAAAAATGGCAATCATGAAGATGCAGACCTTCATTAATGGATCCTTGCGCAGAATAAAAGGATGGACATGGCAGGACAAAATCACTAACTTAGAATTATGGGACAGTACCAGTCAAATACCAGTTGATAAAGAGTTGTAGCGAAGAGGATGTTGCTGTATAGAACAGAGAGTATTACACAACAGGCCCTTTTTTGGAATTCTCTGGGGAAGAGACAAAGAGGAAGACCAAACATTTATGAAGACAGGTGGAAGCAGAGATGAAGATGATGGAGAAGACATGGAATGATCTTAAATAGAAGAAATTCAAGAAATAGAACAGATTGGAAAATGTTTGTTGAAGACCTATGCTCCACAGCGAGCTGAAAGGTAGATGAAGAGGCAGGGAATGGAGGTTTGTATAACATATCACAGTGCATTTTTGATGATCTTTCTGTGCACATTATCTGTCAATTATTTCTGTGTATTACTTTCACCTCAAAGGATCTCTTCTTATAAATCTGAATTTGGGGGAAGGGAGGCTGGGTGGTCTAGAGGTATGATGCCAGCCTCTAGACAAGATGGTCCTGGGTTCAAATCCCACAATAGATGGTGGATAGTTTAAAGAAATGGAATCCATGGTTTCATCGTTGCTGTACCCACCTCTGGTCTCTGGGTAGTGAGATTCGATGTTTAGCCGTCTCAGATAACAGTGGAAAACAGGAAGATTTGCTAACAGCTTTCAGCTCTTTTGCTGACAAGCTGCTTTAGCATGTTAACTTTTAGTGCTGGGCTTTTTTGTCATGTTAACTTTTAGTGCTGGTCTTTTTTGTCATGTTAACTTTTAGTGCTGGTCTTTTTTGTCATGTTAACTTTTAGTACTGGTTTTTTTCATGTTAACTTTTAGTGTTAGCCTCTTTTGTCATTTAAAATGATTTTATGCTGATTGTCTGCAGTTTCAACCGAACATAAAATGGTATCAAGCAGCTAAACTAGTAAGTTGAGAGACAAACAAAAGTCTGTCGGGTACAAAATAATAGATATTACAAAACAAGGACAAACATGAATAGCAAGTCATCATCATTGAGCGCTGTCTCGCATCGAAGGTTGGCTACAGTGGAGCGCCATTCTGCTCTGTCTCTTGCTTTGATGGTGCAGGTTGTCATAGGCTGACTTGTCCATCTTTTGATGTTACTCATTCATGTTAGTCTTGGTCTGCTTCTTCCTCTTATGCCTTATATTTTCCCCTCCAGGATTACTTTTAGTAGGCTGCTGTGTCTTTTAACATGGCCCAAAATCGCATTTATCTGGTTTGAATTGTGTTTAGTAGTTTTCTTTTCATTTTTAGTTGTTTTAAGACTTCATCATTTGTTTTCTTTTTTTCCCATCCAATTCTACCTATTCTTCTATAAATCCACATTTCATTGTTTTGATGTTAGTATATTTTTCATGGCATTAAGATTACGTTTTGCCATTCCTATTCTTTTGTTTATTTCAGTTGTACATTTCCCATCACTGGTTATAGTATGTCCAAAGTAGCTCTGAGCTTGTCTCCAGGTCTATTCTTTCAACTTTGCTATCCACTAGTCGGTTTTGAGTATTTTCTTTGTTTATGATCATAGTTTTAGTCTTTTTGATATTCAGAAAAGCAAGCACTAATCTGAAATTATGAAATGTTGGAAGAGGAACAATGGCCAAGATTTGTGTGCCTGTTGATCACAGGATAAATAGTACCCGATGAAGGTTTTTTTGCTGAAACGTCATAGCTTGTCTCGTCACTCTGCTAGTTTCTATCTATTGTCCTTTCGAGCCGAAGACGGCACATAGGGCAGAACCACAATCTCAAAAACAGAAACCTTGCGTGGCACATATTGCAGAGATCAGTGCTTCTAAAATCTATGGTCTCTGCTAGTTTAGATACCTGATATAATTGTATGTTTATTTTACATGTTCCCTGCAGCTATATATGTGGCCCTACATAGTATTTAATATTTCTGCTTATCTTGATTGTCTTCAGCCACGCTCACAAACACACTGTGATGGATCTGAAGTGGAATCAGAACGGAAACTGGATGCTGACCGCCTCCAGAGATCACTTGCTCAAGCTGTTTGATATTAGAAACTTTAAGGAGGAGGTACAGACCTTTAAAGGGCACAAAAGAGAAGCTACAGGTAGGAGAAATAAAAAAAAAAATAGACAAAACATGTTATTATAGCTTTGATTCTTTGGTTATGGAAGGCCCCGGTATCACTGCAAACGAATTAAAATCCATAATTACTCAACCGCCCGTGCCAGTGGGATCATCCGAATTACTAACTCATCTCCCAAACAAAGAAAGGTAGCTATAGTCCCCATCAAGCAGTCTCAGCACACGCCAAAAGAAATAAGGTGAAACCGCACAGAAAGTGAACACAGTCTACTGTTCTCTGCCATACGATATCATCATTCATCGTAAACAATTGGAATATTGAAACATGATCAAAATGGATTAAAAACACACAGCTCACGGTGTGCACAGAGCTCCTAACTCAGTGACTCCTGCAACAAGCTGGACTTGGAATATAAGGAAACTGCAACAAGGAACACTTTCATACATTGCCTTCAATGGTTCCTGCCGCCTATCCACCATACTGACCGGATGTTCACTTCCTCCTGAAAATGATGATCGTCATATTTTTTAAAAGGTATAGCACTTGATGATGTTAGGACATTGTTTTTGACTCCAATTCCAAACATATAAAACACAGTCGTCGGATTATCCCCGTTGCACATCAAACAACAGACCGTAAGATGTATCGCCGGTCTAGGGATATACGATGTGCCATTATGATGATGTAGCAGACACAACAATGGCTGTGCCCATAGATTCCTGATTACTTTAGTGAATGCAGCCTACAGCAAACGAAACATGGTGCAAATTCCCTAAAGAGATAAAACTTCAGTTGACTTGACGGAGCAATCCACCTCATTGAGTTGTAACATGTAAATGTCTTGCGTCAAACAATTATTATATCTTTATGTGAGTAATAGACAACACAATATCAAATGACATTGCGGCTGATTAGGCCTTCGGCTGGTGCAATAAACAACACATACATAGATATGCACATAAATAAAATTAACACTACATGACTAACTAATAATAAGATATCAACAAAAAATAGTATGAAATAAGAATGAAAGGACTTAGCTTCCAGCTGCTGTGTTCAGGTCCGGAATCAAAATGTTGAGCTGCATATAGGCAGGTCTGAAGTTTGTCATTCGGGGTTTTGAGTGTCCTGGGTGTTGGTGCTAGTTTCTGGCATCCCAAGGTTTGACCTGATGTTTGTGCAGTCTGGACATGGTTGCAAATTCATGATCATTGACCGAATTGTCAGTAGCGCTGTCTCCCTGAGGACATTCAGAATGTCAGCCCAGTCCATTGCACATCCACCATTCACAGCAGCTGTTCCAGCCAGGCTTCTTCATTTCTTCTCACACCAGAGTGTCCAGGAACAAAGATGAAACAGACAGCATCAGTCCTGAGTTCTATAGT
Source organism: Megaustenia siamemsis (assembly GCA_032433765.1). NCBI lineage: Eukaryota > Metazoa > Mollusca > Gastropoda > Stylommatophora > Ariophantidae > Megaustenia > Megaustenia siamemsis. Next base: position 65,380,797 of record JAVIAB010000088.1, read on the forward strand.
GACACCAAACACTGTCTTTATGCCTAGCCTCCTTCTAAATACCTAAGCATGCACTTCAAGTCAATCAGAAGCAGGAGGTGATGCCGCGCCTCCCAGCACCAGAGCTGGAAGTTGTCAGCGATCCACAGCTGATGGCTTGTGCCAGGATCAGTGAACCAGAACCATGCAGACCCTGTTCCACCTCTCCGTGGTGCCTCTAGTAACAGACTAACCTGTCTAGTCTGGCCAAGCAAGTAGGGATCGAAGAGGGAAGACAACCCGGTACTCAAAAATGTCTTGCTGAAGTCAGATGTGTTGGGCCGAAAGGCACAAATATCACAGTTATACTGTAAACCACAACACAACGCAGACACGCCTACTTAACATCCTTTTAAGGGCAGATGATGACGAGGTACACTCCTTAAGTCATCGGGCGAACGCAAGCAAGCACTTAGAAGGATACTTGAGTAAAAGATTGTTTCTAGCCAGATCATTGCTTTAGTTACTGACCTGATCTCCTTGGTCAAACTACTTCATGTTACTGCCAAAAGCACCATCTACTCCTTTATTGTTCTCCCTTTGACCTGGACATTGAAAGCCCATGAGCTCCGACTGTGCTGAACAACAGATCCATCAGTGTAAATGACTGCCGCATCTTCAGGTGAATTTTCATAGATCAAGACCTTGACCTCTTGCAAATAAGCAAATCAACTAAAGTATCAGCGACAAACAAATGTGATTTATGCTACCAAACTACATCATGGTACAGGGCACTTTAACCCTACCAAATTACATCATGGTACAGGGCACTTTAACCCTACCAGACCGCTGTTCCTAGTTTCCAGTAATTTCTGAATCTGCCACTATATCGCTGTCCCTAATTTTCTGTACTTTGCCTAGTACGTGAAAAAATGCATCACAAACTAAAAATAACCAACCAATCGTGGTGAAACCTCATGGTCAGCCATTGCAAATGTCTGCATCCGTGTATATGAATTGACTTTGTGAGGTTTGACATGAAAAAATTCTGAAAATTGACAACGAAACGAGCGGCTGATGAACCAAGCACTTCAACAGGAAAGCGAAGTAGGTCTAGGCTTTTCACATTCCAACAGGAGATCGATACTTTGGTTGATTCAGACTCTGAGGAGTCAGATTTTCATAAAAAATATGTTTCCAGTTCAAGTGACACAGACAGTGAGAGCTCGAGTGATGAGGAGAATCTTGAACCTTATAGACCTAGAGCTAGATCGATAGTAAGAGGGGGAGTGTCCCTCAAATAGATGATAGGGCTACATCAGTGTGAAACAAGGTTCATCCTGCTGGGTGGATTGACATACAAAGGTGGTATATTGGTGCTAGATGATGGGGCTACATCAGTGTGAAACAAGGCTCATCCTGCTGGGTGGATTGACACACAAAGGTGGAATATTGGTGCTAGATGAAAGGTAGACCTATTTTCTACAATGTCTCCAAGTTCCATCTTATTCTAACCAATTGTTTGCATGTAACTAACATTTTTCTATATAATGTTGGTATATGGGACAGTTAGGTTCAGGGCCTCAGGTCTGGTAGGGTTAATGGTAGCAAAGTTTCTCTTATAAATAATTTTGTTGGTTTTAACAAGCATTGCACTGCACAAACATTTAACAAGCATTACACTGCACAAACATTTAACAAGCATTACACTGCACAAACATTTAACAATCATTACACTGCACAAACATTTAACAAGCATTACACTGCACAAACATTTAACAAGCATTACACTGCACAAACATTTAACAAGCATTACACTGCACAAACATTTAACAATCATTACACTGCACAAACATTTAACAATCATTACACTGCACAAACATTTAACAATCATTACACTGCACAAACATTTAACAATCATTACACTGCACAAACATTTAACAAGCATTACACTGCACAAACATTTAACAAGCATTACACTGCACAAACATTTAATAATCATTACACTGCACAAACATTTAACAATCATTACACTGCACAAACATTTAATAATCATTACACTGCACAAACATTTAATAATCATTACACTGCACAAACATTTAACAATCATTACACTGCACAAACATTTAATAATCATTACACTGCACAAACATAATAAATTGTTCTTCTTGTAACACATCATTTTTGGCTTGAAATAGCTATAGGCTGGCATCCAATACACGAAGGCTTGTTTGTCAGTGGCAGTGCGGACGGAGCTCTGATGTTCTGGATGGTTGGTTGTGAACATGAAGTGGGCGGCATGGAGGAAGCCCACGATGGGATGGTCTGGAGTGTTTCCTGGCATCCCCTAGGACATATCCTGGCCTCTGGCTCCAATGATCATGCTACGTAAGTTTTGGCTTTTCATTTATTTTTGTCTTCTGAGCTTGTCTTTTAAAATCATGGTAATTATCAATGAGGCTTCCGTTGAGTTGATCAATACAGACTCGTTAATGCAAGTCACTGTAATACTTAGTGGTCTAGGTGGTCCAGAGGTAAGACTTTGGCCTTTGGACAAGAAAGTCCCAGGTTTGATTCCAATTCCTCCCCCCCCCCCACTCCCCCTTTTTTAAAAAATCCATGGTTTCCTCATGACTTTATCTCTATCCTGGTCTCTGAGTAATGAGATCCGATGTTTATTCCTCCCGCATAACAGCCCATGCAAAGAAATCTATTTCTTTAACTAAGTTTTCCACTTCTTCTATTGCCATGTTCAAGATCTCTTTGTTGCTTTGAAACCACCAATTTTTTTTTGCCTACCCCTGTCTCATCTTCCTGAAACCATGCCCTCCATTATTATTGTTTCCAGCCAACTGTGTCTTTCGATGTGGCTGTAGTATTTCAATAATAACACAAATATTGAATGATATCTACAACAGCGGGTATATACCAGGCGACCTATTAAAATTAATATTCATAGCCCTACCAAAGAAATCTAGGGAGCCGTGATAGCTCAGTGGCTAGTGAACTGGACTACCACGGACAAGGGGTAGGGTTCGATCCCAACCGACGGCTTCCGATTTCACCCAGCCTTAAATGGGTACCGGATTTTTTTCTGGGAAAGTAAAGCAGCACGGGCGTAATACTGGACCACATTACCCCAAAAATCATGTGCTGAAGGTCTGTAAAATATAGGGTCACTAACACCATATTTCCCTATACAGTTGGGGGCCTCGGTAGCCTAGTTGGGAAAACCACCCGACTAGACTACCGACGTTCGGACAACCCGTGTTCGATTCCCGCTGGGAGCAGTGTGAATTGTACTCGTGGTTGGAAATTTAAAAAAAAATTACCCCCACGGTCGACCCAGCCGTTGGCAGAAATGGGTACCAGGGTATTATCCTGGGAAGGTGAGGAATGTCGCTTCGCATCTGAGTTTCGATGCTTGAGACGACACTATACAGAAATATCCGAACATTTCTGAATAGGCGGCCGAGCACATATGGGTGGAAACTCGCGTGCTAAGACGCCGGTTCATGTCTCGTACTTTACCTTTACCTTTACCTTCCCTATACGCCACTTGGCGTGACGGGGGTACTTTACTTTTTTTTTACTTTTACCAAAGAAATCTGGCACGATTGAATGTGATGATCATCACACAATAAGCTTTAATAATAAGGTCATAATATAAATAACCTCAGGTATGCTGATGATACAATCTTAATCGCTAAGAGTGAAAATGAGTTATAAAGAAATGTTAGGAGGCGAAGGCGCGCCCCACCCAGCACCAGAGCTGGAAGTCGTCAGTGACTCATAACTGATGGCTTGCGCCAGGATCGGTGAACCAGAACCATCCAGACCCTGCTACACCTCTCCGTGGTGCCTCCAGAAACAGACTAACCTGTCTAGTCTGGCCAAGCGAGCAGGGATCGAAGAGGGAAGACAAACCCGGTACTCAAAAATGTCGGCTGAAGTTGGATGTGTTGGGCCGAAAGGCGCAGATATCACAGTGTTACACTGCAAACTTCAACACAACGTAACTACGTCCACTTAACGTCCTTTTAAGGGCGGATGACGAGGAGGAAGTCTACGGTTCGTATCCGCTGGAATACCTCAAATCATCGGGCGAACGCATCATCATCATCATCATCATCATCAAAGAAATGTTAGACATTACAGTGAAATAAAGCAAAAATAAAGGACTCTGCTTCAATAGCAAAAAAGACAGAAGTAATGGCAGCAACAAAGAAAAGGACATCACCGCAATGAACAATAAAGACAAGTGGAACAATATTAAAACATGTAAATGAATTTTAAATATATGGGAACAATGTTAACATCAGATGGTAGATGTACAACAGAGGTGAGATGCAGAATAGCTTAGGCAAAAGCAGCTTTCCAAATAACCAAGGAAGATACTGTGCCATCCATTTTTGACAATAGAAACAAGAAAAAGAGTTCTTAAATGTTATGTAGAGCCAGTCTTGACATATGGATGTGAATCATGGACAATAGGACAACAGACAAGAAAATCACTGGAGGCTGTAGAAATGTGGTTTTACAGAAGAATGTTGAGAGTACCATGGACAGCTAATAAGAGTAATGAAAATTTTCTGAAAAAGGCCAAAGCAAAAAGAGAGCTATTTCCAATATTAGGAATATACAATCATCATTTTTGGCTATGTAATGAGAATGGAACAGCTGAAATATATTGTGACAACTGGGAAAATTGAAGGATGAAGAGATAGAGGAACACAAAGATAAAAGATACCAGACAGCTTAAGAAAATGGCTTGGCAGAAGGTCAACAACAGAAATGATAAATAACTGTCGAGATCGAAAGTTGTGGAGAGACATGATCACCTACGCTAGCAGGCATGGTACTTGATGATGGTGTAGTATTTCATTATCTTCTGTTAGTTGTTGCTTGCTTGCGTTCATCTGATGACTAAAGGAATACACCTACTCATCTGCCCTTACAAGAACGTTTAGTGGGGTGTGTATGATTTGTGTTGTGGTTTACAGTAGAACTGCAATATTTGCGCCTTTCATCCCAACACATCCGATTTTAGCATAGCATTTTTGAGTGCCAGGTTGCCTTCCCTCTTGATCCCTTATGACAATTTAAAAAAAAAGGAGAGAAAAAAGTGGTATGGTAACAGCTTTATGTAGGTAAGAAACAAAACAAAATTCAAACGACGTTTCAACTAAGTACTCCTTTATCTATCTATTGACCTTTCGAGCCATAGCTGGCTCATGGGGTATAAACCAAGATACTCCTTCTCTTATCTAAATTTTTGTTTTAGCAATTTTCAATTCTTTTAAAGATATTTTATCAAATCTCGCCAACTGTCTCTGTTCTGTGCAAGCAGCTCTATCTCATTGAGGGAGCTGATTCCTGCTGCTCTTGCTTCTCTCATCAATGTTCTTCTCATGTCTCTCTGGATCTTCCTCTTTCCCTCTTACCTGTTGTTTCCCCACATGAGGGCTTGCTTTGCTATTCAGTTATTATCTCTCCTCATCACATGTCCAACATATGACCATCGTCTTTTCTTTATTACTGAAGTTATTAGTGGTTGATTGGCGATTTCTCTAATTTCCTCGTTTGTTTTGAATTCGTTCCACTCTATACCAAGTATTTTCTTTAGACATTTATTTTTGAATGCGTTCAACTTTGTTTCTATATCTCTTGTTGTTTTCCAGCTTTCGCACGCAAACGTAAGGGTTGATAGTACATTTGATTTGAATAGTCTTAAGTTTTATGCTTGTGCTGATAAGTTTTGATTTCCACATTTTTCAAGGCTTCTGAAAGACATTGCTGCTTTAGCTATTCTGATTCTAATTTCCTTGCTTGTATCCCCTTCTCGATCAATGTGACGTCAAGTACTCCTTTAGCTGGAACAAAAAACAACTGAAGGCCTACTTGGCCAAAACATCATTCGACTTTTGTTTTGTTTCTCATCTACGTAAAGCTGTTACCATACCTCTTTTTTTTTTTTTTCCTTTGATCATTGTCATCATTATCATCAGCTTTACAGCAGCTTCGCATCTCTATAAATCTTGATGCCTTTACTCCCTCTTGATCCCTACTTATTTGGCCAGATTAGACTGGTCTGTCTGTTACTAGGGGCACTATGAGGAGGCAGAGTAGGGCCTTAATGGATCTGGTTCACTGACCCAGGCACAAGTCATTAGCTATGATTTGCTGGCAACTTTAGCTCAGGTACTGTCAGGTGCCTTGATTTCCTAAGTTGTTGTTTATAAGTCAGTTATCTTCAGTAATAGTGACACTGTGACCTTCCAGGCATGTCGTAAGAGGCGACTAAGGAGGTTGATCGATGGATCGACAAGCTGTCATTGTAAAAAGTATTGTTATGGAAACAGAGCCATTGATTTTAGAAGCAGCGATCTCTGCAATATGTGCCATTTTGGCATGCAAGGTTTCTGTTTTTGAGATTGTGGTTCTGCCCTATGTGCTGTCTTCGGCTCGAAAGGACAATAGATAGATTGATATCTTCAGTCATCAGATATTTCAAAATGTTTTCTTTTCTCTTTTTTCATTGTTCAATGTTTTAAGAACTTGTCTGCAGCATTTACAGCAAGTTACAAAGTTTCTGTCTTCAGTCCAGTACATCTTCATATGACTTGTGCACAGCACTTTTTGAGTGCAGGGTTTGATTTCCCTCTTTGATCCCATTTTTTTTGTGGTCTTTGGAAATTTGTGTAACTTTTTGTTGTTTTTGGAAGCTTGTGGGTGTTATGAGGTATTTTATTGTTTGTAGGTGTTAAAGTATGTTATGGTTGGTTGAAACAGAACATCAACATAAGTATAGAAGGCAGGCAACTAAAACAAGTAGAGGAATTCAAATACCTAGAAAGTTTAGTAACAAACGACAACTCACAAACAGCAGAGATAGACTCAAGATGCAACAAAGTTTGTCAAATCATTGGACAAATATCACCATTGTTGTCCAAAAAGGAAATAACTCTAGAGGCTAAACGGGCACTATACAATACAATCTTCATCCCAATGTTGTGCTACCAATGCCAGACCTGAACCCTATATGCAAGAACAACAAGAAAAATAACCTCTACTTAGGTGGTGTGTTAGATGAATGACAGGAACCAGCCTGAGAGACAAGATCAGAAATGAAGAACTGACAAAAAAGCTAGGAATTGCCGTTATAGAATATATAATGTTCCTGTGTGTTACCGGGGCCTCATTATGAGGGAAGTAAAAAATAGTGACACTGTAATCTTCCAGGCCTGTCGTAAGAGGCGACTAAGGAAGTTGATCGATGGCTTGACAAGCTGTCATTGTAAAAAGTATTGTTATGGAAACAGTGCCATATATTTTAGAACAGTGATCTCTGCAATATGTGCCATTTTGGCATGCAAGGTTTCTGTTTTTGAGATTGTGGTTCTGCCCTATGTGCCGTCTTCTGCTTGAAAGGATAATAATTAGAGATAGAATACATACCACATTACCCCAAAAATCATGCGCTGAAGGCCTGTAAAATTTATGGTCACTAGCACCATATTCCCTAAACGCCACTTGGCGTGACGGGAGCTCTTTACTTTTTTTTTTTTACTTTTTATAGAATATATAAAGAAACAACAGATAAATTGTTTGGCCACGTGACAAGGCAGAGTGATCAAAGCAGAACACAATGAGCCCTTAATAAACATTGCGAGAACACCAGGCCCAAGGGACAACTACGAAAAGGATGAATTTATGAAATATTAGAAGCACTAGAAAACATAACAACAGCAGAGGTGAACAGAAGAGCAAAAGATTGCAAATTATATCTCCCCTTGATGCTAAAAGGCAAATGAGGAAGGGAAGAAGAAGATTTAGTTTTTGTTGTCCTTTAGGAATTTTGCAATTGTTTTTATGCTTTTTAGTTTTTGTGGTTTAAGAAAGCTTATGAATGATGTTAAGTCCTTTTGTGGTTTTCTGAAGTATATGTATATTATGTCTGACAGTAAAAAAGGGTATTTATGTTGACTTTATGAAATCTCTACAGAAAATTCTGGACCAGAAACCGGCCAGGAGATGAAATGAAGGACAAGTATAATCTGAACACATTGCCACATGGGATGATTGAGCATGAATTGTTGGAGTACAGTGAGTCAAGCCTTGTCTCTTGGTTATTTTATTGTGGCACCATAGCTATTTGTGATTGTGGGGAATGTGGTTTTACAGAAGAATGTTGGGAATACCATGGACAGCTAAGAAGAGTAATGAAAACATTCTGAAAAAGGCCAAAGCAAAAAGATAGCTAATTTCCAATATTCAGAAGAAATAATCATAATTTTTTGGCCATGTAATGAGAAGAGAACAACTGGAATATATTGTAACAACTGGGAAAATTGAGGGACGAAGAGATAGAGGGAAGGAAAGAGAAGAGATACCAGACAGCTTAGGAGAATGGCTTGGCAGAAGGTCAACAACAGAAATGATAAATAACTGTCATGATCGAAAGTTGGGGAGAGACATGATCACCTACGCCAACAGGCTTGGTACTTGATGATGATAATGATGACAGCTATTTGGCTTTCTATCTTATCATCTGTTCTCCATGTTTCTGGTGCATATAAGAATATGGTTCGCACACTTGACTTGTAAATGCCGACATAGAGGATTTGAAGGTTGCTGTCTTAACAAGATTGTAAAAATCCACTGGGATCAACACATTGCAAACAAAGAAGTCACCTGAAGATCAGGTATTAACACCTTCAATAAAGAAATAAAAAGAGGACTAGGCTGCATTCTATGAATGGAATGAACTAGACATCTGCACCTAGCATTAACATCATGGACCTGGCAAACGAAGAAGAGGCAGACCATTGGGAATATGGTGACGAACCATATTAGTACCATGTAGTACTCTACATTCGATGATTCTAGCACAGTAACTACTAGTTCCATGTAGTACTCTACATTTGATGATTCTAGCACAGTAACTACTAGTTCTATGTAGTTCTCTACATTGGATGATTCTAGCACAATGACTACTCTTTCTATGCAGTCTATGTATTTTAACAGTGCCTCTAGATAAGTTCTTTATTTGAACAGTGCCCCTAGAGAAGTTCTTTATTTTAACAGTGGCACTAGAGAAGTTCCTTTTTTTTAAACAGTGGCACTTGAAAAGTCCTTTATTTGAATAGTGCCACTTGAGAAGTTCTTTATTTGAACAGTGGCACTAGAGAAGTTTTTTATTTTAACTCGGCCATTAAGGTAGTTCTTTTTATACTAATTGGGTCAGTAGGTTAGTTGTGTTTTTACTATATTCATTGAGTCAGCTGGTTAGTTGTGTTTTTATTATATTCATTGAGTCTGTAAGTTAGTTGTGTTTTTATTATATTCATTGAGTCATTGTAAGTTAGTTGTGTTTTTATAATATTCATTGAGTCAGTTGGTTAGTTGTGTTTTTATTATATTCATTGAGTCAGTTGGTTAGTTGTGTTTTTATTATATTCATTGAGTCAGTTGGTTAGTTGTGTTTTTATAATATTCATTGAGTCAGTTGGTTAGTTTTTTGTTTTTATTATATTCATTGAGTCAGTTGGTTAGTTGTGTTTTTATTATATTCATTAAGTCAGTTGGTTAGTTGTGTTTTTATTATATTCATTGAGTCAGTTGGTTAGTTGTGTTTTTATTATATTCATTGAGTCAGTTGGTTAGTTGTGTTTTTATTATATTTATTAAGTCAGTTGGTTAGTTGTGTTTTTATTATATTCATTGAGTCAGTTGGTTAGTTGTGTTTGTATTATATTCATTAAGTCAGTTGGTTAGTTGTGTTTTTATAATATTCACTGAGTCAGTTGGTTAGTTGTGTTTTTATTATATTCATTGAGTCAGCTGGTTAGTTGTGTTTATATTATATTTATTGAGTCAGTAGGGTTGTTGTGTTTTTATTATACTCTTTGAGTCAGTAGGGCTGTTGTGTTTTTATTATATTCATTAAGTTAGTAGGATTGTTGTGTTAGTAGCAACTTTGTTTTCTCATCTTCACATTCATCATTTGGTTCTTTTCCAAATTTTACAATTTCTATTTTAGACCAAGAATCATTGATGCCAAACTTGCCAGGAATTGGAATGGAGCAGGCCATACCTGAGAGTGAAGATAGCAAAGGTATGCCTGTCCTGGTCATATATTGTAATGCCTTGTTTTGCTAAATATGAATGCTTGCTTGCATTCGCCTGATGACTAAAAGATTCTTGTGTGGCTACTGGGGCCCCCACAGTGAGGAAAGACCAGAATAGAACCACTGTTACCTGCCACGCATGTCGTAAGAGGCGACTAAGGAGTAGAGCCACTGTTACCTGCCACGCATTTTGTAAGAGACGACTAAGGAGATTTGTAATCATCGCCTGTGCATTTGAGTAGGACGTTCTAGGAGCTTTGTCAATGGAATTTACCTATGCAATTTGGGAAATGCTGTGACGGGAAGGAGTGGATAATGGGGGATTCCTGACTGCGATAAAACTGGTTCCATGAATAGAATAAAATAGATGACTAAAAGAATACTTCGTCGTCATCCGCTCTTAAAAGGATATTAGGTGTGTATGCATGGTGTTGCGGTTTTTATAGAGCTGTGGTAATTGTGGCCCAACACATTCAACTTCAGCATGTTATTTTTGAGTACTGGGTTATCTTCCCTCTTCATGTTATTTTTGAGTACTAGGTTATCTTCCCTCTTCATGTTATTTTTGAGTACTGGGGTTGTCTTCGCTCTTTGTTATTTTTGAGTACTGAGTTGTTTTCCCTCTTTATGTTATTTGTGGGTATTGGGTTGTCTTCCCTCTTTATGTTATTTGTGGGTATTGGGTTATCTTCCCTCTTCATGTTATCTTTGAGTACTGGGTTATCTTCCCTCTTTGAATTCTACTTGCTTGGCCATACTAGGCAGTCTAGTCTGTTTCTGGGGGAACTGCAAAGGTGGAGTAGGTTCTGGATAGTTCTGGTTCACCGATCTTGGCACAAGCCATTAGCTATGGGTCAATGACAGCTTTCAGCTCTGCTGCTGTCAGACAGGCACCTCTGCCTCCTGATATTGATGTCAGAATTGTGTTGGCTATAGAAAATACATGACATTGATATCAGATTTGTGCATCTATAGCTCATTTCTGTGGACAGAATAATGTGTTGCTTTCCATGTTGATCATCAAGGTTCGAAAGACATCCTCCAATTGACCCACTTCCAAGAAATGGATATGTAGCCTTTGGTAAGGAAAGCAAAAGTAACTTAGGAAGAACAATTGTTACTTCTGAATTGAAACTTTATATATATTTCTGTGTTGTTGTTTGTTCCAGCTGAAGGTCTACTTGGCTGAAATATCAACTTTTGTTTTGTTACTCACCTACGTAAAGCTGTTACCATACCACTTCTTTCTTCCCCTCTTTTTAAAATTATCATTGGTGTCATGAAGAACAATTGACTGTATTCCCTCAAATGATGTCTTTATAAGAAGTGGAGTCTGTTTACTGTACATGATTTCCACTTAATGAATCTCTTTATTCCACCCCCCTACAATAGAAATGATGTGTGAATACCTTTACTTTCTGTAGACATGAGTGATATATTTCTGGTGTGCTGTGAAATCAGTGACGTGCATGTGAAACCAGTGACGTGCATGTAAAATCAGTGACGTGCATGTGAAAACAGTGACATGCTTGTAACTTTAATATCAGCTGTTTATAAACTCAGTGATCTTTCACTGACCATAATGTCAGATTTTGTATTTCAGTGTCTTGTTTTAAAAGATGCAAAAAGTAAAGAGCCCTGTCATGTAAAGTGGCATATACAGAACATAGTGTTAGTGCCCAGATTTTTTTTACGGGCTGTGGTGACAACGCAAAGGACATCCAACTTGATGATGATGATGATAATTGACAGTATTACCCCATGCTGCCTTACTTTTCAAGAAAAAAATCCGGTACCCATTTAAGGCTAAGTGAACCTGGAATCCATCATTAAGGATCGAACCCAACCCCATGTTCTTAGTAGTTGAGTTCAAGCTATCATGGTCCCCTTGAAAAGATGCAATGAAAGGATATTTCAGTCACATCTTGTGAAACGCAGAACAATTTTGAAGTGCCCAAACTTCCTCCAGAACCCTTAGTACACCATACCAGATCTATTTTTTGTTCTAGTTTAGTGTGTTATGACCTCTGTTGAACCATAAATCATCAATTAGAGCTCGCCAGTTCTTTCTCTCTGTTGCCATTCTCTTCTAATCTTCTCTACATTTCTATCTATTTTTCTTTTGTTGACCTAAAGTATTGTCTATATCTGCAATATCATTTCTTTTATCAATTTTACTGTCTTTTGTAATTCTTGCAGAGGCCCATATAGTTTGTTTGTAATGTTGTATCTATGGCTAATGGATTGTCTCCAGTCTACTTTATTCAGTACAGTCTTGAAGTATGTGTTCAATAGTCCTGGTCGCCTGTCCTCACGTACATGTAGCTGAGGTGCCAATCTTGAATTTTGTATACATGTGGCTTAATTTACATTTAGCTTCTCTGTTTCAACATGCCATATCTACTTTTAAAAAAAATTGTGTATCTTTGTTTTCAGATACTGATTGAAATTCAAAACTCTGTCAGAAATAAAATTGCCACTGTAGTGTGAATTTAATGTCAAATTTATGAATTGTATAGATTTGTGCACATAAATGACAGTGATTTAATTTTTGAAGTAAATGCCATATTTATTTTTATATCAATGACAGTATTTGTTTACCCCAGATTACAATCTTCTTTTCTCTTTTCACTGATACCTAAAAGGTGTCGTGGTTTATATCATTTGTCATTCTTGAGCTGCTCGAACTGTCTGAATTAGTTATTTTCCTTTGTTGTTCCAGATTACAATAATTCGTTAAAAAAGGCAAATTTTAAATAAAAATTCTTGAAACTTTATAATTTGCAGCACGCTAAAATTTGTCCTGCATTATACCTTCCTAATTATTCCTGTCGGTAACACTTATCAAGTCATTGATGGTGGAAATTTTTTTTTCCCCAAACACTGCGGGTGTGTAGTAACAAATAGATACTTTTTACAAATTTGGCCACAAGTGTAATAATTCATATGTTTTTTTTTTTTAACCTCTAACTGCAAAATTCTCTTCTATAGTCGACGAGACATCAAACAAACCTTTATCAACACAGAATAGGCTATGAACAGCCGCAAAGATAAAAATGAACACACTGGCTGGGCCTAATGGCAGAAATGTCAATAGACCAAGCGATGTGCCAATAAACATTTTGCTATGCGCCAAATTCCGGGACAGAAATCTTGTATAAATAGCAAAAAGATTACTGCATCCAATTCCCGCAACTCCATGTAGGTAATTCCAAATATTTATAGAAAACAAAAGTTCAATGAAAATATTAATTCTCCAAATTACAAAGAGTGTATTTTAGTTGTAAGTTTTTTACAAACTGTCATAGCAGTTTGTCTTATAGATAAGTGTCATAACCTATGTAAAAAGTAAAAGTAAAGAGCTCCGTCATGCCAAATGGCGTATAGGGAATATGGTGTAATATAGTGACCATAATTATTTATAGACTTTCTGTACACGATTTAAGGGGTAATGTGGTCGGTATTACACCTATGCCACTTTACTTTCCCATAAAAAAATCCAGTACCCATTTAAGGCTTGGTAAACCTAAGGAGCCCGTGTGTTACCGGGGCCCCATTATGTGGGATGTAAAAAATAGTGACACTGTGACCTTCCAGGCATGTCGTATGAGGCGACTAAGGAGGTTGATCGATGGCTTGACAAGCTGTCATTGTAAAAAGCATTGTTATGGAAACAGACCATAGATTTTAGAAGCAGTGATCTCTGCAATATGTGCCATTTTGGCACGCAAGGTTTCTATTTTTGAGATTGTGGTTCTGCCCTATGTGCCGTCTTCGGCTCGACAGGACGATAGATAGAAACCTAGAGGCCATCGATCAGGATTGAACCCAACCTCTTGTCCTCTGCAGTCCAATTCACTAACCACTGAACTATTGCAGCCCCCCCCCATTGTAACCATTTTAAAAAATATAGATTACAGCAAGAACACAAAACAAAACTACTTATTTATTGTGGGTGGACTCAAGGAAGAAGAAATCCACCAGCAGGCTAGTCTTCTTCTTGTGCTGTCCACCCAACTTTAAAAACTATATTTTTGAACTTCATGTCTGTTTTTTGTACTTTAATACCGTGTTTCTGATCTTAATATTAGAACTGTGTTTTCTAAATGTTAGATTTGCAAACTTAATGCCAGATTTATGTACTTGATGTCCGCAGACAAGCTACAAAATGATGAGCTCCCATCAATACCAGGGTTGAACTGGGAGGAGGATGCTGTCTTCCTGAAAACTGAGGAGAAAATGGCCCAAAAGAAAGTGCCTTATGCTCGACCAGTGCCTAGGATATTTGAACAATCATGGGCTGGAGAGATTGATGTTGATCAGCTGAAGAAAGAACAGTTACAACAGCAGCAGAATGCTCAGTTCATTCCGCCTCCTCAGCCGAGCCTCTTGCTTGCTCAGCAAGTTTTAGGAGCTGCCATTGCTGGAACAATTCGACAACAGCTGGCAGCCAATGAAGCGGCACGAATGATCTTACCAAGGGGCCAGTTAATGCTGGGACCCGGTGGTCCACGGATGATTATTTCTCCTGGGCAGACAATTATGGGACCTGCAAGTCAGATGTTGTTATTTCCTGGAACGCCTGGTTCCGGTTCTCGGGCTATGGGACCAGTAATGAACAATCCAAAATTGCTTTCCCAGCAGCAGAACGCAGCGGCATTAACCTCTGTCGTTAATCAAGTTAATGCGGCTGTCAGCGCTGCAATCCTAAGTTCTCAGGCAAACGCTGGCAGACCTCACAACGGTACTCTGGGACCACCTCAACAAGGCGTTTCTACTCCACAAGCTGATCACAAACAGAATCAGAAGCCCCAGTTGACTTCTCAGGGGCAGATGCAAACCCAAGGTCTTAATCAAGGAAAGATACAGTCTCAAGGTCCCAACCAGGGACAAATGCAGCCTCAAGGTTCTAATCAGGGACAGATGCAGCCTCAAGGTCTCGGTCAGGGACAGGTACAGCCTCAGGGTCCCAATCAGGGACAAATGCAACCCCACGGACTTAATCAAGGACAGATGCAGCCTCAAGGTCCCAACCAGGGACAGATGCAGCCTCAAGGTC
Source organism: Megaustenia siamemsis (assembly GCA_032433765.1). Classification (NCBI taxonomy): domain Eukaryota; kingdom Metazoa; phylum Mollusca; class Gastropoda; order Stylommatophora; family Ariophantidae; genus Megaustenia; species Megaustenia siamemsis. The sequence goes on from JAVIAB010000088.1 coordinate 65,395,944, forward strand.
CCAACCAGGGACAGATGCAGCCTCAAGGTCCCAACCAGGGACAGATGCAGCCTCAAGGTCCCAACCAGGGACAGATGCAGCATCAAGGTCCCAATCAAGGACAGATGCAGCCTCAAGGTCCTGGTCAGGGACAGATGCAGCCTCAAGGTCCTGGTCAGGGACAGATGCAGCCTCAAGGTCCCAATCAGGGACAGATGCAGCCTCAAGGTCCCGGTCAGGGACAGATGCAACCTCAAGGTCCTATTCAGGGACAGATTAGACCTATGAACTTGCAAGGTCAGATCAGACCTCAGGGACAAATGGGGGACTCTCAAGGACATATGAAACCACTGGGACTGTTGGGCCCTTCTCCAAATATGCCAGGTCAAGCTCAACAGTCAGCCAATACAAGACAGCCAGGACCAGGGTCTCAGTTTTCAGGAACGGGTGGGCATCAGGGACAGTTTGGGACTCTGAATCTTCAGGGTGCTAGAGGTATGTTGGCCTGATTAATTAAACATCCTTGACCCGAACTGTGCTCTCTCTATGTCTCTCTCTCTCTCTGGCTGTCTGTCAACAAACAACTTCTGCCTTATACCACTGTATAAAACATTGGCAACAAACAACTGCCTGTCTGTCTGTCTGCCTGCCTGCCTATCTGTCTGTTGGCGTTACCTTCAGCCCTCTAACCTCTTCTATTCCTTGGTCACAGACACACAAAGGAGCAGCAGCATTGTAGGCAACCACAAAGTTCCTTCACTTCATCTTGGTTTGAGGCCATCCTTTCAAAAATGCCTTCTGTCTAGCCCACACTGCTCAACTCTTGTTTTCGATGGCTCCCCCAGGTTGTCCTTGGTCTGCCTCTCTTTCACCTCCCTTCTAAAGTCCAGTACATGACACTTCTTGAGATTATTTCTGAATTTATTCTAAAACACATGACCTATCCAGCTCTACCTCCTTCCTATTATTACTGTGTGTATCTTCTCATGGCTGCACTTTTTGAGTAGTTCTCCATTGATGATTTTGTTTAGTCAAAATTTTCTAAGAATTTTCCTCAGACAGGGGGACAGGTTAGTCTAGAGAAGTATTTCTCAACCTTTTTTCTACTGTGCTGCCTTCTGACCTTGTTTTCTTCCTGTGCCCCCTCCTCCCCATGAAAAAGATAATTATCTAATTTTAAATGTTTTTCTGTTTTTATTTCTGTCTCCTCCTCCCCCCCCTCTCTCTCTCTCTCTCTTTATAAAAATGTATTTTTAATATATAATATGCACAAACCAGTTACATAGAAATGTATGCTTCAATTATGATGGTTGTAATAATAATAGATTCAGCTGGCAAAATCAGGGATTCCCCTATTGCAGAGCATGGTTTTCCTTCTTTGGATATCAATTTGATATTTTGTAATGAGCAATAAAAGCATAGTTATTTAAAGTATATTCTTGAATACTCTGTAAACTTGTAAGTCTATTTTATACTCATTTGAAGTTCATCAACACATCCTGCATAAGACTAAAGAGAAGAGAACGACACCTGCATCATTGTGCTTGGCCACCCAGTCTCATGCCGTGGCCCCCCCCCCAATTACACTATTTTTACCAGAGAACGGACTTCTCAGAAGAATGTTTGAGTTTCCTGGACAGCTAAAAGGACCACCACAAAAAGGGAGCTCCTAAGAAACATCAGAAAGAAACAATCAACATTTTTCAGGCACACCATAAGAAGAAGAAAGTTGGAATACTTGGTTACAACTGGCAAAATTCCTCAGAAAGAGAGATCGCGGGTGATAAAGAGAGAAGATACTAGATAGCTTGGTGTCATGTCATGGAAAACAGTCACCAACAGAATGGATATGATGGACTGTGGATAGAGAGTTGTGGAAAGACATGATCGCCTACACCAACTGGTGTGGCACATGATGATGATGGTATGATTTTACATGGCATCAAACTTGGGTCACAGCTATACTTAGTAGTAGAAGTAAGGCCAGCGGACAGAAAGGAATCACCCGAATTTTGCAATGTTTTCAGCTTTGCGAGCAGGGACAGTTTTGGATAGAATGACGTCACACTGTCTTTAGTTCGTAAAGCTGAAGAATGTCACTATTATGTTGGTTTTCTTGGGTTTCCCTTTCTGTCGGCTGGCTTTATTAACTATAAATGACTATGTTTTGACCCAACAGTCAGCCCCTGTTCTATTTACTCAAGTGTGTTATATCAAACTTCCTCGTTCAGCTGACACAATTAGACTGATAGTTTCAAAGAAGGAATTTGTTTTCTTCATACTAGGACCATCTCCATACAGTTTGTCCAGGTGCCAGGAAGCAACAACAGCCTCTAAGTCCAGAAAGGCATGGTTTGAAAGTGGTCTCCAAATCATGAAGCAATATGCCGGCCTCGAGACAAAGAGGCTGTGGGTTCAAATCCCGGCTGCATCAGTTGGGATTTTTATTTATGATTCTCTCTGCGGCAACCACCCCCTGGTCTCAGCAGTGATGCCCAGCTTAAAACATCAAATTACTCATCGGCGAAAAAAATATTAGTACCCCCGAAGACGGAGTTATCTGCCTGGGCGGCGAGGGACCCGGACACCAAACAACTTCTGCCGTATACTACTGTATAAAACATTGACACCAAACAACTTCTGTTGTATACCACTGTATAAAATATTGACACCAGACAACTTCTGCCTTATACTACTGTATAAAACATTGACAACAAACAACTTTGCCATATCATCATCATTAAGTACCGGGCCTGCTGGCGTAGGTGATCATGTCTCTCCGCAACTTTCGATCTCAACAGTTATTTATCATTTCTATTGTTGACCTTCTGCCAAGCCATTCTCTTAAGCTGTCTGGTATCTTTTCTCTTTGCTTCCCTCTATCTCTTTGTCACTCAATTTTCCCAGTTGTTATAATATATTCTAGCTGTTCTCTTCTCATTACATGGCCAAAAAAATGATGATTGTTTCTTACGAATATTGGAAATTAGCTATCTTTTTGCTTTGGCCTCTTTCAGAACGTTTTCATTACTCTTCTTAACTGTCCATTTAAGAACTCTTTTTTTGTTTCTATTGCCAAAAATGGATTGCATAGTATCTTCCTCATTTTTTGAAAAGCTGCTTTTCCCTGAGCCATTCTGCATCTCACCTCTGTTGTACATCTACCGTCTAAGGTTAATAAAGTTCCCAAATATTAAAATTCATTTACCTGTTTTAATATTGTCCCACTTGTCTTTATTTTGTACTGAGATGATGTCTTTTTCTTTGTTGTTACCATTACTTCTGTTTTTTGCTATTAAGGCTGAGTCCTTTATTTTTGCTTTCTTTTGCTATAATGTCGAACAGTCTGTCATATACCACTGTATAAAACATTGACACCAAACAAACTCTGTCATATACCACTGTATAAAACATTGACACCAAACAAACTCTGTCATATACCACTGTATAAAACATTGACACCACAACAAACTCTGTCATATACCACTGTATAAAACATTGACACCAAACAAACTCTGTCATATACCACTGTATAAAACATCGACAAAAAACATAAACATCATCTGTCATATATCACTGTATAAAACATTGACAACAAACATCATCTGTCATATACCGCTGTATAAAACATTGACACCAAACATCATCTGTCATATACCACTGTATAAAACATTGACACTAAACTCTGTCATATACCACTCTATAAAACATAGACATTTTAACATCCACTAAAAATGTTCATCTTGACCATATCCGAGTCAATGATAAACCTGTTTTGTCCTGCAGGTCATCAAGACCAGGACAGAGATGACAGATTCCAAGGACACAGTGAGTCAATGCATTTACCTCACGGCTGTTTGTTTTCAGTTCTAAGTAGCATTTGAGTTAAAACCGTAGACAATTTGCTGCACTTATGAATGAGGCTGTTCAGAACATAGTACACACTACTCATGTTTAAAATTAATATTTTATTGGGGGTGGGGTGTAGTGGTGTGTGCGTACGTGCGCAAGGGAGGGGGGGGGGTGTTCAATTTATGATACCCAAATCATCATCAAGTGCCATCTCCGCAACATAGGTAGGCTATCATGGAGCGCCATTCCGCTCTGATTTTCAGGCTGATTTGTCCATATTTTGATGTTAATTATCCATGTTAGTCTTGGTCTGCCTCTGCCTATTTTACCTTGTATTTTCCCTTCCAAGATTACTTTTAGTAGGCTCCTGTGTCTTTTAACATGGCCCAAAAATCACATTTGTCTTGTTTGAATTGTGTTTAGTAGTTCTATTTTCATTTTTATTTGTTTTAAGACTTCATCAAATGTTTTCCTTCCATACAATTCTACCTATTCTTCTATAAATCCACGTTTTAAAGGCTTCAATACTAACGCAAATATGAATCTATTATCTATTTCAGTGGAATAATGCTTGTAACAAAATCTAAAGATTGGCAAATCTGAGAGTTTTTGGAGGATGCAATATTCAATTTTTAACTTAAAAAATTTTTTAACTTTAAGATACAGCCTCTTGTAGTCACTTTTAATATATACGAGAAGAAACATGTAAATTTTATATTCAGAAAAAGGCACAAATTAGCAAGTCAACTTAAATATCAGTGGCAAACAACTGTGCTAGCTGAACACACCTGTAGTTTTACCTGTGCTCTTTGGATTCATGTTATCTATCTATCTAACTTTTGAGCCATAGCAGGCCCGTAGGGCATAGACCCAGATACTCTTTCTCTTATCTAAATTTGTATTCTAGCAGTTTTCAATCCTTCTAAAGATATTTTATCAAATCTTTGCCATTTGTTTCTGTTCTATGCAAGCAACTCTATCTCATTGAGGGAGCCGATTCCTGCTGCTCTTGCTTCTCTGATCAACGTTCTTCTCAGTGTCTCTCTGGGTCGACCTTTTTTCCTCTTACCTGTTGTTTCCCACATGAGGGCTTGCTTTTTTATTCAGTTATTATCTCTCCTCATCACATGTCCAACATATGACCATCATCTCATCGTCTTTTCTTGATTACTGAAGATATTAGTGGTTGATTGGCGATTTCTCTAATTTCTTCATTTGTTTTGAATTCATTCCACGCTATACCAAGTATTTTCCTTAGACATTTATTTTCGAATGCGTTCAACTTTGTTTCTAAGTCTCTTGTTGTTTTCCAGCTCTCACATGCTTATGTAAGAGTTGATAGTACATTTGATTTGAATAGTCTAAGTTTTGTGTTTGTGCTGATGAGTTTTGATTTCCACAACTTTTCAAGGCTTCTGAAAGACATTGCTGCTTTAGCTATTCTGATTCTAATTTCTTTACTTGTATCCCCTTACTGATCAATGTGACTTCCAAGATAGATAAAGTGGTCGATCTCTTCCACTGGTTTGTTTTCCATGTAAATTTTATTGTCTGTTGGAATTAAGCTTTTCATGACTTTAGTCTTTTCATGATTGATCCCAAGCCCAATTTTGCTGGCTATTGATGATAGTTCATTTGTGTTTTGCTGCATCTGACTGCTGATGAGGACTATGTCATCAGCAAAGTCGAGGTCATCCAAATGGTCTCCTTGTATCCATGCGATGCCTTTGTTACCATGCAGCATTTCTTCATTATGAAGTCTAACAATTTCAAATAACAAGGACGGTAAAATACTTCCCTGTTTAACCCTTGTTTCTATTGGAAAACATTCGTTCAGTCCTTCCTCTACGAACTGCACATGTGTATTCTTACATGTCTTTGATAATATTTATGATTTTTGATGGTAAGCCATATTGCTTCAGAATTGTCCACAAAGAATCTCTATCAATGCCGTCGAATGCTTTTTTGAAGTCAATGAAGTTAAGTATAAAAGGTTTTTGCTTTTCACTGTGTTCCTCCAATATAAGTCGTTGAGTAAAAATGTGGTCACGGCAGCTTCTCCCTTTTCTGAACCCAGCCTGTTCTTCATGCATTACTGTATCTATTGAATCCTTTATTCTATTCATGATGATCTTGCAGAATAATTTTGAGGCAACTGACAAAAGTGTCAAAGTCTCCAGTTGTTACAATCTCTGAGATTACCCTTTTTTGGGATCTTAACAATGATTTCTTTTTTCCATTTATGAGGCACCTTCTCTGCTTTCCAAATGATGTTGAACATTTTCTGGATGTATTGAATTATGGCTATCAATTTCCTTGAGGATCTCAGCTGTTGACTTATCCTTGCCAGCAGTCTTGTTGTCGTCCATACGCTTTAAGGAATGACATCACATTCATGTTATAAAAGAAATAAAAAAGAGCCCCCGTTATGCCAAGTGGCGTATAGGGAATATGATGTTAGTGACCATACCTTTTATAGACCTTTGGCACATGTTTTTTGGGGTAATGTGGTCGTATTATGTCCATGCTGCTTTACATTCCCAGAAAAAAAATCCACTACCCATTAAAGGCTGGGTGAATTGGACGCCGTCGGTTGGAATTGAACCCTACCTCTTGTCCTATGTAGTCCAGTTCACTAACCACTGAGCTATCGCAGCTCCCTTAACCACTAACTGCCAGGGCATAAATGGTTGCTTTTGAACAGAATACAATGAAAACATGCCTCTGAGTATGAAAGAACTAGTAGTGGGGTGTGACATACAAGCTGTGTGGAACTGTTTTAGCATCCATCGCCTTTTTGAATGGTTCGATGCTTGAAGATGTTTGGGAAGAAACGTCTTCAAAGTGGAGTATGTAGAGTAAAACAAGTCACACGTACTTGCACGTGCTAGTCTATGGCTTTGGGACATACTATTGCCAGACTATAGCTTTGCCTTTTATCATAGGAACACAAGACATGGACTGATTAGACTAGCTATCCACAACCTCATACTGTTCTCTGAAATGTTTAACTTATCCACTCTTGTTATAGACTATCCACAATGTCATACTGTTCTCTGATCTCTATCCACTCTTGTTATAGACTATCCACAACCTCATACTCTTCTCTGAAATGTTTAACTTATCCACTCTTGTTATAGACTATCCACAATGTCATACTGTTCTCTGATCTCTATCCACTCTTGTTATAGACTATCCACAACCTCATACTGTTCTCTGAAATGTTTAACTTATCCACTCTTGTTATAGACTATCCACAATGTCATACTGTTCTCTGATCTCTATCCACTCTTGTTATAGACTATCCACAACCTCATACTGTTCTCTGAAATGTTTAACTTATCCACTCTTGTTATAGACTATCCACAATGTCATACTGTTCTCTGATCTCTATCCACTCTTGTTATAGACTATCCACAATGTCATACTGTTCTCTGATCTCTATCCACTCTTGTTATAGACTATCCACAATGTCATACTGTTCTCTGATCTCTATCCACTCTTGTTATAGACTATCCACAATGTCATACTGTTCTCTGATCTCTATCCACTCTTGTTATAGACTATCCACAATGTCATACTGTTCTCTGATCTCTATCCACTCTTGTTATAGACTATCCACAATGTCATACTGTTCTCTGATCTCTATCTACTCTTGTTATAGACTATCCACAATGTCATACTGTTCTCTGATCTCTATCTACTCTTGTTATAGACTATCCACAATGTCATACTGTTCTCTGATCTCTATCCACTCTTGTTATAGACTATCCACAATGTCATACTGTTCTCTGATCTCTATCCACTCTTGTTATAGACTATCCACAATGTCATACTGTTCTCTGATCTATATCCTCTCTTGTTATAGACTATCCACAATGTCATACTGTTCTCTGATTTATATCCTCTCTTGTTATAGACTATCCACAATGTCATACTGTTCTCTGATCTATATCCTCTCTTGTTATAGACTATCCACAATGTCATACTGTTCTCTGATTTATATCCTCTCTTGTTATAGACTACTCACAATGTCATACCATTCTCTGATCTGCTTAACTTATTTGCTATTTTTGAGAATCTCATACTGTTCTGTTTAACTTATCCACTCTTGTTGAGACTATCCACAATCTCATACTCTTTCTCTGTTCTAACTTATCCGCTTTTGATATTGATCATATACAATCTCGTACTGTCCTTTGATTTAACTTATCCACTCTTGTTGAAACTATCCACAATCTCATTCCTTTCTCTGATTTAACTTATCCACTCTTGTTGGAACTATCCACAATCTCATACTGTTCTCTGAACTTATTTTTTCAGACCGAAATCAAACTGGAGGCCAACCTAATACAGACATTGACCAGGATTATCGGCAACGGATATATAATGGCCCAGTTGGCCGTTCAAACATGCAGGATCAGGATTTCCGTCAACAAGGATCTGTCAGTGGAGGTAGACAATCCAACATGGAGGACTCCAGAAATCGTGGCAATCAAGATTTTCATCAGGGCAGCGGAGGTGAACTTAGGGGTCACGGCGAGGATTTTCAGGAAAAACATGCGGACGAAAGAGATTACAATGAGGACAATTATGATGAGTATGGAGATGTTGATGAGCGGATTGTGGATGTCGTGGATGTGGATCATAGGTTAGGGGGTTCTATGGATAGGGGGGGAAGAGGGGCATCGAACGTAAGAGGGGAAGGCGCTGGTTGGAAGGATTATGGGAGGAGACACGAGGATAGTGGGGAGTATGGGGATGAGTATGAGGAGTTTGGTGAGGAGTATGATAAGCAAGAAGATAGAGAAAGAGGACAGAAGAGGTCCTGGGGAGAGGGGCCAGGAGGCCATAGATGGAGGGGGTCTTGGGGGCAGGGGGATGGGAGGGGTAAAAGTCGGGGTCCTTACAGGGGGCCTAGAGGTAGAGGAGGTGGTTACAGGGGGGCAGGGTGGGGAAGGGGGTCAGCTGATGATAGAGAGACTTGGGGGGGTAGAGGAGGTCATAGGTCAGGAGGTAGGGGCCATAGAGGTAGTTACTGAGTCAATCTGGCAGATTTTGAAATGTGACAAGTTGATATCCACAAGTTGAGGAGTTATCTTAGGATATGATTGATTGATTGTCTGATTTATCTTTCAATGTGACAGGCTGATGTGTCTCTGATTGACCTTTCCATGTGTCATACTGGAGTGTCACATTCATCGTGTGACTGACTGACATTGGAATGTGCTATAATTGATTTTTGAATGTGATGGATGTCTAATTGATATTTGAATGTAACAAAATGACATGTTTGATCTTGGAATGTGACAGAACAACAGCTTCGATCTTGAAATGTGACAGAGTGACAAGTTTGATCTTGGAATGTGACAGAGTGACATGTTTTATTGATCAGGGAGTGTGAGAGAATGACATCTTTGATTGGTCATGAAATGAGACAGAGTGACAAGTTTAATGTTGGAATGTGACAGAAATAATGCCATGTTTGATTGATCAAGGAATTTGAGAGAATGACAAGGACTGATCATGGAATGTGACAGAATGACAAGTTTAATCTTGGATTGTGACAGAATGAGAAGTTTGATCTTGGATTGCCACAGAATGAGAAGTTTGATCTTGGAATGTAACAGAATGAGAAGTTTGATCTTGGATTGTGACAGAATGAGAAGTTTGATCTTGGAATGTGACAGAATGAGAAGTTTGATCTTGGATTGTGACAGAATGAGAAGTTTGATCTTGGATTGTTACAGAATGAGAAGTTTGATCTTGGATTGTTACAGAATGAGAAGTTTGATCTTGGATTGTTACAGAATGAGAAGTTTGATCTTGGATTGTGACAGAATGATGTATTTGATACATCTTTGAATATGGTAGCAGTAATATTTTTGTCATATATGTGAATATGGCAGTTCATCAGGTCTATGATCATGGCACATGCAACTTTAATTTAAGTTTGGGTGAGCACATGTGATTTTTGAGAATATTTGAAAATCTTTTTGTTTTTAAACTTTAAGCCAAACAGTTGTAATAGGTCTCTTTCATCATTGTGTAGGACAGCAGCCATATTTCTTTGATCATGGGAGAAAACAGCTGCAATATTCTATTGATCATTGTGTAGGACAGCAGCCATATTTCTTTAATCGTGGGAGAAAACAGCTGCAATGTTCTATTGATCATTGTGTAGGACAGCAGCCATATTTCTTTGATCATGGGAGAAAACAGCTGCAATGTTCTATTGATCATTGTGTAGGACAGCAGCCATATTTCTTTAATCGTGGGAGAAAACAGCTGCAATGTTCTATTGATCATTGTGTAGGACAGCAGCCATATTTCTTTGATCATGGGAGAAAACAGCTTCAATGTTCTATTGATCATTGTGTAGGACAGCAGCTATATTTCTTTGATCATTGGAGAAAAAAGCTGCAATGTTCTATTGATCATTGTGTAGGACAGCAGCCATATTTCTTTGATCATGGGAGAAAACAGCTGCAATGTTCTATTGATCATTGTGTAGGACAGCAGCCATATTTCTTTGATCATGGGAGAAAACAGCTGCAATGTTCTATTGATCATTGTGTAGGACAGCAGCCATATTTCTTTGATCATGGGAGAAAACAGCTGCAATGTTCTATTGATCGTTGTGTAGGACAGCAGCCATATTTCTTTGATCATGGGAGAAAACAGCTGCAATGTTCTATTGATCATTGTGTAGGACAGCAGCCATATTTCTTTGATCATGGGAGAAAACAGCTACAGCTGTTCAATAATTCTTCATACTTCACCCTTACCTGAGAACTACTATTCTGCTTCATCTGCCCTTAAAAGGACACTAAGTTGGCATCGAACCTTAACCCTAGATTTCGATACCTCTCTGTGTGGTGAGTCACGTTTTTACTAACACTTTTTGTGGTTTGGTGAAAAAATATTTTCTTTAAAATTCTGCTACGAAGCTTTGTGTCTACCTAAGAAGAGCCACCGGAATTGGAGTGATAATAATTTCTCAGCTTAGGTTCAAGTTATGGCCAGGATTTCAAACGCATAGCGCCATGGTTATCAGGCGGGTTATTTGTCTTATTGGCATGTTGATCATCAGTCCAGTCCATATGTTCACTTCTATTTAAGGGTCGTTCATTACCGATCAATTGGCTCCCTCAATGAGATGGAGCTGCTTGCAAAAAACAGAGACAAATGGCGAGATTTGTTAAAATATCTTTAAAAGAATTGAAAACTTCTAGAAAAATTTAGATAAGAGGAGTATCTTGGTCTACGCCCTATGGACTGGCTATGGCTCGAAGAGTAATGAAGATGTTCTGAGAGAGGTCAAAGCAAAAAGAGAGCTAATTTTCAATATTAGGAAGAAACAATAATCATTTTTTTGCCATGTAATGAGAAGAGAACAACTGGAATATATTGTAACAACTGGAAAAATTGAGGGACGAAGAGATAGAGGTAAGCAAAGATAAAAAATACCAGACAGCTTAAGAGAATGGCTTGGCAGAAGGTCAACAACAGAAATGATAAATAGCTGCCGAGATCGAAAGTTGTGGAGATACATGATCACCTACGCCAGCAGGCCCGGTACTTGATGATAATGATGATAACAGAAAAGAGCACTTTTACATGTTAGTGTTTTTTTATTAAGCATGTGTGTGTGTGTTTGAAAAAAAAAAATCAGCCAACAATGACTTGTCAGGGGTCACGGGCAGGAATAATCAGGGAGGGAAAATATTTTTGCTCACTGCAATCTTTTGAATTCCAAAAAATGTTTATTTTTCATTCATCATTTTGACGAAATTTCATAATATAGACATCAATCATCATTTTTGTTTCTCCATTCGTGAGATATAATGTGTTCCTTTTATCTCTATGTCTATAATATGAGAGCTGTTAGTTGCCGGAATCTTCAAACTTTGTAACTGCATTGTTGCCATGATCTTAGAATATGAGCTGTGATTGTTCTTATGGTCTTAGAACATTACATTGTTCTATCTTATAGCAAGATGACAGCTGAATTGTTTCATATTATCTTGCTCTTTCATTCACAAAATTTGATGTTACTAACAGTAATTTTGTTACTCCATGTATGTTACATGATCTGTTATCTCTCATTTGTTGATGCTAGCTAATTGTACAGTTAGTACGATTGAAGGTGAAAATGTGTACCACACTCTGTGATGGAGTTTATCAATGATGTGGTTTGATAGGTGGATGAATGCATTTTGACAGTTTCAATATGTGAATTGTGTTTCTTTTGTAGTTTACTTACTTGAATCACACTGAGTTTGATAGTTTTGTAGTTGATGTAAATGAAACACGTGTTATGTGAATGTGTGGTGTTGTCAGAAATTCTTCATCTTCTGCGTTTACCTGGCAACTACCCATTTTCATCTCCTTAAACATGTTTCATGGGAGTAGATGTGCTATATTGTCATTTACAGAAAGCTGCTCTTTTGGGCCCGGCACATCTGACTTCAGCGCAGTATTTTTGTGTAGTGGGATACCTTCCCTTCTTGCTTGGCCAAACTGGTTCGTTTGTGTCCAGGCCTGTTACAGAGAGAAGTTGGGTCTTGATCAGTTTTAGTTCCTTACAAAAGCAGCCAGCTAGGAGTCACTGACTACTTTCAGCATAGGTACTGGACGATGTCTTCGACCCAAGTAAAAAATTGATACTAAACTAAGAATGAAACAATCAACAAGTTGTAGGTTTTTACAATTAATTTATTTCTGAGAGCATGAACTAATATACCATTGTGAAATGGAAATAACATTTAGTAAAGAGGCATTTTCTGTGGGAAAAAAAAATTAGATATGGGGAAATGAAAGTAGACATGTTGTTTACGTTAAATGAACAATAACAACCATAACATGCACAGGAAAAATGAAAAAAAAAAAAACTGTGCTGTTAAAGTTACATGTAACAAGTGAACAACACAACTAAGATGGACAACTTTGCGTATTTCAGTTGTAGGCTTCTTTCAGACCGCCAAGGTGCCGGGGTTAACCGAGCCAGTAAAAATAAAAATGGGTACCAGAGATTTTTTTTCTGCGAAGTAAAGGCGGCTTGGCATAAGATTGAACACATCACCCAAAAATATGTCACGGCACATTAGAGCACATGGGCAACTAAGCTACCTAAAATGTAGCTATCACAGTGATGTCTTTCACGCATGTGTGCTCATGACTTATAGCATAGGGCCACGAACACCACGAGGGAATAATTTGTGTATCTGTATATTCCAAACACAAAAAGGTCACTGATACCCATTTTCAGAGACTTGGTAACCGCTGGCCTATATTTTTATCCCACCAAAAAAATTCACATCATCTGGGAATTAAGCTGGCCTATATTTTTATCCCACCAAAAAAATTCACATCATCTGGGAATTAAGCTGGCCTATATTTTTATCCCACCAAAAAAATTCACAACATCTGGGAATAAAACTGGCATCTTTTGATCAAATGCACTGGCCACTAACGAGAATTCACAAAATGAAAAAAAAAAAATGCAACACTCAAGGGTCGCCAGAAGTAGTAATTAGAAGGGTTAGAAGAATTGTTTAACTGAAGCAGGAATCGGCTCCATCAATGAGATAGAGTTGCTTGCACAAAACAGAGACAAATGGCGGGATTTGATAAAAGATCTTTACAAGTATTGAAAACTGCTAAAATAAAAATTTAGATAAGAGAAAGAGTATCTGGGCCTATGCCCTATGGGCCAGCTACGACTCGAAAGGTCAATAGATAGATAGAATGTTTAACCGCAGCAATATGTCAAATTTGGAAGAATTTGTGTTTTGATGCCATAATTTTTACTATGGTATGGTTAATCTAGTGTTAATCATGAATTGATTACACTCTACAAAATTGTTTCATTGATCAGTTCCAGAAATATTTAGTGGAGAGTTGACATCATGTATGAAACAAGTGAGATATAAATGGCATCAATTAATGCAATCACATAGAGGTTTGAATTCAACTTGAGAATGAAGGTAACATTTCATGTGATAGAATATTGTAAATGGGTGTAAATTTGCTTCAAATGACACTGCATGGACATGTCATTTAATATATTGGAATTTGGAGTAGTAATATTTCACATTGACACCACGCGGAAATAGAATTAATGTTACTTCAAATGACACCACACCAAAATATAAGTGATGTCCATTTCACATGACACCACACCAAAATAGGAATTCTGTGTCATTTAAAATGACATCTCACCAAAATATAAGTGGTGTCATTTCAAATGACATCACTTAAATTTGGAGTAATAATTTACATTTATACCACACTGTGGTAAGTCATTAATGATGCCATTATGGAGGAAAGAGAGTGTGTACACTGAGAGTAATAATGTTTCTCATATCACACTAAGACTAGGCATATCAAATGACAATACCAGAAAGAGGGTAAAGATAACCCATTAATGGGAGTGGTAATGTTTTTTTATAAATAAATATCTAAGGAAAATACTTGGTATAGCGTGGAACGAATTCAAACAAACGAGGAAATTAGAGAAATCGCCAATCAACCACTAATATCTTCAGTAATAAAGAAAAGATGATGGTTATATGTTGGACATGTGATGAGACGAGATAATAACCGAATAGCAAAGCAAGTCCTCATGTGGGAAACAACAGGTAAGAGGAAAAGAGGAAGACCCAGAGAGACACTGAGAAGAACATTGATCAGAGAGGCAAGAGCAGCAGGAATCGGCTCCCTCAATGAGAGCTGCTTGCACAGAACAGAGACAAATGGCAAGATTTGATAAAATATCTTTAAAAGAATTGAAAACTGCTAGAACAAAATGTCAGATGGGAGAAGGAGGAGTATCTTGGTCTACGCACTATGGGCTGGCTATGACTCGAAAGGTCAATAGATAGATAGATAGAATGTTTTTTTCAAATGACATCCCAAATAGAACCAGCAAAGCTGCATTTACATTTAAAATGGCTACACAGATATGAGTGTAATGATTCGTTGACATTTCTGTAAAACTGTAAAGATAAATTACATTGTAATTTGATGTAATATATTATGTATGTGCTATTAAAATATTTACGTTAACATATGTTATGTCTGTTACATATGATGTTTCTTATGCTTTATTTTTCTGCTAAAAACACAATCTGTTAAAATTTTTGTCATAAATTGAAGAAAACAAAAATTATAAATGTCTTCTTGGTTTTCAAGTTGGAATGAGGAAGTTGCAGGGCTAAACTAAATCAATGTTGCTTTCTGGATGTGAATTATGGGCAACGGATGAATGATCATTTGTCACAACAGGGCTGTGGTGTTTATATCTAAGAAAGTTCCATCGATTTGGTCTATAATCAGGTGCTAGATGCTGATTAATACTGTTGATGGGTAATGTCTGGTGAGGTTATCTATATGGCTGATGGGTAACATGATAAGGTCCTCTACACAGCTGATGGGTAACATGATAAGGTCCTCTACACAGCTGATGGGTAACATGATAAGGTCCTCTACACAGCTGATGGGTAACATGATAAGGTCCTCTACACAGCTGATGGGTAACATGATAAGGTCCTCTACACAGCTGATGGGTAACATGATAAGGTCCTCTACACAGCTGCTGGGTAACATGATAAGGTCCTCTACACAGCTGATGGGTAACATGATAAGGTCCTCTACACAGCTGATGGGTAACATAATACGGTCCTCTTCACAGCTGATGGGTAACATGATAAGATCCTCTACACAGCTGATGGGTAACATGATAAGGTCCTCTACACAGCTGATGGGTAACATGATACGGTCCTCTACACAGCTGATGGGTAACATGATAAGGTCCTCTACACAGCTGATGGGTAACATGATAAGGTCCTCTACACAGCTGATGGGTAACATGATAAGGTCCTCTACACAGCTGATGGGTAACATGATAAGGTCCTCTACACAGCTGATGGGTAACATGATAAGGTCCTCTACACAGCTGATGGGTAACATGATAAGGTCCTCTACACAGCTGATGGGTAACATGATAAGGTCCTCTACACAGCTGATGGGTAACATGATAAGGTCCTCTACACAGCTGATGGGTAACATGATAAGGTCCTCTACACAGCTGTTGGGTAACATGATACGGTCCTCTACACAGCTGATGGGTAACATGATAAGGTCCTCTACACAGCTGATGGGTAACATGATAAGGTCCTCTACACAGCTGATGGGTAACATGATACGGTTCTCTACACAGCTGTTGGGTAACATGATACGGTCCTCTACACAGCTGTTGGGTAACATGATACGGTTCTCTACACAGCTGATGGGTAACATGATAAGGTCCTCTACACAGCTGATGGGTAACATGATATGGTTCTCTACACAGCTGATGGGTAACATGATACGGTCCTCTACACAGCTGATGGGTAACATGATACGGTCCTCTACACAGCTGTTGGGTAACATGATAAGGTCTACACAGCTGTTGGATGACATGGTAAGGTCCCACATACAGCTGTTGGGTGACAGAAGGTCCTCCACTCAGCTGTTGGGTGACATGATAATGTCCTCCACTCAGCTGTACGGTGGCATGGTAAGGTCCTCTACACAGTGTGTGCATTCTTGAATGCTGTAAGGAACAAAAAAACACAAAATTTTAAGTCAAACTTTTCTGAAAATTGGACAAAAAATAACAATATTTCAGCCACAATGGTTCCATCAATAGACAAAGACGCTAGACAAACAGTTTTATTATTACAGACATCTTCTTCAGCGATCAGCTTCTGCTGTGTATTTAGATGTTTAGACCAGCATGGGTCACGAACAGGATGATGCATTTGAGGTCTTCACCGGTTCCTCATAACTTGTCAGGGCTGTTTCTGTGGGCCATATTTGTGTTCTTAGGGTGTTGAGAGTGCTGCAGTCCTGTAGGATATGCTTTGGAGTTTGTTTGCATGCCCCGCAATCACATGTTGTAAAGTCAGTGACTTCCTACCTTGCGTAATGTGCTCTGAGGCCACAGTAAACTGTTCTGAGTCTGAATATCCTACATCTGCTGAGTTTGTTTAAGCTGTCGTGTTCTGTCTCATATTTTCCACATAACTCCCTCCATTCTGTTTTCCTAGCTTGTTTCAGGATTGTCTTTACTTTTATGAGGCTCTGGGGGTTGGTTGGACTGTTGAAGGCTTCCATCTGCTTTTGCGAGTTCATCTGCTTTCTTGTTTCCAGGGATGCCACAGTGTGGAGGTATCCACTGCAGGACTAGTTCTGTCTTTTCTGATAGCGAACATATGCTGTTCTTTATTTCTTGAATGAATCTGTCCTATTTCAGACTTTTTACGCAGACTTCTACTTATCTGTACATAGAAGGAAATCCTCAGCCCGTAGGTAAAGAGTTATGAAACCTGAACCAGAAGTGACCAGCAGTAGTCACATAACAACATAGGTGAGCTATATCATTCAGGAGTTTTAAAAATAGTCTGATGATGTCACAAGATCTGAATGTAATAAAAGATTAGAAAGTTGAAGGGGTGATAGTTATGACAGTAAAGAATAAAAGGAATTGATCCTCCCAGAGAGCTAAACCAGGCTATGATACAGTTCTCCAGAGCAAAACGGCTATGGTCACCTGAGGAGAAAGCAACAAAACCATCTCTTCTCCATTATAGCATTTACCCAATAAGAGGGCATGGATGCCTTGTTTTGCTAGTATATGGCAGAGCTGTGATTGAGTTATTTGCGGGTCATCATCATTGCACTCGAACATGTCCATAGGTGCTCAGATCCCCTCCTCAGCAATTTCCTCAGTGTCCAGCGACTGACGACTCCAGTTCTATGTTGGTTGATAAGTCTTCTTACATGGCCACTAAGTTTCTCATTTCTGGCTGTGCCCATCTTAACTCCCATTTCCATCATCCGAAGAAGTGACTTGGATCTGTGTTTGTCGAAGTCCTGTGCTCTTCCCACATCTCGGAGGGCATTGATGATGTCCGCCCGATCCATTGGTTGCCCGTCCTCAATGACAGTGCAGCTAGCCAACTTGTCCGCTCTTTCATTTCCCCGTACTCTCGCATGTCCAGGGACATAGACAAAGGTGACCTTACGTATTTTGGATTTCTGCAACGACTCTACCCATTGCATGTGTACAGAGCCCGCCTCCACTTTTTTTAATCATGCTCATCGAATCACTCAGTATACATGCGTGGGTGTAGTCTTGTGTCTCTAACCATTTGAATGCCTTAGTCACTGCCATCACCTCCATTGTCATGCTACACGTGGCACGTGGTCATGACGTATGCACCACTGTCTTCCTTGACTATTTTACCTGCCGAGCGTGCTGTAAATGCCCAAGCACTTCTTTGGTGTCGTCTTACAGATCCATCTGTATAGATGACTGCATTCTTTACTGCATTCTGTACTGACCCATCTGTGTACACACGAATCTATAGGTCTTAAGGGTATTCTTTATCCAAGAAACTGAGAGTTATTGTTTTACGCTGCAGGTTATTCTGTTCATCCTTGTCAGGTATTCCTTTCACTTCTGTACGTGTTTGTTTTGACAATACTGATTCCTCTGTTAAGGGAGTCTGTTCTGGTATGGACAGTAGGAGGTTAACAACTCTTGGTATGCCTGGTGTTTGTCTACAAAAACCTTCTGGATAATGACCGGTGATATTTGTTGTCTCTGTGTGATGATTTCTGCCTTCAGGTTATTATCTGTCTTCAGAATATTCGATAAACATTTCTTTTCAGCTCACCCCCACAGATAATAATTAGGCGGGGTTAAGTATGGTAACAATTAGGCGGGGTTAGGTATTGTAATAATTAGGCGGAGTTAGGTATGGTAATAATTAGGCGGGGTTAGGTATGGTAATAATTAGGCGGGGTTAGGTATGGTGATCGAGCAGGCCAGATTACAAGTGAAATAATGCGATTTGCTAATACGCTTTCCTAATAAGTAAGTGATGTTGTTGCGGCTGTGTGTGCTGTTGTCCCATCCTGCCGAAATCGAGCTTCTTTAATTTCCCGCTCTGTAAGGTGGGCTATGAATGATTCCAGCATTAAAGTATGGTAATGTTCTGCGTTGATTTTTGCATTGAAAAAAATGTTTCCCAATTATACGCATACGACTTTCTGAACGTAAAGCGGTACTTGATGTAATTCATGCAGGCTTTTTTTTTTTTTTTACTGTTCTACATACGGTTGTTCTTACTTGTTGACGCAACCGGAGAGATGAAACCGTGCCTCATCAGTGAAGAATGCCACGTCAAGGACTTCAACACCTTGTTCAGAGATAAGGTTCTGAAACCACATACAGTAGTTCAATCTGGATTCACATTCTCTTGCATGTAATTAAGACGATTCAATTAATCTGTAAGGACGATAGTGCAGCTAACACTTCAGAACCTTGTGGACGGTATTCATTGGAAAAGTTTGCATGTTGAGGCAACCACCTTAAAGATTTATTAGGGCTCATTGTAATTCTGGTTTGCATATCAAGTTCTGTGTCTTCTGAAGTTGAAGGCCCTCCAGATCCGTATGCATCTACAACACTTTCCGTAGCACGAAACTTGTCAATCAAAGTCATAGCCTCATTGCGGTGGGAGACTTGTGAGTCTGGACATTTCAACACAAATTGTTGAATAACTTCTTCTCTATATTTGCTATCATAACCGAAGACGTATTAAACAAAAAATTATCCTGTTTCCGTTGTATAACAGCATTTCCCTTCAGCAATGAAACCGTGAATATAATAGCGGCTTACTGTGTTATGTTTGTGACGGGATTGTGGACACAGAATGTGATGTCAACTTCATCAATCGGTGATTTCATTTCAAGAATATTGATCAAGTCACTCCAATGCGACATTATAAAAACCCCATATTACACTTTATTCTACAAGTTTGATCAATTATTATGAACTTTATTCTCAGTTTAAAAATAAAATAAAAAAGAATGACTGTCTCTCACTACTTTAATGCTTGAGATGTAATTGTCTATCTCTCTTTTCATAACATTATTTTAAGCTGCTTTTTTTTTCTTTTTAGTATTTCCAACTGTTTCTTTATTAATAGTAGGATTTTTAACTGTATCTCTTTTCACACCAATATTATAATCTGCTTTTCACATCGTGCTTGTATTTTAAATTGTCTCTCTGATCATTCTAGGATTTTTAAATGGTTAACTTTTGATGCTAGAAGTATAAACTTTCTCAACTCTCTTAACTCCTTCATTTTAATCTCGATCTCTATATATTACTGCTAGAAATGTAAACTCTCTCTCTCTCTCTCTCTCTCTCTCTCTCTCTCTCTCTCTCTCTCTCTATCTATATCTTAATGGTTAATATATTAAACTGCATCTCTTTTTTTCACTCTCTCACTCTCTTAATGTTAGGATTTTAAACTGCCTCTTTCTATCTCTCGTAATGTTACGATTTTAAACTGCCTCTCTCCCTCTCCTGTGACATGAATTTTGCGTGCCCACGCGATGAGATAGTGCTGCAGTGCCACTGGCTCTTGAGTTTAGTAGAACGGTAACAGGCCTCGGCCTTGCCTTGGTACGGGGTGTATGATTTGTCTGTTTTCAAGTAAAAATTTGCCACAAGCTGGACAGCGGTCGTATCGAGTGTCTCACGAAAGTGGTGGCCTGTCTTCATTTGTTGGGACAGCGACTATTGTTGTGGCATGCTCACTAATCTTAAGTCCACGGTTTTGTCACTGACACATAGAGTTATGGTGCTTGTGACGGACGTTACAGTGACTCGGGTGTGTCCATTATGAGCTGCACGCTTTTTGTGCAGAGTTCAGCGCGTTCAATATTACACAGTTGTCTATGCATCAACATAACTATAAACAGAACATCAACATAACTATAGAAGGCAGACAACTAAAACAAGTAGAGGAATTCAAATACCTAGGAAGTCTAATGACAAACGATAATTCACAAACAGCAGAGATAGAGTCAAGATGCAACAAAGCTTGTCAAATCATCGGGCAGTTATCACCACTATTGTCCAACAAGGAAATAACTCTAGAGGCAAAACGAGCACTATGCAATCCAATCTTCATCCCAACGTTGTGCTACCAATGCCAGACCTGGACCCTAGATGCAAGAACAATAAGAAAATAACCTCTACAGAGATGAAATGTGTTAGACGAATGACAGGAAACAGTCTGAGAGATAAGATCAGAAATGAAGAACTGAGAAAAGAGCTAGGAATAGCCCCCGCCATAGAATATATAAGGAAACAACAGATAAAATGGTTTGGCCACGTGACAAGGCAGAAAGAACAAAACACAACACAACGAGCCTTCAACAAACGTTGTGAGAACACCAGACGCAAGGGTCGACCGCGTAAAAGATGGGTCGATGGAATATTAGAAGCACTAGGAAACACAACAGCAGCAGAGGCGAACAGAAGAGCAAAAGACCTCAAATTATATCTCCCCTCGACGCTGAAAGGCAGATGAGGAAGGAAAGATTAAGAGGAAGAAGAATTCTATGTATCAAGTAGCACACCATGTTGAGAGAAGAACTCGGCGTGTTCTTTGGAAAAGTATGGACGATCGAGAGGGACATTTTGTTGGTTGCTGGCTGAGCAGATATGGAGGTGCATAGACTCTAATGAAGCCATTCCGTTCTAAAGTCAAAGCTACGGCACAGCTGCTTGCTTCAATCTTAAAGTGGCATTTTAATTCCAACATTGAAACGTTTGCAGCTTTAATATGTGAAGTTGACCTGAGTCTACAACATTTTGCCCTTTCAAAAGTGTATATTTTATGGGAGTGGTTTCAAATTGTGACACCAAAGAGAGACACACACACACACACACACACGCACGCACGCACGCACGCACGCACGCACGCACGCACGCACGCACACACACACACACACACACAAGTGAAGCTTCTAGTCAAGCTAACAAGTAAAAGTTACGGTTCACTTCCCTGCCTTGCTAGTCATGTGTGGAATATGGTGTTAGTGACCGACCATATGTTTCCATGACAAGGCAAATTGTTTAGTGAGGTGGTTGGTATCACTCCAGGCCGTCTATACTTCTCTGCCTTGCTAGGCATGTGTGGAATATGGTGTTAGTGACCGACCATATGTTTCCATGATAAGGCAAATTGTTTAGTGAGGTGGTCGGTATCACTCCAGACCGTCTATACTTCTCTGCCTTGCTAGGCATGTGTGGAATATGGTGTTAGTGACCATATGTTTCCATGACAAGGCAAATTGTTTAGTGAGGTGGTCGGTATCACTCCAGGCCGTCTATACTTCCCGGAAAAAAAAACATCCGATACCCATTTACAGAGACCGAGTGAAGATTGAAGCCTTGTCGGTCCGAAAATATCCACTTCTGGAAATCGAACTTAGATCCTTCTAATCAAGCATTGTTTACACTAACCACTCAGCCACCGAGGCTCCAAGCTTGTGGCTTAATTAATCTGTGCATGAATGATGTTTTAATAGAATAATACTAGTAATTATAATTGTTTTTTTCTTCAAAAATTGTCAAATTTGACACGTTCTGTTTTGAAATAATTAATTTTTTCAACGCCAAATGGTCTCATTATTTAAGATATATAAATTCGTACAATCAACTTGAATGTACAAAAGACAAAGGAGATGCATTTCTCAAAAGAGACAAATAGCAAATCAACTAAAATATCGGTGACAAGGAGTTGTGATCGATCTTTCTGAAAACTATCTTTATGGCATTTTCCCATTATTGGAGTCTGCAGGGAGCTGCATCCACTCCTGCTGCAGACATTCTCTATCAATCTTCTGTTGCATACTTTGAGAGTCGGTCACCAAGACTGCGTGATCCACATTCTGTATAACCAACCCTGTTATCTCCGCCGTTGCTGCTTCTATCTCCGTTCTCATGCTGGACACCGTAATGCTACACTTGCCAGATTTCCTGGCCACTTTCTCACAGACTACACCAGCGCCTTCTCAAAACTTCACAATCCACACATCACTCCCAAAGCAAGGTAAGTCACATACAGACTCATATACAGCATGACACCCACAACAGAAAGAGAAGCTCACATATCAGGACAGACAGCCAAGTGCTAACTTTGCAGACGAAACATACAAGAAACGGAAGAACACATATTTTACGAATGCAACACAATCATACCACCAAGAACGGCGTTACAACTTACACTAGAAACACACAGAAGGTAGACATATACAGATCTATCATGCTCAACACACTGTCAAAAACAACACAAGAATCCTACACTAAAGCGCTAATTCTAATATCAGAATATAGAAATTTAGTGTGGACTTGTAGAAATGCTGACGTTTTCCAATTCACAAATTTTTAATGCCAACCTGTTTGTACAGTTTTATAATAAAAAAAAAAAAAAAATTAATTTCCATCTTTAAAACAACATAATTTAATTTGTGAGAATGAATGAATGAATTTCCAATATTCATTTAGAAAGACACATCTTTCAAGTCTTCCCTTTCCCTTGTTTGCTACATTTGTTGGTGACAGGCGGAAGACGCCAGTTATTAGTCTATTTTGCTTTACAGACGCCGACGAGACGTCACACCTCCCAAAATAAATTGTGACGTCACACCTCCCAAAATAAACTGAGATGTCGGGGTGCTTTTGTCTTCATTGTCGCCTCTTGTGCTCCTGGAAGTCCTTTGTCGTGTGATGTCATATCTTATTGACCTCTTAATTACATCTAAAATATATGTAACATCTTTCACTCCCATTATTGAATCATATAATTTAAACTATTTTTATGTACTGTGACGATTTAAATTTGAAAATGCAATAAAGATTATTATTTAAAAAAAAACAGAATGTGCTACATAAATCTAATAATCACATACGTTTACACACACAAAAGTGAAGCCGTACAGGCGTGATATTTGTGTTGACGGCTTTACACATTTAAGTCAGTAAAAATCACATACGTTTACACACACAAAAGTGAAGCCGTACAGGCGTGATAATTGTGTTGACGGCTTTACACATTTAAGTCAGTTAAAATCACCGATGTTTACACAAACACGAGAATCTATAAGTATCGCTTTTTGTTGTAAACTAGTGGGACAATTTATCCACTCCCAGATAAAAGTTGAAAGCTGGTGAGCTATATTTGGGGTTTTCTCACTTTCATACCACGCATACACATAGACAAACACATACATGAAAGAAACAATAAGGTAATTCATAATATATACATAAATAAATACATACATAAGGTAATACATAATATATACATAAATAAATACATACAATAAGGTAATAAGGTTTACGGCACGTTTTAACTTTCAAAAGCATGTGAGAATACACTCGTGAGACGATTATTATGTCGTACAGAACGTTGGGGCGGTTAGTATCTGTGCTGTATGCGTCTCCTTCGACATCGTTCCTTGACAGGAAGCAGTTGAAATCTTCCCCTAAGGATGATCTTCTGTCTCGTGTATTTCCTCGTTAGTAGGAGGGAGAGGTCCTCGTAAAATTGTGGTTGTTGTGCCGGTACTGGTGGTGAGTGGATGTTGACCATGGTGTATCGCCGTCCGACGACTTTTATTTGGATGATGGTCGTTCTGTAACAGCATAGCGACATCAAGTAATGGTATAACAGTAACGGAGTCAGTTGAGAATGGAATTTTCCTAAAGCATGGGAAAGCTGTTAATAGAACAGCACGTGACTGGTGACACGTAGAGAATAGGTCCACAGCAGGTAGACTACATCCGTGAGATTATCGAGGCCAAAAGTTCAAGGTAGAGTTGTCTGGAGACTTCGAAGGTTGGGCAAAGTTGAGTAGTGACGTGTTGTTTTTATAAATTAGAGACACAGATCACTCAACGTGTCGTATTTTGATTGGTTGAGCGGGGGAGCTTGGGAGAATGAAACTGGAGTATTTAAACTTAAGCACAGAAGGTTTTACAGGATTTAGACCAGATCTAGAAAGAGTTTAGAGGTCTACGATCTAATATAGATATTTACCTACAACTTTGTTTTCTAAAAACTGTTGTTTTTCTTGGGAATACACACAACGCCTCCCAAGGTCTTGAGGAAAGAAGCCAAGTAAGTGTTTTCAATGCTATAACGATTTAGTTAATTTTTGTGCCAGAAATCGACTATAGCTCGTTTCAAATCACTTGCCCAACTTCAAAACGCTATTGCTCAGAAACAGTTTGTTAAAAACTGTTGAAATTTTCCAAATGTTATTAGAATGCAAAAGACCCTTTAAATGTATATTTAACAAATATCTTGCACCTGCAGTTTTCTTAAAGCGGCGAATTTCTTTGATGTTTGTCAAAATTATAAACTGTGAACCCCTAAAGAATAGAAATTACCGTAGTTGCTGGTCTATGATTAATTTTCACTAGGTAAAGGCGTGGCCGTAATGGGGAAATAACTGAATAAGGAAAAACACCAGGAGAATTATTGTCTTCTCAGTTCGAGGACGGACGATAATATCAAGGTATACCTGTATGTCCAATTTTCATAGTTGTGTGGTCCTGAAAAGGACCGTTTGTTGAACTAATTTAAGGTAATATAGGGGCCAACATTGTGGGGGCTATATACTTTCACTCTGAATCAGACGAGTCTAAAATATTAATAACTGTTTGGGGTTGAATATTCCACAAACCATCATTTTTCCAATATTCCTCTTCCTGTTTTAAGACGTGGTCTTCACATTTAGCTCAATAATCTTTGTCTATATTTAATAAAGCGAGATTAGCAAGAGTCTTTACATCGCATATTTTGAATGTTGTATTTTCATCTGCCACTTGTCCTTTTAATTTTACCCAGATTAGTTCTATTGGATTTAAATGAGCATGGTAAGATGGCAGCCTCAAACTTATGTGACCGTGCTCTTGGATAATCTTATCTATTTGAAAAATCTTTGTCCTTTGTTTTTGCTTTACTAGAGATAGTAATTCAGGTTTTAAGTACATGTTATTAAATTGTATGTGCTCCTTTGTGAGCCATATCTTAATAGCATCTTTTGTACTGAATGACGTCGGGACTTTATCTTCAAGTGCAACAATGGGCACGCTGCATTGTCCATTATTAGGCAAGATGGTCGATCTAGTGATGGGAGAACAGAATTTTCAATCCAATGTCTAAATATGTGACCATTCATCTCAGAGTGATAATCCCGATTGTCTATGGATTTTGAAAGAAAAATGAGCTCTGCATTCTGTATTAGTCCATGTTGTCGACTACCTGCATGAGCAATTATCAAGCGCTGTCCTTTGCTGCTAGGTATTAATCTCTTAATCTTTCCATCTGATGACTGCCATTCCCTTTGGTTAGTGTGGTGAGCATTGATCCATGTTTCATCCAAGTACACAATATCATAACCTTGCTTGCGCACCTCTTTTACTTCACGTAAGTACTTGCTTCTCATGACTACTATATGTGGCTTCTCACAGATGATATTTCGTCCATTGGAATACTTTTTTGAATGTAAAGCCTGCAGCTCTCACATTCCTCCATAATGTAGACTTTGATATTTCAATACTGTTGTTCTTTTTCAGCGATACTTTTAATTTTCTTATTGTAACAGTTTCATTCATACCCAACATTTTGCGAATTTCACTTCTAATAAGTTCACTGTCGAAATTATCCAACATTTTTGCTCTTCCTTGTGATTTTGTTTATTTTGAACATTGACGGTCACGTGCTTGAATCCAGCGATTAAATGACCGTTTAGATAAATCCAAAATGTGTCTTGTCATATTCTCAGGGTTTTCTAAAGAATGAAATAATCTTCCTCGTTTAGCCTCTTTGCAAAAATAGTCATACATTTTTATTGCGATGTTTTTTAAACTGCAGAATTTCATTTTAAGACTCATGATAAATGTTATCGTTCCACGTCTTCGCCGCTGAATAAACGGAAATGGAACACAATGCCTCGTGTTTTCTACAAGTGTCTAATTGTGTCAGAAAACCACGGGGAAAGCGTGCAAATACGTCAATTCTACCGTGTATAGATTTGTACTCGCTATTTTTAGTTTAAAATACTGTAAACATTAAGTTTTTACTACATCAATGGGTCGTTATAAATTTATATAAATCAAATAAGCAACAATAATAACCAAATGTTTTTTGTTAATGAAATTAATTCCCTGTTGGGTTCTAATCATTATAACTTTACATGCAAATTTTGAATATCTTACAACAAGCGGTTAAAAAGCTATCGATTTTTAAAGTTGGGCACGAGTTATGAAACAAGCTATAGACGACAATTTTACAGAACCCCAAGAGTGACACGATTTGCCCAAGAGTCTCAACCACGTGGCTGCCACTTCAGCTGAATTCACACGATACTTCCCAATCCACGATGTCGACCTCGAAGGTGGAAAGATTCACAGAAAAGGGACTGTAGTAGCGGATATCAGCGGGCCAGAAGCCCATAAAATGATCCACTTAACCTTGATGTGTATATTGATGGGGCCAGTCGGCCTCGGAAGCAGCGGCGAGGCCGCGCTATACCGCTTTGCAAACCCCCGTAAGTAGTTTTTTTTTTTTACATTATCGGCAGCAGCCCACCTAACCCACTATAAAAAAAATATATGACAAAGAACTCCTCCTGAAATCTCCATAAAGTTGCAACATATAGAGAAAGATCATAGCTCAGACCTCCGACAAGTGGATTCTTGGGAAGATGTGCAGGGACAGTGATGGCAGAACAGTCATAGTGCAAGCTAAAGACGACTGACACACACACACGACAGTTAACATTCATGCACCACCTCACCAACGAGATCAGCCCCATTTCTACGAACACCTTGTGAATCGACAGACAAATACGCAGGACAAGACATTATTCTCTATTAATGACATCCACATGTGGTTTGACAATAAGTCTCTGATACAATCAACAAGTTCTAAATTCTCTTATAAATCTGACATTGCTATAGCGTTACTTGATGGAGTCTATCGGCGATGATTATCATAAGTAACTTCGTGATCGTATTAATGTTCTTCCTCAATATATGCATATCATACTAACATGAGAACTTAATGTTCTAAATTCAAAATGTTTGTAACAGAATCTCTAGAGGACTGTTATAAACTGCCTGACTCTTAATTCTATCTTCTGCCTTGAGGCAGGTATCTAATCTCCTCTGCTCTCGTCAAAACATTTGTCTTTTCTTTTTTTTAAATATTTATATAAATCTTTATTGTATCTTTAAATTCCATATTACAGTGCATAACATTCATGAAAAACAATGGAATAGCATCTCTCACATTCCATCCATAATATTTCAAAGAAGAAAGAACATTTAGAAATTAACTCTTTCGTTCACATACTTTCATGCTCAACAGTAAAACTTATTTTAGCTCCACCCGCAACGTTTACAAAAATAATGCACATTTTTTAATTGTTTATCTCTTTCGTTCACACACGTTCATTCACAACAGCAAAACTTGTTTATTTTAGTTCCACCAGCAACGTTTAAAAAATAATGTACATTTTTTAAATTGTTTATGTCTTTCGTTCACATACGTTCATTCACAACAGTTAACTTGTTTATTTTAAGATGGACACTGTTCTTTGGTGAAAAGATGGGAATTAAAATTCTGACATTCGTACATGGCCTCATTCCTGCAGGTCCATATTGTATGTCTGTATTCTGATAGAAGTATAAGTAATTTTGTAAAGAGATCTTGTGTTGTTGTTTTTGACAGTGTGTTGAGCATAATAGATCTGTATGTGTCGACTTTTTGTGTGGTATGTGATTTTAGTGTGTGTTGCAGTGCCCTTCTTGCCGGTATGATTTTACTGCATCTATAGAATAGGTGCTCTTTTGTTTGAGTGTTTTGTCTGCAGAGGGGTGTCCGTCTTAATCTATGGGTTGGTCTCGCTGTAATGGGTGTCGTGTTTTATATGAGTCTATATGTGACCTCCCTCGCTGTAATGGGTGTCATGTTATATATGAGTCTGTATGTGACCTCCCTCGCTGTAATGGGTGTCGTGTTATATATGAGTCTGTATGTGACCTCCTTCGCTGTAATGGGTGTCATGTTATATATGAGTCTGTATGTGACCTCCCTCGCTGTAATGGGTGTCGTGTTTTATATGAGTCTATATGTGACCTCCCTCGCTGTAATGGGTGTCATGTTATATATGAGTCTGTATGTGACCTCCCTAGCTGTAATGGGTGTCATGTTATATATGAGTTTGTATGTGACCTCCTTCGCTGTAATGGGTGTCGTGTTATACATGAGTCTGTATGTGACCTCCCTAGCTGTAATGGGTGTCATGTTATATATGAGTATGTATGTGACCTCCCTAGCTGTAATGGGTGTCGTGTTATATATGAGTTTGTATGTGACCTCCCTCGCTGTAATGGGTGTCGTGTTATATATGAGTCTGTATGTGACCTCCCTCGCTGTAATGGGTGTCGTGTTTTATATGAGTCTGTATGTGACCTCGCTCGCTGTAATGGGTGTCGTGTTATATATGAGTTTGTATGTAACCTCACTCGCTGTAATGGGTGTCATGTTATATATAAGTCTGTATGTGACCTCCCTCGCTGTAATGGGTGTCGTGTTATATACGAGTCTGTATGTGACCTCCCTCGCTGTAATGGGTGTTGTGTTATACACGAGTATGTATGTGACCTCCCTCGCTTTAATGGGTGTCGTGTTTTATATGAGTCTATATGTGACCTCCCTCGCTGTAATGGGTGTCGTGTTTTATATGAGTCTGTATGTGACCTCCCTCGCTTTGGGGGCGATGTTTTGGATTGTGGAGGTTTGAGAAAGTGCTGGTGTAGTCTGTGAGAAAGTACTTTTGGCCTCTCTTGATTCTGTGATGTAGTGGAGGTGTCTGTTGTTTAATTAGGTATTTGTAGATGTTGTTTGTCCCTTGGTGTAATAAACTGTCATGTCCTTGGATGGCCTGTAGGCATGCTTGATAATATGTGGGCGTGGTGCCGAAATGATGAGGCAATGTATTAAGTTTTCTGAATCTGGTTAATCTCAGTCCCAAGTAGTAGTGAGCAAGGTGTGGTTGTCTGGTTGTTTGATGATGTGACTTATGTGATTTATTCTGAGAGCTTTTATTTGTGTGCGTATGTCCTGTAGTGAGATCTTTCCTGTCTTTTGTGCTGTATCAGTGTTTTTTGTTTTCTGCTGTGTATTGTGTGGCCAAATACAAAGGTTCTTATCAGTTTGTTTATCTCTTTGATTGCTGATTGTGGTGAGTCGAAAACTGTGGCTATGTAAATCAGTTTGGGGATGATGTACGTGTTTATTATGATGTTCCGGCGAATAATTGTTGATGTTTTGTATTTGTATCTCTGTAGTATGTCTGTTGTCTTTGTGACTAGGTTCTGCCATGTTGGTTTGTATGTTTTATTTGGGTTGCATGGATATGTTATCCTGTATAGTTTTAAGTTGGTGACCGGTGTTAGAGCTGAGGGAAAGTTCTCTGTGTTCTTCCACCTGCCTATACCCATAATATAAGATTTCTACATGTTTATCTGTGCCCCGCTACCATGTCCAAGTCCTGTGAATGTGCTGAGGATCTTGTCTATTGATCTAGTGGTTGATGGAAAGAAACCGTGTCATCAACGTAGGCTAACAGCTTCTGTTCTCCTTTCCCTGGTATGAGTGTGCCTGCTATGGAGTTGTCTTGTCTAATGTTTTCTAAGAGTAGCTCTGTAGTCAGTACGTCTTCACACTGACCCGATCAGTGAGACAAGGATGCTCCCTGTTACCACTACTCAACGTCTTAACCTTGAACCTCTACTGGAGACAATCCGACAAGACGACACCATCAGAGACTTTCACACCAGCTGATGGCGGCAAGAAATTGATAGTGTACGCCGATGATACAATTTTCTTCCCAAGGAACACCGAATCAATGTGCCACATCATCAAAACGTTCATGGATTTCGGAACCGGACGCGCAGCCAACATTAACGTACAAAAATCATCCATCATGGGAATTGGCAGGTGGAAGAACAAAGTGGATTTCCACCGAGAAATGACCCCGGTCGACGTTATGAAAGTGTACGGCATCATCCCCCATCAGCACCCTGGAATACGCAAACCCACATGGCGGATTATAATCGCACAGGTCACCATTACACTCCAACGATACAAACACAAAACGGCGACCATCTTCGGAAGAAGTGTTATAGTAAACACGTACATCATTCCTAAACTAATCTACACAGCCACAGTTTTTGATTCACCCCTTGACGCCATTAAGGAAATCAACAAACACATTCGAAAATTCGTCTTCCGTAACAGAATTCACAAGATACAACACAAAACGCTCATCCAAGACAAACAGGAAGAAGGTACTGCACTTTAGGACATCGCTACAAAAGTCAAAGCCCTCAGGATCAGCCATGTGGGTCGCATCATCAACCGTCCCGAACGCTTTACTTTCGCCCATTATACATGGGCCTAAGATTATTAAAAATAAATAAAAAAACTATGCAACGACAAACCGCATCACTTCGGGACAATGCTGTCCTACAAGATCTGCGTCCAACCCTTGTAGAGAACGATCGTCTGATGCATCACAAAAACGAGACATCTACAAGATCTGCGTCCAACCCTTGTAGAGAACGATCGTCTGATGCATCACAAAAACGAGACATCTACAAGATCTGCGTCCAACCCTTGTAGAGAACGATCGTCTGATGCATCACAAAAACGAGACATCTACAAGATCTGTGTAGAAAACGATCGCCTGATGCATCACAAAAACGAGACATCTACAAGATCTGTGTAGAGAACGATCGCCTGATGCATCACAAAAACGAGACATCTACAAGATCTGCGTCCAACCCTTGTATAAAACGATCGTCTGATGCATCACAAAAACGAGACATCTACAAGATCTGCGTCCAACACTTGTAGAAAACGATCGCCTGATGCATCACAAAAACGAGACATCTACAAGATCTGCGTCCAACACTTGTAGAAAACGATCGTCTGATGCATCACAAAAACGAGACATCTACAAGATCTGCGTCCAACCCTTGTAGAAAACGATCATCTGATGCATCACAAAACGAGACATCTACAAGATCTGCGTCCAACACTTGTAGAGAACGATCGCCTGATGCATCACAAAAACGAGACATCTACAAGATCTGCGTCCAACCCTTGTAGAAAACGATCGCCTGATGCATCACAAAAAACGAGACATCTACAAGATCTGCGTCCAACACTTGTAGAGAACGACCGCCTGATGCATCACAAAAACGAGACATCTACAAGATCTGCGTCCAACCCTTGTAGAAAACGATCGTCTGATGCACCACAAAAACGAGACATCTACAAGATCTGCGTCCAACACTTGTAGAGAACGATCGCCTGATGCATCACAAAAACGAGACATCTACAAGATCTGTGTAGAAAACGATCGCCTGATGCATCACAAAAACGAGACATCTACAAGATCTGCGTCCAACACTTGTAGAGAACAATCGTCTCATGCATCACAAAAACGAGACATCTACAAGCAGCTCGTCAAGCAGCAGGAACCTTCACTCCAAAGTAAAATCAAATGGAATTACACCAACTTAACACTACAAAACTTAGAACGTCTCTCTCTCTGCGATCAAGACTCAATCAGAGTAGGATTCCAGACTCTCTCATGAAGGCAGCTGTCTGTTTAAGCGAATCGATTGCCCCGTATAGTTCCAGGGAGGTGGGCGTGGACCACATTGCTCTTCTCAGGTCTGTGTACTGGGGATAATCCTGTAGAACATGTTGGAATACTGATAAAAAGAGAGTTTCAAAAATATATAAGTAGCCACTGGACATACAATGATAGGATTATACTACTCAAGTTGAAAGCAAAACCATTCGACAAGCAATAATACAGACATATGCACCTACTCAAACTACACAGATGAACAAATAGAGGCATACTATGAAGACCTAAATAAAGTTATGAAGCAAGTGAAATCTTCAGACATCTAGATTGTAATGGGTGACATGAACGCTAAAGCAGGAAATTGTAGATATAAGACCTTTATAGGAAATCATGGTTTAGGAAAAAAGAAATGAAAGAGGAGAAAGATTAATACAGTTCTGTGAAGAAAACAGGCTGATAATATGTAACACCTACTTTGAGCAAGAGAAAAGGTAACTATACACATGGAAAAGCCATGGAGATAAGAAGAGGAATCAAATAGATTACATAATGATAAAAGAAAGTTTCCGTAACAGCAGAAAGCCAAAACCTACACAGGAGCAGATATTAATTCAGATCACAATCCTGTAATTTAGGATTTAGGAAAAATAGCAGGACAAAAGAAACCATATTATGCATGAGAACATTAATTGAAAAATACACAGAAGTAAACAAACAAATATATGCCTGCTTCATGGACTACACCAAAGCTTTTGATAGAGTACACCACAAACAACTTATAGAATGCCTAAAAGAGATACATCTAGATGACATGGACATGAAGACTAATATGTAATATATACTGGGAGCAAACATCAATACTAAAATATAACAAAAAGAACTCTACACCCATTGATATAAAAAGAGGAGTAAGACAGAGATGCATCCTATCACCAAGCTTGTTCAATCTATACACTGAACAAATCTTTAAAAACATAGAGATGCCAGGCCTAAAAATTAATGGAAAGATAATCAATAACCAAAGATATGCTGACGATACTATACTACTAGCAGAAAATCCTAAAGATCTATAATTACTTAATGACATAAACATGACAAGAAAAAAATATGGACTAGATCATCATCATCAAGTACCGGGCCTACTGGCGTAGGTATTCATGTCTCTCCACAACTTTCGATCTCGACAGTTCATCATTTCTGTTGTTGACCTTCTGCCAAGCCATTCTCTTAAGCTGTCTGGTATTTTTTCTCTTTGCTTCCCTCTATCTCTTCGTCCCTCAATTTTTTCCAGTTGTTACAATATATTCCAGTTCTTCTCTTCTCATTACATGGCAAAAAAAATGATGATTGTTTCTTCCTAATATTGGAAATTAGCTCTCTTTTTGCTTTGACCTCTTTCAGAACATTTTCATTACTCAGCTTAGCTGTCCATGGTATTCCCAACATTCTTCTGTAAAACCACATTTCTACAGCCTCCAGTGATTTTCTTGTTTGGTGTCCTATTGTCCATGATTCACAACTATATGTTAAGACTGGCTCGACATAACATTTGAGAATTCTTTTCCTTGTTTCTATTGTCAAAAATGGATTGCATAGTATCTTCCTCATTTTCTGGAAAGCTGCTTTTGCCTGAGCCATTCTGCATCTCACCTCTTTTGTACATCTTCCGTCTGAGGTTAACAAAGTTCGCAAATATTTAAATTCATTTACCTGTTTTAATATTGTTCCACTTGTCTTTATTTCGCACTGAGGTGATGTCTTTTTCTTTGTTGTTACCATTACTTCTGTCTTTTTGCTATTAAGGCTGAGTCCTTTATTTTTGCTTTCTTTCACTATAATGTCCAACATTTCTTGTAACTCATTTTCACATGGACTAGATATGAATATCAAAAAGACTAAAACTATGATCATAAACAAAGAAGATACTTAAAGCCCACAAGTGGATATCAAAATAGAAGGAATAGACCTGGAGACAGTTCAGAACTACAACTACCTTGGATATACTATAACCAGTAATGGAAAATGTACAACTGAAATAAACAAAAGAATAGGAATGGCAAAAAGTCATGTTAATGTCATGAAGAACATACTAACATCAAAACAAATAACACCAGGGCTAAAACTAAGAATAGCAAAATGTTACATCTTCTCAATATTCCTATATGGTGCAGAAACATGGACATTAGACAAGAAAACAGAACAGAGAATTGAAGTCTTTGAAATGTGAATATATAGAAGAAGTAGAATTGGATGGAAGGAAAAGAAAACAAACGATGAAGTCTTAAAACAACTAAAAATGAAAAGAGAAGTACTAAGCACAATTCAAACAAGACAAATGCCATTTTTGGGCCATGTTAAAATACACAACAGCCTACTGAAAGTAATCCTGGAGGGGAAAATACAAGGTAAAAGAGGCAGAGGCAGACCAAGACTAACATGGACTAGTAACATCAAAAGATGGACAAATCAGCCTATGACAACCTGCATCATCAAAGTAGAGACAGAGCAAAATGGCGCTCCATGGTAGCCAACCTTCGTTGCGGAGAAGGCACTCGATGGTGATGACATAATATACATGGAAAACAACCCAGTGGAAGAGATCAATCATTTTATCTTGAAAGTCACATTGATCAAAAAAGGGATACAAGAAAAAAAATTAGAATAAGAAAAGCTAAAGAAGCAATATCTTTCAGAAGCGTTGAAAAGTTGTGGAAATCAAAACTCATCAGCACAAACACGAAACTTAGACTATTTAAATCAAATGTATTATCTACCCTTACGTATGCATGTGAGAGCTGGAAAACAAGAGACATAGAAACAATGTTGAACGCATTCTAACAATTCATAACGACCCGTGATAGCCTAACAATTCATAACGACCTGCGATAGCATAACAATTCATAAAGACCCGCGATAGCCTACCAATTCATAACGACCCGCGATAGCCTACCAATTCATAACGACCCGCGATAGCCTAACAATTCATAACGACCTGCGAAAGCATAACAATTCATAAAGACCCGCAATAGTCTAACAATTCATAACGACCTGAGATAGCCTAACAATTCATAACGACCTGCGATAGCATAACAATTCATAAAGACCCGCGATAGTCTAACAATTCATAAAGACCCGCGATAGTCTAACAATTCATAACGACCCGCGATAGCCTACCAATTCATAACGACCCGCGATAGCCTAACAATTCATAACGACCCGCGATAGCCTAACAATTCATAACGACCTGCGATAGCATAACAATTCATAAAGACCCGCAATAGTCTAACAATTCATAACGACCTGAGATAGCCTAACAATTCATAACGACCTGCGATAGCATAACAATTCATAAAGACCCGCGATAGTCTAACAATTCATAAAGACCCGCGATAGTCTAACAATTCATAAAGACCCGCGATAGCATAATTCATAAAGACCCGCGATAGCCTAACAATTCATAACGACCCGCGATAGCCTAACAATTCATAAAGACCCACGATAGCCTAACAATTCATAACGACCCACGATAGCCTAACAATTCATAACGACCTGTGATAGCCTAACAATTCATAAAGAGCCGCGATAGCCTAACAATTCATAACGACCCACGATAGCCTAACAATTCATAAAGACCCGCGATATCCTAACAATTCATAACGACCTGCGATAGCATAACAATTCATAACGACCCGCGATAGTATAGCAATTCATAACGACTTGCGATAGCATAACAATTCATAACGACCCGCGATAGCATAACAATTCATAAAAACCCGCGATAGCATACCAATTCATAAAGACCCGCGATAGCCTAACAATTCATAACGACCCACGATAGCCTAACAATTCATAAAGACCAGCGATAGCCTAACAATTCATAACGACCCACGATAGCCTAACAATTCATAACGACCCACGATAGCCTAACAATTCATAACGACCTGCGATAGCCTAACAATTCATAACGACCTGCGATAGCATAACAATTCATAAAGACCCGCGATAGCATAACAATTCATAAAGACCCGCGATAGTCTAACAATTCATAAAGACCCGCGATAGTCTAACAATTCATAAAGACCCGCGATAGTCTAACAATTCATAAAGACCCGCGATAGCCTAACAATTCATAACGACCCGAGATAGCCTAACAATTCATAACGACCTGCGATAGCATAACAATTCATAACGACCCGCGATAGCCTTACAATTCATAACGACCTGTGATAGCCTAACAATTCATAACGACCCACGATAGCCTAACAATTCATAACGACCCGCGATAGCCTAACAATTCATAACGACACACGATAGCCTAACAATTCATAACGACCTGTGATAGCCTAACTATTCATAACGACCTGCGATAGCATAACAATTCATAACGACCCGCGATAGTATAGCAATTCATAACGACCTGCGATAGCATAACAATACATAACGACCTGCGATAGCATAACAATTCATAACGACCTGCGATAGCATAACAATTCATAAAGACCCGCGATAGCATAACAATTCATAAAGACCCGCGATAGCCTAACAATTCATAACGACCCACGATAGCCTAACAATTCATAAAGACCCGATATAGCATAACAATTCATAACGACCTGCGATAGCCTAACAATTCATAACGACACACGATAGCCTAACAATTCATAACGACCTGTGATAGCCTAACTATTCATAACGACCTGCGATAGCATAACAATTCATAAAGACCCGCGATAGCCTAACAATTCATAACGACCCACGATAGCCTAACAATTCATAAAGACCCGCGATAGCCTAACAATTCATAACGACCTTGGATAGCCTAACAATTCATAAAGACCCGCGATAGCCTAACAATTCATAACGACTTGCGATAGCATAACAATTCATAACGACCCGCGATAGTCTAGCAATTCATAACGACCTGCGATAGCATAACAATTCATAACGACCTGCGATAGCATAACAATTCATAACGACCTGCGATAGCATAACAATTCATAACGACCCGCGATTGCATAACAATTCATAACGACCCGCGATAGCCTAACAATTCATAACGACCTGCGATAGCATAACAATTCATAAAGACCCGCGATAGCATAACAATTCATAAAGACCCGCGATAGCCTAACAATTCATAACGACCCGTGATAGCCTAACAATTCATAACGACCTGCGATAGCATAACAATTCATAAAGACCCGCGATAGTCTAACAATTCATAAAGACCCGCGATAGCCTAACAATTCATAACGACCCGCGATAGCCTAACAATTCATAACGACCTGCGATAGCATAACAATTCATAAAGACCCGCGATAGTCTAACAATTCATAAAGACCCGCAATAGTCTAACAATTCATAAAGACCCGCAATAGTCTAACAATTCATAAAGACCCGCAATAGTCTAACAATTCATAACGACCTGCGATAGCATAACAATTCATAAAGACCCGCGATAGCATAACAATTCATAAAGACCCGCGATAGCATAACAATTCATAAAACCCGCGATAGTCTAACAATTCATAACGACCCGCGATAGCCTAACAATTCATAACGACCCGCGATAGCCTAACAATTCATAACGACCCGCGATAGCCTAACAATTCATAACGACCTGCGATAGCATAACAATTCATAAAGACCCGCGATAGTTTAGCAATTCATAAAGACCCGCGATAGCCTAACAATTCATAAAGACCCGCGATAGTCTAGCAATTCATAACGACCCGCGATAGAATAACAATTCATAAAGACCCGCGATAGCCTAACAATTCATAAAGACCCGCGATAGCCTAACAATTCATAAAGACCCGCGATAGCCTAACAATTCATAAAGACCCGCGATAGCCTAACAATTCATAAAGACCCGCGATAGCCTAACAATTCATAAAGACCCGCGATAGCCTAACAATTCATAACGACCCGCGATAGCCTAACAATTCATAACGACCCGCGATAGTCTAGCAATTCATAACGACCCGCGATAGAATAATTCATAAAGACCCGCTATAGCCTAACAATTCATAAAGACCCGCGATAGCCTAACAATTCATAACGACCCGCGACAGCCTAACACTTCATAACGACCCGCGATAGCATAACAATTCATCTATTTAAAGACACGACGATAGTTTCGGTACTGCCGCTAATGGATCACGTGCCAGAAGAAGAATCAGAGTTAGAGCAGATGTGGCTGTAATAGAGAAACCATTTAGCTGACACATTCTTAGTTATAAGTACTGCACTGAGTTATCATGTGCTGAGAATTAATATAAACACAGTTGTGAATGTGTGGGAGAATTCATTTACCTAAGATATTAGTATGATATTGAATATGACGACTGTGTCAAGATTGAGAGACTAATGCAATAAACTGTTTTGAAACTTAAGTGCTGTTGTCTGTCATTGTAACTACAACTGTTGCGATGTTCCATGTGACGCTACATAGAACTACTAAATTCCATTAAGGCACGTGATAACAATTGTTGAGATCTGATGAGGTTATTGTGCTCAATCATAGATATCGAAGCACATTAGCATACACTTCACTTTGTTGCTGTGAAAACCAGATTGATAGATTAATCCATAAAAGTACTGGGTGAACACTAAGAAGTTGTTAATGAACTATTATTATTTTTCCAAGTATAATGAATCAGTAAAACACTCATTTAGACATTTTGGATGTGAAATAAATCAAGCTATATGATAAAGCATTTCTTTAAAAAAAAATCCACAAGAATCCAGCTGTCAAGAAACAATGTTATATATACATATGTAAATTTACATATTTTACAAATAAACATTACATATTTAAACAATGTTACAAAGTATAACAAGAAAATACGTATTATATTAACAGTATAAATGTTGATAGCCCTACCAAAGAAATCGGGTACGATTGAATGCGACGATCATCGCACAATAAGCCTTATGATTCATATGACTAAGATATTACAAAGAATCATCATGCGAAGAGTGCGAAACAAAATCAGTCTAGAAATTAGCGATGAACAGTGTCGTTTTGTCAGAGATAAAGGAACAAGCAATGCCATTTATATCATAAGATCTTTAGTAGAAAGAGCCATAGGTGTGAAAAGAGATCCATACATAAGTTTCATAGATTACACCAAGGCATTTGACAAAGTAAAGCACCAAGAAATAATCAACATTTTAGAAAACATAAACGTAGACAGCAAAGATCTAAGAATAATAAAGAAAATGTACTGGCAACAAACAGCGGCCATAAGAACTGGAAACCAATTGGGAATGTTTCAACAAATAAAACAGGGTGTTAGGCAAGGTTGTGTGCTGTCACCAGATTTAATTTTTTATAGTGGGAATATTTTAAGATCCATAAGGGGCATGCCTGGAAACAATTGGGGGTCATAATATAAATAATCTAAGGTATGCTGATGATATATGAGTTACAAGAAATGATGGACATTATAGTGAAAGAAAGCAAAAATAAAGGACTCAGCCCTAATAGCAAAAAAGACAGAGGTAATGGTAACAACAAAAAAAGAGACATCACCTCAGTGCAAAATAAAGACAAGTCAAACAATGGAAGTGATCACTATCCATGTGTCCTCCTAATTGAGAAAAACAGAAATAAAAGCCAGAAAAAAAAGCTCCACACATTCAACTACGAGAAAACAGACCAGGACGTCATTAGCAAAATCAGACATAGGAAACAGAGCGCCCCTCGTAGGAGGCAGGAGAGATGGACGCAGCCACCCTGGTGGAATGTAGATGTCGAGGAAGCTTGGCGGAGCAAGAGACAAACGGTCAAGACATGGCAGAAAGCTAGAAGGAATGGAAGAACACAACCTGAGCTCTTGAAGCGTCTGAAAGTAGAGGTCGACCAAAAAATGATGCACTTTAAACTATGCGCTAAGCAGGCTAAGGATGCCAAATGGGATGACTTCTGTAAAAAAGTGTGCTCAGAAAAATCGCTCGCCACATTCTGGCGCCTTCATCAGTGCATGAATGGCACACCACGACACAGAGGCATACCAGACTTTCAGAGCACAGGCCGGATATGGCACAAATCTGATGAGAGCAAAGGGAAGGCTTTGCTTGCCCGCTACATTGAGCAGACGGACCAAAGAAATGAGGCTGTAAGAATGAGGATACGGGGATCGCTGTCAAAATTGTGTAAGGATGTAGGGCTGGAAGAAGATCTCACAATCACAACCGATACCATTCGCACGACACTTAAAAGGTCACACAACACTGCTCCTGGTCCAGATGGTGTTGTGTACGATGACATAGGCAATTTAGCTGACGACGACTTGACAAAACTGGCCAATGAGTTTAATACCAGTATTCGGAGTGGCCAGATTAAGGAGGAGTGGCTACACAGCTACTTACTACCGCTACCGAAGCCAAACAATGACCATTCTCAGATCAGTGCCTACAGAATCATCACAATGCAGAACACTGCGGGCAAGCTGCTGGAGAAAATAGTTGCCCGTGTCCTCATCTGTCACCTTGAACAGAAACGTGTATTCCCACCCACACTCGGAAGTTATAGATATAACAAAGAGACATGGCTCAATGCGGCAGTCTTTGCCTATGACGTCTTCGAAGGCTTCCACAGACGAGATGAGACATGTGCTGCTGCTATAGATCTGGACGGTGCATACAACAGGGTACCATTTGAATATCTCATGCATATGCTGCTCAAACTGGCGGTGCACCACTTCCTCATTAGATGGATCACCGCGGCACTGTTTCAGAGGAAGGTGATACTCAGATGTGGAAGTTGGTCTTCCGAGCCAACACCCATTTGCCCAGGGCTGCCACAAGGCTCACCATTGTCACCAGTTCTATTTAACGTGTACACAATAACGATCACGGAACAACAGCTGGATGGGAGGGGAAGAACTATGACTTTTGCCTATGATATTCTGGTGTATCGACAGGGAACAGACAGACGGGAAATCGCTTCCACAATGCAAGACGAACTCGATCGCATTTCTTCCTGGTGTGGGGTATCAGGTGCGGTGGTTAATCCTAATAAAAATCAGTTTCATGGTTCTCCCTTAACAATCATATCGTTAATACGACCACACCGGTAGTACGAATGGGAGCTGATGTGTTGACCAGGGACAAGTTGATAACATACCTTGGAGTTAAGTTTGATCGCAGCCTGTGTTTTCGGGACCACGTCGACCATGTGATAACAAAATCCCGCAAAGGATTAGCCGCCTTGAAGGTCATGGCAACTGCCAACACCGAGCAGAGGCTACTTACTCTTCTGTTGCAGGGATTAGTCCTCGCACCTATCGAATATGCCTGGCAATTCTTACTGTCAGTACGACTCAAATTGATAGGCTGGAGAAAATACAAAATGAAGCCATGTGCATTATCCTAGGATGTACGAGGGACACTCCCTGTGTAGCAATGAGGTATCTTCTTGACTTTCCAACCATGGATGACAGAATCAAGATCTGGAGAGCACGAGCATACCTGAAGATTAGTACAGATACAGAGCATCAATTGCACCACGTGCTCAACACAGAGAAAGGTGACAGGCTAAAAAGAGGCAAATCATGGTGGGCCGAGCAGATGATGTCATCAAACAGGTCTGTGGGCTTACCAATATCAGCGTTGGTGAGGAGTGGATACCGGTGCCTATGTCATTCAAGGGGACTTTCTCGTATATTGTCACATTCGACAGGAAAAGTAGGGAACAGAACCCGGTCGTGTTTAATGCTGAGGTCAACGGTCTCATCTGCGATAACACCGATGAGAAAGATGCAGTCATCTATACAGACGGATCTG
Organism: Megaustenia siamemsis; assembly: GCA_032433765.1. Lineage (NCBI taxonomy): Eukaryota > Metazoa > Mollusca > Gastropoda > Stylommatophora > Ariophantidae > Megaustenia > Megaustenia siamemsis. The sequence goes on from JAVIAB010000088.1 coordinate 65,438,157, forward strand.
CAAGACGACACCAAATAAGTGCATGGGCATTTACAGCACGCTCAGCAGACAGAATAGTCAAGGAAGACAGTGGTGCATACGTAATGACCACGAGTAGCATGACAATGGAGGCGATGGCAGTGACCAAGGCATTCAAATGGTTAGAGTCACAAGACTACACCCACGCATGTATACTGAGTGATTCGATGAGCATGATAAAAAAAAGTGGAGGCAGGCTCTGTACGCATGCAATGGGTAGAGTCGTTGCAGAAATCCAAAATACGTAAGGTCACCTTTGTCTATGTCCCTGGACATGCGGGCGTACGGGGAAATGAAAGGGCGGACAGGTTGGCTAGCTGCGCTGTCGTTGAGGACGGGCAACCAATGGATCGGGCGGACATCATCAATGCCCTCCGAGATGTGGGAAGAGCACATGACTTCGACAAACACAGATCCACCTCACTTCTTCGGATGATGGAAATGGGAGTTAAGTTGGGCACAGCCAGAAATGAGACACTTAGTGGCCGTGTAAGAAGACGTATCAACCAACATAGAACTGAAGTCGTCAGTCGCTGGACACTGAGGGAATTGCTGAGGAGGGGATCTGAGCACCTATGGACATGTTCGGAGTGCAATGATGATGACCCGCAAATAACTCAATAAGTCAAACAATATTAAAACAGGTAAATGAATTTAAATATTTGGGAACTTTAATAACCTCAGACGGAAGATGTACAAAAGAGGTGAGATGCAGAATGGCTCAGGCAAAAGTAGCTTTCCAAAAAATGAGGAAGATACTATGCAATCCATTTTTGACAATAGAAACAAGAAAAAGAGTTCTTAAATGTTACGTAGAGCCAGTCTTAACATATGAATGCGAAGCATGGACAATAGGACAACAGACAAGAAAATCACTGGAGTCTGTAGAAATGTGGTTTTACAGAAGAATGTCGAGAACACCATGGACAGCTAAGAAGAGTAATAAAAATGTTTTGAAAGAGGTCAAAGCAAAAAGAGAGCTAATTTCCAATATTAGGAAGAAACAATCATCATTTTTTTACCATGTAATGAGAAGAGAAAAACTTCAATATATTGTAACAACTGGAAAAATTGAGGGACGAAAAGATAGAGGGACGCAAAGCAAAAAAAAAAATAACAGACAGCTTAAGAGAATGGCTTGGCAGAAGGTCAACAACAGAAATGATAAAGAACTGTCGAGATCGAAAGTTGTGGAGAGACATGATCACCTACGCCAGTAGGCCCGGTACTTGATGATGATGATAAATGTTATTAGATCTAACTTACGAAGTAAATCAAGTAGCAAGAAAAGTCAGTTTCGGTGCAAGGTATTAGCAAGTTTATATATATATATTCCATTTAGTATTTAATATGCAAGTCGGACAAATGATCAAGAACTGGAAATAGCAAAGTTAACATAGTAGTAGCTCAAGACAAGACATGCTCAATTTATCGAGACAAGTCAAATTTATGCAAACAAGTTCACAACTAAAGAATTCAAGTAACTTCAGCCCGTCATGTCACGAGACTCTCAAATATTGCAAGACAACAGAGCACGTTTAAGACTGATTAAGATTGAAATCGTCAAGTAGCGTACGACAAATCCATGTCAACTAGGGAACATTGTGAGATCGCCGAACTTAAAACGTGTCTGGAGAGAGAGAGAGAGAGCGAGTGAGCGCCGTGTAATCACGTGACCGCGTGAGTGTTACCTGCTTCCTGTTCAAGAAATATAAACATCGCGTGTGTACTTTCATTGTCCAAGGATCTGGTGTGAATTACTTACTTATTTAATTATATTTAGGAATTGATTGATTGCCATTTTGAATTGATTGTTTAAATTTAAATTACTGAATTGTTATTATTTAGTTGAATACAAGCCTTATAAAATAGTATTTAATTGAAATATATTTTTAAGTTAATAAATTTAATTGAAATTTGTCCACAGCAGTTAATATAAACTGTGTTTTCCTTCCAGAGAGACGAATCATTGTATTATGAGTTGAAAATATGTTGTTAAATTATATTAAATTATAAATCGTTTCATGCAAATGATGACAGTGAACAAAAGGCAAATGTTAATTGACTAATTATATAAATATGGAACAAATTCTTGCACATATAGAATCAACAGTTAGATATAAGCAGACGGTAGAAAACTTGTTTACAGCCGAGTTAATCGATCGAAGTGAGAAATTATATTAGTGCTAAAGATAACATAGTAAAACATGGCAAAAACCTTAGATCATGGCAATGAAGCGATGAGACTAGCAACTGAAACGGTAGGTGAGTTGAGTGTAGCAATCATCATCATCATCATCATCGAGTGCCGTCTCCGCAACGAAGGTTGGCTACCATTGAGCGCTATTCTGCTCTATCTCTTGCTTTGATGGTGCAGGTTGTCATAGGCTGATTTGTCCATCTTTTGATGTTACTGTCCATATTAGTCTCGGTCTGCCTCTGTCTATTTTACCTTGTATTTTCCCCTCCAGGATTACTTTTAGTAAGCTGTTGTGTCTTTTAACATGGCCCAAAATGGCATTTGTCTTATTTGAATTGTGCTTAGTACTTCTCTTTTCATTTTTAGTTGTTTTAAGGCTTCATCGTTTGTTTTCTTTTCCTTCCATCCAATTCAACATATTCTTCTATATATCCACATTTCAAAGGCTTCAATTCTCTGTTCTGTTTTCTTGTCTAATGTCCATGTTTCTGCACCATATAGGAATATTGAGAAGATGTAACATTTTGCTATTCTTAGTTTTAGCCCTGGTGTTATTTGTTTTGATGTTAGTATATTCTTCATGACATTAAAATTACTTTTTGCCATTCCTATTCTTTTGTTTATTTCAGTTGTACATTTTCCATCACTGGTTATAGTATGTCCAAGGTAGTTGTAGTTCTGAACTGTCTCCAGGTCTATTCCTTTAATTTTGATATCCACTTGTGGGTTTTGAGCATTTTCTTTGCTTATGATCATAGTTTTAGTCTTTTTGATATTCATATCTAGTCCGTATTGTTTGCCTGTCATGTTTATTTCATTAAGTAATTGTTGTAGATCTTTCGGATTTTTTGTTAGTAGTGTAGCAAATAGCCACCTCGTCCGGTAGGGAGCGTCATGTGCTACAGGTGACACCCGATCGTCATCAAGCAACTGTATGCACAATCAAAAATAAAGAGACACTAGCAATAGGAACTTGGAACATTAGATCAACAATCCAGGTAGGAAAACTAGATAACATCAGTCAATAAATGAAGAGAATGAAATTGAACATCTTGGGACTATGTGAAATGAGATGGACAGGAGCAGAATTATTATAACGCGACAGTGGAAATGTAATTTACTCTGGGGGAACCACACACGAAAGAGGAGTAGGCATCATGTTAGATAGAGAAAGAAGCAAAACAGTGAAAGGATTTTGGCCAGTATCAGACAAAATTCTGCTAGTAATATTGAGAGGAAGACCAATGGATATCAACATAATTCAAGTTTATGCACCAACAAGTTATAGCGAAGAAGAAGACTTTGACACTGCAGGAGCTACTGAGTTAAGTGCTCTTTGCACACCGTGAGCTGTGTGTCTCATCCGTTTTGAACCTGCTTCGATATCCCGCTTGTTTACGATGAATGATGATATCGTATGACGGGGAACAGTTGGCGGTGTTCACTTTCTGCGCGGTTTCGCCTTATGTCTTTTGGCGTGTGCTGAGACTGCTACGATGGGGACTACAGTTACCTTTCTTTGTTTGGGAGATGAGTTAGTAATTCGGATGATTCCACTGGCACGGGCGGTTGAGCAATTATGGATTTTAATTCGTTTGCTGTGAGACCGAGGCCTTCCATAGCCAATAACAATAACTTTTTACGAGGAGCTAGAGGCAACCATGGAACAGTGTAAATCCCAAGAAATAACTATATTAGGGGATTTCAATGCAAAGGTAGGAACAGCTAAAGTGCAAAATGTGACTGGGGAGCATGGCCTTGGAGAGACTAATGACAGAGGGGATAGATTGATAGATTGGGCAAAGACACATGAAATGATTATAGGTAACGCCTGGTTCAAACAACACCCTAGGCGACTATGGACATGGCAAAGCCCAGACAAAAAAGTAACACAATCAAATTGATTTCATACTGGCACAGAGAAGATTCAGGAATGGGCTAACATCGGTTAAAACAAGGCCAGGAGCAGATTGCAATAGTGACCATGTACCAGTAGTTGGAAAGATAAGAATAAAACTGCGGAAGGCACAGAAATCACCAAGAAATATAAAATTAGAACTAGATATGCTAAGAGTAGATAAACAGATGAGTGATAAGTACAGCACGATAGTACAAAATAGATATTGAGAAAATACAGGACATCCAGGAGCAGTGGGAAATGCTCAAACAATCGATTCAACAAACATCAAAAGAAGTAATACCAGTGACTAAAAGAATCAACAAAAAGAAATGGATGACAGAAGAAATATTACAACTAATTGACGAAAGAAGAAAACATAAGAAAGAAGAACGGACATACAAAATATTGCACAAAGAGATCCAAAACAAGTGCAGTGAAGCAAAGGAAGGATGGTTAAAACAGAAATGTGAAGAAATGGAAAAACAACAGAAAGACTCAATCTATGCACAACCAGTTAAATGAATTAACAGGAAGAAAAGAAGTCAAAGTTTCAGGATGTGTGAAATCAAAGGAAGGAAATATAATAATGGGACAGGAGAAGACAATGGAAAGATGGACATAATATATCAGTTAACTCTATGATGATGAAAGACCAGAATTAAACAATTCAAATGAAGACACAGGACCACCAATAATGCAGAGTGAAGTGGAGGACGCAATTCAACACATGAAAAGAGGCAAAGCTCCAGGTCCTGACAATATAACAATCGAAGAGATAAATGCATTAGGAGAGCTGGGAGTACAAGTCATAACAAAATTACTCAATGACATATATAACACTGAACTCATACCCGAAGATCTACTCAAATCTATCTTTGTAGCTATACCGAAGAAGTCAGAAGCCACTGATTGTGAAGACCACCGCACTATTAGTCTCATGAGCCATATGACTAAAATATTACTAAGAATAATCATGAGACGTGTAAGGAACAAAATAAAACCAGAAATAAGTGAGGAACAATGTGGATTTGTGGAAGGAAAGGGCACCAATAATGCAATATACATCTTAAGAACATTGATAGAAAGATCTATAGAGGTAAAGAAAGATCTATATATGTGCTTTATAGACTACACGAAAGCATTTGACAAGGTAAAGCACGTGGAAATAATCAATGTGCTGGAGAAATTAAACATTGATGGCAAGGATCTGCGAATCATTAAAAACATGTACTGGCAACAAACAGCAGCTATACGAATTAACAACCAAACAGGACAATTCCAATATATAAAACAAGAAGTCAGACAAGGCTGTGTTCTGTCACCGGATTTGTTTTCACTTTGCAGTGAATATATTATGAGATCAATAGTAGACAGAAAAGGAATTGAAGTCAACGGTCACAACATAAATAATTTGCGATATGCGGATGACACAGTCTTAATAGCAGAGACAGAGAACGAACTACAAGAAATGATAGACATAATAGTAAAAGAAAGCAACAAGAAAGGTCTCAGTCTGAATAGTAAGAAAACAGAAGTAATGGTTATATCGAAGAAACAACCATCACCAGCATAAAAATAAACGAGACAAATCTGAAACAAGTGCAACGTGTCAAATACTTGGGTACAATAATAACATCAGATGGGAAATGCACCACAGAAATAAAAAGCAGAATAGCACAGGCCAATTTCAGAAAATGAAAAATATCAACAAATCTATGTCAATAAAAATGAGAAAGAGTTCGTCGGTGCTATATAGAACCAATTCTGACCTATGGAAGCGAATCATGGACAGTAGACAAACAAATGAAAAGACGATTTGCGGCCACAGACATGGGATTTCTCAGAAGAATGTTGAAAGTTCCCTGGACAGCTAAAAAGACCAACGAGGAAGTTCTCAAAGAGGCCAACACAAAAAAGGAGCTCTTAAAAAACATCAGAAAGAAGCAATCAACATTTTTCGGGCACATCATGAGATGAGGAAAGTTGGAATACTTGTATTACAACTGGCAAAATAAAAGGAAAGAGAGATCGCGGACGACAAAGAGAGAAAATACTGGATAGCTTGGTGTCATGGCATGGGAAAACTGTCAACAACAGAACTGATACGATGCACTGTAGATAGAAGATTGTGGAGGGACATGATCACCTACGTCAACCTGTATGGCACATGATGATGATGAGTGTAGCAATAAGCCATCAAAATATAAACAATAGCATTGCCACTTTCAAAGGAGAACCATCGAAATTTTGAAAGTGGATAGAAGGTATAGAAAATTTAGCCCACTTAACTACAAATAAAGAACTAAGGGATATAAATTTAAGATCAGACGAAGTGTTTACGTTCTTAAGAAGATCAGAATCATTACCCGAGGAAACGTGGGAGAATACGAACAAATATTAACCTGTTTGTTGTGTATGCTACGTCATCATGTTAATGGCTGATCGTATATCCCTAGACCGGCCGTACGCTAATGGTAAAAGGCGACATGACGTTTGTTCATAACTTTGCAGCAGCCGGGGTGACTCCCGGAGTTTCCTGTTAGTCAGGAGAGATGTCTAGTTTCAAGAGGGCTACTGTGAGATAGAGGGTAGACTTTGAAATGTGGATATATAGAAAAATAAGTAGAATTGGATTGAAGGAAAAAACAAATGATGAAGTCTTAAAACAACTAAAAATGAAGAGAAAACTACTAAACACAATTCAAACTAGCCAAATGCGATTTTTGGACCATGTTAAAAGACACAACAGCCTGCTAAAAGTAATCCTGGAGGGGAAAATAATACAAGGTAAAGAGGCAAAGGCAGACCAAGACTAACATGGACGAGTAACATCAAAAGATGGACAAACCAGCCTATGACAACCTGCACCATCAAAGCAAGGGACAGAGCAGAATGGCGCTCCATGGTAGCCAACCTTCGATGCGGAGATGGCACTCGATGATGATGAACAAATCACGAACTCAACATAGCAAGTTATCGTGAAAGCTCAAGACAAAGCGTGCTCAAGTTGTCGAGACAAGTCAAATTGATGTCAACAAGTTCACAACTAAAGAATTCAAGTTACTTAAGCGCGTCGTGTCACAAGAAACCACGAATATTGCAAAACAGAGCACGTTTAAGACTGAAATCATCAACTGTCAATTAGCGTACGACAAATCCAGGTTAACTAGGGTACAGTGTGACATTGTGAGTCGAACTTAAAACGTAGTGTCTGGAGAGACCGTGTGCAATCACGTGACTGTGTTAGTGTAACCTACTTCTGGCTTTTAAGAAACATAAACATCGTGTGTGTTCATTCATTTTCCAAAGATTATTAAGGATGAATTACTTAATTCAAAATTGCATAATTATATAAAAATTAAATGGAACAAATTCTTGCACATATAGAATCAGGAGTTAGATATAAGCAGATGATAGAAAATTTTCTTACAGCCGTGTCAATCGATTGAAGTGAGAAATTGTATGCGCGCTAAAAATAACATGGTAAAACATGGCAACAAAATTAGATCCTGCCAATGAGGCGATGCGATTATCAACTGAAACGGTAATTGAGTTGAGGATAGCAATGAACTATCAAAATTATCAATCGGACTTGAAAATGACCTGCCAGCACCACTTGAACAGCCTTTAATAACAGTCCACTGTAGTACATCGTTTATGACAACAACGTTCTTTCTTTGCTTGTGTCGATAGTACGTACACACGCCCAGTGAGGGCTATTGTTATCGCTCAGTCGATGATGACGTTGATAAGGTACAAAAACGTGCAGTCAACGTGTGCTCACCTCTCCGTCTCAGCTGTCAGGTTCTCACGTCCTCAACTAGTACTTCGGCTGTAATCTGACTGAATTGAGTTGTTTAATCTCCGTCTTGTATGTGCCGCGACAACTCTCAGTTCGATTCAACGCCCTGGCATAGGTAGCGACTGTTATAATTAAATCAATGTTATCAATAAATGTCTGCACACTGCTGATGTTGAAAGATCATGTATCTTTATTCCGACAACCCTAACGATGGCAACTATGTACAATTATTCACAGCGGCCAGCGATCACACATCTCGCTCGGCCAGTCACACACCATATCACAGAATTCACGTCTCTACTGAATACTCTAGCTTCTGTGTGTCTGCCTACTCAGGCTTACTTTACTTAATGCTTCAGAAATAGATTATAAAGAATAAGACACCAATAATTCTAATCAGAGCATATGTCATCAAACAGGTCTGAGGATTTACCTGTGCCTACGTCATACAGGGGCACATTCTCGTGTATTTTCACTCCACAGGAAATGTAGGGAACATAAGTTAAGGGGATAACCATTCATGTCATTTGTGTAAATGGAAGGGCTGCTGTCCCCAGGATCCCCACCTCACTAGGACTGATGCCCTAGGCTAGAGCTGCCTAGCTAGTGGAAACTAGCCCAGATTCAACAGCACACAGACGTGCCGATTGCAATCTCGGCACTAAGAACATCGGGTGTTACCCTAGTCCGACCACGCATCTTCCACCCCCCCAATTTTCTGTTCAAACTTTGACATAATGGGAGGTAGCAAAGCAGTACCCAAAGACTACTGTGTCACGTAGCCGACGTGACACAGTCTGTGTTGCTAGAGCAGGCAGCACAGGTTTTGCACCTAGGACAAGGTTTATAAGCCTTGCGTCTTAGCCAAAGAGAAAATTGGGCAGTTGGTTTATAAATATTCACTAGAATTTCATAAACCCGGCCACTGAAACTACATACAAAATAGTTAATTATATAAATCTCTTGCTATTGTAATTTTTTAGAGTACCAACATTTTGCATATCATTTAAAAACAAAATATTTTCTTAAAGATGTTTATGTTTAAATATACAAAAACATATTTGGCAATGTGTCTTACAATACACTAAAATTAAATCTTATCAATCAAAGTGTATGTGCTCTTAATTTATGATCCAACTAAAAATATTACTTTTATATGAATTTTTAAAAGTATTATTACCCTTGCTTATTAAGGGTAGCTACTACAAATGTGTGATTTTTCGTAAAGTACAAGTTATTGTTCCTAGGGGTAATTCCTTTTAACTTTTAGACAGTTAATAATATTCTCTAAAGAATTAATCATTAGTCATTTTCAGCATTGCATGTAGATTTAAGTTAATATGATAAATAAATGTGTTTCTAAATTTTGTGCAAATTATATGAAATTAATTTGTCTTTAAATGGTAGTAATTTAAAATTAACAACTATGTATACAATTCAATTAGTACTCCACAATAAAATGGCGCTCTATTTAAACTATATATTAATCATTAGACATGTTTAGCAATGCATATAGACTTGAATTAATGCGATAAATAAATGTGCTTACATGTTTTGTGCAAATTATATGAAATTAATTTGTTTATAAATTGTAAGGTTTTAAAACTATCCAGTATGCATACAATTCAATTAGAACTCAATTGATTTCAAGATGGTACTATTCATTGTAAGTGAACAAGATATTTCAATTTCGTCTTATGCGCACAAAATGCAAGGTAGGTGGTCAAAATCAAATAATTTCAGAAATATAGAGGCCATATCATTTAAATTGCTCTAACAAAATAACTTAGAATATCCACAAGTTGTGATTACGATGATTCATTGTAACAATTATGTCACAGTACGAGTTGCTTCAATTATAAAGTGAAAATTAAAAATAATTTTAAAAAATCTGTAAAATATTAATCATTAGGCATGTTTCACAATGCATATAGATCTAAACTAATGTGATAAATATATGTGCTTCTAAGTTTTGTGCAAATTGTATGAAATTAATTTGATTTTAGATGGTAGCAATTAAAAATTATCCAGTATGCATACAATTAAAATAGAACTCCACGATTTTACTCGAAATCGCATGCTATGTTAACAATATATTAATCATTAGACGTGTTTAGCAATGAATATAGATTTTAATTAATTAATAAATAAATGTGATTCTACGTTTTGTGCAAATTATAGGAAATTAATTTGTTTTTAAATGATAGCAATTTAAAATAATCCAGTATGCATAAAATTTAATAAGAATTCCACGATTGTTATTAAAATGGTTCCTATGTAACAATATCTTTTATTTTCATCTTATCCTCACAAAATACTGAGTGGATAGTCAAAGTCAAATAATTAAATTAAATGTAATTAATTTAATAACAGATTATTGATTCAATTAATTTTGTTATTTTACACATTAATTTATTACAAATATTAGTAATATATATGTGTGTATGTCTTTCTGTCTGTCTGTCTCTCTGTCTGTCTCTGATAGCATTTCCTAGCAAACTTTGTGTAATGTTGCTGTTGATGTCTTGTAGATTTTGCCCACTTCTTGGCCAGGCAAGATCCGTTCAGCCTCAGACCAAGTCTTTCAGGTTATATTAGACCTTGATTGCCATCCAAAATTAAAAGTGTAAGTCACTTTTGCTTCATAAATTGAACATATCTGTAATTGTTGTCTTGTGGGATTTCCAGCTGTTTGTTGCTAGTACATGTTCTAATTATTCTTTGATCTTTGCCTTCAACGTTTATGCCGTCTAAAATTTTTGTTTCTTGTGCTTTACTTTATCAAATGCTTTGGTATAATCTATGAAACACACACACACACACACACACACACACACACACACACACACACACACACACACACACACATATATATATATATATATCTTTTTATATAGTTTTAAAAAGTATTATTTTCTTTGGCTATTATATGAAATTAGTGCAATTTTATTTTTTTCTTCAAGTTATTATTCATAGAGATAATTGCCTTAACCTTTTAGACAGTTCATAATATTCTGTAAAATATTAATCATTGGACATATTTAGCAATGTACATAGGTTGAAATTATGCAGTAAATAATTGTGCTTTTAAAATGGATCCTATGTAAACATTTTTTATTTTCATCTTATCCTCACAAAATGCAGAGTGGATAGTCAAAGTCAAATATTTTCATGAACATGGAGACCATATTATTTCAGGTTCTCTAAAAGAATAACTTAGAATATCTTCAAATAGTGATTAGATGCATTTTATAAATAATAATTCAACATTTCAAGCTTCTTCAATCTTTATACTGAAAATGAATTAATAATTATTCATTATTATTCGTTGTCTATTTGTCATGAAGGATGAAGAGATAGAGGGAATCAAAGAGAAAAGATACCAGACAGCTTCAGAGAATGGCTTGGCTTAAGGTCAACAACATAAATAACTGTCGAGAACACAAGTTGTGGAGAGACATGATCAACTACGCCAGCAGGCCTGGTACTTGATGATGATGATGATTTGTCATGATTCTAACTTCAAAAAGATCTAAGTAAGATTGCCACAGGCAAAAATTATATATATATATATTAATAAGATTATAATGTCATTCCAATATTAAATATAGTATTAAGAATTACCTTAAGCTACCAATTATGTTAAAATTAAATAAATTAAATGAAATAAGTAATATTAATGGCTCTCTCACACGTACAATATTTTTGCAGTCACAATTAATACAGTTCTGGATAAAAATGGATTAGAAGTGGTATCTTATAGACATTCTTATTAAGTTATAGTTAGAGTATAAATAAAAGAGAAACTTTTCTTCAAAAATTAAGATAATTATTTTAGTATAAGACAATAAAACAAACTGCTCTCTTTGTTTGTTGGATAAAAACAGACAGTGTTAATTAAATTATTAATTCTAAACTTTGTTTTCTCACAATCATATTTGGTATGACAATCACACAGTGGATTGATTAAGGACAGCATTATTAAAAATTTACACATTAATTATTTCAAATATTAGTAATATGTATGTTTGTATGTCTTTCTGTCTGTCTCTGATAGCATTTCCCAGCAAACTTTGTGTAATGTTGCTGTTGCTGTCTTGCAGGTTTTGCCCACTTCTTGGCCAGGCACGATCCGTTCAGCCTCAGACCAAGTCTTTCAGGTTATATTATACCGTGATTGCCATCCAAAATTAAAAGTGTAAGTCACTTTTGCTTCATAAATTGAACATATCTGTAATTGTTGTCTTGTGGGATTTCCAGCTGTTTGTTGCCAGTACATGTTCTAATTGTTCTTTGATCTTTGCCTTCAGCGTTTATGCCATCTAAAATTTTTATTATTTCTTGTGCTTTACTTTATCAAATGCTTTGGTATAATCTATGAAACATATATATAGATCTTTTTAGACAGTTTTTAAAAGAATTATTATTATCTTTGGTTATTATATGAAGTTAGTGCAATTTTATTTTTTTCTTCAAGTTATTATTCATAGAGGTAATTGCTTTAACCTTTAAGATAGTTCATAATTTTCTGTAAATTATTAATCATTGGACATGTTTAGCAATGTAGATAGATTGAAATTATGCCGTAAATAATTGTGCTTATAAATTTTCATGCAAATTATAGGAAATTAATTTATTTTTAAATTGTAGCAATTTATAACTATACAGTATTCATAAAATTAAAAAGAACTCAACTATTTTCAAGATGGCTTCCTATGTAAACGAGATATTGTATTTTCATTTCATACCCACAAAATGAAGGGCAGGTGGTCAAAATTAAATCACATTTTCAGGAACACTGGACACTATCACATTTCAGATTCTCCAACAAAATAACTTAAAATATCCTCAAGTAGTAATTAAAATGAGTTCTAAAAATAATTTTTACACAATTCAAGGTACTTCAATCTTTATATTGAAAATGGATTAATTTTCATTCATTATTATTTATTGTCATGTTTAAAATTAAATAACAATTAAGTTTGCCGCAGGTAAAAATTATATATAAATACGATTATAATGTCATTGTAATATTACAAATAATAATAATTGCCTCAAGTTACTAATCTTTGATGACAACTTTTATGCCTTCTAAAAATTTGCTTATTTCTTGGTGTTTTACTTTATCAAATGCTTTGGTATAGTCTATGAAACATATATCTGTTTTCACCTCTGTGGCTCTTTCTATTAAAGATCTTATGATGTATATGTCATTGTTCATACCTTTACCTCCAATAAAATCACTTTTCATCACTAATTTTTAGACTGATTTTGTTTTGCACTCTTCGCATGATGATTCCTAATACTATCTTGGACATGTGACTCATAAGCTTATTGTGCGATGACCATCATATTAAATCGCACCAGATTTCTTTAGGTACAAAAAAATGTAAGGTACCCCTGTCACACCAAGTGGCATATAGGGTGTTAGTGACCACAAATTTTACAGACCTTCGGCACATGATTTTTGGGGTAATGTGGTCAATATTATGCCCGTGCCACTTTACATTCCAAGAAAAAAATCTGGTACCCATTAAAGGCTGGGTGAGCTGGAAGCTGTCAGTTGATATCGAACTCTACTTCTTGTCCATTGTAGTCCAGTTTACTACCAACTGAGCTATCGCGGTTCCCCATTTCTTTGGTAAGGCTATGAATATTAATTTTAATAGGCCATCTGGTATATTTCACCTGTTATAGATTTGCATTCACATGGAGCATAAAATAAATAAATATTCAGTTAATAAATAGTATTCTATACAATAAATAAATATTCAGTAAATATTCAAATAATCAGTTTAACTGTTTAAAACTTGTTTTCTTTGTAATTTTAATTATTCTCTTTATGTCATGTCATTAAACAATTAAAAAATTCTTCCTTCGAAAAGCTTACGAGAACTGAGACTGAGTAATTGCAAAAGTGTAGCTTATCTAGGCATGCAAGAGTGGCCAAATTACGGAAGACTCTACATTACATCACTGTGTCACAAAATGTAAAAAGGTAATTAAGGATTTTACATTCTAATGTCTCTTCATTTTTAAAAGTTGTGGGGTTTTGGGAAAAGTATGTTAGTACTCATATATTCCTATGACTGTCTTACTTCTAATGCCCTGCAGTGCCATCTGATGGCACACAGGGTTTTCAGTGTACTTTGTCATATGTCCTTATTCTGGCCGAGCTTCTCATTCTTCGGTAAAATTCTACCTTACTCAACTTTGAAGAAAAGTATAAACCCAAGGTAGTATAGCAATTATTGAAAAGACCTTGAAGAAACCACTAGTCCTGAAATTGAGGTGAGTAAGTACCATCTTGTACCAGCTCACCAACCACCTGTATTTACAAGTTTAACAGTCAAATATTTGTAATAAAAAATATTGTTCTACGTGTAATGTGTATCATGCTATTTTTATCACCGCAAACATTTGTACAGATTTTTTTTCTTTAAAATGACTTATTACATTAACTCTTCCATACGTTTTGCCGCACTGTGCGCCAATGTGATTTTGGCAACGTACGTTTTGCCGTATAGTGCGCCATGCTCAATTTGATTAGTGCGAACGCCATCAAACCATATTCTTTTTACATGTCTTATATCATCTGGATATTGATGAAATCTTATATCTTGTTCAATTATCTAAACATTCATATATAATATGTTATATGTTAGATAAATATAAATATATAGATTGATTCTTAAAACCATGAACAATTTTGTCTCTGAAATCTCTTCTGTTGTGTAAATAAAAAGCTTCCATACAGAAAGAGTTAACCAAAAAAGTACAGTATAGGCATATTTTTTTTTCTGCATTCACAGCTTTCACCTAAGGCGAAGTCCCTATAGCCTAGGAACTGCATTTTGCATGTTAATTCATTTTACCATGGCAGCCATGTGTACATGGGCCCCTCGCCACTCAGACAGATAACTCCATCTTCAGAGGTACTCATATTTTTTCTGTTGATGTGTAATTGACTAATCAAGCCATGCCTCACTGTTGAGACTAGGGGTGGTTGCCACAGAGAGAAATCACAAATAAAAATCCTAACTTGTACAGTCAGATCTGAACTAACAACCTCTCCTCTGTGACAAGACTGCCATAACTTGAGATTAAAAACTTCCTCTTCAAACAAATTCCACAGAGAATTGTGAATTGCTTTAGGCTCAAAACTTTCCACTGTGAGAATTTTAATCACAGCTTATAGCTTCTGACACGTATACAGTGCATCCATGATTTTGATACCTAATACAAAGAAGCATGTGACACCAGACTGTGAAAACTTTTTTTTTTGGAAGAGAAAAAAAAAAAATGTTGCTTTACATTGGAAACAATACATTTTAGAAAAGTTGTGCAGTGCAGATACAGACTTTCACAGCTTATCAGTTTAAAATTGTTTCTTTAGAGAGCTAAGTATACATTTTATTTGACATTTTCATTTATGTCATTCATTAAGTGCTGTCTCCGCATCCAAAGTTGGCTACCGTGGAGCATCTTTTTGCTCTTGTCTCTTGCTTTGATGATGAAAATTATCATAGGCTGATGTGACCATCTTTTGATGTTACTTGTCCATATTAGTCTTGGTCTACCTTTCTTTTCTTTTACATTGCATTTTCCTTTCCAAGATTTCTTTTAGTAGACCATAGTGTCTTTTAACATGTCTCAAAAATCTCATTTGTCTTGTTTGAATTGTGTTTAGTAATTCTCTTTTAATTTTTAGTTGTTTTAAGACTTCATCGTTTGTTTGTCAATCCAAATCATTGGACAGTTATCACCACTATTGTCCAACAAGGAAATAGCGCTAGAGGCAAATTGAGCACTATACAATACAATCTTCATCCCAACGTTGTGCTACCAATGCCAGACCTGGACCCTAGATGCAAGAACAATAAGAAAAAATAACCTACTATGATGAAATGTGTCAGACAAATGACAGGAAACAGTCTGAGAGATAAGATCAGAAATGAAGAACTGAGGAGAAAGCTAGGAATAGCCCTTGCCATAGAATAATATATAAAGAAACAACAGATACAATTTTTTGGCCGCATGACAAAGCAGAAAAATCAAAACACAACACAACGAGCCTTCAACAAATGTGAGAATACCAGACCCAATGGTCGACCACGAAAAAGATGGATGGATGGAATATTAGAAGCACTAGGAAACATAACAGCAGCTGAGGTGAACAGAAGAGCAAAAGACCACAAATTATATCTCCCCTCGATGCTGAAAGGCAAATGAGAAAGGAAAGTAGAAGAAGAATCATTTGTTTTCTTTTCTTTCCTTTCAATTCTTCCTATTCTTCTATAAATCCACATCTGAAAAGCTTAAATTTTCTGTTCTGTTTTCTTGTCTAATGTCCATCTTTCAGCACCATACATGAATGTTGAGAAGATATAACATTTTGCTATTCTTAGTTTTAGCCCTGCTTTATTTGTTTTGGTGTTAGTATATTTCTTATGACATTAAAATTACTTTTTGCCATTTTCAAATTTTTTTTCCCTCCAGTTTTACATTTTTGACCACTGGTCATAGTATGTTCAAAGTAGTTGTAGCTTTGAACTGTCTTCAGGTGTATTTCTTGAAATTTGATATCCACTTGTAGGTTTTGAGTACTTTCTTTGTTTATGATCATAGTTTTAGTCTTTTTGATATTCATATCTCATCATCATCATTGAGTGCCGTCTCCGCAACGAAGGTTGGCTACCATGGAGCGCCATTTTGCTCTATCTCTTGCTTTGATGGTGCAGGTTGTCATCGGTTGATTTGTCCATCTTTTGATGTTACTCGTCCATGTTAATCTTGGTCTGCCTCTGCCTCTTTTACCTTGTATTTTCCCCTCCAGGATCACTTTCAGTAGGCTGTTGTGTCTTTTAATAATTCATATCTATACCATATTTTTTGCTTATCATGTTTATTTCATTTAGTAATTGATGTAGATCTTTAGGATTTTCTGCTAGTAATACAGTATCATCAGCATATCTTAGGTTACTGACTATCATTCCATTATTGTTTATGCCTGGCATCTTTGTGATGTTTTTAAAGATTTTCTCATTGATTAGTTTAAACAAGCTTGGTGATAGTATTTGTGTCACTGTTAAAATATTTCCTGTGTGTTACCGGGGCCTCATTATGAGGGATGTAAAGAATAGTGACACTGTGACCTTCCAGGCATGTTGTAAGAGGCGACTAAGGAGGTTGATCGATGGCTTGACAAGCTGTCATTGTAAAAAGTATTGTTATGGAAACAGCGCCATATATTTTAGAGCAGTGATCTCTGCAATATGTGCCACTTTGGCATGCAAGGTTTCTGTTTTTAAGATTGTGGCTCTGCCCTATGTGCCGTCTTCGGCTCCAAAGGACAATAGATAGATAAAATATTTACATATTTATATATGGCCTGCTTCAAAAATGTATTTACACATCATTTTATGTGAAAAGGTTGTGCAGCATTGCTTGATTCTGGTCACGACTTTTATAAAAGTCCTGTTAGTCATAAAAAAATATGATCACAAACATCATTATTCCTCCATATATTAAAAGGAATGATGTTTAATTTGTACATATTTACTAGTGTTATGTTTATGTACAATGTTTAAAAATGTAAAGAAAAATAATAAAATTGTTGACAGATATTTATATGGACTATTTACAAACATTTACATATATAATTGCTCACAAAGGCCTGTTATAAACTTTTTACAAATTTTTTCATGTTTACCAAGGTGTCAGACCAATGGATCATTCACATTACTAAGATCTACAACAAGCTATGCTACTTCAACGCTCGGGGCTGTGAGGTTATCTCAGACATTGGCTTAGATTTTCTGGCACAAAGCTGCTCAAGACTTTGCTCATTGGACATAAGCAAATGTGACATAACAGATGATGGACTGTATGCCTTATCTGTGCACTGTCCAAATCTACATAAACTTGAGATGAAGTCATGTGATGTAACAACAGACAAAGGAATAGTGATGATTGCTTATAGGTACTCTTTATTTCAGCAGTTGGATGTCCAGGATTGTTGGCTGTCCCCTGATGCATATGCTATGGTTAGAAAGTACTGCAAGAGAGCCATCACAGAACAGAAAAATCCAACAATTCTATAAAGCAGCTTTTTATATTAATTTTGTTCTTTTGAGTTGTGTCCAACTTTTGTAATAGATGAGGATGTTCTAAAAGAGTAACGAGGGTATTATAAAAGACTAAAGGGATATTCTGAAAGAGTAACGGGGATATTCTGAAAGAGTAATGGGGATATTCTAAAAGAGTAATGTGGATGTTCTAAAAGAGTAATTAGGATGTTCTAAAAGAGTAATTAGGATGTTCTAAAAGAGGCCAAATAAAAAATGAAAGCCAATTTCCAACATTGGGAGACATTCATCACTTGGGGTCATGTCAGGAGAAGGGAACAACTGGGATATTTTATGATGGCTGTGTTGTTTTGTGACAGAGAGGATATTTTGTGACAGCTGGGATGTTTTATGACAGCTGGGATGTTTTATTGCAGCTGGGATGTTTTGTTGCAGCTGGGATGTTTTGTTGCAGCTGGGATGTTTTGTTGCAGCTGGGAAGTTTTGTTGCAGCTGGGATGTTTTGTTGCAGCTGGGATGTTTTGTTGCAGCTGGGATATTTTGTTACAGCTGGGATATTTTGTTACAGCTGTAACATTTTTGACAACTGTACAATATGTTATAGCTGAAATATTGTGACAGCTGGGATATTTTGTTACAACTGGGATATTTTGTTACTGCTGTGATGTTTTGTGACAACTGAAATACTTTGTGACAACTGAGATATTTTGTTACAAATGTAATATTTTGTGACAACTTTTATATTTTGTAACAGCTGGCATATTTTGTGAGAACTATATTTTGTGACAGCTGGGATATTTTGTGACAGCTGGAATATTTTTGTGACAAATGAGATATTTTGTGACAAATGAGATATTTTGTGACAAATAAGATATTTATCATATATGTTATATTATGATATATGATATTTATATTATTTTATTTTATTATATTTTGTAACAGCTGGCATATTTTGTGAGAACTATATTTTGTGACAGCTGTGATACTTTGTTACTGTTGGGATATTTGTGACATGTGGGATATTTTGTGATAACTGAAATTTTGTGACAGCTAGAAGATTATGTGACATCTGCGATATTTATATTTTGTGATAACTGATATTTTGTGACAGCTGTGATATTTTGTTACAGTTGGGATATTTTGCATGAACTGATATATATTTTGACTGCTGGAATATTTTTTTTACAGCTTGTATATTGTGGTACAGCTGGTATATTTTATGACAGATTGTATATTTTGTGACAGCTGGGATATTTAGTAAGAACTGGAATATTTTGTTATGACTGGGATAAAATTGTTGCAGCTGGGATATTTTATGACAATTGACATATTTTGCGACAACTGTGATATTTTGTGACAGCTTGAATGTTTTATGACAGCTGGGATGTTTTGTTGTAGCTAGGATATTTTGTTAAAGCTGTAACATTTGGTAAAAACTGATGCATTTTGTTACAGTAGGCCCGGTACTTGATGATGATTGTGCTACAGCTGGTAATTTTTATGATAAATTGTATATTTTGTGACAGCTGGGATACATTGTTATATTTGAAAGATTTTGTAATAGCTGGGATATTTTGTTACTGCTGTGACATTTTGTTACTGCTGTGACATTTTGTGACAACTGAAATATTTGGTAAAAGATGGAATATTTTGTTATGACTGGGATACTCTGTTGCAGCTGGAATATTTTCTGACAACTGATATTTTGGGACAGCTGGGATATTTTATGACAACTGAGATATTTTATGACAACTTTTATATTTTATGACAGCTGGGATATTTTATGACAGCTGGGATATTTTATGACAGCTGGGATATTTTATGACAGCTGGGATATTTTATTACAACTGAGATATTTTATTACAACTTTAATATTTTATGACAACTTTTATATTTTGTGACAGCTGGAATATTTTGTGACAACTGAGATATTTTATTACAACTTCAATATTTTATGACAACTTTGATATTTTGTAACAGCTGGCTTATTTTGTGAGAACTATGATTTTTTGTGACAGCAGTGATATTTTGTGACAGCTGGGATATTTTGTTACTTCTGGGATATTTTGTTACAGATGGGATATTTTGTGATAACTGAGATATTTTGTTACAACTAGGATATTTTGTGACAGCTGGGATATTTTGTGACAGATGGGATATTTTGTTACAGCTGGCATATTTTGTGAAAACTATGATATTTTGTGACAGCTATGATATTTTGTGACAGCTATGATATTTTGTGACAGCTATGATATTTTGTGACAGCTATGATATTTTGTGACAGCTATGATATTTTGTGACAGCTATGATATTTTGTGACAGCTGGAATATTTTTTTACTGCTGAGCTATTTTGTTACTGCTGGGGTATTTTGTGACATCTAGAATATTTTGAGATAACTGAGATATTTTGTGACTGCTGAATATTTTGTGATAGCTGGCCTATTTTGTGACACACAAGATGTTTTGTTACTGCTGGGATATTTTGTGTGAACTGAGATAAATTTTGACTGCTGGAATATATTTTCATTCAACAAAATTTGTATAGGAAAAGGTGTATCTTGGTCTACGCCCTATGGGCCGGTTACGGCTCGAAAGGTCAATAGATAGATAGATAGAATATATTTTATTACAGCTGGGATATTTTGGTACAGCTGGTATATTTTATGACAACTTGTATATTTTTGGACAGTTGGGATATTTTGTGACAGCTAGGATATTTTGTTACAGCTGGGTCATTTTGTTATTGCTGTGCCATTTTGTGGCAATATAATATTTTGTAACAGCTGGAATATTTTGTTATGACTTGGATACTCTATTGCAGCTGGGATATTTTCTGACAACTGAGATATTTTTTACAGCTGTGATTTTCTGACAACTGAGATATTTTGTTACAACTAGGATATTATGAGACAGCTGGGATATTTTGTGACAACTTTAATATTTTGTAACAACATTTTTGTAACAGCTGGCATATTTTGTGAAAACTATATTTTGTGACAGCTATGATATTTTGTGACAGCTATGATATTTTGTGACAGCTATATTTTGTGACAGCTATGATATTTGTGACAGCTATGATATTTTGTGACAGCTATGATATTTTGTGACAGCTATGATATTTTGGTACAGCTATGATATTTTGGTACAGCTATGATATTTTGGTACAGCTATGATATTTTGTGACAGCTATGATATTTTGTGACAGCTATGATATTTTGTGACAGCTATGATATTTTGTGACAGCTATGATATTTTGTGACAGCTATGATATTTTGTGACAGCTATGATATTTTGTGACAGCTATGATATTTTGTGACAGCTATGATATTTTGTGACAGCTATGATATTTTGTGACAGCTATGATATTTTGTGACAGTTGGGATATTTTGCATAAACTGATATCTTTTGACTGCTGGAATATTTTTTTACAGCTTGTATATTGTGGTACAGCTGGTATATTTTATGACAAATTGTATATTTTGTGACAACTGGGATATTTGGTAAGAACTGAAATATTTTGTTATGACTGGGATAAAATTGTTGCAGCTGGGATATTTTATGACAATTGACATATTTTGTGACAACTGTGATATTTTGTGACAGCTTGAATGTTTTATGACAGCTGGGATGTTTTGTTGTAGCTAGGATATTTTGTTAAAGCTGTAACATTTTGTAAAAACTGATGCATTTTGTTACAGCTGAGATATTTTGTGACAGCTGGTATATTTTATGAAAACTGAATTACTTTATGACAACTGTGATATTTTGTGATAACTCAGATAATTTGTGACAGCTGCATGAATTTGTGATAGCTGGTATATTTTGTGACAACTGTATAATTTGTTATTGCTGTGATATTTTATTACTGCTGGGATATTGTGTGACCTGGGATATTGTGTGACATCTGGGATATTTTATGACAACTGAGATATTTTGTGGCAAATGAGATTTTGTGACAGCTGTGAAATTTTGTTATTGCTGGTATATTTTGTTACTGTTGGGATATTTTGTTACTGCTGGGACATTTTGTGGCATCTGAAATATTTTGTAACATCTGGAATATTTTGTTACAACTGTGATAAAATTGTTACAGCTGGGATATTTTGTGACAACTGTGATGTTTTGTGACAGCTTGGATGTTTTATTACAGCTGGGATGTTTTGTTGAAGCTGGGATATTTTGTTACAGCTTTAACATTTTGTAAAAGAGACATTTAGTGACAACTTAGGCATTTTTTTGACATCTGGGATTATTTGTTACCACTGGGATATTTTGTTATTGCTGGGATATTTATGTGACATCTGCGATATTTTGTGAAAACTAAGATATTTTGTGACAGCTGGAAGACTTTGTGATAGCTGGGATATTTAGTGACAAATTCTATATTTTGTGACTGCTTGGATATTTTGTTAGTTGGGATATTTTGTGTGAGCTGATATATATTTTGACTGCTGTAATATTTTTTATTACAGCTGGAATATTGTGCCAAAGCTAAAAGAGAGGTAATTTCCAATATTAGGAAGAAACAATCATTTTCTGGCCATGTAATGAGAAGAGAACAACTGGAATATAATGTAACAACTGGAAAAATTGAGGGACGAAGATAAAAGAGGGAAGCAAAGAGAGAAAAATACCATACAGCTTAAGAAAATGGTTTGGTCGAAGGTCAACAACAGAAATGATAAAGAACTGTCGAGATCGGAAGTTGTAGAGAGACATGATCACCTACGCCAGTAGGCCCGGTACTTGATGATGATGATGATGATTGTGCTACAGCTGGTAATTTTTATGATAAATTGTATATTTTGTGACAGCTGGGATATATTGTTATATTTGAAAGATTTTGTAATAGCTGGGATATTTTGTTACTGCTGTGACATTTTGTGACAACTGAAATATTTGGTAAAAGATGAGTGGAATATTTTGTTATGACTGGGATACTCTGTTGCAGCTGGAATATTTTCTGACAACTGAGATATTTTGGGACAGCTGGGATATTTTGTGACAGCTGGGATATTTCGGGATAGCTGGGATATTTTGTGACAGCTGGGATATTTTGTGACAGCTGGGATATTTTGTGACAGCTGGGACATTTTGTGACAGCTGGGACATTTTGTGACAGCTGGGACATTTTGTGACAGCTGGGACATTTTGTGACAGCTGGGACATTTTGTGACAGCTGGGACATTTTGTGACAGCTGGGACATTTTGTGACAGCTGGGACATTTTGTGACAGCTGGGACATTTTGTGACAGCTGGGACATTTTGTGACAGCTGGGACATTTTGTGACAGCTGGGACATTTTGTGACAGCTGGGACATTTTGTGACAGCTGGGACATTTTGTGACAGCTGGGACATTTTGTGACAGCTGGGACATTTTGTGACAGCTGGGACATTTTGTGACAGCTGGGACATTTTGTGACAGCTGGGACATTTTGTGACAGCTGGGACATTTTGTGACAGCTGGGACATTTTGTGACAGCTGGGACATTTTGTGACAGCTGGGACATTTTGTGACAGCTGGGACATTTTGTGACAGCTGGGACATTTTGTGACAGCTGGGACATTTTGTGACAGCTGGGACATTTTGTGACAGCTGGGACATTTTGTGACAGCTGGGACATTTTGTGACAGCTGGGACATTTTGTGACAGCTGGGACATTTTGTGACAGCTGGGACATTTTGTGACAGCTGGGACATTTTGTGACAGCTGGGACATTTTGTGACAGCTGGGACATTTTGTGACAGCTGGGACATTTTGTGACAGCTGGGACATTTTGTGACAGCTGGGACATTTTGTGACAGCTGGGACATTTTGTGACAGCTGGGACATTTTGTGACAGCTGGGACATTTTGTGACAGCTGGGACATTTTGTGACAGCTGGGACATTTTGTGACAGCTGGGACATTTTGTGACAGCTGGGACATTTTGTGACAGCTGGGACATTTTGTGACAGCTGGGACATTTTGTGACAGCTGGGATATTTTGTGACAACCGAGATATTTTGTGACAACCGAGATATTTTATTTCAACTTTAATTTTTGTGACAGCTTTGATATTTTGTAACAGCTGGGATATTTTATGACAGCTGAGATATTTTATGACAACTGAGATATTTTATTACAGCTGGGATATTTTATGACAGCTGGGATATTTTATGACAGCTGAGATATTTTATTACAGCTGAGATATTTTATTACAGCTGAGATATTTTGTGACAGCTGAGATATTTTGTGACAGCTGAGATATTTTGTGACAGCTGAGATATTTTGTGACAGCTGAGATATTTTGTGACAGCTGGAATATTTTGTGACAGCTGGAATATTTTGTGACAGCTGGAATATTTTGTGACAACTTTGATATTTTATGACAACTTGATATTTTATGACAACTTTGATATTTTATGACAACTTTGATATTTTATGACAACTTTGATTTTTTATGACAGCAGTGATATTTTGTGACAGCTGGGATATTTTGTGATAACTGAGATATTTTGTTACAGCTGGGATATTTTGTGACAGCTGGGATATTTTGTGACAGCTGGGATATTTTGTGACAACTTTAATGCTTTGTGACAAATTTAATGCTTTGTGACAACTTTGATATTTTGTAACAGCTGGCATATTTTGTGAAAACTATGATATTTTGTGACAGCTATGATATTTTGTGACATCTATATTTTGTGACAGCTGGAATATTTTGTTACTGCTGAGATATTGTGTTACTGCTGGGGTATTTTGCGACATCTAGAATATTTTGTGATAACTGAGATATTTTGTGACTGCTGGGATATTTTGTGTGAACTGAGATATATTTTGACTGCTGGAATATATTTTATTACAGCTGGGATATTTTGGTACAGCTGGTATATTTTATGACAACTTGTATATTTTTGGACAGTTGGGATATTTTGTGACAGCTGGGATATTTTGTTACTGCTGGGTCATTTTGTTATTGCAGTGCCATTTTGTGGCAATATAATATTTTGTAACAGCTGGAATATTTTGTTATGACTTGGATACTCTGAGGCAGCTGGGATATTTTCTGACAACTGAGATATTTTGTTACAGCTGTGATATTTTCTGACAACTGAGATATTTTGTTACAACTAGGATATTTTGAGACAGCTGGGATATTTTGTGACAACTTTCATATTTTGTGACAACTTTAATATTTTGTGACCACTTTGATTTTTTGTAACAGCTGGCATATTTTGAGAAAACTATGATATTTTGTGAAAACTATGATATTTTGTGACAGCTATGATATTTTGTGACAGCTGGAATATTTTGTTACTGCTGAGATATTTTGTTACTGCTAGGGTATTTTGTGAAATCTAGAATATTTTGTGATAACTGAGATATTTTTAGACAGCTGGAATATTTTGTGATAGCTGGCCCATTTTGTGACAAATTACAGCTCGTTTCAAATCACTTGCCCAACTTCAAAACGCTATTGCTCAGTAACCGTTTGTTAAAAACTGTTGAAATTTTCCAAATGTTATTAGAATGCAAAAGACCCTTTAAATGTATATTTAACAAATATCTTGCAGCTGCAGTTTTCTTAAAGCGGCAAATTTCTTTGATGTTTGTCAAAATTGTAAATTGTGAACCCCTAAATAATAGAAATTACCATAGTTGCTGGTCTATGATTAATTTTCACTAGGTAAAGGCGTGGCCGTAATGGGGAAATAACCTAATAAGACAAAACACCAGGAGAATTATTGTCTTCTCAGTTCGAGGACGGACGATAATATCAAGGTATACCTGTATGTCCAATTTTCATAGTTGTGTGGTCCTGATAAGGACCGTTTGTTGAACTAATTTAAGGTAATATAGGGGCCAACATTGTGAGGACTATATACTTTCATTCTGAATCAGACGAGTCTAAAAGATTAATAACTGTTTGGGGTTGAACATTCCACAAACCATCATTTTTCCAATATTCCTCTTCCTGTTTTAAGACGTGGTCTTCACATTTAGCCCAATAATCTTTGTCTATATTTAATAAAGCGAGATTAGCAAGAGTCTTTACATCGTATATTTTGAATGTTGTATTTTCATCTGCCACTTGTCCTTTTAATTTTGCCCAGATTAGTTCTGTTGGATTTAAATGAGCATGGTAAGGTGGCAGCCTCAAACTTATATGACCGTGCTCTTGGATAATCTTATCTATTTAAAAAATCTTTGTCCTTTGTTTTTGCTTTACTAGAGATAGTAATTCAGGTTTTAAGTACATGTTATTAAATTGTATGTGCTCCTTTGTGAGCCATATCTTAATAGCATCTTTTGTACTGGATGACGTCGGGACTTTATCTTCAAGTGCAACAATGTTGTGGTACGCTGCATTGTCCATTATTAGGCAAGATGGTCGATCTAGTGATGGGAGAACAGAATTTTCAATCCAATGTCTAAATATGTGACCATTCACCTCAGAGTGATAATCCCGATTGTCTATGGATTTTGAAAGAAAAATGAGCTCTGCATTCTGTATTAGTCCATGTTGTCGAATACCTGCATGAGCAATTATCAAGCGCTGTCCTTTGCTGCTAGGTATTAATCTCTTAATCTTTCAATCTGATGACTGCCATTCCCTTTGGTTAGTGTGGTGAGCATTGATCCATGTTTCATCCAAGTACACAATATCATAACCTTGCTTGCGCACCTCTTTTACTTCACGTAAGTACTTGCTTCTCATGACTACTATATGTGGCTTCTCACAGATGATGTTGGGGTGTCCGGTTAGCGCAATCGATAGGTGGTTGGCTTACCACGGCAATAGCCGGGGTTCGTACCCTGGCGAGGACACCTGGGTTTTACTAATTCCCTAAAAATTAGTACCTCTGAAGTTGGAGTAAATCTGCCTGCATGGCGAGGGGCATCCTGTAATGGGATAAAACAGACTTTACACGCAAAATTCAGTCCCACAAAATTGAGTAGGTGGGACTTCGTCAGAGGTCAAAGCTGACGAAAGCGAACGAACGAATGAACAGATGATGTTTCGTCCATTGGAATACTTTCAGAATGTAAAGCCTGCAGCTCTCTACATTCCTCCATAATGTAGACTTTGATATTTCAATACTGTTCTTTTTCAGCGAAATTTTTAATTTTCTTATTGTAACAGTTTCATTTATACCCAACATTTTGCGAATTTCACTTCTAATAAGTTCACTGTCGAAATTATCCAACATTTTTGCTCTTCCTTGTGATTTTGTATATTTTGAACATTGACGGTCACGTGCTTGAATCCAGCGATTAAATGACCGTTTAGATAAATCCAAAATGTCTTGTCCTATTCTCAGGGTTTTCTAAAGAATGAAATAATCTTCCTCGTTTAGCCTCTTTGCAAAAATAGTCATACATTTTTATTGCGATGTTTTGTAAACTGCAGAATTTCATTTTAAGACTCATGATAAATGTTATTGTTCCACTTCTACACCTATGAATGAACGGAAATGGAACACACAATTTCTCAAGTGTCTAATTGTGTCAAAAAAACCACGGCGAAAGCGTGCAAACACGTCAATTTTACCGTGTATGGATTTTTACTCGCTATTTTTAACTTAAAATACTGTAAACATTAAGTTTTGACTACATCAATGGGTCGTTATAAATTTATATAAATCAAATAAGCAACAATAATAACCAAATGTTTTTTTAAAATGAAATTAATTCCCTTTTGGGTTCTAATCATTATAACTTTACATGCACATTTTGAACAACTTACAACAAGCGGTTAAAAAGCTATCGATTTTAAAAGTTGGGCACGAATTATGAAACAAGCTATAAATATTTTGTGACAGCTAGAAGATTTTGTGACAGCTGGGATATTTTGCATGAACTGATATATATTTTGACTGCTGGAATATTTATTTACAGCTTGTATATTGTGGTACAGCTGGTATATTTTATGACAAATTGTATATTTTGTGACAGCTGGGATATTTAACTTGGATCTGTGATATATTGTGACAGCTGTGATTTTTTTTTTTTTTTTTTTTTTTTTTTTTTTTTTTTTTTTTTTTGGTGACAGCTAAGACAACTGAAAAAAAAATTGTAGTAGGTAGCCATTGGAGCTGAAATAGAGAAAAGATGCAAGACAATTTCAGAAATGCTCTATTTGTTAGTCAAAATGAAAAAAAAAATTGAGATATAAAAAATTATGGAGACACATGATCACCTACCCCAGCAAGCCTGTTTAAAAAAAAAAATTAAAGAGCCCCTGTCACCCCAAGTGGCATATAGGGAATATGGTATTAGTGACCATAAATTTTACAGACCTTCAGCACATGACTTTTGGGCTAATGTGGTTGGTATTACGCCCGTGCCGCTTTACTTTACCAGAAAAAAATCTGGTACCCATTTAAGGCTGGGTGAACCCGGAAGCCATCGGTTGGGATCAAATCCTACCTCTTGTCCTTTGTAGTCCAGTTCACTAACCACTGAGCTATCATGGCTCCCCAGCAAGCATGGTACTTGGTATTAATAATGATGACAACTTTGCAGTAATAATCAACACAAAAATGTTGTGGCCACAAACTATATCTTTCCTCATTGGTTAAATCAAATGAGAGAGGAAAGAACTACTACCCTGCAACTCTGTGCCTCAGCTCTGTTCTGTTTCTCTTCACCTGTATTTTACAGTTTTGACGGTAAAGAGTGTTCTTGACACGGGTCTGTAGTTTGCTTCATTTATAATAAGTAGGACGTTTCTTCTGCCTCTTCTTTCCTTCCTGATTTACTTTTCACATCGAGGTGAGAAATAGTTTACAGAGTTTTGCTCTTTGATTTCCTCTTCTGCTTTCACATTTCTTTTTAGTATTCTGTCTATCCAACATATTTGAGTGGTATTCTCTTGGTTATTTTGTTTTAAATCATTTGTTAAAAACTGTATGAATTGTGTTTGGTTGTTTCTGTCTTGATTCATGGCCTATGGAATTCATTGTTTAATTATATATTCTTCTTTGGAGGTGTTCCCAAACCTAGTTTCATAGTTCTTTACTTCTGATTTTGTCTGTCAAGCTGGCTCCCATGATTTATCTGACACATTTCACTTCTGTGGCATTTAACTTATTCTTCTTATTCTACCTTTCAGCTCCCTGTGGAGCATAGGTCTTCAACAAACGCTTTCCAAAACGTTCTGTATCTTACCATTCTTTTAAGATCATTCCAAGTCATCCACAAACATCTTCATCTTTGCTTCTATCTGTCTTCTCCAAGAATTTCTTGGTCTTCCTCTGTCTTTTTCCCTGGGGATTCCAAAAAAGGGCCTGTTGTGTAATACTCTCAGCTGGCTTCCGCAGGTTGTGTCCTATCCAACACCATCGTCTTCGCTGTATCTCTTTATTCATAGGTATTTGACTGGTACATTTTCGTAATTCTATGTTAGTGATTTTGTCCTGCCATTTCCATTCTTTTATTCTGCATAAGCATCCATTAATGAAAGTCTGTATCTTCATGATTGAAATCTTTGTGTTCTCCATGTTTCACAGTCTTATATTAAGACTAACTTAACATTGGAGTTAAACATTTTTACTTTAGTATTTAACCTAATTTCTTTGGACTTCCATATGTTTCCCAGTAAAAGAAATGCCCCTCTTGCTTCTGATATCCTTATTTTGGTATCATTTTCTGTTCCTTCCTCTTTGTCTATATTCTATCTATCGTCCTTTCGAGCCGAAGACGGCACATAGGGCAGAACCACAATCTCAAAAACAGAAACTTTGCATGCCAAAATGGCACATATTGCAGAGATCACTGCCTCTAAAATGTATGGCTCTGTTTCCATAACAATACTTTTTACAATGACAGCTTGCTGTCTATATTACTGCCAAGATATATATAAGATTGTATGTTTGGTAGTGGTATTTCTCCTAATTTTATTTGGTTATTGCCAACTGCATTAATTCTCATAATTTTGTTCTTATCTCTATTTTAATTTCCTATCTGTAGTTATCTCTCATCAAGTATGCTCCTTTTATTTTGCATCTGTTGATGTTTGTGTGATAGGAGAGCTATGTCATCAGCAAAGTCAAATTCATCAAGTAGCTTGGTCAGTGAACACTGGATTCCATTTCTGTTGTTTTGAATTATTTTTATAATCCAATCTATGGCCAGTAGAAAGAGAAATGAAGATAGAAGGCATCCCTACCTTACTCCTGTTTTTATTTCAAATGCTTTTGTAAGCTGCCCTTCATGCACCACACTACATTTCATTTCTTCATACATTGTTCTTATCAGATTAATAAATTTTGTGGGGATTCCGTATTGACTCCGTATTGACTCAGCCACTTCCAAAGCATTCCTCTAAACTCTGAAATGCCTTTTCATAATCTATGAATCCAATATAAAGTGGGGACTGTAGTTCTAAACTTTGTTCAATTATTATACATAGGGTAGTTATTTGATCAAAACATGATCTGTTTTTCCTAAAACCTGCTTATTCATCTCTCAAATGTTTCTCTGTGGCATGTTTTAGTCTCTCCAGAATGATTCTGCTTAATATCTTTTCTGGCACTGATAGTAGCATAATTCCCCTATAATTTGTGCACTCCTGTAAACTTCCTTTCTTTGGTAGTTTGATCATATAACCGTCTTTCCAGTCTTTGGGTATTTTTTCCCTCTCCCAAATTTTATCTAATAGATTATGTAGCATCTTGGTAGAGGTGTTAATATCTGCTTTGATGGCTTCCGAAGGAATTTCACCTGGTCCTGTGGCTTTACCATTTTTTAATAACTTGATGGCTTTCATTATTTTTTCCTAGCTTGGTTTTCCACAGTTAACGTGTAACTCTTCTTCTGCTGGTAGTATATCTGGAGGGTTATTTGAGCCGGGTCTGTTCAAAAGTTCTTCAAAGTGGTCTTTCCATCTCTCCATTAATTCCTTTTTTATCTTTAATAAAGGCATTTATCTGTTTGTATTTTCCACTTAATTTCTTTGTGCTGTTGTACAGTTCTTTCATATTCCCTTTATTTGCTGCTTCCTCAGCCTCTTTAAGTAGTTCATTTTAACTAGTTCATCTATATATTCCTCTTATCCCTTTTATTGCATCTTCTCACTTCTTTGTTCACCTCTGTGTAAGCTTCTTGTGTCTTGGCTTTATTACTTCTCATTTTGCTTTTATTTATGTCTGCTTTCTTATTCTTTCTTTCTTTAATTTTATCCAGGGTATCTGCTGTCATCCATGCCTTATTCTAGCATTCTCTTTTCCCTCAGTGTTTCTTCGCATGTCTATTTCCATATATCCTTTACCTGTTTCCAATGATCTTCTATATTGATTGTATTTTCTAGTTGTTGGAGGACTTGGTATTTGTTTGATATTGTGACTGCAAATTTGTCTTTAATTCCTTGTTCTTTAAGAAATTATACATTGAAATACTTTCTGCCCTTATTTGTTGTAGTATCTTTTTAGTTTAAGTTTAAGTTTGGCTAGCAGAAAATGATGGTCTGAAGCCACATCTGCTCCTCTGTATACTTTTACATTCTATAAGGATGACTTCAACTTATTATTAATACATATGTGGGCAATTTGATTCTCCATTCTATGATCTGATGACACCCATGTAGCTTTATGTATTTTTATGTTGGAATATTGTTCCTCCTAGTCTCATTTGATTAAGAGCACAGAAGTTCATGAATATCTCTATTCTCATTTATATCTCCAAGTCCATGTTTTCCCATAATCTCTTCGAAGCCTCTGTTGTGTGATCCTACTTTTGCATTTAGATCTCCCATAAAGATTATAATATCCTTGGCTCGTCTTTTATCCATCTGACATTGCAACTGTTTATAGAATTCACCTTTAACTAAATCATCCTTATCATTGGTTGGTGCGCTGCATTGGATAATGTGTATTTTACTTTGTTTATTGTTTTAAATGTTTATCTCATTAGTCTTGGCCCTACTGCTTTCCATTCTATCAGTGTCTTCTGTGCATTCCTTGATAACATAACTCCTTGACTATGTTGTTAACCAGGTTCCCAATGTCCTGATGATAAAATCATCTCTCCTGTATTTAGTTTTATCCTTTCCATTGCTAGCCATTTTGTTTCACACATTCCTAGAATATCTATTTTGTAATTTCTAATTTCTGTTGCTACCTGTGCAGCTTTTTCTTGTTCATTTAGGGTACATACATTCCAGCTGCCAATTCTGGAGGATTTCCTAGTAGACAAAAGGGGAGTCAGCAACTTGGACTCCTTATGGCTTTCTCTGAATTACGCCATACATCTCTTAAACAGAGAGCCTTTATCTTACTTGGATGGCAAATTTACTTTTATTCTTTTCTTTGACTTGTCCATATTTGTGAAGATTTTTAGGCTTATTTTTTTTACATAAAATAAACAGAGAGATTAAATGCAGAGAGAGATATAGTTATTGAATTATTTATTTAAAAATTGGATGATTAAAAAATGAATATGTAATCTTTTTTTATATAGACACTATATGTATTTTTATGGTTTTTCTACCTCCAAAAAGTGAATAAATGTGGAGAAACAACATATAGACCGCATAGTTTCTTGCAGGATTAGCAATTCAAAATGGATCAAAACATCACTGTATTATTTCTATTGAGTTATATAGCAACAGTGTATGTCTATGGTGATTGGAACTTTGATATAGAAGACCTATTGCATTGTATTACCTATTAGGACAGACAAGATGTACCCTTTCCAGTAAGAATTTGAAAATAAAAATTCACTTTAGTCATTTCATCACCAGGATCTAAGAGCCAATGGCTAAGATCAAACGTACAATATTTAACTCTGCCCATCACCAGCTTTACTGTACCCACAAACTGAATTTGTATTTTAGCCTAGTTCTGTGTTTTTTTAACTCCTATTTCTCTATTGGTGGTTGATCTACTTTCATTTCCCACGACATCCAAAGCTCAACCGATATCAGATCAACTCTACTTCCTCAAAGACCGGATAAATGAACACCTTATATGGATCTACAAGGCAACTTAGAAATACCTGCAGATATCATTACATGGCAATGTGCCAAAGGGCATCAGCTCACAGGCTTCTGAATCCATAAAAACATCTCCCATACCTAACTATCAAAACAACACAGGAAAGGGTGTCAGGTTATAAAAAGAAGCAAATCATGGGTGGGCCAAGCAGATGTCATCAAAACAGGTCTGTGGGTTTACCAATATCAATGCTGGCGAGGAGTGGATACCAGTGCCTATGTCATTCAAGGGGACATTCTCGTGTATTGTCACACTCGACAGGAAATGTAGGGAACCGGACTCAGTCGTGGTCAAAATGAAGGTCAATGGTCACATCTGGGATAACACCAATGAGAAAGATGCAGTCATCTATACAGACGGATTTGTAAGGACACCAAAGAAGTGCATGGGCATTTACAGCATGTAAATAATGCATGTGCAATCTAAATAGTGCATGTAAATGCATAAAAACAGTGGTGCAAACATTATATATAGATATAGAGATATCTGTAAATCATCTCTGAAAGACTTCTCCATATGCAAAAATGACTGGGAACATTTGACAAGTAATCACACATCATGGAGAACTTGTATAAGGAACGGTATAACATCATTTAAGACTATGCTAAGGCAAAACTTAGAAGAGAAAAGACTCATGAAAAAGGATGGGAAAACCCTGTGGATCAGCGAGCCTGACTTGTTTATTATGTAACCGCGTGTGTTTGTCAAACATTGGTAGAATTAGCCATGAGAGAAGCTGTGCGACAAAAATCAAAACCTAAAAAAATACACAATAGCCTCCACTAGACCGTCTGACAAGATGAAAAAGGGCCATACAATACATTATGACCATGAGTAGCATGACGATGGAGGTGATGGCAGTGATCAAGGCATTCATCTGGTTAGTCACAAGACTACACCCACGCGGGTATACTGAGTGATTCGATGAGCATGATAAGAAAAGTGGAGGTGGGATCTGTATGTATGCAATGGGTAGAGTCATTACGAAAGTCAAAAATACGTATGTAAGGTCACCTTTGTCTATGTCCCAGAACATGCGGAAGTACAGGGAAATGAAAGAGTGGACAGATTGGCTAGCTGTGCTATTGTTTATGATGGTCAACCAATGGATCGGGTGAACATTATCAATGCCTTCCAGGAAATGGGAAGGACACAGGACTTCAACAACCATGAGTCCACATTACTCCTTTGGATAAAAGAGATGGGCGTTAAGATGGGCAACGCCAGAAAAGAGAAACTTAGTGGGTATATAAGAAGACTAATCAACCAACACAGAGCTGGAGTCGTCATTCGCTGGACATTGCGAGACTTGCTGAGGAGGGGATCTAAGAACCTATGGACATGTTCGGAGCGCAATGATGACCCGCTAATAACTAATGTCCACCAAAACCTATCCAAAATTTGCTGACATACAGTTTTGCAAGTGGTTACACTTTTAAGGATTGTTTTATTCTATTTATTTGTAAATTACATTTTTACCCACTTGTACAAAATATATCTTTGTTTTTAGAAAAGACAATTTGTTAAATTATTGAATAAATTTGTAACAGCCATTAATGTCATCCTACAACTTTACCATTCACAAACTTAAAAAAAACTACTAGAATTTTTCATGAAAGAATATTCAACATCATAGACAGTTGTTTATCGCTGACACTTTAGTTAATTTGCTCATTTGTGTCTTTGCTAAAAGTTAAAATACATTTCTTCTGTTATCAAAATGATGAAGAAGTCATATCTTGAAATATCAATACTTTTGTCATTACAAATTAGATAATTGCATCCCCGAAAACTCTCAGATTTACCATTCTTTGATCTTTTTGTTACAAGAATTAACTCCTAAAATATCATTCACACACAAATATTTACATTAGCTAAACATTTTACATTTTGTATATGGTGTCACAAATTGAAACCACTCACATATATCTTTTATAAGAATAAGGAGAATGTACTAGCATCAGGACATCTTCATACATAAATACTGTTAAATTTTAAAGATCGGAACAAAAATACCACTTTGATATAGCAACTAGCAGCTGTACAATTTAAAATATAAAGTACTTTAATACCCAGTGAAGCTGTGCTGTATATTTGATTTTGTTCAATTAATTGTTCATGCCTTGACATGGGCAATCAATAAGGCCCACAATTCTTGTTCATGAACTTTATTGTTGAATAGCTTCCTTCATGCTATTGTGATGTCACATTAAATATGATTTTATTTATTTGTCATCCTATGCAATTTTTTTTGCAAGGAATTTTGTAAAAAGTTATCAAAACCTTTAGACATTAATTTTGAACGTAAACAAAATCTGTGTTTTTATCAAGTGCAAATATATAATTTAACAAAAACAATTATTTGTTACTGACATCTGACAACCAATTAGATGTGATGCTCTGTATTGTTACTAATGCTCTAAGAAATAAAGAATCTGTTTCATTAATTTGTATTAACTATTGTTAATTTATTTCTTTATTTCTTTATTACACAAAAGCATATATATCAGGTACAAAGTAGGTCTACTTGTTAAAAGGTGAAATTGGCTCTTTTTACACAAAGAGCCCAGGGTTTGAGATTGGGTTCATGTCATCTCAGCTGAATAAAATAGATATGTGAGTTGTATGGAGGGAAGTAATGGCATAAAGAAGATATGCAATGTGACCAAGAGTAAATGCCCCTTTACTCCACTCCTCAATGTTGGTAATGCTTGTAATCATGTGATGACTAAAAGAGTATGCCTCTTCTACATCCACCCCTAAAAGAAAGTTAGTGAGTGTGGTTGTATTGTGATGTGGTTTACAGTAAAATTCTGATATTTCCACTTGTGGTCCAACACTTCAGCGCCTCATTTTTCAGTACTGGATTGTCTTCCCTAACCATTTGTCCAGATTAGACTAGTTACTGGGTAAAGGCATCAAGATGCATCGAAATTTGAAGCTGCTGTAAAGCTGATTATAATAATGACAATTTTAAAAAAAGTAAAAAGTGGTATGGTAATAGCTTTACGTAGGTGAGAAACAAAACAAAAGTAGAACATTTCAGCCAAGAAGGCCTTCAGCTGAAACAATAAAGCTTTTAGTAAAGGCTGGCATAACCTTACACAAACAATACATTTTCTTAAAATAAAAGATTACTTACTGACTTATGCACATGCACCACCAAGAATTGTGAGGAGCTGCAATATTTTTGTCCTGAGTCTAAGTGTATTGTATTTGACAGTTATTAACCTTTACTGCTGCTAAGTTTTCTGTGACATTGTCTATCTGTATGACTTTTGGTCTTCCTTGAGCCTTGAAACCAGTCTATCAACTCTTGCAGGTACACAGCAAGTTACTGGTTCAGTGGTTTAATGCATATAATCCAAAATTTGTTTGTCTATGCATTTAGTGTTAGTTGAGATTTCAACAGTTCAACTGTATTTCACCATTTCTTATTCTGTATTTTACAGTAACCAGTAATGGTTGTGACATTTTACATGTTGTGATCTTTCTCTCTAATATGCCTACCTTAAATATAGGACTATGTTTGCCATAGTTAAATTAATAGAGTACTTGCAACTAAACTCGTGCTAAGTCAAATGTAAGACATTTATTACAGCATTTGAAAAGCTAAATTTTAATGGAAAATTTAATATATTTAATAAAGTATTTGTAACTTAAACATAAACCTTTGGAAATGTAAAACAGTCATAAAGTACATCAAACTAAACTTTAATCTTTGGAAATGTAAGACCATTAATGCAGTATTTGAAACTAAACTTTAATTTTTAGAATTTATGACCATTAATACAGTACTTCAAACTAAACTTTTTAATCTTTGAAAATTGAACAGCGTTAATATAGTACATCAAACTAAACTTTAATTGTTGTAAATTTAACAGTGTTAATACATTACCTCAAACTAAACTTTTTAATCTTTGAAAATGTAATAGCGTTAATACATTAACTCAAACTAAACTTTAATCGTTGTAAATTTAAGACCGTTAATACATTAACTCAAACTAAACTTTAATCGTTGTAAATTTAAGACCGTTAATACATTACCTCAAACTAAACTTTAATCGTTACAAATAAGACCGTTAATACAGTGCTTGCAACTAAAACTTTGGCAAAGGGGAATTCATGCTAGTTAAAACACAATCCATATCAAACGTCAGCAAAGATCTGTTTGATACTTTCTCTTGTACAGTTCACTCAGAGGCAGGACTTAGTGAATGGTCTCAGATTGATGAAAGGGTTGAAGCAAAGATCTGTTTGATACTTTCTCTTGTACAGTTCACTCAGAGGCAGGACTTAGTGAATGGTTTTAGATTGATGAAAGGGTTGAAGCAAGAGTGTACTTCATCTGCCTTGTTTTATGGAACTGCCGTCGACTTCATACAGCAGTGATGCTTTACAGGTTTCAAAGGCATTGAATGGTTACTTGAGTCTCATATAGAGGATCTTGACTTTGTAGACACAATAATTCTTATCAGTAGTTATGTGAAAACAGTGTAAGAAAAAACAAATGTCATATCATCAATTGGTAGCACAATATTTTCTGCTGCTTCACTCCCAAATTCGAGACCTGATCATCTACACTGATGGCTTGGTCACAAGGGATGTTCGGAGTGGTTGGTATTTTGTTGTGTAATCTAATGGAAAGATGATAGATAAAGGTGCAGAAGCCCACAAGACTATAACCTCTAGCAAATTTATGGAGATTGTGGCTTGACGGGAGCTATCACTTAGCTGGTTAAGAGACCAACAATATATGTGGTCTTCGCGATTGATTTGACTGACAAAGGATGTTTCGTCCGATTGACAAGAACACACTCCACAGGCAGTGGGTGTACCTACTCCACATGTCTCCTGTTAGCAACCAAGTTTGGATATACTGCTCTGGACACTCGGATGTTCGTGGCAATGAAATAACCGAGAAGTTGGCGGGGTCTGCAATTACGCAAGAAATATTACAAAATTGACATGTATCACATAATGATGGCTTTAAAAGAACACCTGCCACAGGATGGCTACAAGAAAGCTGAGGATAACCCATGGATCAAAAGAATGGTGGAACACGGCGCCATGAAGGACGAAAGCATGAAGGAACCCAACACGGTCATTCAATACAGGACATGAACCATCAGTGGATGAACATTTCTATGGTTGCTGGAACGGGCGGCGGAGCAGATATGGGAATGCCCTGACCTCGGTGACGCCAGTTCGTACTAAAGACTTACATAATATGACTTGTAATCAACCACGAAAATTAAATAAATTTAGAAAAAAATGAACCTGAAAGAAATAGCATTTGATGAAATAAATCACTAGATATAAATAAGAAGCTGTATAGATCAAGAAGGAGACACAAATACATACTTTAGAACCGGAAGGGTAAAGGCAGCAATGACTTTCGAAAAATGAAAATCAAAATTACTCAGCACAAAAACAAATCTTATAATTGTTTAAATCAAATGTAGTGTTCGCCCTTAACTTATGTATACGAGAGAAGAAAAAACGAAAGTATTAAGAAATATAAAAGAAAGATAATTCTCAAAATCTCGCATAAGGATAAAACGCCTGGAACAGACAGACTCATTGCGGAGTTCTATAAACATTTTTCCCCCTTCATAGGAACACTCCTACTGAAGGTTTTTTAAGGATTCCTTCCACAAAGGACATCTACCTCCGAGGATCAGCGTGTCATACATCTCCTTACTCCTGAAGAACAATATAGAGAAGACACAAGTAACAAATTACAGACCGATATCGCTGCTCAACGTAGACTATAAAATACTGACAAAGTCACCTGACGAATAAGCTAAAGCCGTTCATGTTCTCACTCGTCCCCGAAGACCAGCAATGCAGCATCCAAGGCTAAAATAAAAACAACCCCTTCATACGATACATCATCACCTACACACATACAAGAAACATACCTTCATCGATTCTGTCCTTGGACCAGGAAATGACTTGTACAGGGCGTCGTACACTCCTACTTACAGAAAACGCTACGCGACTGCAATATGGGAGACAACTTTCGACGATGCATCAACATCCTGTACTCTAGACCTGAGTGTTGCCATAACACTTTTTTCTTGTTTTAAAATTGTCCAAATTCTGTGAATGTATTGAGGATGCTGTCTATTGATCTAGTGTTTGATGGAAAGAAGACAGTGATGTCAGTATACGCTAACAATGTCTGCTCTCCTTTCCTTGACATGAATATGCCCTTTATGGAACTGTCTCGTCTGATACTCTCAAGGTACGGTTCTATGGTCAGCGCGTAAAGTGGAAGAGAGAGGGAACACCCCTGTCGAACCGATCTAGTTAGCCTGAATTTCTCTGTGAATGAATGGTTCACTAGAACTTTACTTTGAGGTCTAGAATAAAAGATGTGAATCCATTGTATGAAGCGTCCTCCTATGTTGTTGTTCAGTAGTGTTTTGTGAGGGTAGAAATGAGCTTCTCTGGAAGACTATTTCTTGGTCGAGAGATAGGATGGAAGACTGGCTGTCTTTGTCCTGAGTGTACTTTATAATGTCTCGTATAAAGTGTGTGTGCTGGTGAATGGTTCTCTCTTGTATATTACACTGTTGGCCTTTATGAAGGAGTGTTGTTATGAAAGGTTTGAGTTTGTTAATGCTTTTGTTAGAATCGTGTAGCCTGTGTTAAATAGGGAAATGGGGTAGAGTTTTTAAGAAGCTACTTGTTTGTGTTGCCTTTCCGGAGCAATGTTATGTAAGACATGTTTAGGCTTGGAGTAATTAATTTCTTTGTGAATGCGTCTGTGTACATTCTTAGAAGAAGAGAGCCTAAGAGAGGAAAGAAATGTTGCAAGAATTATAATGTGAGTATCAGGCGCCGGAGATTTATTCTTCTGCACTTCTTGTACTGCCTCTGTTTTGTCAGCTAGTGTGAGTTCTGCGTAAAGTTTTTCCCAGTCGGCGTCTGGTAGTTTCCTTGTGTATTGCATTAATTTTATCTTGTATGTGTGAATGTGAACATGATTTTAGGCTGCTTTCATTTTCATATTAGCATTATTATCTACTTTTTTCTTAATAGTAGGATTTTTAAATGCATTTCTTTTCGGACTGGAATTTTATACTGCTTTTTTCTTCATGCTAGTATTTTAAATTGTCTCTCTGGTCATTCTATGATTTTCAAAAGGTTAACTTTTGAAGCTAGAAATATAAACTCTCTCAACACTATTAACTCATATATTTTAATTTCTGTCTCTTAATGCTAGAAATTTGACAGCCTCTGTCACATTCTCTTTCTTCTATCTATATCTTAATGTTTAATATATATAACTGCATCTCTCTTTTTCGCTCTCTCTCTCTCTATCTCTTAATGATAGAATTTTAAACTACCACTCTCCCTCTTCCAGTGACATGAATTATGTGCAACTATTTATCTCCAACTCCCCTCCCTTTTTCTACTAGAATTTTGAAATTTCAACTGCATAGTATTTTCATTGGTGTTATTGATACCTCCCTCCCTCTCTCTCTCTCTCTCTCTCTCTCTCTCTCCCTCCCTCCCTCTCTCTCTCTCTCTCTCTCTCTCTCTCTCTAACAATATCTCTTATAGACTACAGTAAAGTGATGAGACGGTATCAGCTAATTTTTGTAAATTAACTTCGTTTGCACCTGAGATCTATACAAATGTTTAGAAACTTTAAACAGTTGATTATCAGCTAACAAATATAATAAATCTTTGAAGAATATATATTTAAATGTTACATAATATTTACAGGCACGGTTCGTTCTAACATATCAAACTTAAATGCAAATAAGTGTTCTACCGTTGAATTGTTGATGAAAATGTTAATATAGAATCTGCTTAAGAAATTAAAAGGGAAGCAACTCCTGTTAGATTAATGGTTAACCACATTTTAATATGGATATTTTGTACTTATCTAATGTGTTCTTCATATACATATCACTTTCCAGAAAATAGTTTTTACATAAACTCTGCATGTTCCTGATAAAATTTATAAAAATTTACAAATTTAGTGTCTCAAACTAAAATAAATGTATTTTTATTAATTTGTAGTTGCAAATATCAATTATTTATTATTTATTTTTAAATCAAAAGTTATCTTGCTTTATTACAAGGGAAGAAACTCCTGTTAACTTAAAAGTAAAACTTCTTTATAGGTCGATATATTGTAATTGTAAGTTGTCAAAAGTTTTATTAATTTGCATATTGTTTTCCAGAAAATAATTTTCACACAAAATATGCTAGTTCTTTGAAAATTTTTATAAGAAATTAAAACTCCTAAAATAACAAATTAAAGAAGTGGAGCTTTCCTTAATTTGTGGTTGCAAATATTAATTATTTATAATTTCTTTCAAAAAATAAAAGTTATCTTCCTTTGCTCACAAAAAAGTCAGCTTGAGTCTTAAATAAGAAAACGAAGCTGTATAAAGTCCGGTGCAGTGAACATATTTTTCAAATTACGTGAAATTGTAAATAAAATTTGTGTTATTCATCTAGATACTACTGCTGTTGGCTGGCTTGTAATAGGTAAAGAAGCTGTTCACCCGATAAAGCTGTGTTTACAGCATGTGTTCAAAATATCCAGCACAGGCTTGTCTCTTACTATTTTCGAAAACCTTCCTGATCTATATATCTATCTTTCGTTCGCCTGAAGTGTTGTCTATATCTGCAATGTTGTTTCCTGTATAAATGTTACCGTCTTTTGTTATTCTTGCATTGTTGCATATAGTTTTGTCTGTAGTGTTGTATCTATGGGATATGTGGGATTTTTCTCAGTCTACTGTATTGAGTAGCGGCACGGGCGTAATACGGATCACATTACCCCAAAAATCATGTGCTGAAGGTCTGTAAAATTTATGGTCACTAATACCATATTCCCTCTACGCCACTTGGCGTGACGAAGGCACTTCACTTTTTTTTTTTAAAACTATATTCAGTGCATTCTTGAAATATGTGTTGCGTTGTTTGGGGCGCCTGTCCACTTGTACATGTAGTTGAGGTACCAATCTTTAATTTTGTAGACACGTGACTGTGGAGACATTTGTGTCCTGTTCTAATGCGTATAAGGATAACTTGTTCCCATCTATTCATATTATGAAATACATCCTGATTTGGAGCATTTGATCTTCTGATTCATTTGATTATCTGTATCTTATGATGGTATGTAACCGGCGCATCTGGTTGTGTGCCTGTTGCACCTTCTTTTGAAAGCTGATCTGCTCTCTAGTTTCCTGGTATTCCATAGTGAGATGGGATCCACTGATGGGCAACCCTTTGATGTTTGTAGAGTTCAGTCAATAAAGTTTGCAGATATAGCAGCTTTTTGGAATGCAGTGCTTGGAGCACTGATCTTGCATCTGTCAAAAACTCTTCAGGCTGTGGGCTAAGATTACTGTTCAGCTGTTTTTGTATTGCCAACTTTATTGCTTGCATTTCTGCATCGTAATTGTGATAATATTTCCCTGTTGCTGTCTTTTCCATATCCCTAGTTTTATTTTTTTGGATACGCTATGTAGACCTCTGCTCCCCCTTTCTTTTCTATATATTGATCGAGTCACCGCACAGAGACATTATAAACACCCTATATAACACTTGTTACTACAAGTTTGATAAACTATTCAGAACTTGATTCTCAATTAAAAAATAAAAAAGAATGACTGTCTCTCTATCTTTATGCTTGTGATGTAATTGTCTATCTCTATTTTCATAACAGGATTTTAAGCTGCTTTCATTTTCATATTAGCATTATTAACTGTTT
This sequence comes from Megaustenia siamemsis, assembly GCA_032433765.1. Lineage (NCBI taxonomy): Eukaryota > Metazoa > Mollusca > Gastropoda > Stylommatophora > Ariophantidae > Megaustenia > Megaustenia siamemsis. The sequence continues at coordinate 65,480,890 of JAVIAB010000088.1, forward strand.
CTGTCTTTATAGTAGACTTTTTAACTGTATCTCTTTTCATACTAAGACTGTAAACTGCTTTTCTCCTCATGCTAGTATTTTAAATTGTCTCTGTGGTCATTCTGGGATTTTTGAAAGTTAACTTTTGATGCTATAAATATAAACTCTCTCAACTCTCTTAACTCCTACATTTTACTCTATATCTATTTCTGCTAGAAATTTAAACTGCCTCTCTCTCATTCTTTTTCTGTTATCTATATTTTAATGTTTAATATATATAACTGCATCTCTCTTTTCTCTCTCTCTCTCTTAATGTTAGACTTTTAAACTGCCACTCTCCCTCTTCAGTGACATGAATTATGTGCATTTGTCTATCTCCAACTCCTCTCCCTTTTTCTACTACAATTTTGACATTTCAACTGCATAGTATTTTCCTAGATTTTTGTATACCCCTCTCTCTCTCTCTCTCTCTAACATTATCTCTTCTAGACTCTACAGTGAAGTGATAAGACGCATCAGCCAATTTTTGTAAATTAACTTCTTTGGACCTATGATCTATAAAAAATGTTTACAAACTTTAAACAGTTGATTATCTGCTAAAAAATAGAATAATTCTTTGAAGAATATATATTTAAATGTTGCATACTATTTAAAGGCATGGTTCGTTCTAACATATCAAACTTAAATGCAAAAATGTGTTCTACGGTTGAATTGTTGATGCAACTTTTAATATAAACTTATATGCTTAAGAAATTAAAAGTAATCTTGATTTGTTATAAGGGAAGCAACTCCTGTTAGAATAAATGTTAAGAATTCTTTATACGTCGATATATTGTAATTGTAAATTGTTAAAAGTTTTATTCATATGCATATTGTTTCCCAGAAAATAAATTTCTCATACAATATGCAATGTCTTAAAAAATTTCTATAAAAAATTACATATTCTAAAGTATCAAATTAAAACAAATGTATTTTTCCTTAATTTGTGGCTGCAAATATTAATTATTTATAATGTCTCTAAATAATTAAAAGTTATCTTCATTTGCTCACAGAAAAATCCAACTTCTGTCTTAAATAAGAAAACGAAGCTGTATAAAGTCCGGTGCAGTGAACATATTTTTGAAATTACGTAAAATTGTAAATAAATATGTGTTATTCATCTAGATACTACTGCTATTGTAAACTGTCAAAAATTGTAAATTGTCAAAAATGGTAAATTGTCAAAAATTTTGGCTTCTTGAGAAGAAGATCTCACAATCACAATCGATACCATTCGCACGACACTTAAAAGGTCACACAACACTGCTCCTGGTCCAGATGGTGTTCGGTATGATGACATAGGCGATTTAGCTGATGACGACTTGACAACACTGGCCAATGAGTTTAATGCCAGTATTCGGAGTGGCCAGATTAAGGAGGAGTGGCTACACAGCTACTTACTACCGCTACCGAAGCCAAACAAGGACCATTCTCAGATCAGTGCCTACAGAATCAATATCATCACAATGCAGGCAAGCTGCTGGAGAAAATAGTTGCCCGTGTCCTCACCTGTCGCCTTGAACAGAAACGCGTATTCCCATCCACACTCGGAGGTTATAGATATAACAAAGAGACATGGCTCAATGCGGCAGTATTTGCCTATGATGTCTTCGAAGGCTTCCACAGACAATAGGAGACATGTGCTGCTGCTATAGATCTGGAGGATGCATACAACAGGGTACCATTTGAATATCTCATGCATATGCTTCTCAAACTGGCGGTGAACCCCTTCCTCATTAGATGGATCGCCGCGGCACCGTTTCAGAGGAAGGTGATACTCAGATGTGGAAGTTGGTCTTCCGAGCCAACATCCATTTGTCCTGGGCTGCCACAAGGCTCACCATTGTCACCAGTTCTATTTAACGTGTACACAATAACGATCACGGAACAACAGCTGGATGAGAGGGGAAGAACTATGACTTTTGCTGATGATATTCTGGTATATCGACAGGGAAGAGACAGACGGGGAATCGCGTACACAATGCAAGACAAACCCGATCGCATTTCTTCCTGGTGTGGGGTTTCAGGTGCCTTGGTTAATCCTAATAAAGCATCAGTTTCATGGTTCTCCCTTAACAATCATATCGTTAATACGACCACACCGGTAGTACGAATGGGAGCTGATGAGGTGACCAGGGACAAGTGGATGACATACCTCGGAGTTAAGTTTGATCGCAGCCTGTGTTTTCGGGACCACGTCGACCATGTGATAACAAAATCCCGCAAAGGATTAGCCGCCTTGAAGGTCATGGCAGCTGCCAACATCGAGCAGAGGCTACTTATTCTTCTGTTCCAGGGATTAGTCCTCGCACCAATCGAGTATGCCCTGGCCATTCTTACTGTCAGTACGACTCAAATTGATAGGCTGGAGAAAATACAAAATGAAGCCATGCGCATTATCCTGGGATGTACGAGGGACACTCCCTGTGTAGCAATGAGGTATCTTCTTGACTTTCCAACCATGGATGACAGAATCAAGATCTGGAGAGCACGAGCATACCTGAAGATTAGTACAGATACAGAGCATCCATTGCACCACGTGCTCAACACAGAGAAAGGTACCAGGCTAAAAAGAGGCAAATCATGGGTGGGCCGGGCAGAAGATGTCATCAAACAGGTCTGTGGGCTTACCAATATCAGCGTTGGTGAGGAGTGGATACCGGTGCCTACGTCATTCAAGGGAACTTTCTCATGTATTGTCACACTCGACAGGAAAGTAGGGAACAGAACCCGGTCGTGGTTAATGCTGAGGTCAACAGTCTCATCTGCGATAATACCGATGAGAAAGATGCAGTCATCTATACAGACGGATCTGTAAGACGATACGAAAGAAGTGCATGGGCATTTACAGCACGCTCAGCAGGCAGATTAGCCAAGGAAGACAGTGGTGCATACGCCATGACCACGAGTAGCATGACAATGGAGGTGATGGCAGTGACCAAGGCATTCAAATGGTTAGAGTCACAAGACTACATCCACGCATGTATACTGAGTGATTCGATGAGCATGATAAAAAAAGTGGAGGCGGGCTTTGTACGCATGCAATGGGTAGAGTCGTTGCAGAAATCCAAAATACGGAAGGTCACCTTTGTCTATGTCCCTGGACATGCGGGAGTACGGGGAAATGAGAGAGCGGACAGGTTGGCTAGCTGCGCTGTCGTTGAGGACGGGCAACCGATGGATCGGGCGGACATCATCAATGCCCTTCGAGATGTTGGAAGAGCACAGGACTTCGACAAACACAGATCAACGTCACTTCTTCGGATGATGGAAATGGGAGTTAAGATGGGCACAGCCAGAAATGAGAAACTTGGTGGCCGTGTAAGAAGACTTATCAACCAACATAGAACTGGAGTCGTCAGTCGCTGGACACTGAGGGAATTGCTGAGGAGGGATCTGAGCACCTATGGACATGTTCGGAGTGCAATGATGATGACCCGCAAATAACTCAATAACTCAATACTACTGCTGTTGGCTGGCTTGTATTAGGTAAAGAAGCTGTTCACCCGATGAAGCTGTGTTTACAGCATGTATTCAAAATATCCAGCACAGGCCTCAAGATATTCTGAGACTTGTCTCTTACTATTTTCGAAAACCTTCTCCATCTCATCATCATCATCGTGTGCCCTCTCCGCAACGAAGGTTGGCTACCATGGATCGTCATTCCACTCTGTTCCTCGCTTTGGTGGTGCAGGCTGACATAAATTGATTTGTCCATCTTTTGATGTTACTCGTCCTTGTTAGTCTTGGTCTGCCTCTGCCTCTTTTGCCTTGTATTTTTCCTTCCAATATTACTTTTAGTCGGCTGTTGTGTCTTTTAACATGCCCCAAAAATTTAATTTGTCTTGTCTTAATTGTGTTCAACAGTTCTCTTTTTATTTTCAGTTGTTTTAAAACTTTATCGTTTGTTATCTTTTGTTTCCATCCAATTCTACCTATTCTTCTATAAATCCACATTTCAAAGGCTTCAATTTTCTGTTCTGTTTTCTTGTCTAATGTCCATGTTTCTGCACCATACAGGAATATTGAGAAGATGTAACATTTTGCCATTCTTAGTTTCAGCCCTGCTGATATTTGTTTTGTTGTTAGTATATTTTTCATGGCATTAAAATTACTTTTTGCCATACCTATTCTTTTGTTTATTTCAGTTTTGCATTTTCCATCATTGGTTATAGTATGTCCTAGGTAGTTGTAACTCTGGACTGTCTCCAGATGTGTTCCATCAACTGTGATATTTAATTGTAGGTCTTGAGAATTTTCTTTGTTTATGATCATAGTTTTAGTCTTTTTGATATTCATCTCTAGTCCATATTTTTTGCTTTTTGTGTTTATCACATTAAGCAATTGTTGTAGGTCTTTAGGATTTTCTGCTAGTAGAACAGTATCAACAGCATATCTCAGGTTATTGATTATCTTTCCATTTAATGTTTAGGCCTGGTATCTCTGAGATGTTTTTAAAGATTTGCTCAGTGTATAGATTGAACAAGCTTGGTGATAGGATGCATCCTTGTCTTACTCCTCTTTTTATGTCCATGGGTGTAGAGTTCTCCTTGTTATTCTTATTATTGCTGTTTGCTCTCAGTACAAATTACATATTAATCGTATGTCTGCGTCGTCTAGATGTATATCCTTTAGGCAGTCTATAAGTTGGTTGTGGTGTATTCTATCGAAAGCTTTGGTGTAGTCTATAAAGCAGGCATATATTGGTTTGTTTACTTCTGTGTACTTTTCAATCAGTGTTATTGTCTATATCTGCAATGTCGTTTCCTGTATAAATATTACCGTCTTTTGTCATTCTTGCAGTGGTGCATCTAGTTTTGTCTGCAGTGTTGTATCAATGGAATATGTGGATTTTTCTGTCTACTATATTCAGCTCATTTTTGAAATATGCGTTCCGCTGTCTGGGGCGCCTGTCCACATGTACATGTAGTTGAGGTACCGATCTTGAATTTTGTATACAGGTGACTGTCGATTGTCGATTGTGCCCGGTTCTAATGCTTATAATGATAACATGTTCCCATCTATTCATATTATGGGCAGTATCCCGATTTGGGACATGTTGCCTCCTGATTAATTTGATTATCTGTTTTTTTTTATGATGGTATGTAGCCGGTACATCTGATTGTGTGCCTGTTTCACCTTCATTTGCCACCTGATCTGTTCTCTCGTTTCCTGGTATTCCACAGTGAGGTGGGACCACTGCCGGGCAATCCTGTGGTGTTTGAGAAGTTCAGTCAAAAAGGTCTGCCGATGTGGCAATTTTCTGGATTGCAGTGCTTGGATTATTGATCTTGCATCTGTCAAAAAAAAAAAAAAAAATCAACACTACAGGTTGTGGGATAAGATTGCTGTTCAGCAGTTTTTCTATTGCCAACTTTATTGCTTGAATTTCTGCATCGTAATTGTTACAATATTTCCCTGTTGCTTTTGTATTTATATCACTAGTGTTATTTCGTTACTTTATGTAGACAACTGCTACCCCATTCTTCATTGCATTCTGTGCTGAGCCATCGGTGTACACACAAATCCGTAGGTCGTGTGTATTCTTCAACCAAGAAACTGAAAGTGGTTGTTTTAGGCTGTTGGCTATTCTATTCCTGCTTGTTGAGTATTCCTTTCACGTCTATACGTATTTGTATTGACAATCCAGATTCCTCTGTTAAGGGAGTCTGTTCCGGTATGGGCAGTAGAATGTTAACAACGCATGATATGTCTGTGTTTGTCTACAAATACCTTCTGGATAATGACCAGTGATATTGTTGGCTCAGGGTAACGATTTCTGTCTTCAAGTCATTTTCTGTCTTCAGAATATTTGATAAACTTTTTTTTCAGATCAACCCACAGATAATAATTAGGTGGGGTTATTTTAAACTGTCTCTCTGACAATTCTAGGTTTTTTAAATGGATAACTTTTTATGCTACAAATATAAACTCTCTTAACTCTCTTAACTCTTACATTTTAATCTCTATCTATTAATGCAAAATTTAACCGGTCTCTCTCCCTCTCCCAGTGACATTAATTATGTGTAATTGTTTATCACCAACTCTCCTTCCTTTTTCTACTAGAATTTTGTCATTTCAACTGCAAAGTATTTTCATTGTGTTATTGATACCTCTCTCTATCTCTCTAACATTATCTCTTCTCGACTCTACAGTGATATGATGAGATGTAATTAGTTAATTTTTGTAAATTAAATCCTTTTGCACCTGTCATCCATAAAAATGCTTAGAAACTTTAAACGGTTAATTATCAGCTAAGAAAAATAATAATTCTTTGAAGAATATATATTTAAATGTTGCATAATATTTACAGGCACGGTTTGTTCTAACATATCAAACTTAAATGCAAATAAGTGTTCTACCGTTGAATTGTTGATGAAAATGTTAATATAGAATCTGCTTAAGAAATTAAAAGATATCTTGCTATATTAAAAGGGAAGCAACTCTTGGTAGTTTAATGGTAACAAATTTTTATATGGACATTTTGTAAATTATCTAAAGTTTTCTTCATATGCATATCACTTTCCAGAAAAATAGTTTTTACATAAACTCTGTATTTGCCTGTCAAAATCTATAAAAAATGACATTTATTAATGGATCAAACAAAAAAAAATGTATCCTTAATAAATTTGTAATGCAAATATCAATTATTTATTTTTTATTTATAAATTAAAAGTTATCTTCCTTAAGTAACATAAATTTGTGTTATTAATATACATACTACTGCTGTTGGCTGGCTTGTATTGGGTAAAGAAGTTGTTCACACGATGGCGTTGTGTTCACAGCATGTGTTCAAAATATCCACTGCAGGCCTGAAGACATTCTGAGACTTTTCTCTTACTATTTTCGAAAACCTTCTGAATCTATATATCTATCTTTTGTTCGCCTGAAGTATTGCCTATAACTGCAATGTCGTTTCCTGTATAAATATTACCGTCTTTTGTCATTCTTGCAGTGGTGCATATTCTGTAGTATTGTATTAATGCTATAAGTGGACTTTCCTCAGTCTACTATATTCAGTGCATTCTTGAAATATGCGTTGCGCTGTCTGGGGCGCCTGTCCACTTGTGCATGTAGTTGAGGTACCGATCTTGAATTTTGTAGACACGTGGCTGTGAAGTCAATTGTGTCCTGTTCTAAAGTGTATAATGATAACTTGTTCCCATCTATTCATATTATGAAATACATCCTGATTTGGAGCATTTGATCTTCTGATTCATTTGATTAATGTATCTTATGATGGTATGTAACCGGCGCATCTGTTTGTGTGCCTGTTGCACCTTCTTTTGAAAGCTGATCTGCTCTCTAGTTTCCTAGTATTTCATAGTGGGATGGGATCCACTGAAGGGCAACCCTGTGATGTTTGTAGAGTTCAGTCAATGAAGTTTGCAGATGTAGCAGCTTTTTGGAATGCAGTGCTTGGAGCACTGATCTTGCATCTGTCCAAAACTCTTCAGGCTGTGGGCAAAGATTACTGTTCAGCTGTTTTTCTATTGCCAACTTTATTGCTTGCATTTCTGCATCGTAATTGTGATAATATTTCCTTGTTGCTATCTTTTCCATATCCCTAGTTTTATATTTGTTCGATACGCTATGTAGACCTCTGCTCCCCCTTTCTTTTCTATATATTGATCGAGTCACCGCACAGAGACATTATAAACACCCTATATAACACTTGTTAGTACAAGTTTAATAAACTATTCAGAACTTGATTCTCAATTAAAAAATAAAAAAGAATGACTGTCTCTCTATCTTAATGCTTGAGATGTAATTGTCTATCTCTATTTTCATAACAGGATTTTAAGCTGCTTTCATTTTCATATTAGCATTATTAACTGTTTCTGTCTTAATAGTAGACTTTTTAACTGTATCTCTTTTCATACCAAGATTGTAAACTGCTTTTCTCTTCATGCTAGTATTTCAAATTGTCTCTCTAGTCATTCTAGGATTTTAGAAAGTTAACTTTTGATGCTAGAAATATAAACTTTCTCAACTTTCTTAACTCCCACATTTTACTTTATATCTATTACTGCTAGAAATTTAAACTGCCTCTTTCTCTCTCGTTCTTCAATCTATATCTAAATGTTTTCTATATATATCTGCATCTCCCTTTTTCGCGCTCTCTCTCTCACTCTCTCTTAATGTTAGGATTTTAAACTGCCTCTTTCCCTCTCCCAGTGACATTAATTATATGCAATTGTCTATCACCAACTCTCCTCCCCTTTTCTACTAGAATTTTGTCATTTCAACTGCAAAGTATTTTCATTGTGTTATTGATACCCCTCTCTCTCTCTAACATTAACTCTTCTCGACTCTACAGTTAAATGGTGAGACGCCATTAGTTAATTTTTGTAAATTAAATCCTTTTGCACCTGTCATCCATAAAAATGCTTAGAAACTTTAAACAGTTAATTATCAGCTAAGAAAAATAATAATTCTTTGAAGAATATATATTTAAATGTTGCATAATATTTACAGGCACGGTTCGTTCTAACATATCAAACTTAAATGCAAATAAGTGTTCTACCGTTGAATTGTTGATGAAAATGTTAATATAGAATCTGCTTAAGAAATTAAAAGATATCTTGCTATATTAAAAGGGAAGCAACTCATGGTAGTTTAATGGTAACAAATTTTTATATGGACATTTTGTAAATTATCTAAAGTTTTCTTCATATGCATATCACTTTCCAGAAAAAATAGTTTTTACATAAACTCTGTATTTGCCTGACAAAATCTATAAAAAATGACATTTATTAATGGATCAAACAAAAAAAAATGTATCCTTAATAAATTTGTAATGCAAATATCAATTATTTATTTTTTATTTATAAATTAAAAGTTATCTTCCTTAAGTAACATAAATTTGTGTTATTAATATACATACTACTGCTGTTGGCTGGCTTGTATTGGGTAAAGAAGTTGTTCACACGATGGCGTTGTGTTCACAGCATGTGTTCAAAATATCCACTGCAGGCCTGAAGACATTCTGAGACTTTTCTCTTACTATTTTCGAAAACCTTCTGAATCTATATATCTATCTTTTGTTCGCCTGAAGTATTGCCTATAACTGCAATGTCGTTTCCTGTATAAATATTACCGTCTTTTGTCATTCTTGCAGTGGTGCATATTCTGTAGTATTGTATTAATGCTATAAGTGGACTTTCCTCAGTCTACTATATTCAGTGCATTCTTGAAATATGCGTTGCGCTGTCTGGGGCGCCTGTCCACTTGTGCATGTAGTTGAGGTACCGATCTTGAATTTTGTAGACACGTGGCTGTGGAGTCAATTGTGTCCTGTTCTAAAGTGTATAATGATAACTTGTTCCCATCTATTCATATTATGAAATACATCCTGATTTGGAGCATTTGATCTTCTGATTCATTTGATTATCTGTATCTTATGATGGTATGTAACCGGCGCATCTGTTTGTGTGCCTGTTGCACCTTCTTTTGAAAGCTGATCTGCTCTCTAGTTTCCTAGTATTTCATAGTGGGATGGGATCCACTGAAGGGCAACCCTGTGATGTTTGTAGAGTTCAGTCAATGAAGTTTGCAGATGTAGCAGCTTTTTGGAATGCAGTGCTTGGAGCACTGATCTTGCATCTGTCCAAAACTCTTCAGGCTGTGGGCAAAGATTACTGTTCAGCTGTTTTTCTATTGCCAACTTTATTGCTTGCATTTCTGCATCGTAATTGTGATAATATTTCCTTGTTGCTATCTTTTCCATATCCCTAGTTTTATATTTGTTCGATACGCTATGTAGACCTCTGCTCCCCCTTTCTTTTCTATATATTGATCGAGTCACCGCACAGAGACATTATAAACACCCTATATAACACTTGTTAGTACAAGTTTAATAAACTATTCAGAACTTGATTCTCAATTAAAAAATAAAAAAGAATGACTGTCTCTCTATCTTAATGCTTGAGATGTAATTGTCTATCTCTATTTTCATAACAGGATTTTAAGCTGCTTTCATTTTCATATTAGCATTATTAACTGTTTCTGTCTTAATAGTAGACTTTTTAACTGTATCTCTTTTCATACCAAGATTGTAAACTGCTTTTCTCTTCATGCTAGTATTTCAAATTGTCTCTCTAGTCATTCTAGGATTTTAGAAAGTTAACTTTTGATGCTAGAAATATAAACTTTCTCAACTTTCTTAACTCCCACATTTTACTTTATATCTATTACTGCTAGAAATTTAAACTGCCTCTTTCTCTCTCGTTCTTCAATCTATATCTAAATGTTTTCTATATATATCTGCATCTCCCTTTTTCGCGCTCTCTCTCTCACTCTCTCTAATGTTAGGATTTTAAACTGCCTCTTTCCCTCTCCCAGTGACATTAATTATATGCAATTGTCTATCACCAACTCTCCTCCCCTTTTCTACTAGAATTTTGTCATTTCAACTGCAAAGTATTTTCATTGTGTTATTGATACCCCTCTCTCTCTCTAACATTAACTCTTCTCGACTCTACAGTTAAATGGTGAGACGCCATTAGTTAATTTTTGTAAATTAAATCCTTTTGCACCTGTCATCCATAAAAATGCTTAGAAACTTTAAACAGTTAATTATCAGCTAAGAAAAATAATAATTCTTTGAAGAATATATATTTAAATGTTGCATAATATTTACAGGCACGGTTCGTTCTAACATATCAAACTTAAATGCAAATAAGTGTTCTACCGTTGAATTGTTGATGAAAATGTTAATATAGAATCTGCTTAAGAAATTAAAAGATATCTTGCTATATTAAAAGGGAAGCAACTCTTGGTAGTTTAATGGTAACAAATTTTTATATGGACATTTTGTAAATTATCTAAAGTTTTCTTCATATGCATATCACTTTCCAGAAAAATAGTTTTTACATAAACTCTGTATTTGCCTGACAAAATCTATAAAAAATGACATTTATTAATGGATCAAACAAAAAAAAATGTATCCTTAATAAATTTGTAATGCAAATATCAATTATTTATTTTTTATTTATAAATTAAAAGTTATCTTCCTTAAGTAACATAAATTTGTGTTATTAATATACATACTACTGCTGTTGGCTGGCTTGTATTGGGTAAAGAAGTTGTTCACACGATGGCGTTGTGTTCACAGCATGTGTTCAAAATATCCACTGCAGGCCTGAAGACATTCTGAGACTTTTCTCTTACTATTTTCGAAAACCTTCTGAATCTATATATCTATCTTTTGTTCGCCTGAAGTATTGCCTATAACTGCAATGTCGTTTCCTGTATAAATATTACCGTCTTTTGTCATTCTTGCAGTGGTGCATATTCTGTAGTATTGTATTAATGCTATAAGTGGACTTTCCTCAGTCTACTATATTCAGTGCATTCTTGAAATATGCGTTGCGCTGTCTGGGGCGCCTGTCCACTTGTGCATGTAGTTGAGGTACCGATCTTGAATTTTGTAGACACGTGGCTGTGGAGTCAATTGTGTCCTGTTCTAAAGTGTATAATGATAACTTGTTCCCATCTATTCATATTATGAAATACATCCTGATTTGGAGCATTTGATCTTCTGATTCATTTGATTATCTGTATCTTATGATGGTATGTAACCGGCGCATCTGTTTGTGTGCCTGTTGCACCTTCTTTTGAAAGCTGATCTGCTCTCTAGTTTCCTAGTATTTCATAGTGGGATGGGATCCACTGAAGGGCAACCCTGTGATGTTTGTAGAGTTCAGTCAATGAAGTTTGCAGATGTAGCAGCTTTTTGGAATGCAGTGCTTGGAGCACTGATCTTGCATCTGTCCAAAACTCTTCAGGCTGTGGGCAAAGATTACTGTTCAGCTGTTTTTCTATTGCCAACTTTATTGCTTGCATTTCTGCATCGTAATTGTGATAATATTTCCTTGTTGCTATCTTTTCCATATCCCTAGTTTTATATTTGTTCGATACGCTATGTAGACCTCTGCTCCCCCTTTCTTTTCTATATATTGATCGAGTCACCGCACAGAGACATTATAAACACCCTATATAACACTTGTTAGTACAAGTTTAATAAACTATTCAGAACTTGATTCTCAATTAAAAAATAAAAAAGAATGACTGTCTCTCTATCTTAATGCTTGAGATGTAATTGTCTATCTCTATTTTCATAACAGGATTTTAAGCTGCTTTCATTTTCATATTAGCATTATTAACTGTTTCTGTCTTAATAGTAGACTTTTTAACTGTATCTCTTTTCATACCAAGATTGTAAACTGCTTTTCTCTTCATGCTAGTATTTCAAATTGTCTCTCTAGTCATTCTAGGATTTTAGAAAGTTAACTTTTGATGCTAGAAATATAAACTTTCTCAACTTTCTTAACTCCCACATTTTACTTTATATCTATTACTGCTAGAAATTTAAACTGCCTCTTTCTCTCTCGTTCTTCAATCTATATCTAAATGTTTTCTATATATATCTGCATCTCCCTTTTTCGCGCTCTCTCTCTCACTCTCTCTTAATGTTAGGATTTTAAACTGCCTCTTTCCCTCTCCCAGTGACATTAATTATATGCAATTGTCTATCACCAACTCTCCTCCCCTTTTCTACTAGAATTTTGTCATTTCAACTGCAAAGTATTTTCATTGTGTTATTGATACCCCTCTCTCTCTCTAACATTAACTCTTCTCGACTCTACAGTTAAATGGTGAGACGCCATTAGTTAATTTTTGTAAATTAAATCCTTTTGCACCTGTCATCCATAAAAATGCTTAGAAACTTTAAACAGTTAATTATCAGCTAAGAAAAATAATAATTCTTTGAAGAATATATATTTAAATGTTGCATAATATTTACAGGCACGGTTCGTTCTAACATATCAAACTTAAATGCAAATAAGTGTTCTACCGTTGAATTGTTGATGAAAATGTTAATATAGAATCTGCTTAAGAAATTAAAAGATATCTTGCTATATTAAAAGGGAAGCAACTCTTGGTAGTTTAATGGTAACAAATTTTTATATGGACATTTTGTAAATTATCTAAAGTTTTCTTCATATGCATATCACTTTCCAGAAAAATAGTTTTTACATAAACTCTGTATTTGCCTGACAAAATCTATAAAAAATGACATTTATTAATGGATCAAACTAAAAAAAAATGTATCCTTAATAAATTTGTAATGCAAATATCAATTATTTATTTTTTATTTATAAATTAAAAGTTATCTTCCTTAAGTAACATAAATTTGTGTTATTAATATACATACTACTGCTGTTGGCTGGCTTGTATTGGGTAAAGAAGTTGTTCACACGATGGCGTTGTGTTCACAGCATGTGTTCAAAATATCCACTGCAGGCCTGAAGACATTCTGAGACTTTTCTCTTACTATTTTCGAAAACCTTCTGAATCTATATATCTATCTTTTGTTCGCCTGAAGTATTGCCTATAACTGCAATGTCGTTTCCTGTATAAATATTACCGTCTTTTGTCATTCTTGCAGTGGTGCATATTCTGTAGTATTGTATTAATGCTATAAGTGGACTTTCCTCAGTCTACTATATTCAGTGCATTCTTGAAATATGCGTTGCGCTGTCTGGGGCGCCTGTCCACTTGTGCATGTAGTTGAGGTACCGATCTTGAATTTTGTAGACACGTGGCTGTGGAGTCAATTGTGTCCTGTTCTAAAGTGTATAATGATAACTTGTTCCCATCTATTCATATTATGAAATACATCCTGATTTGGAGCATTTGATCTTCTGATTCATTTGATTATCTGTATCTTATGATGGTATGTAACCGGCGCATCTGTTTGTGTGCCTGTTGCACCTTCTTTTGAAAGCTGATCTGCTCTCTAGTTTCCTAGTATTTCATAGTGGGATGGGATCCACTGAAGGGCAACCCTGTGATGTTTGTAGAGTTCAGTCAATGAAGTTTGCAGATGTAGCAGCTTTTTGGAATGCAGTGCTTGGAGCACTGATCTTGCATCTGTCCAAAACTCTTCAGGCTGTGGGCAAAGATTACTGTTCAGCTGTTTTTCTATTGCCAACTTTATTGCTTGCATTTCTGCATCGTAATTGTGATAATATTTCCTTGTTGCTATCTTTTCCATATCCCTAGTTTTATATTTGTTCGATACGCTATGTAGACCTCTGCTCCCCCTTTCTTTTCTATATATTGATCGAGTCACCGCACAGAGACATTATAAACACCCTATATAACACTTGTTAGTACAAGTTTAATAAACTATTCAGAACTTGATTCTCAATTAAAAAATAAAAAAGAATGACTGTCTCTCTATCTTAATGCTTGAGATGTAATTGTCTATCTCTATTTTCATAACAGGATTTTAAGCTGCTTTCATTTTCATATTAGCATTATTAACTGTTTCTGTCTTAATAGTAGACTTTTTAACTGTATCTCTTTTCATACCAAGATTGTAAACTGCTTTTCTCTTCATGCTAGTATTTCAAATTGTCTCTCTAGTCATTCTAGGATTTTAGAAAGTTAACTTTTGATGCTAGAAATATAAACTTTCTCAACTTTCTTAACTCCCACATTTTACTTTATATCTATTACTGCTAGAAATTTAAACTGCCTCTTTCTCTCTCGTTCTTCAATCTATATCTAAATGTTTTCTATATATATCTGCATCTCCCTTTTTCGCGCTCTCTCTCTCTCTCTCTTAATGTTAGGATTTTAAACTGCCTCTTTCCCTCTCCCAGTGACATTAATTATATGCAATTGTCTATCACCAACTCTCCTCCCCTTTTCTACTAGAATTTTGTCATTTCAACTGCAAAGTATTTTCATTGTGTTATTGATACCCCTCTCTCTCTCTAACATTAACTCTTCTCGACTCTACAGTTAAATGGTGAGACGCCATTAGTTAATTTTTGTAAATTAAATCCTTTTGCACCTGTCATCCATAAAAATGCTTAGAAACTTTAAACAGTTAATTATCAGCTAAGAAAAATAATAATTCTTTGAAGAATATATATTTAAATGTTGCATAATATTTACAGGCACGGTTCGTTCTAACATATCAAACTTAAATGCAAATAAGTGTTCTACCGTTGAATTGTTGATGAAAATGTTAATATAGAATCTGCTTAAGAAATTAAAAGATATCTTGCTATATTAAAAGGGAAGCAACTCTTGGTAGTTTAATGGTAACAAATTTTTATATGGACATTTTGTAAATTATCTAAAGTTTTCTTCATATGCATATCACTTTCCAGAAAAATAGTTTTTACATAAACTCTGTATTTGCCTGACAAAATCTATAAAAAATGACATTTATTAATGGATCAAACAAAAAAAAATGTATCCTTAATAAATTTGTAATGCAAATATCAATTATTTATTTTTTATTTATAAATTAAAAGTTATCTTCCTTAAGTAACATAAATTTGTGTTATTAATATACATACTACTGCTGTTGGCTGGCTTGTATTGGGTAAAGAAGTTGTTCACACGATGGCGTTGTGTTCACAGCATGTGTTCAAAATATCCACTGCAGGCCTGAAGACATTCTGAGACTTTTCTCTTACTATTTTCGAAAACCTTCTGAATCTATATATCTATCTTTTGTTCGCCTGAAGTATTGCCTATAACTGCAATGTCGTTTCCTGTATAAATATTACCGTCTTTTGTCATTCTTGCAGTGGTGCATATTCTGTAGTATTGTATTAATGCTATAAGTGGACTTTCCTCAGTCTACTATATTCAGTGCATTCTTGAAATATGCGTTGCGCTGTCTGGGGCGCCTGTCCACTTGTGCATGTAGTTGAGGTACCGATCTTGAATTTTGTAGACACGTGGCTGTGGAGTCAATTGTGTCCTGTTCTAAAGTGTATAATGATAACTTGTTCCCATCTATTCATATTATGAAATACATCCTGATTTGGAGCATTTGATCTTCTGATTCATTTGATTATCTGTATCTTATGATGGTATGTAACCGGCGCATCTGTTTGTGTGCCTGTTGCACCTTCTTTTGAAAGCTGATCTGCTCTCTAGTTTCCTAGTATTTCATAGTGGGATGGGATCCACTGAAGGGCAACCCTGTGATGTTTGTAGAGTTCAGTCAATGAAGTTTGCAGATGTAGCAGCTTTTTGGAATGCAGTGCTTGGAGCACTGATCTTGCATCTGTCCAAAACTCTTCAGGCTGTGGGCAAAGATTACTGTTCAGCTGTTTTTCTATTGCCAACTTTATTGCTTGCATTTCTGCATCGTAATTGTGATAATATTTCCTTGTTGCTATCTTTTCCATATCCCTAGTTTTATATTTGTTCGATACGCTATGTAGACCTCTGCTCCCCCTTTCTTTTCTATATATTGATCGAGTCACCGCACAGAGACATTATAAACACCCTATATAACACTTGTTAGTACAAGTTTAATAAACTATTCAGAACTTGATTCTCAATTAAAAAATAAAAAAGAATGACTGTCTCTCTATCTTAATGCTTGAGATGTAATTGTCTATCTCTATTTTCATAACAGGATTTTAAGCTGCTTTCATTTTCATATTAGCATTATTAACTGTTTCTGTCTTAATAGTAGACTTTTTAACTGTATCTCTTTTCATACTAAGATTGTAAACTGCTTTTCTCTTCATGCTAGTATTTCAAATTGTCTCTCTAGTCATTCTAGGATTTTAGAAAGTTAACTTTTGATGCTAGAAATATAAACTTTCTCAACTTTCTTAACTCCCACATTTTACTTTATATCTATTACTGCTAGAAATTTAAACTGCCTCTTTCTCTCTCGTTCTTCAATCTATATCTAAATGTTTTCTATATATATCTGCATCTCCCTTTTTCGCGCTCTCTCTCTCACTCTCTCTTAATGTTAGGATTTTAAACTGCCTCTTTCCCTCTCCCAGTGACATTAATTATATGCAATTGTCTATCACCAACTCTCCTCCCCTTTTCTACTAGAATTTTGTCATTTCAACTGCAAAGTATTTTCATTGTGTTATTGATACCCCTCTCTCTCTCTAACATTAACTCTTCTCGACTCTACAGTTAAATGGTGAGACGCCATTAGTTAATTTTTGTAAATTAAATCCTTTTGCACCTGTCATCCATAAAAATGCTTAGAAACTTTAAACAGTTAATTATCAGCTAAGAAAAATAATAATTCTTTGAAGAATATATATTTAAATGTTGCATAATATTTACAGGCACGGTTCGTTCTAACATATCAAACTTAAATGCAAATAAGTGTTCTACCGTTGAATTGTTGATGAAAATGTTAATATAGAATCTGCTTAAGAAATTAAAAGATATCTTGCTATATTAAAAGGGAAGCAACTCTTGGTAGTTTAATGGTAACAAATTTTATATGGACATTTTGTAAATTATCTAAAGTTTTCTTCATATGCATATCACTTTCCAGAAAAATAGTTTTTACATAAACTCTGTATTTGCCTGACAAAATCTATAAAAAATGACATTTATTAATGGATCAAACTAAAAAAAAATGTATCCTTAATAAATTTGTAATGCAAATATCAATTATTTATTTTTTATTTATAAATTAAAAGTTATCTTCCTTAAGTAACATAAATTTGTGTTATTAATATACATACTACTGCTGTTGGCTGGCTTGTATTGGGTAAAGAAGTTGTTCACACGATGGCGTTGTGTTCACAGCATGTGTTCAAAATATCCACTGCAGGCCTGAAGACATTCTGAGACTTTTCTCTTACTATTTTCGAAAACCTTCTGAATCTATATATCTATCTTTTGTTCGCCTGAAGTATTGCCTATAACTGCAATGTCGTTTCCTGTATAAATATTACCGTCTTTTGTCATTCTTGCAGTGGTGCATATTCTGTAGTATTGTATTAATGCTATAAGTGGACTTTCCTCAGTCTACTATATTCAGTGCATTCTTGAAATATGCGTTGCGCTGTCTGGGGCGCCTGTCCACTTGTGCATGTAGTTGAGGTACCGATCTTGAATTTTGTAGACACGTGGCTGTGGAGTCAATTGTGTCCTGTTCTAAAGTGTATAATGATAACTTGTTCCCATCTATTCATATTATGAAATACATCCTGATTTGGAGCATTTGATCTTCTGATTCATTTGATTATCTGTATCTTATGATGGTATGTAACCGGCGCATCTGTTTGTGTGCCTGTTGCACCTTCTTTTGAAAGCTGATCTGCTCTCTAGTTTCCTAGTATTTCATAGTGGGATGGGATCCACTGAAGGGCAACCCTGTGATGTTTGTAGAGTTCAGTCAATGAAGTTTGCAGATGTAGCAGCTTTTTGGAATGCAGTGCTTGGAGCACTGATCTTGCATCTGTCCAAAACTCTTCAGGCTGTGGGCAAAGATTACTGTTCAGCTGTTTTTCTATTGCCAACTTTATTGCTTGCATTTCTGCATCGTAATTGTGATAATATTTCCTTGTTGCTATCTTTTCCATATCCCTAGTTTTATATTTGTTCGATACGCTATGTAGACCTCTGCTCCCCCTTTCTTTTCTATATATTGATCGAGTCACCGCACAGAGACATTATAAACACCCTATATAACACTTGTTAGTACAAGTTTAATAAACTATTCAGAACTTGATTCTCAATTAAAAAATAAAAAAGAATGACTGTCTCTCTATCTTAATGCTTGAGATGTAATTGTCTATCTCTATTTTCATAACAGGATTTTAAGCTGCTTTCATTTTCATATTAGCATTATTAACTGTTTCTGTCTTAATAGTAGACTTTTTAACTGTATCTCTTTTCATACTAAGATTGTAAACTGCTTTTCTCTTCATGCTAGTATTTCAAATTGTCTCTCTAGTCATTCTAGGATTTTAGAAAGTTAACTTTTGATGCTAGAAATATAAACTTTCTCAACTTTCTTAACTCCCACATTTTACTTTATATCTATTACTGCTAGAAATTTAAACTGCCTCTTTCTCTCTCGTTCTTCAATCTATATCTAAATGTTTTCTATATATATCTGCATCTCCCTTTTTCGCGCTCTCTCTCTCTCTCTCTCTAATGTTAGGATTTTAAACTGCCTCTTTCCCTCTCCCAGTGACATTAATTATATGCAATTGTCTATCACCAACTCTCCTCCCCTTTTCTACTAGAATTTTGTCATTTCAACTGCAAAGTATTTTCATTGTGTTATTGATACCCTCTCTCTCTCTAACATTAACTCTTCTCGACTCTACAGTTAAATGGTGAGACGCCATTAGTTAATTTTTGTAAATTAAATCCTTTTGCACCTGTCATCCATAAAAATGCTTAGAAACTTTAAACAGTTAATTATCAGCTAAGAAAAATAATAATTCTTTGAAGAATATATATTTAAATGTTGCATAATATTTACAGGCACGGTTCGTTCTAACATATCAAACTTAAATGCAAATAAGTGTTCTACCGTTGAATTGTTGATGAAAATGTTAATATAGAATCTGCTTAAGAAATTAAAAGATATCTTGCTATATTAAAAGGGAAGCAACTCTTGGTAGTTTAATGGTAACAAATTTTTATATGGACATTTTGTAAATTATCTAAAGTTTTCTTCATATGCATATCACTTTCCAGAAAAATAGTTTTTACATAAACTCTGTATTTGCCTGACAAAATCTATAAAAAATGACATTTATTAATGGATCAAACTAAAAAAAAATGTATCCTTAATAAATTTGTAATGCAAATATCAATTATTTATTTTTTATTTATAAATTAAAAGTTATCTTCCTTAAGTAACAGAAATTTGTGTTATTAATATACATACTACTGCTGTTGGCTGGCTTGTATTGGGTAAAGAAGTTGTTCACACGATGGCGTTGTGTTCACAGCATGTGTTCAAAATATCCACTGCAGGCCTGAAGACATTCTGAGACTTTTCTCTTACTATTTTCGAAAACCTTCTGAATCTATATATCTATCTTTTGTTCGCCTGAAGTATTGCCTATAACTGCAATGTCGTTTCCTGTATAAATATTACCGTCTTTTGTCATTCTTGCAGTGGTGCATATTCTGTAGTATTGTATTAATGCTATAAGTGGACTTTCCTCAGTCTACTATATTCAGTGCATTCTTGAAATATGCGTTGCGCTGTCTGGGGCGCCTGTCCACTTGTGCATGTAGTTGAGGTACCGATCTTGAATTTTGTAGACACGTGGCTGTGGAGTCAATTGTGTCCTGTTCTAAAGTGTATAATGATAACTTGTTCCCATCTATTCATATTATGAAATACATCCTGATTTGGAGCATTTGATCTTCTGATTCATTTGATTATCTGTATCTTATGATGGTATGTAACCGGCGCATCTGTTTGTGTGCCTGTTGCACCTTCTTTTGAAAGCTGATCTGCTCTCTAGTTTCCTAGTATTTCATAGTGGGATGGGATCCACTGAAGGGCAACCCTGTGATGTTTGTAGAGTTCAGTCAATGAAGTTTGCAGATGTAGCAGCTTTTTGGAATGCAGTGCTTGGAGCACTGATCTTGCATCTGTCCAAAACTCTTCAGGCTGTGGGCAAAGATTACTGTTCAGCTGTTTTTCTATTGCCAACTTTATTGCTTGCATTTCTGCATCGTAATTGTGATAATATTTCCTTGTTGCTATCTTTCCATATCCCTAGTTTTATATTTGTTCGATACGCTATGTAGACCTCTGCTCCCCTTTCTTTTCTATATATTGATCGAGTCACCGCACAGAGACATTATAAACACCCTATATAACACTTGTTAGTACAAGTTTAATAAACTATTCAGAACTTGATTCTCAATTAAAAAATAAAAAAGAATGACTGTCTCTCTATCTTAATGCTTGAGATGTAATTGTCTATCTCTATTTTCATAACAGGATTTTAAGCTGCTTTCATTTTCATATTAGCATTATTAACTGTTTCTGTCTTAATAGTAGACTTTTTAACTGTATCTCTTTTCATACCAAGATTGTAAACTGCTTTTCTCTTCATGCTAGTATTTCAAATTGTCTCTCTAGTCATTCTAGGATTTTAGAAAGTTAACTTTTGATGCTAGAAATATAAACTTTCTCAACTTTCTTAACTCCCACATTTTACTTTATATCTATTACTGCTAGAAATTTAAACTGCCTCTTTCTCTCTCGTTCTTCAATCTATATCTAAATGTTTTCTATATATATCTGCATCTCCCTTTTTCGCGCTCTCTCTCTCACTCTCTCTTAATGTTAGGATTTTAAACTGCCTCTTTCCCTCTCCCAGTGACATTAATTATATGCAATTGTCTATCACCAACTCTCCTCCCCTTTTCTACTAGAATTTTGTCATTTCAACTGCAAAGTATTTTCATTGTGTTATTGATACCCCTCTCTCTCTCTAACATTAACTCTTCTCGACTCTACAGTTAAATGGTGAGACGCCATTAGTTAATTTTTGTAAATTAAATCCTTTTGCACCTGTCATCCATAAAAATGCTTAGAAACTTTAAACAGTTAATTATCAGCTAAGAAAAATAATAATTCTTTGAAGAATATATATTTAAATGTTGCATAATATTTACAGGCACGGTTCGTTCTAACATATCAAACTTAAATGCAAATAAGTGTTCTACCGTTGAATTGTTGATGAAAATGTTAATATAGAATCTGCTTAAGAAATTAAAAGATATCTTGCTATATTAAAAGGGAAGCAACTCTTGGTAGTTTAATGGTAACAAATTTTATATGGACATTTTGTAAATTATCTAAAGTTTTCTTCATATGCATATCACTTTCCAGAAAAATAGTTTTTACATAAACTCTGTATTTGCCTGACAAAATCTATAAAAAATGACATTTATTAATGGATCAAACAAAAAAAAATGTATCCTTAATAAATTTGTAATGCAAATATCAATTATTTATTTTTTATTTATAAATTAAAAGTTATCTTCCTTAAGTAACATAAATTTGTGTTATTAATATACATACTACTGCTGTTGGCTGGCTTGTATTGGGTAAAGAAGTTGTTCACACGATGGCGTTGTGTTCACAGCATGTGTTCAAAATATCCACTGCAGGCCTGAAGACATTCTGAGACTTTTCTCTTACTATTTTCGAAAACCTTCTGAATCTATATATCTATCTTTTGTTCGCCTGAAGTATTGCCTATAACTGCAATGTCGTTTCCTGTATAAATATTACCGTCTTTTGTCATTCTTGCAGTGGTGCATATTCTGTAGTATTGTATTAATGCTATAAGTGGACTTTCCTCAGTCTACTATATTCAGTGCATTCTTGAAATATGCGTTGCGCTGTCTGGGGCGCCTGTCCACTTGTGCATGTAGTTGAGGTACCGATCTTGAATTTTGTAGACACGTGGCTGTGGAGTCAATTGTGTCCTGTTCTAAAGTGTATAATGATAACTTGTTCCCATCTATTCATATTATGAAATACATCCTGATTTGGAGCATTTGATCTTCTGATTCATTTGATTATCTGTATCTTATGATGGTATGTAACCGGCGCATCTGTTTGTGTGCCTGTTGCACCTTCTTTTGAAAGCTGATCTGCTCTCTAGTTTCCTAGTATTTCATAGTGGGATGGGATCCACTGAAGGGCAACCCTGTGATGTTTGTAGAGTTCAGTCAATGAAGTTTGCAGATGTAGCAGCTTTTTGGAATGCAGTGCTTGGAGCACTGATCTTGCATCTGTCCAAAACTCTTCAGGCTGTGGGCAAAGATTACTGTTCAGCTGTTTTTCTATTGCCAACTTTATTGCTTGCATTTCTGCATCGTAATTGTGATAATATTTCCTTGTTGCTATCTTTTCCATATCCCTAGTTTTATATTTGTTCGATACGCTATGTAGACCTCTGCTCCCCTTTCTTTTCTATATATTGATCGAGTCACCGCACAGAGACATTATAAACACCCTATATAACACTTGTTAGTACAAGTTTAATAAACTATTCAGAACTTGATTCTCAATTAAAAAATAAAAAAGAATGACTGTCTCTCTATCTTAATGCTTGAGATGTAATTGTCTATCTCTATTTTCATAACAGGATTTTAAGCTGCTTTCATTTTCATATTAGCATTATTAACTGTTTCTGTCTTAATAGTAGACTTTTTAACTGTATCTCTTTTCATACTAAGATTGTAAACTGCTTTTCTCTTCATGCTAGTATTTCAAATTGTCTCTCTAGTCATTCTAGGATTTTAGAAAGTTAACTTTTGATGCTAGAAATATAAACTTTCTCAACTTTCTTAACTCCCACATTTTACTTTATATCTATTACTGCTAGAAATTTAAACTGCCTCTTTCTCTCTCGTTCTTCAATCTATATCTAAATGTTTTCTATATATATCTGCATCTCCTTTTTCGCGCTCTCTCTCTCTCTCTCTTAATGTTAGGATTTTAAACTGCCTCTTTCCCTCTCCCAGTGACATTAATTATATGCAATTGTCTATCACCAACTCTCCTCCCCTTTTCTACTAGAATTTTGTCATTTCAACTGCAAAGTATTTTCATTGTGTTATTGATACCCCTCTCTCTCTCTAACATTAACTCTTCTCGACTCTACAGTTAAATGGTGAGACGCCATTAGTTAATTTTTGTAAATTAAATCCTTTTGCACCTGTCATCCATAAAAATGCTTAGAAACTTTAAACAGTTAATTATCAGCTAAGAAAAATAATAATTCTTTGAAGAATATATATTTAAATGTTGCATAATATTTACAGGCACGGTTCGTTCTAACATATCAAACTTAAATGCAAATAAGTGTTCTACCGTTGAATTGTTGATGAAAATGTTAATATAGAATCTGCTTAAGAAATTAAAAGATATCTTGCTATATTAAAAGGGAAGCAACTCTTGGTAGTTTAATGGTAACAAATTTTTATATGGACATTTTGTAAATTATCTAAAGTTTTCTTCATATGCATATCACTTTCCAGAAAAATAGTTTTTACATAAACTCTGTATTTGCCTGACAAAATCTATAAAAAATGACATTTATTAATGGATAAAACTAAAAAAAAATGTATCCTTAATAAATTTGTAATGCAAATATCAATTATTTATTTTTTATTTATAAATTAAAAGTTATCTTCCTTAAGTAACAGAAATTTGTGTTATTAATATACATACTACTGCTGTTGGCTGGCTTGTATTGGGTAAAGAAGTTGTTCACACGATGGCGTTGTGTTCACAGCATGTGTTCAAAATATCCACTGCAGGCCTGAAGACATTCTGAGACTTTTCTCTTACTATTTTCGAAAACCTTCTGAATCTATATATCTATCTTTTGTTCGCCTGAAGTATTGCCTATAACTGCAATGTCGTTTCCTGTATAAATATTACCGTCTTTTGTCATTCTTGCAGTGGTGCATATTCTGTAGTATTGTATTAATGCTATAAGTGGACTTTCCTCAGTCTACTATATTCAGTGCATTCTTGAAATATGCGTTGCGCTGTCTGGGGCGCCTGTCCACTTGTGCATGTAGTTGAGGTACCGATCTTGAATTTTGTAGACACGTGGCTGTGGAGTCAATTGTGTCCTGTTCTAAAGTGTATAATGATAACTTGTTCCCATCTATTCATATTATGAAATACATCCTGATTTGGAGCATTTGATCTTCTGATTCATTTGATTATCTGTATCTTATGATGGTATGTAACCGGCGCATCTGTTTGTGTGCCTGTTGCACCTTCTTTTGAAAGCTGATCTGCTCTCTAGTTTCCTAGTATTTCATAGTGGGATGGGATCCACTGAAGGGCAACCCTGTGATGTTTGTAGAGTTCAGTCAATGAAGTTTGCAGATGTAGCAGCTTTTTGGAATGCAGTGCTTGGAGCACTGATCTTGCATCTGTCCAAAACTCTTCAGGCTGTGGGCAAAGATTACTGTTCAGCTGTTTTTCTATTGCCAACTTTATTGCTTGCATTTCTGCATCGTAATTGTGATAATATTTCCTTGTTGCTATCTTTTCCATATCCCTAGTTTTATATTTGTTCGATACGCTATGTAGACCTCTGCTCCCCTTTCTTTTCTATATATTGATCGAGTCACCGCACAGAGACATTATAAACACCCTATATAACACTTGTTAGTACAAGTTTAATAAACTATTCAGAACTTGATTCTCAATTAAAAAATAAAAAAGAATGACTGTCTCTCTATCTTAATGCTTGAGATGTAATTGTCTATCTCTATTTTCATAACAGGATTTTAAGCTGCTTTCATTTTCATATTAGCATTATTAACTGTTTCTGTCTTAATAGTAGACTTTTTAACTGTATCTCTTTTCATACTAAGATTGTAAACTGCTTTTCTCTTCATGCTAGTATTTCAAATTGTCTCTCTAGTCATTCTAGGATTTTAGAAAGTTAACTTTTGATGCTAGAAATATAAACTTTCTCAACTTTCTTAACTCCCACATTTTACTTTATATCTATTACTGCTAGAAATTTAAACTGCCTCTTTCTCTCTCGTTCTTCAATCTATATCTAAATGTTTTCTATATATATCTGCATCTCCCTTTTCGCGCTCTCTCTCTCACTCTCTCTTAATGTTAGGATTTTAAACTGCCTCTTTCCCTCTCCCAGTGACATTAATTATATGCAATTGTCTATCACCAACTCTCCTCCCCTTTTCTACTAGAATTTTGTCATTTCAACTGCAAAGTATTTTCATTGTGTTATTGATACCCTCTCTCTCTCTAACATTAACTCTTCTCGACTCTACAGTTAAATGGTGAGACGCCATTAGTTAATTTTTGTAAATTAAATCCTTTTGCACCTGTCATCCATAAAAATGCTTAGAAACTTTAAACAGTTAATTATCAGCTAAGAAAAATAATAATTCTTTGAAGAATATATATTTAAATGTTGCATAATATTTACAGGCACGGTTCGTTCTAACATATCAAACTTAAATGCAAATAAGTGTTCTACCGTTGAATTGTTGATGAAAATGTTAATATAGAATCTGCTTAAGAAATTAAAAGATATCTTGCTATATTAAAAGGAAGCAACTCTTGGTAGTTTAATGGTAACAAATTTTATATGGACATTTTGTAAATTATCTAAAGTTTTCTTCATATGCATATCACTTTCCAGAAAAATAGTTTTTACATAAACTCTGTATTTGCCTGACAAAATCTATAAAAAATGACATTTATTAATGGATCAAACTAAAAAAAAATGTATCCTTAATAAATTGTAATGCAAATATCAATTATTTATTTTTTATTTATAATTAAAAGTTATCCTTAAGTAACAGAATTGAGTTAATTGTGTTATATACATACTACTGCTGTTGGCTGGCTTGTATTGGGTAAAGAAGTTGTTCACACGATGGCGTTGTGTTCACAGCATGTGTTCAAAATATCCACTGCAGGCCTGAAGACATTCTGAGACTTTTCTCTTACTATTTTCGAAAACCTTCTGAATCTATATATCTATCTTGTTCGCCTGAAGTATTGCCTATAACTGCAATGTCGTTTCCTGTATAAATATTACCGTCTTTTGTCATTCTTGCAGTGGTGCATATTCTGTAGTATTGTATTAATGCTATAAGTGGACTTTCCTCAGTCTACTATATTCAGTGCATTCTTGAAATATGCGTTGCGCTGTCTGGGGCGCCTGTCCACTTGTGCATGTAGTTGAGGTACCGATCTTGAATTTTGTAGACACGTGGCTGTGGAGTCAATTGTGTCCTGTTCTAAAGTGTATAATGATAACTTGTTCCCATCTATTCATATTATGAAATACATCCTGATTTGGAGCATTTGATCTTCTGATTCATTTGATTATCTGTATCTTATGATGGTATGTAACCGGCGCATCTGTTTGTGTGCCTGTTGCACCTTCTTTTGAAAGCTGATCTGCTCTCTAGTTTCCTAGTATTTCATAGTGGGATGGGATCCACTGAAGGGCAACCCTGTGATGTTTGTAGAGTTCAGTCAATGAAGTTTGCAGATGTAGCAGCTTTTTGGAATGCAGTGCTTGGAGCACTGATCTTGCATCTGTCCAAAAACTCTTCAGGCTGTGGGCAAAGATTACTGTTCAGCTGTTTTTCTATTGCCAACTTTATTGCTTGCATTTCTGCATCGTAATTGTGATAATATTTCCTTGTTGCTATCTTTTCCATATCCCTAGTTTTATATTTGTTCGATACGCTATGTAGACCTCTGCTCCCCTTTCTTTTCTATATATTGATCGAGTCACCGCACAGAGACATTATAAACACCCTATATAACACTTGTTAGTACAAGTTTAATAAACTATTCAGAACTTGATTCTCAATTAAAATAAAAAAGAATGACTGTCTCTCTATCTTAATGCTTGAGATGTAATTGTCTATCTCTATTTTCATAACAGGATTTTAAGCTGCTTTCATTTTCATATTAGCATTATTAACTGTTTCTGTCTTAATAGTAGACTTTTTAACTGTATCTCTTTTCATACTAAGATTGTAAACTGCTTTTCTCTTCATGCTAGTATTTCAAATTGTCTCTCTAGTCATTCTAGGATTTTAGAAAGTTAACTTTTGATGCTAGAAATATAAACTTTCTCAACTTTCTTAACTCCCACATTTTACTTTATATCTATTACTGCTAGAAATTTAAACTGCCTCTTTCTCTCTCGTTCTTCAATCTATATCTAAATGTTTTCTATATATATCTGCATCTCCCTTTTCGCGCTCTCTCTCTCACTCTCTCTTAATGTTAGGATTTTAAACTGCCTCTTTCCCTCTCCAGTGACATTAATTATATGCAATTGTCTATCACCAACTCTCCTCCCCTTTTCTACTAGAATTTTGTCATTTCAACTGCAAAGTATTTTCATTGTGTTATTGATACCCCTCTCTCTCTCTAACATTAACTCTTCTCGACTCTACAGTTAAATGGTGAGACGCCATTAGTTAATTTTTGTAAATTAAATCCTTTTGCACCTGTCATCCATAAAAATGCTTAGAAACTTTAAACAGTTAATTATCAGCTAAGAAAAATAATAATTCTTTGAAGAATATATATTTAAATGTTGCATAATATTTACAGGCACGGTTCGTTCTAACATATCAAACTTAAATGCAAATAAGTGTTCTACCGTTGAATTGTTGATGAAAATGTTAATATAGAATCTGCTTAAGAAATTAAAAGATATCTTGCTATATTAAAAGGGAAGCAACTCTTGGTAGTTTAATGGTAACAAATTTTATATGGACATTTTGTAAATTATCTAAAGTTTTCTTCATATGCATATCACTTTCCAGAAAAATAGTTTTTACATAAACTCTGTATTTGCCTGACAAAATCTATAAAAATGACATTTATTAATGGATAAAACTAAAAAAAAATGTATCCTTAATAAATTGTAATGCAAATATCAATTATTTATTTTTTATTTATAAATTAAAAGTTATCTTCCTTAAGTAACAGAAATTTGTGTTATTAATATACATACTACTGCTGTTGGCTGGCTTGTATTGGGTAAAGAAGTTGTTCACACGATGGCGTTGTGTTCACAGCATGTGTTCAAAATATCCACTGCAGGCCTGAAGACATTCTGAGACTTTTCTCTTACTATTTTCGAAAACCTTCTGAATCTATATATCTATCTTTTGTTCGCCTGAAGTATTGCCTATAACTGCAATGTCGTTTCCTGTATAAATATTACCGTCTTTTGTCATTCTTGCAGTGGTGCATATTCTGTAGTATTGTATTAATGCTATAAGTGGACTTTCCTCAGTCTACTATATTCAGTGCATTCTTGAAATATGCGTTGCGCTGTCTGGGGCGCCTGTCCACTTGTGCATGTAGTTGAGGTACCGATCTTGAATTTTGTAGACACGTGGCTGTGGAGTCAATTGTGTCCTGTTCTAAAGTGTATAATGATAACTTGTTCCCATCTATTCATATTATGAAATACATCCTGATTTGGAGCATTTGATCTTCTGATTCATTTGATTATCTGTATCTTATGATGGTATGTAACCGGCGCATCTGTTTGTGTGCCTGTTGCACCTTCTTTTGAAAGCTGATCTGCTCTCTAGTTTCCTAGTATTTCATAGTGGGATGGGATCCACTGAAGGGCAACCTGTGATGTTTGTAGAGTTCAGTCAATGAAGTTTGCAGATGTAGCAGCTTTTTGGAATGCAGTGCTTGGAGCACTGATCTTGCATCTGTCCAAAAACTCTTCAGGCTGTGGGCTAAGATTACTGTTCAGCTGTTTTTCTATTGCCAACTTTATTGCTTGCATTTCTGCATCGTAATTGTGATAATATTTCCTTGTTGCTATCTTTTCCATATCCCTAGTTTTATATTTGTTCGATACGCTATGTAGACCTCTGCTCCCCCTTTCTTTTCTATATATTGATCGAGTCACCGCACAGAGACATTATAAACACCCTATATAACACTTGTTAGTACAAGTTTAATAAACTATTCAGAACTTGATTCTCAATTAAAAAATAAAAAAGAATGACTGTCTCTCTATCTTAATGCTTGAGATGTAATTGTCTATCTCTATTTTCATAACAGGATTTAAGCTGCTTTCATTTTCATATTAGCATTATTAACTGTTTCTGTCTTAATAGTAGACTTTTTAACTGTATCTCTTTTCATACTAAGATTGTAAACTGCTTTTCTCTTCATGCTAGTATTTCAAATTGTCTCTCTAGTCATTCTAGGATTTTAGAAAGTTAACTTTTTGATGCTAGAAATATAAACTTTCTCAACTTTCTTAACTCCACATTTTACTTTATATCTATTACTGCTAGAAATTTAAACTGCCTCTTTCTCTCTCGTTCTTCAATCTATATCTAAATGTTTTCTATATATATCTGCATCTCCCTTTTTCGCGCTCTCTCTCTCACTCTCTCTTAATGTTAGGATTTTAAACTGCCTCTTTCCCTCTCCCAGTGACATTAATTATATGCAATTGTCTATCACCAACTCTCCTCCCCTTTTCTACTAGAATTTTGTCATTTCAACTGCAAAGTATTTTCATTGTGTTATTGATACCTCTCTCTCTCTCTAACATTAACTCTTCTCGACTCTACAGTTAAATGGTGAGACGCCATTAGTTAATTTTTGTAAATTAAATCCTTTTGCACCTGTCATCCATAAAAATGCTTAGAAACTTTAAACAGTTAATTATCAGCTAAGAAAAATAATAATTCTTTGAAGAATATATATTTAAATGTTGCATAATATTTACAGGCACGGTTCGTTCTAACATATCAAACTTAAATGCAAATAAGTGTTCTACCGTTGAATTGTTGATGAAAATGTTAATATAGAATCTGCTTAAGAAATTAAAAGATATCTTGCTATATTAAAAGGGAAGCAACTCTTGGTAGTTTAATGGTAACAAATTTTTATATGGACATTTTGTAAATTATCTAAAGTTTTCTTCATATGCATATCACTTTCCAGAAAAATAGTTTTTACATAAACTCTGTATTTGCCTGACAAAATCTATAAAAAATGACATTTATTAATGGATCAAACTAAAAAAAAATGTATCCTTATAAATTTGTAATGCAAATATCAATTATTTATTTTTTATTTATAAATTAAAAGTTATCTTCCTTAAGTAACAGAAATTTGTGTTATTAATATACATACTACTGCTGTTGGCTGGCTTGTATTGGGTAAAGAAGTTGTTCACACGATGGCGTTGTGTTCACAGCATGTGTTCAAAATATCCACTGCAGGCCTGAAGACATTCTGAGACTTTCTCTTACTATTTTCGAAAACCTTCTGAATCTATATATCTATCTTTTGTTCGCCTGAAGTATTGCCTATAACTGCAATGTCGTTTCCTGTATAAATATTACCGTCTTTTGTCATTCTTGCAGTGGTGCATATTCTGTAGTATTGTATTAATGCTATAAGTGGACTTTCCTCAGTCTACTATATTCAGTGCATTCTTGAAATATGCGTTGCGCTGTCTGGGGCGCCTGTCCACTTGTGCATGTAGTTGAGGTACCGATCTTGAATTTTGTAGACACGTGGCTGTGGAGTCAATTGTGTCCTGTTCTAAAGTGTATAATGATAACTTGTTCCCATCTATTCATATTATGAAATACATCCTGATTTGGAGCATTTGATCTTCTGATTCATTTGATTATCTGTATCTTATGATGGTATGTAACCGGCGCATCTGTTTGTGTGCCTGTTGCACCTTCTTTTGAAAGCTGATCTGCTCTCTAGTTTCCTAGTATTTCATAGTGGGATGGGATCCACTGAAGGGCAACCCTGTGATGTTTGTAGAGTTCAGTCAATGAAGTTTGCAGATGTAGCAGCTTTTTGGAATGCAGTGCTTGGAGCACTGATCTTGCATCTGTCAAAACTCTTCAGGCTGTGGGCTAAGATTACTGTTCAGCTGTTTTTCTATTGCCAACTTTATTGCTTGCATTTCTGCATCGTAATTGTGATAATATTTCCTTGTTGCTATCTTTTCCATATCCCTAGTTTTATATTTTTCGATACGCTATGTAGACCTCTGCTCCCCCTTTCTTTTCTATATATTGATCGAGTCACCGCACAGAGACATTATAAACACCCTATATAACACTTGTTAGTACAAGTTTAATAAACTATTCAGAACTTGATTCTCAATTAAAAAATAAAAAAGAATGACTGTCTCTCTATCTTAATGCTTGAGATGTAATTGTCTATCTCTATTTTCATAACAGGATTTTAAGCTGCTTTCATTTTCATATTAGCATTATTAACTGTTTCTGTCTTAATAGTAGACTTTTTAACTGTATCTCTTTTCATACTAAGATTGTAAACTGCTTTTCTCTTCATGCTAGTATTTCAAATTGTCTCTCTAGTCATTCTAGGATTTTAGAAAGTTAACTTTTGATGCTAGAAATATAAACTTTCTCAACTTTCTTAACTCCCACATTTTACTTTATATCTATTACTGCTAGAAATTTAAACTGCCTCTTTCTCTCTCGTTCTTCAATCTATATCTAAATGTTTTATATATATATCTGCATCTCCTTTTTCGCGCTCTCTCTCTCACTCTCTCTTAATGTTAGGATTTTAAACTGCCTCTTTCCCTCTCCAGTGACATTAATTATATGCAATTGTCTATCACCAACTCTCCTCCCCTTTTCTACTAGAATTTTGTCATTTCAACTGCAAAGTATTTTCATTGTGTTATTGATACCTCTCTCTCTCTCTAACATTAACTCTTCTCGACTCTACAGTTAAATGGTGAGACGCCATTAGTTAATTTTTGTAAATTAAATCCTTTTGCACCTGTCATCCATAAAAATGCTTAGAAACTTTAAACAGTTAATTATCAGCTAAGAAAAATAATAATTCTTTGAAGAATATATATTTAAATGTTGCATAATATTTACAGGCACGGTTCGTTCTAACATATCAAACTTAAATGCAAATAAGTGTTCTACCGTTGAATTGTTGATGAAAATGTTAATATAGAATCTGCTTAAGAAATTAAAAGATATCTTGCTATATTAAAAGGGAAGCAACTCTTGGTAGTTTAATGGTAACAAATTTTTATATGGACATTTTGTAAATTATCTAAAGTTTTCTTCATATGCATATCACTTTCCAGAAAAATAGTTTTTACATAAACTCTGTATTTGCCTGACAAAATCTATAAAAAATGACATTTATTAATGGATCAAACTAAAAAAAAAATGTATCCTTAATAATTTGTAATGCAAATATCAATTATTTATTTTTTATTTATAAATTAAAAGTTATCTTCCTTAAGTAACAGAAATTTGTGTTATTAATATACATACTACTGCTGTTGGCTGGCTTGTATTGGGTAAAGAAGTTGTTCACACGATGGCGTTGTGTTCACAGCATGTGTTCAAAATATCCACTGCAGGCCTGAAGACATTCTGAGACTTTTCTCTTACTATTTTCGAAAACCTTCTGAATCTATATATCTATCTTTTGTTCGCCTGAAGTATTGCCTATAACTGCAATGTCGTTTCCTGTATAAATATTACCGTCTTTTGTCATTCTTGCAGTGGTGCATATTCTGTAGTATTGTATTAATGCTATAAGTGGACTTTCCTCAGTCTACTATATTCAGTGCATTCTTGAAATATGCGTTGCGCTGTCTGGGGCGCCTGTCCACTTGTGCATGTAGTTGAGGTACCGATCTTGAATTTTGTAGACACGTGCTGTGGAGTCAATTGTGTCCTGTTCTAAAGTGTATAATGATAACTTGTTCCCATCTATTCATATTATGAAATACATCCTGATTTGGAGCATTTGATCTTCTGATTCATTTGATTATCTGTATCTTATGATGGTATGTAACCGGCGCATCTGTTTGTGTGCCTGTTGCACCTTCTTTTGAAAGCTGATCTGCTCTCTAGTTTCCTAGTATTTCATAGTGGGATGGGATCCACTGAAGGGCAACCCTGTGATGTTTGTAGAGTTCAGTCAATGAAGTTTGCAGATGTAGCAGCTTTTTGGAATGCAGTGCTTGGAGCACTGATCTTGCATCTGTCCAAAACTCTTCAGGCTGTGGGCTAAGATTACTGTTCAGCTGTTTTTCTATTGCCAACTTTATTGCTTGCATTTCTGCATCGTAATTGTGATAATATTTCCTTGTTGCTATCTTTTCCATATCCCTAGTTTTATATTTTTCGATACGCTATGTAGACCTCTGCCCCTTTCTTTTCTATATATTGATCGAGTCACCGCACAGAGACATTATAAACACCCTATATAACACTTGTTAGTACAAGTTTAATAAACTATTCAGAACTTGATTCTCAATTAAAAAATAAAAAAGAATGACTGTCTCTCTATCTTAATGCTTGAGATGTAATTGTCTATCTCTATTTTCATAACAGGATTTTAAGCTGCTTTCATTTTCATATTAGCATTATTAACTGTTTCTGTCTAATAGTAGACTTTTTAACTGTATCTCTTTTCATACTAAGATTGTAAACTGCTTTTCTCTTCATGCTAGTATTTCAAATTGTCTCTCTAGTCATTCTAGGATTTTAGAAAGTTAACTTTTGATGCTAGAAATATAAACTCTCTCAACTTTCTTAACTCCCACATTTTACTTTATATCTATTACTGCTAGAAATTTAAACTGCCTCTTTCTCTCTCGTTCTTCAATCTATATCTAAATGTTTTCTATATATATCTGCATCTCTTTTTCGCGCTCTCTCTCTCACTCTCTCTTAATGTTAGGATTTTAAACTGCCTCTTTCCCTCTCCCAGTGACATTAATTATATGCAATTGTCTATCACCAACTCTCCTCCCCTTTCTACTAGAATTTTGTCATTTCAACTGCAAAGTATTTTCATTGTGTTATTGATACCTCTCTCTCTCTCTAACATTAACTCTTCTCGACTCTACAGTTAAATGGTGAGACGCCATTAGTTAATTTTTGTAAATTAAATCCTTTTGCACCTGTCATCCATAAAAATGCTTAGAAACTTTAAACAGTTAATTATCAGCTAAGAAAAATAATAATTCTTTGAAGAATATATATTTAAATGTTGCATAATATTTACAGGCACGGTTCGTTCTAACATATCAAACTTAAATGCAAATAAGTGTTCTACCGTTGAATTGTTGATGAAAATGTTAATATAGAATCTGCTTAAGAAATTAAAAGATATCTTGCTATATTAAAAGGGAAGCAACTCTTGTAGTTTAATGGTAACAAATTTTTATATGGACATTTTGTAAATTATCTAAAGTTTTCTTCATATGCATATCACTTTCCAGAAAAATAGTTTTTACATAAACTCTGTATTTGCCTGACAAAATCTATAAAAAATGACATTTATTAATGGATAAACTAAAAAAAAATGTATCCTTACTTAATTTGTAATGCAAATATCAATTATTTATTTTTTATTTATAAATAAAAGTTATCTTCCTTAAGTAACAGAAATTTGTGTTATTAATATACATACTACTGCTGTTGGCTGGCTTGTATTGGGTAAAGAAGTTGTTCACACGATGGCGTTGTGTTCACAGCATGTGTTCAAAATATCCACTGCAGGCCTGAAGACATTCTGAGACTTTTCTCTTACTATTTTCGAAAACCTTCTGAATCTATATATCTATCTTTTGTTCGCCTGAAGTATTGCCTATAACTGCAATGTCGTTTCCTGTATAAATATTACCGTCTTTTGTCATTCTTGCAGTGGTGCATATTCTGTAGTATTGTATTAATGCTATAAGTGGACTTTCCTCAGTCTACTATATTCAGTGCATTCTTGAAATATGCGTTGCGCTGTCTGGGGCGCCTGTCCACTTGTGCATGTAGTTGAGGTACCGATCTTGAATTTTGTAGACACGTGGCTGTGGAGTCAATTGTGTCCTGTTCTAAAGTGTATAATGATAACTTGTTCCCATCTATTCATATTATGAAATACATCCTGATTTGGAGCATTTGATCTTCTGATTCATTTGATTATCTGTATCTTATGATGGTATGTAACCGGCGCATCTGTTTGTGTGCCTGTTGCACCTTCTTTTGAAAGCTGATCTGCTCTCTAGTTTCCTAGTATTTCATAGTGGGATGGGATCCACTGAAGGGCAACCCTGTGATGTTTGTAGAGTTCAGTCAATGAAGTTTGCAGATGTAGCAGCTTTTTGGAATGCAGTGCTTGGAGCACTGATCTTGCATCTGTCAAAAACTCTTCAGGCTGTGGGCAAAGATTACTGTTCAGCTGTTTTTCTATTGCCAACTTTATTGCTTGCATTTCTGCATCGTAATTGTGATAATATTGTTGCTATCTTTTCCATATCCCTAGTTTTATATTTGTTCGATACGCTATGTAGACCTCTGCTCCCCTTTCTTTTCTATATATTGATCGAGTCACCGCACAGAGACATTATAAACACCCTATATAACACTTGTTAGTACAAGTTTAATAAACTATTCAGAACTTGATTCTCAATTAAAAAATAAAAAAGAATGACTGTCTCTCTATCTTAATGCTTGAGATGTAATTGTCTATCTCTATTTTCATAACAGGATTTTAAGCTGCTTTCATTTTCATATTAGCATTATTAACTGTTTCTGTCTTAATAGTAGACTTTTTAACTGTATCTCTTTTCATACTAAGATTGTAAACTGCTTTTCTCTTCATGCTAGTATTTCAAATTGTCTCTCTAGTCATTCTAGGATTTTAGAAAGTTAACTTTTGATGCTAGAAATATAAACTCTCTCAACTTTCTTAACTCCCACATTTTACTTTATATCTATTACTGCTAGAAATTTAAACTGCCTCTTTCTCTCTCGTTCTTCAATCTATATCTAAATGTTTTCTATATATATCTGCATCTCCCTTTTTCGCGCTCTCTCTCTCACTCTCTCTTAATGTTAGGATTTTAAACTGCCTCTTTCCCTCTCCAGTGACATTAATTATATGCAATTGTCTATCACCAACTCTCCTCCCTTTTCTACTAGAATTTTGTCATTTCAACTGCAAAGTATTTTCATTGTGTTATTGATACCTCTCTCTCTCTCTAACATTAACTCTTCTCGACTCTACAGTTAAATGGTGAGACGCCATTAGTTAATTTTTGTAAATTAAATCCTTTTGCACCTGTCATCCATAAAAATGCTTAGAAACTTTAAACAGTTAATTATCAGCTAAGAAAAATAATAATTCTTTGAAGAATATATATTTAAATGTTGCATAATATTTACAGGCACGGTTCGTTCTAACATATCAAACTTAAATGCAAATAAGTGTTCTACCGTTGAATTGTTGATGAAAATGTTAATATAGAATCTGCTTAAGAAATTAAAAGATATCTTGCTATATTAAAAGGGAAGCAACTCTTGGTAGTTTAATGGTAACAAATTTTTATATGGACATTTTGTAAATTATCTAAAGTTTTCTTCATATGCATATCACTTTCCAGAAAAATAGTTTTTACATAAACTCTGTATTTGCCTGACAAAATCTATAAAAAATGACATTTATTAATGGATCAAACTAAAAAAAAAATGTATCCCTTACTTAATTTGTAATGCAAATATCAATTATTTATTTTTTATTTATAAATTAAAAGTTATCTTCCTTAAGTAACAGAAATTTGTGTTATTAATATACATACTACTGCTGTTGGCTGGCTTGTATTGGGTAAAGAAGTTGTTCACACGATGGCGTTGTGTTCACAGCATGTGTTCAAAATATCCACTGCAGGCCTGAAGACATTCTGAGACTTTTCTCTTACTATTTTCGAAAACCTTCTGAATCTATATATCTATCTTTTGTTCGCCTGAAGTATTGCCTATAACTGCAATGTCGTTTCCTGTATAAATATTACCGTCTTTTGTCATTCTTGCAGTGGTGCATATTCTGTAGTATTGTATTAATGCTATAAGTGGACTTTCCTCAGTCTACTATATTCAGTGCATTCTTGAAATATGCGTTGCGCTGTCTGGGGCGCCTGTCCACTTGTGCATGTAGTTGAGGTACCGATCTTGAATTTTGTAGACACGTGGCTGTGGAGTCAATTGTGTCCTGTTCTAAAGTGTATAATGATAACTTGTTCCCATCTATTCATATTATGAAATACATCCTGATTTGGAGCATTTGATCTTCTGATTCATTTGATTATCTGTATCTTATGATGGTATGTAACCGGCGCATCTGTTTGTGTGCCTGTTGCACCTTCTTTTGAAAGCTGATCTGCTCTCTAGTTTCCTAGTATTTCATAGTGGGATGGGATCCACTGAAGGGCACCCTGTGATGTTTGTAGAGTTCAGTCAATAAAGTTTGCAGATGTAGCAGCTTTTGGAATGCAGTGCTTGGAGCACTGATCTTGCATCTGTCCAAAACTCTTCAGGCTGTGGGCTAAGATTACTGTTCAGCTGTTTTTCTATTGCCAACTTTATTGCTTGCATTTCTGCATCGTAATTGTGATAATATTTCCTTGTTGCTATCTTTTCCATATCCCTAGTTTATATTTGTTCGATACGCTATGTAGACCTCTGCTCCCCCTTTCTTTTCTATATATTGATCGAGTCACCGCACAGAGACATTATAAACACCCTATATAACACTTGTTAGTACAAGTTTAATAAACTATTCAGAACTTGATTCTCAATTAAAAAATAAAAAAGAATGACTGTCTCTCTATCTTAATGCTTGAGATGTAATTGTCTATCTCTATTTTCATAACAGGATTTTAAGCTGCTTTCATTTTCATATTAGCATTATTAACTGTTTCTGTCTTAATAGTAGACTTTTTAACTGTATCTCTTTTCATACTAAGATTGTAAACTGCTTTTCTCTTCATGCTAGTATTTCAAATTGTCTCTCTAGTCATTCTAGGATTTTAGAAAGTTAACTTTTGATGCTAGAAATATAAACTTCTCAACTTTCTTAACTCCCACATTTTACTTTATATCTATTACTGCTAGAAATTTAAACTGCCTCTTTCTCTCTCGTTCTTCAATCTATATCTAAATGTTTTCTATATATATCTGCATCTCCCTTTTTCGCGCTCTCTCTCTCACTCTCTCTTAATGTTAGGATTTTAAACTGCCTCTTTCCCTCTCCCAGTGACATTAATTATATGCAATTGTCTATCACCAACTCTCCTCCCTTTTCTACTAGAATTTTGTCATTTCAACTGCAAAGTATTTTCATTGTGTTATTGATACCTCTCTCTCTCTCTAACATTAACTCTTCTCGACTCTACAGTTAAATGGTGAGACGCCATTAGTTAATTTTTGTAAATTAAATCCTTTTGCACCTGTCATCCATAAAAATGCTTAGAAACTTTAAACAGTTAATTATCAGCTAAGAAAAATAATAATTCTTTGAAGAATATATATTTAAATGTTGCATAATATTTACAGGCACGGTTCGTTCTAACATATCAAACTTAAATGCAAATAAGTGTTCTACCGTTGAATTGTTGATGAAAATGTTAATATAGAATCTGCTTAAGAAATTAAAAGATATCTTGCTATATTAAAAGGGAAGCAACTCTTGGTAGTTTAATGGTAACAAATTTTATATGGACATTTTGTAAATTATCTAAAGTTTTCTTCATATGCATATCACTTTCCAGAAAAATAGTTTTACATAAACTCTGTATTTGCCTGACAAAATCTATAAAAAATGACATTTATTAATGGATCAAACTAAAAAAAAATGTATCCTTAATAATTTGTAATGCAAATATCAATTATTTATTTTTTATTTATAAATTAAAAGTTATCTTCCTTAAGTAACAGAAATTTTGTGTTATTAATATACATACTACTGCTGTTGGCTGGCTTGTATTGGGTAAAGAAGTTGTTCACACGATGGCGTTGTGTTCACAGCATGTGTTCAAAATATCCACTGCAGGCCTGAAGACATTCTGAGACTTTTCTCTTACTATTTTCGAAAACCTTCTGAATCTATATATCTATCTTTTGTTCGCCTGAAGTATTGCCTATAACTGCAATGTCGTTTCCTGTATAAATATTACCGTCTTTTGTCATTCTTGCAGTGGTGCATATTCTGTAGTATTGTATTAATGCTATAAGTGGACTTTCCTCAGTCTACTATATTCAGTGCATTCTTGAAATATGCGTTGCGCTGTCTGGGGCGCCTGTCCACTTGTGCATGTAGTTGAGGTACCGATCTTGAATTTTGTAGACACGTGGCTGTGGAGTCAATTGTGTCCTGTTCTAAAGTGTATAATGATAACTTGTTCCCATCTATTCATATTATGAAATACATCCTGATTTGGAGCATTTGATCTTCTGATTCATTTGATTATCTGTATCTTATGATGGTATGTAAACGGCGCATCTGTTTGTGTGCCTGTTGCACCTTCTTTTGAAAGCTGATCTGCTCTCTAGTTTCCTAGTATTTCATAGTGGGATGGGATCCACTGAAGGCAACCCTGTGATGTTTGTAGAGTTCAGTCAATAAAGTTTGCAGATGTAGCAGCTTTTTGGAATGCAGTGCTTGGAGCACTGATCTTGCATCTGTCAAAAACTCTTCAGGCTGTGGGCTAAGATTACTGTTCAGCTGTTTTTCTATTGCCAACTTTATTGCTTGCATTTCTGCATCGTAATTGTGATAATATTTCCCTATCTTTTCCATATCCCTAGTTTTATTTTTTTGGATACGCTATGTAGACCTCTGCTCTACCTTTCTTTTCTATATATTGATCGAGTCACCGCACAGAGACATTATAAACACCCTATATAACACTTGTTAGTACAAGTTTAATAAACTATTCAGAACTTGATTCTCAATTAAAAAATAAAAAAGAATGACTGTCTCTCTATCTTAATGCTTGAGATGTAATGTCTATCTCTATTTTCATAACAGGATTGTAAGCTGCTTTCATTTTCATATTAGCATTATTAACTGTTTCTGTCTTAATAGTAGACTTTTTAACTGTATCTCTTTTCATACTAAGATTGTAAACTGCTTTTCTCTTCATGCTAGTATTTCAAATTGTCTCTCTAGTCATTCTAGGATTTTAGAAAGTTAACTTTTGATGCTAGAAATATAAACTCTCTCAACTTTCTTAACTCCCACATTTTACTTTATATCTATTACTGCTAGAAATTTAAACTGCCTCTTTCTCTCTCGTTCTTCAATCTATATCTAAATGTTTTCTATATATATCTGCATCTCCCTTTTTTCGCTCTCTCTCTCTCACTCTCTCTTAATGTTAGGATTTTAAACTGCCTCTTTCCCTCTCCCAGTGACATTAATTATATGCAATTGTCTATCACCAACTCTCTTCCCTTTTCTACTAGAATTTGTCATTTCAACTGCAAAGTATTTTCATTGTGTTATTGATACCTCTCTCTCTCTCTAACATTAACTCTTCTCGACTCTACAGTTAAATGTATATAAATGTGTCACTAATGGTGAGACGCCATTAGTTAATTTTTGTAAATTAAATCCTTTTGCACCTGTCATCCATAAAAATGCTTAGAAACTTTAAACAGTTAATTATCAGCTAAGAAAAATAATAATTCTTTGAAGAATATATATTTAAATGTTGCATAATATTTACAGGCACGGTTCGTTCTAACATATCAAACTTAAATACAAATAAGTGTTCTACCGTTGAATTGTTGATGAAAATGTTAATATAGAATCTGCTTAAGAAATTAAAAGATATCTTGCTATATTAAAAAGGATGCAACTCTTGGTAGTTTAATGGTAACAAATTTTTATATGGACATTTTGTAAATTATCTAAAGTTCTCGTCATATGCATATCACTTTCCAGAAAATAGTTTTTACATAAACTCTGTATTTGCCTGACAAAATCTATAAAAAAATGACATTTATTAATGGATCAAACTAAAAAAAATGTATCCTTACTTAATTTGTAATGCAAATATCAATTATTTATTTTTTATTTATAAATTAAAAGTTATCTTCCTTAAGTAACAGAAATTTGTGTTATTAATATACATACTACTGCTGTTGGCTGGCTTGTATTGGGTAAAGAAGTTGTTCACACGATGGCGTTGTGTTCACAGCATGTGTTCAAAATATCCACTGCAGGCCTGAAGACATTCTGAGACTTTTCTCTTACTATTTTCGAAAACCCTCTGAATCTATATATCTATATTTTGTTCGCCTGAAGTATTGCCTATAACTGCAATGTCGTTTCCTGTATAAATATTACCGTCTTTTGTCATTCTTGCAGTGGTGCATATTCTGTAGTATTGTATTAATGCTATATGGTGTCTCTTTAATGACTGTGCATTTTTTGTTGTTGAAATAATTACGCCCTAAATTTTATCTATGTATGACGTAATAGTTCAAGCACCATTTACGTGTTCATTTAAACATCACTGCTACATGATAGATCTGGCTTACAATGGTGTT
The DNA here is from genome assembly GCA_032433765.1 of Megaustenia siamemsis. Lineage (NCBI taxonomy): Eukaryota > Metazoa > Mollusca > Gastropoda > Stylommatophora > Ariophantidae > Megaustenia > Megaustenia siamemsis. The sequence goes on from JAVIAB010000088.1 coordinate 65,522,662, forward strand.
AACGATTGAAGAAAGAGTATTTATAGTGGAGCAGTGTTCCGTAACGGCGGCAAGTATTCGAATGGGGTTGTTGAACAATTTGTGAATAGATTTCCTGATACACCAGTGCCTCATCGAAATACTGTGAGTAATTAATAATCAAATTTCAAAACACCAGTAGTGTACATGATGTTAGCCGTCCTGGTAGACCATCTGTTCTTGAAGTAACATCTCTCAACATCCAGGACAGCATTCTAATGAGTCCTGGCAAATCAATAAGAAAGCTGGCTCAACAAGTACACAAATCAAGTAGTACTGTTCATAGAGTTCTGAAAAAAATTTAAATTACATCCGTACAAATTTTCCGCGTTCCTCAATTAAAAGAATTAGATCACCAATCCAGAATTAATTATTGTATGTGGTTTGAGAATTTTCTAGCCCAAGAAGGTGAGGAAATCTTTGATTTCACTTTCTTCACAGATGAAGCATGGTCCATTTGTCTGGGTACGTGAATAGGCAGAATGATCGTCTTTGGAGTGATGAAAATCCACATGCATTGCACCCAGTGCCTCTCCACGATCAGAAAGTAGGAGTGTGGTGTGCAATGAGTCGTCAGCGGATAATCGGCCCAATTTCTCTATGACACAATAAATTCAGAAAGATACAGGATTAACATACTGGAGCGATTCGTAACCCAACTTTCTTTGCCAGAAATTGAAAAAGCTGGTTTCAACAAGATGGCGCAACTGCTCACACTGCTGTTAAAATCACAGGAATTTTTATGAAATTTTTGCTAATCGTATAATCTCTCGCGGAATTTGGCCTGCACGGTCTCCTGATCTTACTCCCATGGACTACTATCTCTGGGGTGAACTGAAAGGAAAAGTGTACGAAAACAATCCCCACACACTCGATGAGCTGCAGGTTTCAATCGCCAACAACATTAATAATGTTACACAGCCCATACTGCTAAGGTTTTTGACAATATGAAAAACGTATCAACATTTGCCAACTAAAACGTGGTGGATATTTCGAATACCTTTTGTGAATAGTGATGTTATATGTTTAACTTACCGAAAAAGGAACAAGCTACAGCAGTACATGATGCGTGATTTACATAAATAAATTGGAACAACTAGATTTTCAAATAATGCACAGTCATTAAAGAAACACCCACCGATCTGGAAGACCTTCAATTTCACAACCCAAATTATGGAACTCAAGACAGAATTACAATGAGTCCAAATGCATCTTTAAACCACTTGTCTCAACAGGTGCAAATATCTAAGAGTTCTGTTCACAAGGTTTTAAGAAGTGAACTACACTATCGTCCATACAAATTAACTGAAGTGTCTCAACTAAAAGAAAGAGATTATGAATCCCGTTTAAACTACTGCATGTGGTTTCAGAATTTTATTTATGAACATGGCGCTGCCATCCTTGACGTCACTTTTCACTGATAAGGCCTGGTTCATTTATCCGGTTATGTGAACAGTCAGAACAATCGGCTGTGGAGCAGTGAAAACCCCATGAATTTCATCAAGTGCCGCTTACGATCAAAAAGTCGGAGTGTGGTGCGCTATAAGTCGTATGCGGATAATAGGACCTATATTTTTTAATGAAACAATAATGCAGAACGTTACCGTACTTTAATTCTGGAACCGTTCATAGCACACCTTACAGAACGGGAAATTATGGAATCCTGGTTTCAGCAGGATGTGGCAACAGCACACACAGCCACAACAACACTCAATTATTTAGAAAGCATATTTGCAAATCGCATTATTTCACGTGGAATCTGGCCTGCTCGTTCACCAGATCTAACACCCCCAGATTATTATCTGTGGGGGGCATTGAAGGGGAAAGTTTATGAAAATAATCCGCAGACAATTAATGACCTAAAGACTGAAATAGTAGACAAGATTAAACAAATATCACCAGACATTATCTGAAGGTTTTCGCAAATATGGAAAGACGAATCACGACATGTCTTGAGGCCCGTGGTGGACATTTTCAACATATGCTTTAGGCACTTTATTGTGTTAATACCAACATTACCCATTATAAGCTCGCCGATAGCAGTCAAGTATATTTGAATATTTTACAATTTGTGTGACGCATTAGTTAATCGCATTTCTGGTGACGTTTTTCTTCGAGAGTAGAAATTCACTGCACTGCGACTTTAGAAACACCCTGTATAAGTGGACTTTCCTCAGTCTACTATATTCAGTGCATTCTTGAAATATGCGTTGCGCTGTCTGGGGCCCCTGTCCACTTGTGCATGTAGTTGATGTACCAATCTTTAATTTTGTAGACACGTGACTGTGGAGTCAATTGTGTCCTGTTCTAAAGTGTATAATGATAACTTGTTCCCATCTATTCATATTATGAAATACATCCCGATTTGGTGCATTTGATCTTCTGATTCATTTGATTATCTGTATCTTATGATGGTATGTAACCGGCGCATCTGTTTGTGTGCCTGTTGCACCTTCTTTTGAAAGCTGATCTGCTCTCTAGTTTCCTAGTATTTCATAGTGGGATGGGATCCACTGAAGGCAACCCTGTGATGTTTGTAGAGTTCAGTCAATAAAGTTTGTAGATGTAGCAGCTTTTTGGAATGCAGTGCTTGGAGCACTGATCTTGCATCTGTCAAACACTCTTCAGGCTGTGGGCTAAGATTACTGTTCAGCTGTTTTTCTATTGCCAACTTTATTGCTTGCATTTCTGCATCGTAATAGTGATAATATTTCCCTATCTTTTCCATATCCCTAGTTTTATTTTTTGGATACGCTATGTAGACCTATGCTCCCCTTTCTTTTCTATATATTGATCGAGTCACCGCACAGAGACATTATAAACACCCTTAATAACACTTGTTAGTACAAGTTTAATAAAACTATTCAGAACTTGATTCTCAATTAAAAAATAAAAAAGAATGACTGTCTCTCTATCTTAATGCTTGAGATGTAATTGTCTATCTCTATTTTCATAACAGGATTGTAAGCTGCTTTCATTTTCATATTAGCATTATTAACTGTTTCTGTCTTAATAGTAGACTTTTTAACTGTATCTCTTTTCATACTAAGATTGTAAACTGCTTTTCTCTTCATGCTAGTATTTCAAATTGTCCCTCTAGTCATTCTAGGATTTTAGAAAGTTAACTTTTGATGCTAGAAATGTAAACTCTCTCAACTTTCTTAACTCCCACATTTTACTTTATATCTATTACTGCTAGAAATTTAAACTGTCTCTTTCTCTCTCGTTCTTCAATCTATATCTAAATGTTTTCTATATATATCTGCATCTCCCTTTTTCGCTCTCTCTATCTCACTCTCTCTTAATGTTAGGATTTTAAACTGCCTCTTTCCCTCTCCCAGTGACATTAATTATATGCAATTGTCTATCACCAACTCTCTTCCCTTTTTCTACTAGAATTTTGTCATTTCAACTGCAAAGTATTTTCATTGTGTTATTGATACCTCTCTCTCTCTCTAACATTAACTCTTCTCGACTCTACAGTTAAATGTATATAAATGTGTCACTAATGGTGAGACGCCATTAGTTAATTTTTGTAAATTAAATCCTTTTGCACCTGTCATCCATAAAAATGCTTAGAAACTTTAAACAGTTAATTATCAGCTAAGAAAAATAATAATTCTTTGAAGAATATATATTTAAATGTTGCATAATATTTACAGGCACGGTTCGTTCTAACATATCAAACTTAAATGCAAATAAGTGTTCTACCGTTGATGAAAATGTTAATATAGAATCTGCATAAGAAATTAAACGATATCTTGCTGTATTAAAAGGGAAGCAACTCTTGGTAGTTTAATGGTAACAAATTTTTATATGGACATTTTGTAAATTATTAAAGTTTTCGCCATATGCATATCACTTTCCAGAAAAATAGTTTTTACATAAACTCTGTATTTGCCTGACAAAATCTATAAAAAATGACATTTATTAATGGATCAAACTAAAAAAATGTATCCTTACTTAATTTGTAATGCAAATATCAATTATTTATTTTTTATTTATAAATTAAAAGTTATCTTCCTTAAGTAACAGAAATTTGTGTTATTAATATACATACTACTGCTGTTGGCTGGCTTGTATTGGGTAAAGAAGTTGTTCACATGATGGCGTTGTGTTCACAGCATGTGTTCAAAATATCCACTGCAGGCCTGAAGACATTCTGAGACTTTTCTCTAACTATTTTCGAAAACCTTCTGAATCTATATATCTATCTTTTGTTCGCCTGAAGTATTGCCTATAACTGCAATGTCGTTTCCTGTATAAATATTACCGTCTTTTGTCATTCTTGCAGTGGTGCATATTCTGTAGTATTGTATTAATGCTATAAGTGGACTTTCCTCAGTCTACTATATTCAGTGCATTCTTGAAATATGCGTTGCGCTGTCTGGGGCGCCTGTCCACTTGTGCATGTAGTTGAGGTACCGATCTTTAATTTTGTAGACACGTGACTGTGGAGTCAACTGTGTCGTGTTATAAAGTGTATAATGATAACTTGTTCCCATCTATTCATATTATGAAATACATCCTGATTTGGAGCATTTGATCTTCTGACTCATTTGATTATCTGTATCTTATGATGGTATGTAACCGGCGCATCTGTTTGTGTGCCTGTTGCACCTTCTTTTGAAAGTTGATCTGCTCTCTAGTTTCCTAGTATTTCATAGTGAGATGGGATCCACTTAAGGACAACCCTGTTATGTTTGTAGAGTTCAGTCAATAAAGTTTGCAGATGTAGCAGCTTTTTGGAATGCAGTGCTTGGAGCACTGATCTTGCATCTGTCAAAAACTCTTCAGGCTGTGGGCTAAGATTACTGTTCAGCTGTTTTGCTATTGCCAACTTTATTGCTTGCATTTCTGCATCGTAATTGTGATAATATTTCCCTATCTTTTCCATATCCCTAGTTTTATTTTTTTGGATACGCTATGTAGACCTCTGCTCCTCCTTTCTTTTCTATATATTGATCGAGTCACCGCACAGAGACATTATAAACACCCTATATAACACTTGTTAGTATAAGTTTAATAAACTATTCAGAACTTGATTCTCAATTAAAAAATAAAAAAGAATGACTGTCTCTCTATCTTAATGCTTGAGATGTAATTGTCTATCTCTATTTTTTTATACAGGATTGTAAGCTGCTTTCATTTTCATATTAGCATTATTAACTGTTTCTGCCTTAATAGTAGACTTTTTAACTGAATCTCTTTTCATACTAAGATTGTAAACTGCTTTTCTCTTCATGCTAGTATTTTAAATTGTCTCTCTAGTCATTCAGGATTTTCGAAAGTTAACTTTTGATGCTAGAAATATAAACTCTCTCAACTTTCTTAACTCCCACATTTTACATTATATCTATTACTGCTAGAAATTTAAACTGCCTCTTTTTCTCTCGTTCTTCAAACTATATCTAAATGTTTTATATATATAACTGCATCTCTCTTTTTCGCTCTCTCTCTCTCTCTCTCTTAATGTTAGGATTTTAAACTGCCTCTTTCCCTCTCCCAGTGACATTAATTATATGCAATTGTCTATCACCAACTCTCCTCCCTTTTTCTACTATAATTTTGTCATTTCAACTGCAAAGTATTTTCATTGTGTTATTGATATCTCTCTCTCTCTCTCTCTCTCTCTCTCTCTAACATTAACTCTTCTCGACTCTACAGTTAAATGGTGAGACGCCATTAGTTAATTTTTGTAAACTAAATCCTTTTGCACCTGTCATCTATAAAAATGCTTAGAAACTTTAAACAGTTAATTATCAGCTAAGAAAAATAATAATTCTTTGAAGAATATATATTTAAATGTTGCATAATATTTACAGGCACGGTTCGTTCTAACATATCAAACTTAAATGCAAATAAGTGTTCTACCGTTGAATTGTTGATGAAAATGTTAATATAGAATCTGCTTAAGAAATTAAAAGATATCTTGCTATATTAAAAGGGAAGCAACCCATGGTAGTTTAATGGTAACACATTTTTATATGGACATTTTGTAAATTATCTAAAGTTTTCATCATATGCATATCACTTTCCAGAAAAATAGTTTTTACATAAACTCTGTATTTGCCTGACAAAATCTATAAAAAATGACATTTATTAATGGATCAAACTAATAAAAAAATATATCCTTACTTAATTTGTAATGCAAATATCAATTATTTATTTTTATTTATAAATTAAAAGTTATCTTCCTTAAGTAACAGAAATTTGTGTTATTAATATACATACTACTGCTGTTGGCTGGCTTGTATTGGGTAAAGAGGTTGTTCACACGATGGCGTTGTGTTCACAGCATGTGTTCAAAATATCCACTGCAGGCCTGAAGACATTCTGAGACTTTTCTCTTACTATTTTCGAAAACCTTCTGAATCTATATATCTATCTTTTGTTCGCCTGAAGTATTGCCTATAACTGCAATGTCGTTTCCTGTATAAATATTACCGTCTTTTGTCATTCTTGCAGTGGTGCATATTCTGTAGTATTGTATTAATGCTATAAGTGGACTTTCCTCAGTCTACTATATTCAGTGCATTCTTGAAATATGCGTTGCGCTGTCTGGGGCGCCTGTCCACTTGTGCATGTAGTTGAGGTACCGATCTTTAATTTTGTAGACACATGACTGTGGAGTCAATTGTGTCGTGTTCTAAAGTGTATAATGATAACTTGTTCCCATCTATTCATATTATGAAATACATCCTGATTTAGAGCATTTGATCTTCTGACTCATTTGATTATCTGTATCTTATGATGGTATGTAACCGGCGCATCTGTTTGTGTGCCTGTTGCACCTTCTTTTGAAAGCTGATCTGCTCTCTAGTTTCCTAGTATTTCATAGTGGGATGGGATTCACTGAAGGGCAACCCTGTGATGTTTGTAGAGTTCAGTCAATAAAGTTTGCAGATGTAGCAGCTTTTTGGAATGCAGTGCTTGGAGCACTGATCTTGCATCTGTCAAAAACTCTTCAGGCTGTGGGCTAAGATTACTGTTCAGCTGTTTTTCTATTGCCAACTTTATTGCTTGCATTTCTGCATCGTAATTGTGATAATATTTCCCTATCTTTTCCATATCCCTAGTTTTATTTTTTTGGATACGCTATGTAGACCTCTGCTCCTCCTTTCTTTTCTATATATTGATCGAGTCACCGCACAGAGACATTATAAACACCCTATATAACACTTGTTAGTATAAGTTTAATAAACTATTCAGAACTTGATTCTCAATTAAAAAATAAAAAAGAATGACTGTCTCTCTATCTTAATGCTTGAGATGTAATTGTCTATCTCTATTTTTTTATAACAGGATTGTAAGCTGCTTTCATTTTCATATTAGCATTATTAACTGTTTCTGTCTTAATAGTAGACTTTTTAACTGAATCTCTTTTCATACTAAGATTGTAAACTGCTTTTCTCTTCATGCTAGTATTTTAAATTGTCTCTCTAGTCATTCCAGGATTTTCGAAAGTTAACTTTTGATGCTAGAAATATAAACTCTCTCAACTTTCTTAACTCCCACATTTTACTTTATATCTTTTACTGCTAGAAATTTAAACTGCCTCTTTCTCTCTCGTTCTTCAATCTATATCTAAATGTTTTATATATATAACTGCATCTCTCTTTTTCGCTCTCTCTCTCTCTCTCTCTTAATGTTAGGATTTTAAACTGCCTCTTTCCCTCTCCCAGTGACATTAATTATATGCAATTGTCTATCACCAACTCTCCTCCCTTTTCTACTATAATTTTGTCATTTCAACTGCAAAGTATTTTCATTGTGTTATTGATATCTCTCTCTCTCTCTCTCTCTCTCTCTCTCTAACATTAACTCTTCTCGACTCTACAGTTAAATGGTGAGACGCCATTAGTTAATTTTTGTAAACTAAATCCTTTTGCACCTGTCATCCATAAAAATGCTTAGAAACTTTAAACAGTTAATTATCAGCTAAGAAAAATAATAATTCTTTGAAGAATATATATTTAAATGTTGCATAATATTTACAGGCACGGTTCGTTCTAACATATCAAACTTAACTGCAAATAAGTGTTCTACCGTTGAATTGTTGATGAAAATGTTAATATAGAATCTGCTTATGAAATAAAACGATATCTTGCTGTATTAAAAGGGAAGCAACTCATGGTAGTTTAATGGTAACAAATTTTTATATGGACATTTTGTAAATTATCTAAAGTTTTCTTCATATGCATATCACTTTCCAGAAAAATAGTTTTTAAATAAACTCTGTATTTGCCTGACAAAATCTATAAAAAATGACATTTATTAATGGATCAAACTAAAAAAAATGTATCCTTAATAAATTGTAATGCAAATATCAATTATTTATTTTTTATTTATAAATTAAAAGTTATCTTCCTTAAGTAACAGAAATTTGTGTTATTAATATACATACTACTGCTGTTGGCTGGCTTGTATTGGGTAAAGAAGTTGTTCACACGATGGCGTTGTGTTCACAGCATGTGTTCAAAATATCCACTGCAGGCCTGAAGACATTCTGAGACTTTTCTCTTACTATTTTCGAAAACCTTCTGAATCTATATATCTATCTTTTGTTCGCCTGAAGTATTGCCTATAACTGCAATGTCGTTTCCTGTATAAATATTACCGTCTTTTGTCATTCTTGCAGTGGTGCATATTCTGTAGTATTGTATTAATGCTATAAGTGGACTTTCCTCAGTCTACTATATTCAGTGCATTCTTGAAATATGCGTTGCGCTGTCTGGGGCGCCTGTCCACTTGTGCATGTAGTTGAGGTACCGATCTTTAATTTTGTAGACACGTGACTGTGGAGTCAATTGTGTCGTGTTCTAAAGTGTATAATGATAACTTGTTCCCATCTATTCATATTATGAAATACATCCTGATTTAGAGCATTTGATCTTCTGACTCATTTGATTATCTGTATCTTATGATGGTATGTAACCGGCGCATCTGTTTGTGTGCCTGTTGCACCTTCTTTTGAAAGCTGATCTGCTCTCTAGTTTCCTAGTATTTCATAGTGGGATGGGATTCACTGAAGGGCAACCCTGTGATGTTTGTAGAGTTCAGTCAATAAAGTTTGCAGATGTAGCAGCTTTTTGGAATGCAGTGCTTGGAGCACTGATCTTGCATCTGTCAAAAACTCTTCAGGCTGTGGGCTAAGATTACTGTTCAGCTGTTTTGCTATTGCCAACTTTATTGCTTGCATTTCTGCATCGTAATTGTGATAATATTTCCCTATCTTTTCCATATCCCTAGTTTTATTTTTTTGGATACGCTATGTAGACCTCTGCTCCTCCTTTCTTTTCTATATATTGATCGAGTCACCGCACAGAGACATTATAAACACCCTATATAACACTTGTTACTACAAGTTTGATAAACTGTTCAGAACATGATTCTCAATTAAAAAATAAAAAAGAATGACTGTCTCTCTATCTTAATGCTTGAGATATAATTGTCTATCTCTATTTTCATAACAGGATTGTAAGCTGCTTTCATTTTCATATTAGCATTATTAACTGTTTCTGTCTTAATAGTAGACTTTTTAACTGTATCTCATTTCATACTAAGATTGTAAACTGCTTTTCTCTTCATGCTAGTATTTTAAATTGTCTCTCTAGTCATTCTAGGATTTTAGAAAGTTAACTTTTGATGCTAGAAATATAAACTCTCTCAACTTTCTTAACTCCCACATTTTACTTTATATCTATTACTGCTTGAAATTTAAACTGCCTCTTTCTCTCTCGTTCTTCAATCTATATCTAAATGTTTTATATATATAACTGCATCTCTCTTTTTCGCTCTCTCTCTCTCTCTCTCTCTCTCTTAATGTTAGGATTTTAAACTGCCTCTTTCCCTCTCCCAGTGACATTAATTATGTGCAATTGTCTATCACCAACTCTCCTCCCTTTTTCTACTAGAATTTTGTCATTTCAACTGCAAAGTATTTTCATTGTGTTATTGATACCCCCCTCTCTCTCTCTCTCTCTCTCTCTCTAACATTAACTCTTCTCGACTCTACAGTTAAATGGTGAGACGCCATTAGTTAATTTTTGTAAACTAAATCCTTTTGCACCTGTCATCTATAAAAATGCTTAGAAACTTTAAACAGTTAATTATCAGCTAAGAAAAATAATAATTCTTTGAAGAATATATATTTAAATGTTGCATAATATTTACAGGCACGGTTCGTTCTAACATATCAAACTTAACTGCAAATAAGTGTTCTACCGTTGAATTGTTGATGAAAATGTTAATATAGAATCTGCTTAAGAAATTAAAAGATATCTTGCTATATTAAAAGGGAAGCAACCCATGGTAGTTTAATGGTAACACATTTTTATATGGACATTTTGTAAATTATCTAAAGTTTTCATCATATGCATATCACTTTCCAGAAAAATAGTTTTTACATAAACTCTGTATTTGCCTGACAAAATCTATAAAAAATGACATTTATTAATGGATCAAACTAATAAAAAAATATATCCTTACTTAATTTGTAATGCAAATATCAATTATTTATTTTTTATTTATAAATTAAAAGTTATCTTCCTTAAGTAACAGAAATTTGTGTTATTAATATACATACTACTGCTGTTGGCTGGCTTGTATTGGGTAAAGAGGTTGTTCACACGATGGCGTTGTGTTCACAGCATGTGTTCAAAATATCCACTGCAGGCCTGAAGACATTCTGAGACTTTTCTCTTACTATTTTCGAAAACCTTCTGAATCTATATATCTATCTTTTGTTCGCCTGAAGTATTGCCTATAACTGCAATGTCGTTTCCTGTATAAATATTACCGTCTTTTGTCATTCTTGCAGTGGTGCATATTCTGTAGTATTGTATTAATGCTATAAGTGGACTTTCCTCAGTCTACTATATTCAGTGCATTCTTGAAATATGCGTTGCGCTGTCTGGGGCGCCTGTCCACTTGTGCATGTAGTTGAGGTACCGATCTTTAATTTTGTAGACACGTGACTGTGGAGTCAATTGTGTCGTGTTCTAAAGTGTATAATGATAACTTGTTCCCATCTATTCATATTATGAAATACATCCTGATTTAGAGCATTTGATCTTCTGACTCATTTGATTATCTGTATCTTATGATGGTATGTAACCGGCGCATCTGTTTGTGTGCCTGTTGCACCTTCTTTTGAAAGCTGATCTGCTCTCTAGTTTCCTAGTATTTCATAGTGGGATGGGATTCACTGAAGGGCAACCCTGTGATGTTTGTAGAGTTCAGTCAATAAAGTTTGCAGATGTAGCAGCTTTTTGGAATGCAGTGCTTGGAGCACTGATCTTGCATCTGTCAAAAACTCTTCAGGCTGTGGGCTAAGATTACTGTTCAGCTGTTTTGCTATTGCCAACTTTATTGCTTGCATTTCTGCATCGTAATTGTGATAATATTTCCCTATCTTTTCCATATCCCTAGTTTTATTTTTTTGGATACGCTATGTAGACCTCTGCTCCTCCTTTCTTTTCTATATATTGATCGAGTCACCGCACAGAGACATTATAAACACCCTATATAACACTTGTTACTACAAGTTTGATAAACTATTCAGAACTTGATTCTCAATTAAAAAATAAAAAAGAATGACTGTCTCTCTATCTTAATGCTTGAGATATAATTGTCTATCTCTATTTTCATAACAGGATTGTAAGCTGCTTTCATTTTCATATTAGCATTATTAACTGTTTCTGTCTTAATAGTAGACTTTTTAACTGTATCTCATTTCATACTAAGATTGTAAACTGCTTTTCTCTTCATGCTAGTATTTTAAATTGTCTCTCTAGTCATTCTAGGATTTTAGAAAGTTAACTTTTGATGCTAGAAATATAAACTCTCTCAACTTTCTTAACTCCCACATTTTACTTTATATCTATTACTGCTTGAAATTTAAACTGCCTCTTTCTCTCTCGTTCTTCAATCTATATCTAAATGTTTTATATATATAACTGCATCTCTCTTTTCGCTCTCTCTCTCTCTCTCTCTCTCTTAATGTTAGGATTTTAAACTGCCTCTTTCCCTCTCCCAGTGACATTAATTATGTGCAATTGTCTATCACCAACTCTCCTCCCTTTTTCTACTAGAATTTTGTCATTTCAACTGCAAAGTATTTTCATTGTGTTATTGATACCCCCCTCTCTCTCTCTCTCTCTCTCTCTCTCTCTAACATTAACTCTTCTCGACTCTACAGTTAAATGGTGAGACGCCATTAGTTAATTTTTGTAAACTAAATCCTTTTGCACCTGTCATCTATAAAAATGCTTAGAAACTTTAAACAGTTAATTATCAGCTAAGAAAAATAATAATTCTTTGAAGAATATATATTTAAATGTTGCATAATATTTACAGGCACGGTTCGTTCTAACATATCAAACTTAACTGCAAATAAGTGTTCTACCGTTGAATTGTTGATGAAAATGTTAATATAGAATCTGCTTAAGAAATTAAAAGATATCTTGCTATATTAAAAGGGAAGCAACCCATGGTAGTTTAATGGTAACACATTTTTATATGGACATTTTGTAAATTATCTAAAGTTTTCATCATATGCATATCACTTTCCAGAAAAATAGTTTTTACATAAACTCTGTATTTGCCTGACAAAATCTATAAAAAATGACATTTATTAATGGATCAAACTAATAAAAAAATATATCCTTACTTAATTTGTAATGCAAATATCAATTATTTATTTTTTATTTATAAATTAAAAGTTATCTTCCTTAAGTAACAGAAATTTGTGTTATTAATATACATACTACTGCTGTTGGCTGGCTTGTATTGGGTAAAGAGGTTGTTCACACGATGGCGTTGTGTTCACAGCATGTGTTCAAAATATCCACTGCAGGCCTGAAGACATTCTGAGACTTTTCTCTTACTATTTTCGAAAACCTTCTGAATCTATATATCTATCTTTTGTTCGCCTGAAGTATTGCCTATAACTGCAATGTCGTTTCCTGTATAAATATTACCGTCTTTTGTCATTCTTGCAGTGGTGCATATTCTGTAGTATTGTATTAATGCTATAAGTGGACTTTCCTCAGTCTACTATATTCAGTGCATTCTTGAAATATGCGTTGCGCTGTCTGGGGCGCCTGTCCACTTGTGCATGTAGTTGAGGTACCGATCTTTAATTTTGTAGACACGTGACTGTGGAGTCAATTGTGTCGTGTTCTAAAGTGTATAATGATAACTTGTTCCCATCTATTCACATTATGAAATACATCCTGATTTAGAGCATTTGATCTTCTGACTCATTTGATTATCTGTATCTTATGATGGTATGTAACCGGCGCATCTGTTTGTGTGCCTGTTGCACCTTCTTTTGAAAGTTGATCTGCTCTCTAGTTTCCTAGTATTTCATAGTGAGATGGGATCCACTTAAGGACAACCCTGTTATGTTTGTAGAGTTCAGTCAATAAAGTTTGCAGATGTAGCAGCTTTTTGGAATGCAGTGCTTGGAGCACTGATCTTGCATCTGTCAAAAACTCTTCAGGCTGTGGGCTAAGATTACTGTTCAGCTGTTTTGCTATTGCCAACTTTATTGCTTGCATTTCTGCATCGTAATTGTGATAATATTTCCCTATCTTTTCCATATCCCTAGTTTTATTTTTTTGGATACGCTATGTAGACCTCTGCTCCTCCTTTCTTTTCTATATATTGATCGAGTCACCGCACAGAGACATTATAAACACCCTATATAACACTTGTTACTACAAGTTTGATAAACTGTTCAGAACATGATTCTCAATTAAAAAATAAAAAAGAATGACTGTCTCTCTATCTTAATGCTTGAGATATAATTGTCTATCTCTATTTTCATAACAGGATTGTAAGCTGCTTTCATTTTCATATTAGCATTATTAACTGTTTCTGTCTTTGTAGTAGACTTTTTAACTGTATCTCATTTCATACTAAGATTGTAAACTGCTTTTCTCTTCATGCTAGTATTTTAAATTGTCTCTCTAGTCATTCTAGGATTTTAGAAAGTTAACTTTTGATGCTAGAAATATAAACTCTCTCAACTTTCTTAACTCCCACATTTTACTTTATATCTATTACTGCTTGAAATTTAAACTGCCTCTTTCTCTCTCGTTCTTCAATCTATATCTAAATGTTTTATATATATAACTGCATCTCTCTTTTTCGCTCTCTCTCTCTCTCTCTCTCTCTCTTAATGTTAGGATTTTAAACTGCCTCTTTCCCTCTCCCAGTGACATTAATTATGTGCAATTGTCTGTCACCAACTCTCCTCCCTTTTTCTACTAGAATTTTGTCATTTCAACTGCAAAGTATTTTCATTGTGTTATTGATACCCCCCTCTCTCTCTCTCTCTCTCTCTCTCTAACATTAACTCTTCTCGACTCTACAGTTAAATGGTGAGACGCCATTAGTTAATTTTTGTAAACTAAATCCTTTTGCACCTGTCATCTATAAAAATGCTTAGAAACTTTAAACAGTTAATTATCAGCTAAGAAAAATAATAATTCTTTGAAGAATATATATTTAAATGTTGCATAATATTTACAGGCACGGTTCGTTCTAACATATCAAACTTAACTGCAAATAAGTGTTCTACCGTTGAATTGTTGATGAAAATGTTAATATAGAATCTGCTTAAGAAATTAAAAGATATCTTGCTATATTAAAAGGGAAGCAACCCATGGTAGTTTAATGGTAACACATTTTTATATGGACATTTTGTAAATTATCTAAAGTTTTCATCATATGCATATCACTTTCCAGAAAAATAGTTTTTACATACACTCTGTATTTGCCTGACAAAATCTATAAAAAATGACATTTATTAATGGATCAAACTAATAAAAAAATATATCCTTACTTAATTTGTAATGCAAATATCAATTATTTATTTTTTATTTATAAATTAAAAGTTATCTTCCTTAAGTAACAGAAATTTGTGTTATTAATATACATACTACTGCTGTTGGCTGGCTTGTATTGGGTAAAGAAGTTGTTCACACGATGGCGTTGTGTTCACAGCATGTGTTCAAAATATCCACTGCAGGCCTGAAGACATTCTGAGACTTTTCTCTTACTATTTTCGAAAACCTTCTGAATCTATATATCTATCTTTTGTTCGCCTGAAGTATTGCCTATAACTGCAATGTCGTTTCCTGTATAAATATTACCGTCTTTTGTCATTCTTGCAGTGGTGCATATTCTGTAGTATTGTATTAATGCTATAAGTGGACTTTCCTCAGTCTACTATATTCAGTGCATTCTTGAAATATGCGTTGCGCTGTCTGGGGCGCCTGTCCACTTGTGCATGTAGTTGAGGTACCGATCTTTAATTTTGTAGACACGTGACTGTGGAGTCAATTGTGTCCTGTTCTGAAGTGTATAATGATAACATGTTCCCATCTATTCATATTATGAAATACATCCTGATTTGGAGCATTTGATCTTCTGATTCATTTGATTATCTATATCTTATGATGGTATGTAACCGGCGCATCTGTTTGTGTGCCTGTTGCACCTTCTTTTGAAAGCTGATCTGCTCTCTAGTTTCCTAGTATTTCATAGTGGGATGGGATCCACTGAAGGGCAACCCTGTGATGTTTGTAGAGTTCAGTCAATAAAGTTTGCAGATGTAGCAGCTTTTTGGAATGCAGTGCTTGGAGCACTGATCTTGCATCTGTCAAAAACTCTTCAGGCTGTGGGCTAAGATTACTGTTCAGCTGTTTTGCTATTGCCAACTTTATTGCTTGCATTTCTGCATCGTAATAGTGATAATATTTCCCTATCTTTTCCATATCCCTAGTTTTATTTTTTGGATACGCTATGTAGACCTCTGCTCCCCCTTTCTTTTCTATATATTGATCGAGTCACCGCACAGAGACATTATAAACACCCTATATAACACTTGTTACTACAAGTTTGATAAACTATTCAGAACTTGATTCTTAATTAAAAATAAAAAAGAATGACTGTCTCTCTATCATAATGCTTGAGATGCAATTGTCTATCTCTATTTTCATAGCAGGATTGTAAGCTGCTTTCATTTTCATATTAGCATTATTAACTGTTTCTGTCTTAACAGTAGTCTTTTTAACTGTATCTCTTTTCATACTAAGATTGTAAACTGCTTTTCTCTTCATGCTAGTATTTCAAATTGTCCCTCTAGTCATTCTAGGATTTTAGAAAGTTAACTTTTGATGCTAGAAATATAAACTCTCTCAACTTTCTTAACTCCCACATTTTACTTTATATCTATTACTGCTTGAAATTTAAACTGCCTCTTTCTCTCTCGTTCTTCAATCTATATCTAAATGTTTTACATATATAACTGCATCTCTCTTTTTCGCTCTCTCTCTCTCTCTCTCTCTCTCTCTCTCTCTCTCTTAATGTTAGGATTTTAAACTGCCTCTTTCCCTCTCCCAGTGACATTAATTATGTGCAATTGTCTGTCACCAACTCTCCTCCCTTTTTCGACTAGAATTTTGTCATTTCAACTGCAAAGTATTTTCATTGTGTTATTGATACCTCTCTCTCTCTCTCTCTCTCTCTAACATTAACTCTTCTCGACTCTACAGTTAAATGGTGAGACGCCATTAGTTAATTTTTGTAAATTAAATCCTTTTGCACCTGTCATCTATAAAAATGCTTAGAAACTTTAAACAGTTAATTATCAGCTAAGAAAAATAATAATTCTTTGAAGAATATATATTTAAAAGTCGCATAATATTTACAAGAACGGTTCGTTCTAACATATCAAACTTAAATGCAAATAAGTGTTCTACCGTTGAATTGTTGATGAAAATGTTAATATAGAATTTGCTTAAGAAATTAAAAGATATCTTGCTATATTAAAAGGGAAGCAACTCTTGGTAGTTTAATAGTAACAAATTTTTATATGGACATTTTGTAAATTATCTAAAGTTTTCATCATATGCATATCACTTTCCAGAAAAATAGTTTTTAAATAAACTCTGTATTTGCCTGACAAAATCTATATAAAATGTCATTTATTAATGGATCAAACTAAAAGAAATGTATCCTTACTTAATTTGTAATGTAAATATCAATTATTTATTTTGTATTTTTAAATCAAAAGTTATCTTCCTTAAGTAACAGAAATTTGTGTTATTAATATACATACTACTGCTGTTGTCTGGCTTGTATTGGGTAAAGAAGTTGTTCACACGATGGAGTTGTGTTCACAGCATGTGTTCAAAATATCCACTGGAGGCCTCAAGACATTCTGAGACTTTTCTCTTACTATTTTCGAAAACCTTCTGAATCTATATATCTATCGTTTGTTAGCCTGAAGTATTGCCTATAACTGCAATGTCGTTTCCTGTATAAATATTACCGTCTTTTGTCATTCTTGCAGTGGTGCATATTCTGTAGTATTGTTTTAATAGTATGTATAATAATGTATAATAATATTAATTATATTGTATCAATATAAGTGGACTTTCCTCAGTCTACTATATTCAGTGCATTCTTGAAATATGCATTCCGCTGTCTGGGGCGCCTGTCCAATTGTGCATGTAGTTGAGGTACCGATTTTGAATTTTGTAGACACGTGACTGTGGAGTCAATTGTGTCCTGTTCTAAAGTGTAATGATAACTTGTTCCCATCTATTCATATTATGAAATACATCCTGATTTGGAGCATTTGATCTTCTGATTCATTTGATTATGTGTATCTTATGATGGTATGTAACCGGCGCATCTGTTTGTGTGCCTGTTGCACCTTCTTTTGAAAGTTGATCTGCTCTCTAGTTTCCTAGTATTTCATAGTGAGATGGGATCCACTGAAGGGCAATCCTGTGATGTTTGTAGAGTTCAGTCAATAAAGTTTGCAGATGTAGCAGCTTTTTGGAATGCAGTGTTTGGGGCACTGATCTTGCATCTGTCAAAAACCCTTCAGGCTGTGGGCTAAGATTACTGTTCAGCTGTTTTTCTATTGCCAACTTTATTGCTTGCATTTCTGCATCGTAATTGTGATAATATTTCCCTATCTTTTCCATATCCCTAGTTTTATTTTTTGGATACGCTATGTAGACCTCTGCTCCTCCTTTCTTTTCTATATATTGATCGAGTCACCGCACAGAGACATTATAAACACCCTATATAACACTTGTTACTACACGTTTGATAAACTATTCAGAACTTGATTCTCAATTAAAAAAATAAAAAGGAATGACTGTCTCTCTATCATAATGCTTGAGATGTAATTGTCTTTCTCTATTTTCATAACAGGATTGTAAGCTGCTTTCATTTTCATATTAGCATTATTAACTGGTTGTGTCTTAATAGTAGACTTTTTAACTGTCTCTCTTTTCATACTAAGATTGTAAACTGCTTCTCTCCTCATGCTAGTATTTTAAATTGTCTCTCTGGTCATTCTAGGATTTTAGAAAGTTAACTTTTAATGCTAGAAATATAAACTCTCTCAACTCTCTTAACTCATACATTTTACTCTATGTCTATTACTGCTAGAAATTTCAACTAACTCTCTCTCATTCTCCTTCTTCTATCTATATTTTAATGTTTAATATATATAACTGCATCTCTCTTTCTCTCTCTCTCTCTCTCTCTTAATGTTGGACATTTAAACTGCCACTTTCTCTCTCCAGTGACAAGAATTATGTGCAATTGTCTAACCCCAACTCCTCTCCCTTTATCTACTACAATTTTGACATTTCAATTGCGTAGTAATTTCTTAGTTTTTTGTATACCCTTCTCTCTCTCTCTCTCTCTCTCTCTCTCTCTAACATTATCTCTTCTAGATTCTACAGTGAATTGATGAGACGGCATCAGCTAATTTTTTTTGTAAATTAACTTCTTTAGACCTGGGATCTATAAAAACTGTTTAGAAACTTTAAACAGTTGATTATCAGCTAAGAAATAGAATAATTCTTTCAAGAATATATATTTAAATGTTGCATAATATTTACAGGCACGGTTCGTTCTAACATATCAAACTTAACTGCAAATAAGTGTTCTACCGTTGAATTGTTGATGAAAATGTTAATATAGAATCTGCTTAAGAAATTAAAAGATATCTTGCTTTATTATAAGTGAAGCAACTCCTGTTAGAATAAAAGTTATGAATTCTTTATTCGTCGACATATTGTTATTGTAAATTGTTAAACGTTTTAATCATATGCATATTGTTTCCCAGAAAATAATTTTCACATAAAATATGCAAGCTCTTTGGAAATTTCTATAAAAAAATTACAAATTCTTAAGTATCGAATTAAAAGAAATGTACCTATTCTTAATTTGTGGCTGCAAATATCAATTATTTATAATTTCTCTCAAAAATTGAAAGTTCTCTTCCTTTGCTCACAGAAAAGTCAACTTCTGTCTTAAATAAGAAAACGAGGTTGTATAAAGTCCGGTGCAGTGAGCATATTGTTGAAATTACGTGAAACTGTATATAAAATTTGTGTTATTCATCTAGATACTACTGCTGTTTGCTGGCTTGTATTAGGTAAAGAAGCTGTTCACCAGATGAAGCTGTGTTTACAGCATGTGTTCAAAATATCCAGCACAGGCCTCAAGATATTCTGAGACTTGTCTCTTACTATTTTCGAAAACCTTCTCCATCTATATATCTATCTTTCGTTCGCGTGAAGTATTGTATTGTCTATATCTGCAATGTGGTTTCCTGTATAAATGTTACCGTCTTTTGTCATTCTTGTGCATCTAGTTTTGTCTGTAGTGTTGTATCAATGGGATATGTAGATTTTTCTCAGTCTACAATATTCAGTGCATTTTTAAAATATGCGTTCCGCTGTCTGGGGCGCCTGTCCACATGTACATGTAGTTGAGGTACCAGTCTTGAATTTGTATACAGGTGACTGTCGATTGTCGATTGTGCCCGGTTCTAATGCATATAAGGATAACATGTTCCCATCGATTCATATTATGGAAAGTATCCCGATTTGGGGCATGTTGTCTCCTGATTAATTTAATTATCTGTTTTATTTTAATGATGGTATGTAACTGGTGCATCTGATTGTGTGCCTGTTTCACCTTCATTTGCCAGCTGATCTGTTCTCTCGTTTCCTGGGTTTTCCACAGTGAGGTGGGACCACTGCCGGGCAATCCTGTGGTGTTTTCAGTGTTCAGTCAAAACGGTCTGCAGATTTGGCAATTTTCTGGATTGCAGTGCTTGGAGTACTGATCTTGCATCTGTCAAAAAAAAAGCACTACAGATTGTGGGATAAGATTGCTGTTCAGCAGTTTTTCTATTGCCAACTTTATTGCTTGAATTTCTGCATCTTAATTGTTACAATATTTCCCTGTTGCTTTTGTATTTATATCACTAGTGTTATGTGGGTATTTTATGTAGGCAACTGCTCCCGCATTGTTTACTGCATTCTGTGCTGACCCATCGGTGTACACACGAATCCACAGGTTTTCTTCAACCAAGAAACTGAAATTGGTTGTTTGACGTTGTTGACTATTCTATTCCTGCTTGTCGAGTATTCCTTACACCTCTATACGTATTTGTATTGACAATCGAGATTCCTCTGTTAAGGGAGTCTGTTCCGGTATGGGCAGTAGAATGTTAACAACGCATGATATGTCTGTGTTTGTCTACAAATACCTTCTGGATAATGACCGGTGATATTGTTGGCTCAGGGTAATGATTTCTGTCTTCAATTCATTATCTGTCTTCAGAATATTTGATAAACTTTTTTTTCAGCTCACCCCACAGATAATAATTAGGTGGGATTATTTTAAACTGTCTCTCTGATCATTCTAGGTTTTTTAAATTGATAACTTTTTATGCTACAAATATAAACTATCTCAACTCTCTTAATTCTTATATTTTAGTCTCTATCTATTACTGCTAGAAATGTAAACTGCCTCTCTCCTTCTTCCAGTGACATGAATTTCGTGCAGTTGTCTATCTCCAACTCCCTTCCCTTTTTCTACTACAAATTTGAAATTTCAACTGCATAGTATTTTCTTTGTGTTATTAATACATCTCTCTCTAACAAATTATCTCTTCTAGACTCTACAGTGAGGGAGCCGCGATAGCTCAGTGGTTAGTGAACTGGACTACAAAGGACAAGGGGTAGGGTTCGATCCCAACCAACGGCTTCCGGGTTCACCCAGCCTTAAATGGGTACCGGATTTTTTTGGGGGGAAAGTAATGCAGCACGGGCGTAATACCGACCACATTACTCCAAAAATCATGTGCTGAAGGTCTGTAAAATATAGGGTCACTAACAGCATATTTCCCTATACGCCACTTGGCGTGACGAGGGTACTTTACTTTTTTTTAGACTCTACAGTGAAGTGATTAGACAGCGTCGGTTATTTTTGTAAATTAACTTCTTTTGCTTTTTTAATGTATAAAAATGCTTGGAAACTTTAATCAGTTGATTATCAGCTAAGAAAACAAATAATTCTTTGAAGAATATATATTCAAATGTTGCGTAATATTTACAGGAACGGTTCGTCCTAATATATCAAACTTAAATGCAAAAAATGTTCTACCGTTGAATTGTTGATGAAAATGTTAATATATTTCTTATCTGCTTTAGAAATTAAAAGTTGTCTTCTTTTATTAAAAAGGAAAGCAACTCCTGTTAGATTAAAAGAAACTTTTCTTGATATATCAACATTTTGTAAATTGTTTAAAGTATTATTCATATGGATATTGCCTTCCCAAAAATGAATGATCATTAAATGTGCACGTTCTTTGCAAAAATCTATAAGAAAATTTCAATTTATGAAGAATCAAACTAAAAGAAATGTATCTTCCTTTCATTTGTGATTGCAAATATAATTATTTATAATTTCTTTAAAAAAAAAATAAAAGTTACCTACCTTTAGTTACTAAAATGTAAACTAAGAAAAGAAGGCTATATAAAGAAGTTGTTCACACGATGGAGTTGTGTTTACAGCATGCGTTCAAAATATCCACCACAGGCCTCAAGACATTATGTAACTCAACTCTTCATATTTTCTAAAACCTTCTGGATCTATCTCTCGTTTGCCTGAAATATTGTCTATATCTGCAATGTCATTTCCTGTATAAATTTTACTGTATTTTGTCATTCTTGCAGTGGTCCATATAGTTTTTAATGTGGTGTTTTTTTATGTGCCAATTAATTTTCCTCAGTCTACTTTATTCTGTGCATTCTTGAAATATGCGTTCCGCTGTCTGGGGCGCATGTCCACATGTACATGTAGATTGAGGTGCTGATCTTGAATTTTGTATACAGGTGACTGTCGATTGTCGATTGTGCCCGGTTCTATTGCATATAATAATAACATATTCCCATCGATTCATATTATGGAAAGTATCCCGATTTTGTGCATGTTGTCTCCTGATTAAATTGATTATCTGTTTCTTATGATGGTATGTCACCGGGCATCTGGTTGTGTGCCTGTTTCACCTTCATTTGCCAGCTGATCTGTTCTCTCGTTTCCTGGTATTCCACAGTGAGGTGGGACCACTGCCGGGCAATCTCTGTGATGTTTGCAGAGTTCAGTCAATAAGGTCTGCAGATGTGGCAATTTTCTGGATTGCAGTGCTTGGAGTACTGATCTTGTATCTGTCAAAAACACTACAGGCTGTGAGCTAGATTACTGTTCAGTAAGTTTTCTATTGCCAACTCTATTGCTTGGATTTCTGCATCGTAATTTTGATACTCTATGTATGCACCTGCTCATCCATTCTTTACTGCATTCTGTACTGACCCATCTGTGTACACACGAATCCATAGGTCTTATGGGTATTCTTTATCCAAGAAACTGAGAGTTATTGTTTTACGCTGCAGGTTATTCTGTTCATCCTTGTCAGGTATTCCTTTCATTTCTGTCCGTGTTTGTTTTGACAATACTGATTCCTCTGTTAGGGGAGTCTGTTCTAGTATGGGCTGTAGGGGGTTAACAACTCTTGGTATGCCTGGTGTCTGTCTACAAAAACCTTCAGGATAATGACCGGTGATATTTGTTGTCTCTGTGTGACGATTTCTGCCTTCAGGTCATTATCTGTATTCAGAATGTTCGATAAACATTTATTTTCAGCTCACACCTACAGATAATAATTAGGCGGGGTTAGGTATGGTAATAATTAGGCGGGGTTAGGTATGATAATAATTAGTCGGGGTTAGGTCTGGTGAACGAGCAGGCCAGATTACAAGTGAAATAATGCGATTTGCTAATACGCTTTCCTAATAAGTAAGTGATGTTGTTGCGGCTGTGTGTGCTGTTGCCCCATCCTGCCGAAACCGAGCTTCTTTAATTTCCCGCTCTGTAAGGTGGGCTATGAATGATTCCAGCATTAAAGTACGGTAATGTTCTGCGTTGATTTTTGCATTGAAAAAAAATGTTTCCCAATTATCCGCATACGACTTTCTGAACGTAAAGCGGTACTTGATGTAATTCATGCAGTTTTTTTTTTATTTACTGTTCTACATACGGTTGTTCTTACTTGTTGACGCAACCGGAGAGATGAAACCGTGCCTCATCAGTGAAGAAAGTCACGTCAAGGACTTCATCACCTTGTTCAGAGATAAGGTTCTGAAACCACATGCAGTAGTTCAATCTGGATTCATAATCTCTTGCATGGAATTAAGGCGATTCAATTAATCTGTAAGGACGATAGTGCAGCTAACTCTTCAGAACCTTGTGGACGGTATTCATTGGAAAAGTTTACATGTTGAGACAACCACCTTAAAGGTTTATTAGGGCTCATTGTAATTCTAGTTTGCATGTTGAGACAACCACCTTAAAGGTTTATTAGGGCTCATTGTAATTCTGGTCTGCATATCAAGTTCTGTGTCTTCTGAAGTTGAAGGCCCTCCAGATCCTGCATCTACAACACTTTCCGTAACACGAAACTTGTCAATCAAAGTCATAGCCTCATTGCGGTGGGAGACTTGTGAGTCTGGACATTTCAACACAAATTGTTGAATAACTTGTTCTCTACATTTGCTATCATTACCGAAGACGTATTAAAAAAAAAAATTATCCTGTTTCCATTGTATAACAGCATTTCCCTTCAGCAATGAAACCGTGAATATAATAGCGGCTTACTGTGTTATGTTTGTGACGGGATTGTGGACACAGAATGTGATGTCAATTTCATAAATCAGTGATTTCATTTCAAGAATATTGATAAAGTCACTCCATAGCGACATTATAAACACCCCATATTACTCTTTATTCTACAAGTTTGATAAATTATTCTGAACTTGATTCTCAGTTTAAAAATACAATTTAAAAAAAATGACAGTCTCTCACTACTTTAATCTTGAGATGTAATTGTCTTTTTTCTCTTTTCATAACATTTTTTTAAGCTGCTTTTATTTTCTTTTTAGTATTTCTAACTGTTTCTTTATTAATAGAAGGACTTTTAACTGTATTTCTTTTCATACCAATATTATAATCTGCTTTCCACATCGTGCTTGTATTTTAAATTGTCTCTCTGGTCATTCTAGGATTTTAAAATGGTTAACTTTTGATGCTAGAAATATAAACTTTCTTAACTCTCTTAACTCCTTCATTTTAATCTCGATCTCTATATATTGTTGCGAGAAATTTAAACTCTCTCTCTCTCTCTCTCTTTCTCTCTTCTATCTATATCTTAATGTTTAATACACTAAACTGCATCTCTTTTTTCGCTCTCTCTCTCTCTCTCTCTCTCTTAATGTTAGGATTTTAAACTGCCTCTCTCTCTCTCTCTTAATGTTACGATTTTAAACTACCTCTCTCCCTCTCCCGTGACATGAATTTCGCGTGCCCACGCGATGAGATAGTGCTGCAGTGCCACTGGCTCTTGAGTTTAGTAGAACGGTAACAGGCCTCGACCTTGCCTTGGTACAGGGTGTATGATTTGTCTGTTTTCGAGTAAAAATTTGCCACAAGCTGGACCACGGTCGGATCGAGTGTCTCGCGGAAGTGGTGGCCTGACTTCATTTGTTGGGACAGCGACTATTGTTGTGGCATGCTCACTAATGTAAAGTCCACGGATTTGTCGCTGACACATACAGTTATGCTGCTTGTGATGGACGTTACAGTGACTCGGGTGTGTCCATTATGAGCTGCACGCCTTTTGTACAGAGTTCAGCGCGTTCAATATTACACAGTTTTCTATGCATCAAATAACACACCATTTTGACAGAAGAACTCAGCGTGTTCTATGGAAAAGTATGAACGTTCGAGATGGACACTTTGTTGGTTGCTGGCTGAGCAGATATGGAGGTACCCAGACTGTAGTGACGCCATTCCGTTCTAAAGTCAAAGCTACGGCACAGCTGTTTGTTTCAATCTTAAAGTGACATTTTACTTCCAACATTGAAACGTTTACAGCATTAATAAGTGAAGATGACCTGAGTCTACAACAATTTGCCCATTCATAAATTGATATTTTATGGGAGTGGTTTCAATGTGTGACACCAGACACACACAAGTGAAGCTTCTAGTCAAGCTAACAAGTCAAAGTAAAGCTCCACTTCCCTGTCTTGCTAGGCGTATGTGGAAAATGGTGTTAATGATCATATTTTCCATGACCACGCAAATTGTTTAGTGAGCTGGTCGGTATCACTCTAGGCCGGCATTAATTCTTTAAAAAAATATAGTACCCTTTTTTCAGAGACTGGTTGAAGATTGGGGCCTTGTCGGCCCGAAAATACCCACTTCTAGTTATTGAACTTTGACCTTTCTAATCAGGCAATAAGAACACTAACTACACAGCCACAGAGACTCCAAACTTCTGGCTTCATTAATTTGTGCATGAATGATGTTTTAATACAATAATACTTGTTATATATATATATATATATATATATATATATATATATATATATATATATGCCTTCGAAAATGTCAAATTTGACACGTTCTATTTTGAAATATTCCATTTTTGAGCCACACATTCTTTAACCATTTAAGATATAAATAGAAAACTATCTTGATCAGTCGACACGAGGTGTTCGAGTCTGACTTTCTATTTATGACGGTAGCAATGTGGCAACATTTTAGGCAAGAATAGATAGAGAGAAAAGATAGCAGATAGTTGAAATGAACTTATTCATTATTTAATGAAAACACATTTTATTCACGGAATCAGTTTAATTGAAGTCGAGGCATCTCAAAATCAGCTCCACCGCGCGTCCCAGCATTTCTCGCAGCGTAGGCAGACTGATTGTTTATGTAAGGTGTTGATTGTAAATACATTTGTTTTTCCCACCAAGCAATCTGGATCAACCAGATTTCATCGCCATCTTTAGTCTCCTTAGTCTTTCAATATATACATCATTGTCCCACTCATTCTTCTTAGTCTTTCCATACATACATCATTGTCCCACCCATTCTCCTTAGTCTTTCCATACATACATCATTGTCCCACCCATTCTCCTTCATCATCTTCATCATCATCATCGAGTGCCATCTCCGCATCGAAGGTTGGCTACCATGGAGCGCCATTCTGATCTATCTCTTGCTTTGATGGTGCAGGTTGTCATAGGCTGGTTTGTCCATCTTTTGATGTTACATGTCCATGTTAGTATTGGTCTGCCTCTGCCTCATTTACCTTGTATTTTCCCCTCAAGGTTTACTTTTAGTAGGCTGTTGTGTCTTTTAACATTGCCCAAAAAACGCATTTGTCTTGTTTGAATTGTGTTTAGTAATTCTCTTTTCATGTTTAGTTGTTTTAAGACATCACCGTTTGTTTTCTTTTCCTTGCACCCAATTCTACCTATTCTTCTATATATCCACATTTCAAAAGCTTAAATTCTCTGTTCTGTTTTCTTGTCTAATACCCATGTTTCTGCACCATATAGGAATGTTGAGAAGACATAACATTTTGCCATACTCCTCAGTCTTTCAATATATACATCATTGTCCCACCCATTCGCCTTAGTCTTTCAATATATACATCATTGTCCCACCCATTCTCCTCAGTCTTTCAATATATACATCATTGTCCCACCCATTCGCCGTAGTCTTTCAATATATACATCATTGTCCCACCCATTCTCCTCAGTCTTTCAATACATACATCATTGTCCCACCCATACTCCTCAGTCTTTCAATATATACATCATTGTTCCACCCATTCTCCTCAGTCTTTCAATATATACATCATTGTCCCACCCATTCTCCTCAGTCTTTCAATATATACATCATTGTCCCACCCATTCGCCGTAGTCTTTCAATATATATATATATCGTTGTCCCACCCATTCTCCTCCTCTTCTCGTAAGGAGTGAACAACAAACTTGACGATGTCCTCTTTTTCTAGAATAAAGCCACACTCAGTATTAGAGCTGCCAGCGAGCTTATCGGCTATTTCATTACCGTGTACACCAGCGAGCTTATCGGCTATTTCATTACCGAGTACACCAGCGAGCTTATCGGCTATTTCATTACCGAGTACACCAGCGAGCTTATCGGCTATTTCATTACCGTGTACACCAGTGAGCTTATCAGCTATTTCATTACCGAGTACACCACCGAGCTTATCGGCTATTTCATTACCGTGTACACCAGTGAGCTTATCAGCTATTTCATTACCGAGTACACCACCAAGCTTATCAGCTATTTCATTACCGAGTACACCACCAAGCTTATCGGCTATTTCAATACGGAGTACACCAGCGAGTTTATCAGCTATTTCATTACCGTGTACACCAGCGAGCTTATCGGCTATTTCATTACCGAGTACACCACCAAGCTTATCGGCTATTTCATTACAGAGTACACCACCAAGCTTATCAGCTATTTCATTACCGAGTACACCAGTGAGCTTATCAGCTATTTCATTACCGTGTACACCAGCGAGCTTATCAGCTATTTCATTACCGAGTACACCAGCAAGCTTATCGGCTATTTCACTACCGAGTACACCAGTGAGCTTATCAGCTATTTCATTACCGAGTACACCACCAAGCTTATCGGCTATTTCATTACCGAGTACACCAGTGAACTTATCGGCTATTTCATTACCGAGTACACCACCAAGCTTATCGGCTATTTCATTACAGAGTACACCAGCAAGCTAATCAGCTATTTCATTACCCAGTATACCAGTTAGCTTATCAGCTATTTCATTACCGAGTACACCAGTGAGCTTATCGGCTATTTCATTACCGAGTACATCACTCTAGCTTATCGGCTATTTCATTACCGAGTACACCACCAAGCTTATCAGCTATTTCATTACCGAGTACACCAGTGAGCGTATCGGCTATTTCAGTACCGAGTACACCAGTGAGCTTATCGGCTATTTTATTACCGACTACACCAGTGAGCTTATCAGCTATTTCATTACCGAGTACACCAGCGAGCTTATCAGCTATTTCATTACCGAGTATACCAGTTAGCTTATCAGCTATTTCATTACCGAGTACACCAGTGAGCTTATCGGCTATTTCATTACCGAGTACATCACTCTAGCTTATCGGCTATTTCATTACCGAGTACACCACCAAGCTTATCAGCTATTTCATTACCGAGTACACCAGTGAGCGTATCGGCTATTTCATTACCGAGTACACCAGTGAGCTTATCGGCTATTTCATTACCGAGTACACCAGTGAGCTTATCAGCTATTTCATTACCGAGTACACCAGTGAGCTTATCAGCTATTTCCTTACCGAGTACACCAGTGAGCTTATCGGCTGTTTCATTACCGAGTACATCAGTGAGCGTATCGGCTATTTCATTACCGAGTACACCAGTGAGCTTATCAGCTATTTCATTACCGAGTACACCAGTGAGCTTATCGGCTGTTTCATTACCGAGTACACCAGTGAGCTTATCAGCTATTTCATTAACGAGTACACCAGTGAGCTTATCGGCTGTTTCATTACCGAGTACACCAGCAAGCTTATTGACTATTTCATTACCGAGTACACCAGCATGCCCTGAACAGTACACTCAAGTTAACGCCCTACCTCTAGAGTTATTAAATAGCTATATCTACTCCTGCTGCAGACACTCTCTGTCAATCTTCTGTTACATACTTTGCGTGTTAGTCACCAAGACTGCGTGATTCACTTTCTGTGTAACCAGCCAAGCTATCGCAGCTGTTGTGATACAGAACCGTCCGTGTAGTCGATGAGATCCTGAGGTGGGGACACTTTTTCGATGGATTACCTTATTACGACCTCGGTAGCTCTGTAGGCGCGAATTGCGACAATCCATGCAAAAATGAATTATTAATTTGGTTAGCTTCTTTTTCTCTGTTGTTACTTATATCCAATCCTTGTTGGGCTTAATGTCATTCCAATTGCATACTCTCCATGTGGACTCCTCCGACTCGGCCATAAAGGATTTTTTTCACGATTGAGGCGCTTGCCCTTGGTCACACCCAATTCTGAATGCAAGGTATTAACTATGTTCCTTTCCGCGTTCAACTAAGCCCGGACCTGAGCAGATCTATGTCGCACTCTAATCCTCGGAAAGTCAAGTAAGTACATCATTGAACGGATAGGTGTATCTCTGGTCTATCCAAGAACTGCCTGTAGGCCCTAATTTTGAACTCATTCCAACCTTGCGATCTGAGTTGACGAGAGAGTGAGTATACCCAAACCATAATCCAGTACTGAGAGCACAGTCAGAAAGTTATATTCAAGGTCCAAAAAGTTAGTCCGCTCATAAGCAAAAAATAGACATCAAAAGTCTAAAAATCTACTCCCATAGTCATAATAGTTAGACACAACAAGCAGAAAGTTATATTCAAGGTTCAAAAAGTTCGGCCAAATCGCACAAATGTTACCCCCCAGAACATAAAAATTTATGCTCATATTAAAAACGTCGACCTCAATAACCGAAAAATCTACTCACATATTCATAATAGTTAGACACAAGGAGCAGAAAGTTATATTCAAGGTCCAAAAAGTTAGACCAAATCGCAACAATTTTAGTCATAAAACAAAAATTTAGGCTCATAATCAAAAAGTTTAACTCGAACCCCAAAAACCGACACCCATATTTATAATAGTTAAACAAAAAAGGTAAAAAAAAAAAAACACCCACACACAAACACACAACCGCTCACACATCTTTATACCCCCAGCAATTTTTTATGGCTATGCTTATGAAATCACTAAAAATAGTAAATATACACTCTAGGCCTACACCAAACTTCATATTATACATCCTCGTAGCAAGATTTTGCATTAAAAATCCCTTTTATCAAGTTTGCCCCCAGCCATTTTTTTTTATGGATATGACGATGAAATCACTAAAAATAGTAAATTGATAGGCTAGGCTTTCCCCAAAGTTCATATTAGAAAATATTAGAAAGTTCATATTAGCAAAAGTCTAATTCATCAACAATACCACTAGATATAACAGCTTTAAATCAAAAATATATTAAAGATACCTATGCAATACAAGTAAAGAACACATATCAGAAGCTGTTTGAAGAAGGGATTGAGCAATAGAGAAGAGAAAATCCTGATGAAAAAGTCACAACCAAATGGCAATGCATAAAGAAAAGCATACAAGAAACCAGCGACACGTTACCCAAAATGGAAAAGAACAAAAAACAAAAATGGATAACTGACAGCATCTTAGAAGAAATGGAAGAAAGGAGACAAGCGAAAAACACTGTCCAATTCAATAAAATAGATAATGAAATACGCAAAATGTGCAAAAAGGCAAAAGAAGACTGGCTAGAAACTATGGAAAGCAAACACGACTTAAGAGGAATGCACATGGAAATAAAGAGAATGACTAATAAAAATTTTTAAAAAAGCCACAGAAGGTGGATGCATTGTAGACAAAAAAGAAAAAATGCTAACAGACAATAAAGATATAATAGATAGATGGCAGGAATATGTAACAGAACTATTTCATGATCAAAGGGACAAGAAACCAATTATAAAATGTACATCAGGCTATACAATCTTAAAATCTGAGGTGGAAAATGCTATAAAAGCAATGAAAAAGGGAAAAGCAGCAGGCCCTGACAGCATATAGATAGAGATTATACAGACACTAGAGGATTTTGCCATTGAAATGATTACAGACATATGCAACGACATGTACCACACAGGATACATCC
The DNA here is from genome assembly GCA_032433765.1 of Megaustenia siamemsis. NCBI lineage: Eukaryota > Metazoa > Mollusca > Gastropoda > Stylommatophora > Ariophantidae > Megaustenia > Megaustenia siamemsis. The sequence goes on from JAVIAB010000088.1 coordinate 65,553,710, forward strand.
CAAATTAACTAAAAACATCAACTTTCATTGCATTGCCTAAAAAGAATGGTGCAGTTGAATGCAGTGGCTTTAGAACAATACGCCTAATGAGCCATGTTACAAAAATCTTGCTAAAAGTTATACAAGGAAGGATTCAGAATAAAATCAATACTGAAATAGATGAGCAGCAATTTGGATTTAGGAAAAATAGCGGGACAAAAGAAGCCTATTCTGCATGAGAACATTAATCGAAAAGTACACAGAAGTAAAGAAATCAATTTATTCCTACTTCATAGACTACACCAAAGCTTTTGATAGAGTACACCACAAACAACTTATAGAATGCCTGAAAGATATACATCTAGATGACATGGACATACGACTAATATGTAATCTATACTGGGAGAAAACAGCAATAATAAAATATAACAAAGAGAACTCTACACCCATTGATATAACAAGAGGAGTAAGACAGGAATGCATCCTATCACCAAGCTTGTTCAATCTATACACTGAGCAAATCTTTAAAAACGTCACAGAGATGCCAGGCCTACAAATTAATGGAAAGATAATCAATAACCTAAGACATGCTAATGATACTGTATTACTAGCAGAAAATCCTAAAGATCTACAATTACTTAATGAAATAAACATGACAAGCAAAAAATATGGACTAGATATGAATATCAAAAAGACTAAAACTATGATCATCTTCCTTTTCTTCTCCTTCTTTCCTTCCTCATATGTCTTTCAGCGTCGAGGGGAGATATAATTTGCGGTCTTTTGCTCTTCTGTTCGCCTCTGCTGCTGTTATGTTTCTTAGTGCTTCTAATATTCCATCGATCCATCATTTTCGTGGTCGACCCTTGGGTCCGGTGTTCTCACAACGTTTGTTGAAGGCTCGTCGTGTTGTGTTTTGAACTTTCTGCCTTGTCAGGTGGCCAAACCATTTTATCTGCTGTTTCCTTATATATTCTATGGCGGGGGCTATTCCTAGCTTTTATCTCAGTTCTTCATTTCTGATCTTAAACAAAGAAAATACTCAAAACCCACAAGTGGATATCAAAATTGAAGGAATAGACTTGCAGACAGTTCAGAACTACAACTACAACTGGACATACTATAACCAGTGATAGAAAATGTACAACTGAAATAAACAAAAGAAAAAGGAATGGCAAAAAGTAATTTTAATGTCATGAAGAACATACTAACATAAAAACAAATAACAATAGGGCTAAAACTGAGAATAGCAAAATGTTATGTCTTCTCAACATTCCTATATGGTGCAGAAACATGGACATTAGACAAGAAAACAGAACAGAGAATTTAAGCCTTTGAAATGTGATATATAGAAGAATAGGTAGAATTGGATGGAAGGAAAAGAAAACAAACGACGAAGTCTTAAAACAATTAAACATGAAAAGAAAACTACTATAAACACAATTCAAACAAAACAAATGCGATTTTTGGGCGGTGTTAAAAGACTCAACAGCATACTAAAAGTAATCCTAGAGGAGAAAATATAAGGTAAAAGAGACAGAGGCAGACCAAGACTAATATGGACGAGTAACATCAAAAGATGGACAAACCAGCCTATGACAACCTGCACCATCAAAGCATGAGACAGAGCAGAATGGCGCTCCATGATAGCCAACCTCGATGCGGAGATGGCACTCGATGATGAACTGATCACGAACTCAAAATAGCAAGTTATCGTCGAAGCTCAAGACAAAGCATGCTCAAAATGATGTCAACATTAAGTTCACAACTAAAGAATTCAAGTTACTACAGCGCGTCGTGTCACGAGAAACTCCCGAATATTGCAAGACAACAGAGCACGCTTAAGACTGAAAGCATCAATTGTCAATTAGCGTACGACAAATCCAGGTTAACTAGGGTAGTGTGACATTATGAGATCGTCGAACTTAAAACGTTGTGTCTGGAGAGGCATCCGTGTAATCACGTGACCGTGTGATTGTAACCATCTTCTGGCTTAAGAAACATAACGCCTCGGAAGTTTCCCTCTATAATAATATTCATTTATTATTATTTGTCTCCATTAAGAAACAAACATCGCGTGTGTTCTTTCATTTTCTAAGGATTATTAAGTATGAATTACTGACTTAGTTAATTATATTTATGAATTGATTTATTCTCCTTTTGAATTGATTGTTGAAATGAAACTTAATGACTTGTTATTGTTTGGTAGAATACACGCGTTATAAAATAGTATTTAATTTATATTCAAGTTACAAACAATGAATTGAAATTTGTCCAGAGCAAGTAATATAAACTTTGTTTTCCTTCCAGTGAGACGAATCAAGACGTTTGTATTATGAATTGAATATATGTTGTTCAATTATATTAAATTATCAATCGCTTCATGCACATTGTGACATCACACAAAATGAAAATCTTAATTGCATAATTAAATAAAAATTAAATGGAACAAATTCTTGCACATATAGAATCAGGAGTTAGATATTAGCAGATGATTGGACAATTTTTTTACAGCCGTGTCAATCGATCGAAGTGAGAAATTGTATTTGTGCTAAAGATAACATGGTAAAACATGGCAACAACCTTAGATCCTGCCAATGAAGCGATGCGGTTAGCAACTGAAACGGCAATTGAGTTGAGGATAACAATGAACTATCAAAATATTAACAATTGGACTATCACGTTCAAAGGAGAACCATCGAAATTTAGAGCATGGATAGAAAATATAGAACAAAATTAGCTCACTAAACGAAAAATAAAGAACTAAGGAATATAGCATTTTAGACCAGTTCAGATGAGGTGTCTGCGTTCATAAGAAGAAGGTTAGAGTCAGTACCCGTGGAAACGTGGGCGAGTGCGAACAAATGTGAACAGTTGAGGTATGCAGAAGAAAGGAGTCCACAAGATTTATTTGCAAAATTACACAAGTTGAAGTAAAAAGAAGGGGAAGCCATGTGTACGTATGGAGACAGATTGATTAGTTTAGCGGAAAGAGCATTTGCGCTGTGTCAGGTGAAAGGAATGAGGATATACAGATGTAGGTAATGACTATTTTTATTGAAGAGTTAAACAACAGGAGGTTAAGATTGTATTTGCTTAGAAATGAGCTGAAGACAATCAATTAAACATTGGATTTACCAATTAAAGAAGAAAACCATTTGAAAAGATGTGCGATTGAAGACAATTCAAACATTCCAAGGTGCACAAGACATGAGGAAACCAGGTACATAGGTTCAACAAGAGAATTGAGTCACCCACAAATGGGGATAAAGACAGATATGTTCAGAATAGAGGGGATAGAGAAGCAGAACATATACCAATGGAAATAGATCATGCCAGACACAGATGGAATAGAAGAAGTGTTAGAAGACCACAACAAAGAATAGAAGGATTCGTAGAGAACAAGAGATGTTTTAATTGCGGTAAACTTGGTCATATTGTTCGAAATTGTAGACAAGAGTACAGTAATCCATCAGTTATCGCGGTTAATAGGGACAAGAACCGGCCGCGATAAGTGAAAAACCGCGAAGTAGTGTCACCCTCTCATTTTTAACATACGTACATTTTTTTGTGTATGTATAATATCAATAAGTGTATATGAAACCATATAAGTGCATATGTTATCATTAGAACATTAAAGAATAGTTTCAAACATGTAAATAAAATATTAATAGTATAAATAACATACATAAAATAATGTTTTTTTTTAAATAATAATTTCTCAATTTTGAATTTTTGAACAATCCGCGATGTACTGAGGCCGCAATTTGGAAACAATCTAAGAGATCATAGATCACCATATAATAGAACTAAGGTGAGTCATGGATTCAAACAGGGAAACTAACACCTCACTCTTGGACTCAGGCCCCAAAGAGTGAGAGAAAGGATGATTGGCCTGACAGTAAAATATGAAGGGAGACCCAAGTTCGTGTTTTGTTAAGATAGATAGACATACGTTTAGAGCATTGATTGACACTGGAGCCGAAATAAGTGTGATTAAAGAATCCGCATGTAGACAAGTAAGAAAGAAATGCAAGCTGAGGCTCACATAATTTGGAGTCAGTAAGTGGACGATCAGTGGAGGTGATATCTATCTTTCTATTGACCATTCGAGCCATTGCCGGCCCATAGGGCATAGACTCAGATACTTGTTCTCTTATCTAAATTTTTATTCTAGCAGTTTTCAATTCTTGTAAAGATATTCTATCAAATCTCGCCATTTGTTCCGTGCAAGCAACGCTATCTCACTGAGGGAGCCTACTCCTGCTTTTCTTGCCTCTCTGAACAATGTGTCAGTGTCTCTCTGGGTCGGCATCTTTTCCTCTTACCCGTTGTTTCCCATATGAGGGCTTGCTTTGTTATTCGGTTATTATCTCTCCTAATCACATGTGTAACATATGACCATCGTCTTTTCTTGATTACTGAAGAGGTGATAGGCACTACAATATTAAACATACAGCATGGAGGGAGAAATATGGTGATTTTGTTCACTTTGAACCCGAGTCCCCTAACATTAATAGATAGACATATAAGATAAGCCGTTTTTATAGTAAGTAGATTATTTCGATCAAAACTTACTATTATTAATATGCACATGTTAATTTAAAACAATCAATTATTTAAACACTTCTTGGTTCTGAAACGTGCTTGATTCTCAGATTGTGTTATTTTGTTCTCTCTACCCGTGATTGTGTTTCTTCTTCGAACTCGCTGGTGTCTATGACGAGCTGGCCAGGTGTGGGCAGCGCCTCTTCAGTGTCAGTTGCTTTCTGTGTCTAGTGGGGCTCCATTGCGAGCTGCTTCGACTTTGGTAAACTTACGCTTTGGTTTCTTGTCAAACGGGGCCACTGTTTTTTCCTATGACCACCATGAAATTTTCATTGTTGCTGGTGTCTACTTCCTGGTGTCAAGTATCCAGGCACGAAGATGAAACATACACTTGTTAGTCTTGAAATCTTTAATGACACCAACCACTGTCTTTGAACCCCTTTGATCTACCTGATCAAATCACTCCGAAAACACACGTGAGTAAAAGGTTGTATTTCGAGCCATGGATTCGCTTTAGTAACTGCCATGATCTTTATGGCCATACTACTTTTAGTTACCCCGAAAGCAGTTCTCTTTCGCCAGTTTAATGCTACCAATGCCAAACATGGCCATAGAGTGGTCACAGAAGACAGACCTGTGAAAAAAAGTTGTTTTGAAAAACGAAAATAAACAACACAAAGATCATTAAATGATTCAATGTGAAAATCTGAGAAGAAATCGAAATTTACCCACGCCTGAAAACGCAAACGCTCATGCACACACTCACTCACTCACTTTTACCTTTACTTTTATTTTAACCTTACCTTTACCTTAACTTTTACTTTTACTATTATTTCAACTTTAAATTTAACTTTCACTTTCACTTTTAATGTCACTTTTACTTCCACATTTACTTCCACTTTGACTTAAACTTTACCTTCAAATTTTACTTTAAGTTTTACTTTATCATTTACTTTAACTTTTACTTTAACATTTTCTTTAACTTTTACTTTAACATTTTCTTTAACTTTTACTTTAACTTTTACTTTTACTTTAACTTTTACTTAACTTTTACTTTTACTTTAACTTTTACTTTTACTTTAACTTTTACTTCAACTTTTACTTTAACATTAAATTTTGATTTAACTTTTACTTTAACTTGTACATTAACTTTTACTTTAACTTTTACTTTAACTTTTACTTTAACTTTTACTTTAACTTTTACTTTAACTTTTACTTTATCTTTTACTTTAACGTTTACTTTAACTTTTACTTTAACTTTTACTTTAAATTTTACTGTAACTTTAACTTTTACTTTAACTTTTTACTTTGACTTTTACTTTAACTTTTACTTTATCTTTTACTTTAACTTTTACTTTAACTTTTACTTAACTTTTAATTTTACTTTTACTTTAACTTTTACTTTAACTTTTACTTTAACTTTTACCTAAATTTTACTTTAAACTTTACTTTAAATTTAACTTTTACTTTTACTTAAACTTTTACTATAAATATTACTGTAACTTTTACGTTAACATTTACTTTAACTTTTACTTTATCTTTTACTTTAACTTTTACTTTAACTTTTACTTTATCTTTTAATTTTACTTTAACTTTTATTTTAACTTTTACTTTAACTTTTACATTAAGTTTTACTTTAAATTTTACTGTAACTTTTATGTTAACGTTTAACCACAACCCAAAACTCGCAACTCGCAAACCAAAACTCGCAAACCAAAACTCGCAACTCGCAAACCAAAACTCGCAACTCGCAAACCAAAACTCGCAACTGGCAACCCAAAACTCGCAAACCAAAAATTTAAACTCAGCTTAAACTTAAAATTTAAACTAAGCTTAAATGAAAACTTAAATTAACTGAAAACTTAACTTAAACTTAAACTTAACTTAACTTGAACTTAAAACTCAACTTAACTTAAACTTTAAACTCAACTTAAACAAGAACTTAAAACTTAACTTAAAATTAAAAATTATCTTAACATAAACTTAAAACTTAACTTAAACTTAAAACTTAAATTAACTTAAACTTAAAACTTAACTTAACTTAACTTAAACTTAAAACTTAACTTAACTTAAACTTAACTAAAACTTAAAACTTAACTTAACTTAAACTTAAAACTCAACTTAATTTAAACTTATTACTCAACATAACTTAATTTAAACTGAAAACTTAACTTGAACATAAAACTTAACTTAACTTTAAATTAAAACTTAACTTAACTTAAAATTAACTTAACTTAAAACTTAACTTAACTTAAACGTAAAACTCAACTTAACTTAAACTTCAATCTGTTTAACTTAAACTTAAAACTTAACTTAAATTAACATAAACTTAAAACTTAACTTAAACTTAAAACTTAACTTATCTTAAACTAAAAAATTACCTTAAAATAAACTTAAAAATTAACTTAACCTTACTTAACTTAAACTTAAAATTTAATTCATCTTAAACTTAAAACATAACTTTACTAAAACTTAAAACTCAACTTAACTTAAACTTAAAACTTAACTTCAACTTAAATCTTAACTCAACTAAACTTAAAACGTAACTTAACTTAAACTTAAAACTTAATTTAAAATTAAACTTAAATCTTAACTTAAACTTAAATCTTAACTTAAACTTAAAACTTAACTTAAATTTAAAACCTAACTTAACCTAAACATAAAACTCAACTTAACTTAAACTTAAAACTTAACTTAACTTAAAACTTAACTTAACTTAACATAACTTTATTTAAACTTAAAACTTAACTTAACTTGAACATAAAACTTAACATAACTTAAACTTAAAACTCAACTTAATTTAAATTTATTACTCAACATAACTTAATTTAAACGTAAAACTTAACTTGAACATAAAAGTTAACTTAACTTAAACTTAAAACTCGAATTAACTTAAACTTAAGACTTAACTTAACTTAAACTTAAAACTTAACTTAACTTAAAACTTAACTTAACTTAACATAACTTTATTTAAACTTAAAACTTAACTTAACTTGAACATAAAACTTAACATAACTTAAACTTAAAACTCAACTTAATTTAACCTTATTACTCAACATAACTTAATTTAAACTTAAAACTTAAAACTTAACTCATACTTAAAATTTAACTTAACTTAACTTAAACTTAAAACTTAACTTATCTTAAACTTAAAACTCAACTTAATTTAAACTTATTACTCAACATAACTTAATTTAAATGTAAAACTTAACTTAACTTGAACATAAAAGTTAACTAAACTTAAACTTAAAACTTAAAAACTTAAAACTTAAATCTCAAATTAACTTAAACTTAAAACACAACTTTACTAAAACTTAAAACTCAACTTAATTTAACTTAAACTTTAAACTTAACTTAACTTAACTTAAACTTTAAACTTAACTTAAACTTTAAACTTAACTTAACTTAACTTAAACTTAAAACTTAATTTAACTTTAACCTAAAACTCAACTTAACTTAAACTTAAAACTTAACTTAAACTTAAAACTTAATTTAAATTAAACATAAAACTTAACTTAACTTAAACTAAATACTTAACTTAACTTAAACTTAAAACTTAACTTAATTTAAACTTAAAACTTAATTTAACTTAAACTTAAAACTTATCTTAAACTTAAACTTAAAACTTAACTTAACTTAAACTTAAAACGTAGCTTAACTGTAACGTAATCTCAACTTAACTTAAACTTAAAACTTAACTTAAACTTAAAACTTAATTTAAATTAAACATAAAACTTAACTTAAACTTAAAACTTAACTTAAACTTAAATCTCAAATTAACTTAAACTTAAAACACAACTTTACTAAAACTTAAAACTCAACTTAATTTAACTTAAACTTTAAACTTAACTTAACTTAAACTTTAAACTTAACTTAAACTTTAAACTTAACTTAACTTAACTTAAACTTAAAACTTAATTTAACTTAAACTTAAAACTCAACTTAAATTAAACATAAAACTTAACTTAACTTAAACTTAAAACTTAATTTAACTTAAACTTAAAACTCAACTTAACTTAAACTTAAAACTTAACTTAAACTTAAAACTTAATTTAAATTAAACATAAAACTTAACTTAACTTAAACTAAATACTTAACTTAACTTAAACTTAAAACTTAACTTAATTTAAACTTAAAACTTAATTTAACTTAAACTTAAAACTTATCTTAAACTTAAACTTATCACTCAACTTAACTTAAACTTAAAACTCAATTTAATTTAAACTTAAAACTTAACTTAAACTTAAAACTTAATTTAAATTAAACATAAAACTTAACTTAAATTAAATACTTAACTTAACTTAAACTTAAAACTTAACTCATACTTAAAATTTAACTTAACTTAACTTAAACTTAAAACTTAACTTATCTTATACTTAAAACTCAACTTAATTTAACTTAAACTTTAAACTTAACTTAACTTAACTTAAACTTTAAACTTAACTTAAACTTTAAACTTAACTTAACTTAAACTTAAAACTTAACTTAACTTAAACTTAAAACTCAATTTAACTTAAACTTAAAACTTAACTTAAACTTAAAACTTAATTTAAATTAAACATAAAACTTAACTTAAATTAAATACTTAACTTAACTTAAACTTAAAACTTAACTTAATTTAAACTTAAAACTTAATTTTACTTAAACTTAAAACTTATCTTAAACTTAAACTTAAAACTTAACTTAACTTAAACTTAAAACGTAGCTTAACTGTAACGTAATCTCAACTTAACTTAAACTTATCACTCAACTTAACTTACACTTAAAACTCAACTTAATTAAACTTAAAACTTAACTTAACTTAAACTTAAAACTTAACTCATACTTAAAATTTAACTTAACTTAACTTAAACTTAAACTTAACTCATACTTAAAATTTAACTTAACTTAACTTAAACTTAAAACTCAACTTAATTTAAACTTATTACTCAACATAACTTAATTTAAATGTAAACCTTAACTTAACTTGAACATAAAAGTTAACTTAACTTAAACTTAAAACTTAACTTAACTTAAACTTAATACTTAACTTAACTTAAATGTAAAACTTAATTTAAACTTAAAACTTAACTTTAACTTAAAACTCAACTTAATTTAAACTTATTACTCAACATAACTTATTTAAACTGAAAACTTAACTTAACTTTAACTTAAAACATAACTTAACGCAAACTTAAAAATTAACTTAACTTAAACTTAAAACTTAACTTAGACTTAAAATTTAACTTCACTTAAACATAAACTTAAATTAACTTAAACTTAACTTAACTTAAACTTAACTTAACTTAAAATTTAACTTAACTTAAAACTTAACTTAAACTTAAAACTCAACTTAACTTAAACTTAAAACTTAACTTAACTTAAACTTAAATCTGTTTAACTTAAACTTATAACTTAAATAAAATTATTGTAAACTTAAAACTTTACATAAACTTAAAACTCAACTTATCTTGAACTAAAAAATAACTTAAATGAAACTTAAAAATTTACTTTAAATAACTTAACTTAAACTTAAAATTTATTTCATCTTAAACTTAAAACTCAACTTAACTTAAACTTAAAACTCAACTTAATTTAAACTTAAAACTTAACTTAACTTAATTTAAACTTAAAACTTAACTTAACATGAAGTTAAAACATAAGTTAACCTAAACTAAATACGTAAATTAACTTAAACTTAAAACTTAACTTAACTTAAACTTAAAACTTAATTTAGACTTAAACTTAAAACTTATCTTAAACTTAAACTTAAAACTTAACTTAACTTAACTTAAACTTTAAACTTAACTTAAACTTAAAACTTAACTTAACTTAAACTTAAAACTTAATTTAGACTTAAACTTAAAACTTATCTTAAACTTAAACTTAAAACTTAACTTAACTTAACTTAAACTTAAAACTTAACTTAATTTAAACTTAAAACTTAACTTAACTTAAACTTAAAACTTAACTTAACTTAAAATTAAAACTTAACTTAAACTTAAACTTAACTTAACTTTACCTTAAAACTTAACTTAAACTTAAATCTCAACTTAACTTAAACTTAAAACATAACTTTACTAAAACTTAAAACTCAACTTAACAGAAACTCAAAACTTAACTTATCTTAAACTTAAAACATAACTTAACTTACAATTAAAACTTAACTTAAACTTAAATCTCAACTTAACTTAAACTTAAAACATAACTTTACTAAAACTTAAAACTCAACTTAACAGAAACTCAAAACTTAACTTAACTTAAACTTAAAACTTAACTTAACATAAACTTAAAATTTAACTTAACTTAACTTAAACTTAAAACTTAACTGAACTTAAACTTAAAACTTAACTTAACGTTAACTTACGACTTAACTTAACGTAAACGTAAAATTTAAATTAAACTTATCTTAACTTAAACTTAACTGAAACTCAACTTAAACTTAAAACTTAACATCAACTTAAATCGTAACTTAACTTAACTTAAACTTAAAAAATAACTTAACTTAAACTTAAAACTTAACGTAAACTTAAAACCTAACTTAACTTAAACATAAAACTCAACTTAACTAAAACTTAAAATTTAACTTAAACTTAAATCTTAACTTAAATTAAAACTTAAAACTTAAAACTTAACTTAAAACTTAAAACGTAACTTAACTTAACATAACTTTATTTAAGCTTAAAACTTAACTTAACTTGAACATAAAACTTAAATTAACTTAAACTTAAAACTAAACTTAATTTAAACTTATTACTCAACATAAGTTAATTTAAACGTAAAACTTAACTTAACTTGAACATAAAAGTTAACTTAACTTAAACTTAAAACTTAACTTAACTTAAACTTAAAAATTAACTTAACGTAAACGTAAAATTTAACTTAAACTTAAAACTCAACTTAATTTAACCTTATTACTCAACATAAATTAATTTAAACTTAAAACTTAACTTAACTTGAACATAAAACTTATCTTAACTTTAACTTAAAACATAACTTAACTTAAACTTAACTCAACTTAAATATAAAACTTAACTCAAACTTAAAATTTAACTTAACTTAAACATAAACTTAAATTAACTTAAACTTAAATCTGTTTAACTTATACTTAAATCTTAACTAAAATTATCGTAAACTTAAAATTTTACTTAACCTTTAAACTTAACTTATATTAAACTAAAAAAATTAGCTTAAATTAAACTTAAAAATTTACTTAACCTAACTTAACTTAAAGTTAAAATTTATTTCATCTTAAACTTAAAACTTAACTTAACTTAAACTTAAAATTGAACTTAACTTAAACTTAAAACTCAACTTAATTTAAACTTAAAACTCAACTTAACTTCGACTTAAACATTATCTTAACTTAATCTTACAACTTAACTTAACTTAATCTTAAAACTTAACTTAACTTAAACTTAAAACTCAACTTAACTTAAACTTAAAACTCAACTTAATTTAAACTTAAAACTCAACTTAACTGAAACTTCAAACTCAACTTAACTTAAACTTCAAACTCAACTTAACTTAAACTTAAAACTCAACTTAACTTAAACCTAAAACAAACTTAACTTAAACTTTAACTCAACTTTAAAATAAACTTAAAATTAAAACTCAACTTAACTTAAACTTAAAACTCAACTTAACTTAAACTTAAAACTCAACTTAACTTAAACTTAATACTCAACTTAACTTAAACTTAAAACTGATCTTAACTTAAACTTAAAATTCAACTTAACTTAAACTTAAAACTTAACTTAAAACTTAACTTAAAATTTATTTTAAATCTTAACTTAAACTTAAAACTTAACTTAAACTTGAAACCTAACTTAACTTACACATAAAACTCAACTTAACTTAAACTTAAAACTTAACTTAACTTAAACTTAAATCTTAACTGCAATTAAAACTTAAAACTTAACTTAACTTAAAACTTAACTTAACTTAACATAACTTTATTTAAACTTAAAACTTAACTTAACTTGAACATAAAACTTAACTTAAACTTAAATCTGTTTAACTTATACTTAAAACTTAACTAAAATTATCGTAAACTTAAAACTTTACTTAAACTTAAAACTGAACTTATCTTAAACTAAAAATTTAGCTTAAATTAATCTTGAAAATTTACTTAACCTAACTTAACTTAAACTTAAATCTGTTTAACTTAAACTTATAACTTAAATAAAATTATTGTAAACTTAAAACTTTACTTAAACTTAAAACTCAACTTATCTTGAATATTTACAATTATTCACAGCGGCCAGCGATCATACATCTCGCTCGGCCAGTCACACACCATATCACAGAATCCACATCTCTACTGGATACTCTCGCTTCTGTGCGTCTGCCTACTCAGGCTTACTTTACTTAATGCTTCAGAAATAGATTATAAAGAATAAGACACCAATAATTCTAAGAGCATATGTCATCAAACAGGTCTGAGGACTTACATGTGCCTAAGTCATACAGGGGCACATTCTCGCGTATTTTCACTCAAGGGGATAACCATTCATGTCATTTGTGTAAATGGAAGGGCTGCTGTCCCCAGGATCCCCACCTCACTAGGACTAATGCCCTAGGCTAGAGCTGCCTAGCTAGTGGAAACTAGCCCAGATTCAACAGCACACAGACGTGCCGATTGCAATCTCGGCACTAAGAACATCGGGTGTTACCCTAGTCCGACCACGCATCTTCCACCCCCCCAATTTTCTGTTCAAACTTTGACATAATGGGAGGTAGCAAAGCAGTACCCAAAGACTACTGTGTCACGTAGCCGACGTGACACAGTCTGTGTTGCTAGAGCAGGCAGCACAGGTTTTGCACCTAGGACAAGGTTTATAAGCCTTGCGTCTTAGCCAAAGAGAAAATTGGGCAGTTGGTTTATAAATATTCACTAGAATTTCATAAACCCGGCCACTGAAACTACATACAAAATAGTTAATTATATAAATCTCTTGCTATTGTAATTTTTTAGAGTACCAACATTTTGCATATCATTTAAAAACAAAATATTTTCTTAAAGATGTTTATGTTTAAATATACAAAAACATATTTGGCAATGTGTCTTACAATACACTAAAATTAAATCTTATCAATCAAAGTGTATGTGCTCTTAATTTATGATCCAACTAAAAATATTACTTTTATATGAATTTTTAAAAGTATTATTACCCTTGCTTATTAAGGGTAGCTACTACAAATGTGTGATTTTTCGTAAAGTACAAGTTATTGTTCCTAGGGGTAATTCCTTTTAACTTTTAGACAGTTAATAATATTCTCTAAAGAATTAATCATTAGTCATTTTCAGCATTGCATGTAGATTTAAGTTAATATGATAAATAAATGTGTTTCTAAATTTTGTGCAAATTATATGAAATTAATTTGTCTTTAAATGGTAGTAATTTAAAATTAACAACTATGTATACAATTCAATTAGTACTCCACAATAAAATGGCGCTCTATTTAAACTATATATTAATCATTAGACATGTTTAGCAATGCATATAGACTTGAATTAATGCGATAAATAAATGTGCTTACATGTTTTGTGCAAATTATATGAAATTAATTTGTTTATAAATTGTAAGGTTTTAAAACTATCCAGTATGCATACAATTCAATTAGAACTCAATTGATTTCAAGATGGTACTATTTATTGTAAGTGAACAAGATATTTTAATTTCGTCTTATCCGCACAAAATGCAAGGTAGGTGGTCAAAATCAAATAATTTCAGAAATATAGAGGCCATATCATTTAAATTGCTCTAACAAAATAACTTAGAATATCCACAAGTTGTGATTACGATGATTCATTGTAACAATTATGTCACAGTACGAGTTGCTTCAATTATAAAGTGAAAATTAAAAATAATTTTAAAAAATCTGTAAAATATTAATCATTAGGCATGTTTCACAATGCATATAGATCTAAACTAATGTGATAAATATATGTGCTTCTAAGTTTTGTGCAAATTGTATGAAATTAATTTGATTTTAGATGGTAGCAATTAAAAATTATCCAGTATGCATACAATTAAAATAGAACTCCACGATTTTACTCGAAATCGCATGCTATGTTAACAATATATTAATCATTAGACGTGTTTAGCAATGAATATAGATTTTAATTAATTAATAAATAAATGTGATTCTACGTTTTGTGCAAATTATAGGAAATTAATTTGTTTTTAAATGATAGCAATTTAAAATAATCCAGTATGCATAAAATTTAATAAGAATTCCACGATTGTTATTAAAATGGTTCCTATGTAACAATATCTTTTATTTTCATCTTATCCTCACAAAATACTGAGTGGATAGTCAAAGTCAAATAATTAAATTAAATGTAATTAATTTAATAACAGATTAGTGATTCAATTAATTTTGTTATTTTACACATTAATTTATTACAAATATTAGTAATATATATGTGTGTATGTCTTTCTGTCTGTCTGTCTGTCTCTGATAGCATTTCCTAGCAAACTTTGTGTAATGTTGCTGTTGATGTCTTGCAGATTTTGCCCACTTCTTGGCCAGGCAAGATCCGTTCAGCCTCAGACCAAGTCTTTCAGGTTATATTAGACCTTGATTGCCATCCAAAATTAAAAGTGTAAGTCACTTTTGCTTCATAAATTGAACATATCTGTAATTGTTGTCTTGTGGGATTTCCAGCTGTTTGTTGCTAGTACATGTTCTAATTATTCTTTGATCTTTGCCTTCAACGTTTATGCCGTCTAAAATTTTTATTGTTTCTTGTGCTTTACTTTATCAAATGCTTTGGTATAATCTATGAAACACACACACACACACACACACACACACATATATATATATATATATATATATATCTTTTTATATAGTTTTTAAAAGTATTATTTTCTTTGGCTATTATATGAAATTAGTGCAATTTTATTTTTTTCTTCAAGTTATTATTCATAGAGGTAATTGCCTTAACCTTTTAGACAGTTCATAATATTCTGTAAAATATTAATCATTGGACATATTTAGCAATGTACATAGGTTGAAATTATGCAGTAAATAATTGTGCTTTTAAAATGGATCCTATGTAAACAATATTTTTTATTTTCATCTTATCCTCACAAAATGCAGAGTGGATAGTCAAAGTCAAATATTTTCATGAACATGGAGGCCATATTATTTCAGGTTCTCTAAAAGAATAACTTAGAATATCTTCAAATAGTGATTAGATGCATTTTATAAATAATAATTCAACATTTCAAGCTTCTTCAATCTTTATACTGAAAATGAATTAATAATTATTCATTATTATTCGTTGTCTATTTGTCATGAAGGATGAAGAGATAGAGGGAATCAAAGAGAAAAGATACCAGACAGCTTCAGAGAATGGCTTGGCTTAAGGTCAACAACATAAATAACTGTCGAGAACACAAGTTGTGGAGAGACATGATCAACTACGCCAGCAGGCCTGGTACTTGATGATGATGATTTGTCATGATTCTAACTTCAAAAAGATCTAAGTAAGATTGCCACAGGCAAAAATTATATATATATATATTAATAAGATTATAATGTCATTCCAATATTACAAATAGTATTAAGAATTACCTTAAGCTACCAATTATGTTAAAATTAAATAAATTAAATGAAATAAGTAATATTAATGGCTCTCTCACACGTACATTATTTTTGCAGTCACAATTAATACAGTTCTGGATAAAAATGGATTAGAAGTGGTATCTTATAGACATTCTTATTAAGTTATAGTTAGAGTATAAATAAAAGAGAAACTTTTCTTCAAAAATTAAGATAATTATTTTAGTATAAGACAATAAAACAAACTGCTCTCTTTGTTTGTTGGATAAAAACAGACAGTGTTAATTAAATTATTAATTTTAAACTTTGTTTTCTCACAATCATATTTGGTATGACAATCACACAGTGGATTGATTAAGGACAGCATTATTAAAAATAAAATAAAAACGAAGAATGGTGTTTCATGTAGAGATTACTGAGAGCTGGAGAAACTAAAACATGATATAAACAAACTGTTAAATTTAAGTTTTAAAATTTACCCTATATGTGTGAAATTAACAACCTGTCATCTATTACATTTAATAGACAGTTTTAAAGATGAAAGAGTTCAAATACTTGGGAACGATGTTAACTTTTGTTTGTAGATTTACAGCAGTGGTGAGAAGCAAATAAATGGAAGCTAAGGATGAATTTGAAAGAGAAAAAATATATATAATTATGCCAATGTGAAGAAAAAAAAGAGCTCTACAGATAATTTATAGAAATTGTTCAGTAGGTATTTTAATTATGCAGTAAATAATTGTGCTTATAAATTGTCATGCAAATTATAGGAAATTAATTAATTTTTAAATTGTAGCAATTATAACTATACAGTATTCATAAAATTAAAAAGAACTCAACTATTTTCAAGATGGCTTCCTATGTAAACGAGATATTTTATTTTCATCTCATCCTCACAAAATGAAGGGCAGGTGGTCAAAATTAAATCATATTTTCAGGTACACTGGACACTGTCACATTTCAGATTCTCCAACAAAATAACTTAAAATATCCTCAAGTAAAAATTAAAATGAGTTCTAAAAATAATATTTAAACAGTTCAAGGTACTTCAATCTTTATATTGGAAATGGATTAATTTTCATTCATTATTATTTATTATATTATACATATATATTATATATAATATTACATATATTATATATTATATTATACACACAAAAGGTGAAAATGGCAGACCACCGTGAAAGAGATTGGAGTCTCATCACGTAACAATCCAAAGAAAGCCATGGAGAGAAATTCTAACTACCGTATTAAGAACGAATTAAAAATAGCTACATGGAATGTTACGACCTTATACCAACAAGGAAAACTAGAAAATCTTATGGAAGATGCAGAACGACTAAACATAGATATATTAGGAATCTCGGAAACAAGATGGAAGGAAAGTGGATACATACAAGACGATAAATATACATTTATATATTCAGGAAACACAAAAGAGCATCAAAGAGGAGTAGGCATTCAAATAAACGAGAACTACAAAAATATATAAATACTCAATTGACATATAATGATAGGAATATACTAATAAAAATGAAGGCAAAACCATTCGACATAGCAATATTACAGACATACGCACCTACTCAAGACTATACAGACGAACAAATAGAGGCATACTATGAAGATCTAAACACAGTTATGAAGCAAGTGAAATCATCAGACATCTTGATTATAATGAGTGATATGAACGCTAAAGTAGGAAAAGGTAAATATAAGACAATAATAGGAAATCATGGTCTAGGAAAAAGAAATATATCAGAAGCTACTAGAAGAGGGGATTGAGCAGTACAGAAGAGAAAATCCTGAGGAAAAAGTCACAACAAAATGGCAATGCATAAAAAACAGCATGCAAGAATCCTGCAACACCTTGCCCAAAAAAGAAAGTAACAAAAATAAAAAATGGATAACTAACAAAATATTAGAATAAATGGAAGAAAGAAGACAAGCGAAAAACACCGCCAGATACAAGGATATAGACAATGAAATACGGAGAATGTGTAAAAAGGCAAAAGAAGACTGGCTTAACCAAAGATGCCTAGAAATTGAAACTATGGAAAGTAAACAAAACCTAAGAGAGATGCACACAGAAATAAAGAGAATGACGAATAAAGACAAAAAAGCTGCAGGAATTGGATGTATAGCAGACAAAGAGGGAAGAATGCTATCAGACAACAAAGATATAATAGATAGATGCAAGAATATATAACATAATTATTTCATGACGAAAAGGACAAAAAGCCAGACATAAAATGTACATACAACTATAAAATCCTGAAATCCGAAGTAGAAAAAGCCATAAAAACAATGAAAAAGGGAAAAGCAGCTGGGCCTGACAATATACAGATAGAGATGATACAGGCTCTAGAAGAGTTTGGCGTCGAAGTGATCACAGACACATGCAATGACATATACCATACAGGATACATACCAAACGACCTAAAAACATCAACTTTCATTGCACTGTCTAAAAAGAATGGTGCAGTTGAATGCAGTGACTTCAGAACAATAAGCCTAATGAGCCAAGTAACAAAAATGTTAATAAAAGTTATACAGGGAAGGATTCAGAATAAAATCAATACTGAATTAGAGGAGCAACAATTTGGATTCAAGAAAAACAGTGAGACAAAAGAAGCCATATTCAGCATGAGAACCTTAATTGAAAAGTACACAGAAGTAAACAAACCAATATATGCCTGCTTTATAGACTACACCAAAGCTTTCGATAGAATACACCATAACCAACTTATAAACTGCCTAAAGGATATAAATCTAGACGACGCAGACATACGACTAATATGTAATTTGTACTGGGAGCAAACAGCAATAATAAGATATAACAAGGAGAACTCTACACCCATGGACATAAAAAGAGGAGTAAGACAAGGATGCATCCTATCACCAAGCTTGTTCAATCTATACACTGAGCAAATCTTTAAAAACATCTCAGAGATACCAGGCCTAAACATTAATGGAAAGATAATCAATAACCTGAGATATGCTGATGATACTGTTCTACTAGCAGAAAATCCTAAAGACTTACAACAATTACTTAATGTGATAAACACAACAAGCAAAAAATATGGACTAGAAATGAATATCAAAAAGACTAAAACTATGATCATAAACAAAGAAAATTTTCAAGACCTACAATTAAATATCACAGTTGAGGGAACACATCTGGAGACAGTCCAGAGTTACAACTACCTAGGACATACTAGAACCAGTGATGGAAAATGCAAAACAAAAAAATAAACAAAAGAATAGGTATGGCAAAAAGTAATTTTAATGCCATGAAAAATATACTAACAACAAAACAAATATCAGCAGGGCTGAAACTAAGAATGGCAAAATGTTACATCTTCTCAATATTCCTGTATGGTGCAGAAACATGGACATTAGACAAGAAAACAGAACAGAAAATTGAAGCCTTTGAAATGTGGATTTATAGAAGAATAGGTAGAATTGGATGGAAACAAAAGATAACAAATGATGAAGTTTTAAAACAACTGAAAATAAAAAGAGAACTGCTGAACACAATAAAGACAAGACAAATTAAATTTTTGGGGCACGTTAAAAGACACAACAGCCTACTAAAAGTAATATTGGAAGGAAAAATACAAGGTAAAAGAGGCAGAGGCAGACCAAGACTAACATGGACGAGTAACATCAAAAGATGGACAAGTCAATCTATGTCAGCCTGCACCATCAAAGCAAGAAACAGAGTAGAATGGCGATCCATGATAGCCAACCTTCGTTGCGGAGAGGGCACACGATGATGATGATGATTATTTATTGTCATGTTTAAAATTAAATAACAGTTAAGTTTGCCGCAGGTAAAAATTATATATAAATACGATTATAATGTCATTCTAATATTAAAAATAATAATTATTGCCTCAAGTTACTAATCTTTGATGACAACTTTTATGCCTTCTAAAAATTTGCTTATTTCTTGGTGTTTTACTTTATCAAATGCTTTGGTATGGTCTATGAAACATATATTTGTTTTCACCTCTGTGGCTCTTTCTATTAAAGATCTTATGATGTATATGTCATTGTTCATACCTTTACATCCAATAAAATCCCTTTTCATCACTAATTTTTAGACTGATTTTGTTTTGCACTCTTTGCATGATGATTCCTAATACTATCTTGGACATGTGACTCATAAGCTTATTGTGCGATGACCATCACATTAAATCGCACCAGATTTCTTTTGGTACAAAAAAAATGTAAAGTACCCCTGTCGCACCAAGTGGCATATAGGGAATATGGTGTTAGTGACTAAATTTTACAGACCCTCGGCACATGATTTTTGGGGTAATGTGGTCAATATTATGCCCGTGCCACTTTACATTCCAAGAAAAAAATCCGGTACCCATTAAAGGCTGGGTGAGCTGGAAGCCGTCAGTTGATATCGAACTCTACCTCTTGTCCTTTGTAGTCCAGTTTATTAACAACTGAGCTATCGCAGCTCCCCATTTCTTTGGTAAGGCTATGAATATTAATTTTAATAGGCCATCTGGTATATTTCACCTGTTATAGATTTGCATTCACATGGAACATAAAATAAATAAATATTCAGTTAATAAATAATATTCTACACAATAAATACAAATTCAGTAAATATTCAAATATTCAGTTTAGCTGTTTAAAACTTGTTTTCTTTGTAATTTTAATTTTTCTCTTTATGTCATGTCATTAAACAATTTAAAAATTCTTCCATCGAAAAGCTTACAAGAACTGAGACTGAGTAATTGCAAAAGCGTAGCTTATCTAGGCATGCAAGAGTGGCCAAATTATGGAAGACTCTACGTTACATCACTGTGGCAAAGTGTAAAAAGGTAATTAAGGATTTTACATTCTAATGTCTCTTTATTTTTAAAAGTTGTGGGGTTTTGGGACAAGTATGTTAGTACTCATATATTCCTATGCCTGTCTTACTTCTAATGCCCTGCAGTGCCATCTGATGGCACACAGGGTTTTCAGTGTACTTTGTCATATGTCCTTATTCTGGCAGAGCTTCTCATTCTTCACTAAAATTCTACCTTACTCAACTTTGAAGAAAATTATAAACCCAAGGTAGTATAGCAATTATTGAAAAGACCTTGAAGAAACTACTAGTCCTGAAATTGATGTGAGTAAGTACCATCTTGTACCAGCTCACCAACCACCTGCATTTACAAGTTTAACAGTCAAATATTTGTAATAAAAAATATTGGTCTACATGTAATGTGTATCATGCTATTTTTATCACCGCAAACATTTGTACTCAGATTTTTTTCTTTAAAATGACTTATTACATTAACTCTTTCCATACGTTTCGCCGTATAGTGCACCAATGCGATTCCGGCAACGTATGTTTCGCCGTTATAGTGCACCATGCTTAATTTTATTAGTGTGAAGGCCATCAAACCATATTCTTTTTACATATCTTATATCCTGTTCAATTATCTAAACATTCACATATAATATGTTATATGTTATATAAATATATAGATTGATTCTTAAAACCAATTTGTCTCTCAAATCTCTTCTGTTGCGTCAATAAAAAGACTCAGTTCAGAAAGAGTTTACCAAAAAAGTACAGTATAGGCATATTTTTTTTCTGCATTCACAGCTTTCACCTGAGGTGAAGTCCCGATAGCCTAGGAACTGAATTTTGCATGTTAATTCATTTTACCCTGGCAGCCATGTGCACAGGGGCTCCTCACCACTCAGACAGATAACTCCATCTTCAGAGGTACTCATGTTTTTTCTGTTGATGTGTAATTGACGTTTCAAGCCAGGCCTCACTGTTGAGACTAGGGGTGGTTGCCACAGAGAGAAATCACAAATAAAAATTACAACTTGTACAGTCAGATCTGAACTAACAACCTCTCCTCTGTGACAAGACTGCCATAACTTGAGATTAAAAACTTCCTCTTCAAGCAAATTCCACAGAAAATTATGAATTGCTTTAGGCTCAAAACTTTCCACTGTGAGAATTTCAATCACAGCTTACAGCTTCTGAAATGTATCCAGTGCATCCACCATTTTTATAACTAATACAAAGCAGCATGTGACACCAGACTGTGGAAACTTTTTTTTGGAAGAGAAAAAAAAATCTTGCTTCACTTTGGAAACAATACATTTTATAAAAATTGTGCAGTACAGACACAGAATGTTTACAGCTTATCAGTTTAAAATTGTTTCTTTAGAGAGCTAAGTATAAAATTTATTTGATATTTTCATTTATGTCATTCATTAAGTGCTGTCTCCACATCCAAAGTTGGCTACCGTCTTTTGCTTTGATAATGAAGATTATCAGAGGCTGATGTGACCATCTTTTGATGTTACTTGTCCATATTAGTCTTGGTCTACCTTTCCTTATTTTACATTGCATTTTCCCTTCCAAGATTACTTTTAGTAGACCATAGTGTCTTTTAACATGTCTCAAAAATCTCATTTGTCTTGCTTGAATTGTGTTAAGTAGTTCTCTTTTAATTTTTAGTTGTTTTAAGACTTCACTTCATCATTTGTTTGTCAATCCAAATCATTGGACAGTTATCACCACTATTGTCCAACAAGGAAATAGCGCTAGAGGCAAAATGAGTACTATACAATACAATCTTCATCCCAACGTTGTGCTACCAATGCCAGACCAGGACCCTAGATGCAAGAACAATAAGAAAAATAACCTCTACTATGATGAACAAACAAATGAAAAGTCGGTTAGAGGCCACAGAGATGGGATTTCTCAGAAGAATGTTGAAAGTTCCCTGGACAGATAAAAAGACCAATGAGGAAGTTCTCAAAGAGGCCAACACAAAAAGGGAGCTCTTAAAAAACATCAGAAAGAAGCAATCAACATTTTTCGGGCACATCATGAGAAGAGGAAAGTTGGAATACTTGGTTACAACTGGCAAAATAAAAGGAAAGAGAGATCGCGGATGACAAAGAGAGAAAATACTGGATAGCTTGGTGTCATGGCATGGAAAACAGTCAACAACAGAACTGATACGATGCACTGTAGATAGAAGATTGTGGAGGGACATGATCGCCTACGCCAACCGGCAGGATACATGATGATGACTATGATGAAATATGTCAGACGAATGACAGGAAACAGTCTGAAAGAAAAGATCAGAAATGAAGAACTGAGGAGAAAGCTAGGAATAGCCCCTGCCATAGAATATATAAAGAAACAACAGATACAATTTTTTGGCCGCATGACAAAGCAGAAAAATCAAAACACAACACAACGAGCCTTCAACAAATGTGAGAATACCAGACCCAATGGTCGACCACGAAAAAGATGGATGAATGGAATATTAGAAGCACTAGGAAACATAACAGCAGCTGAGGCGAACAGAAGAGCAAAAGACTGCAAATTATATCTCCCCTCGATGCTGAAAGGCAAATGAGGAAGGAAAGTAGAAGAAGAATCATTTGTTTTCTTTTCTTTCCTTTCAATTCTTCCTATTCTTCTATAAATCCACATCTGAAAAGCTAAAATTTTCTGTTCTGTTTTCTTGTCTAATGTCCATCTTTCAGCACCATACATGAATGTTGAGAAGATATAACATTTTGCTATTCTTAGTTTTAGCCCTGCTTTATTTGTTTTGATGTTAGTATTTTTCTTATGACATTCAAATTACTTTTTGCCATTTTCAATTTTTTTCCCTCCAGTTTTACATTTTCCACCACTGGTCATAGTATGTTCAAAGTAGTCGTAGCTTTGAACTGTCTTCAGGTGTATTTCTTGAAATTTGATATCGACTTGTAGGTTTTGAGTACTTTCTTTGTTATGATCATAGTTTTAGTCTTTTTGATATTCATATCTAATACATAATTTTTGCTTATCATGTTTATTTCATTTAGTAATTGATGTAGATCTTCAGGATTTTCTGCTAGTAATACAGTATCATCAGCACATCTTAGGTTACTGACTATCATTCCATTATAGTTTATGCCTGGCATCTTTGTGATGTTTTTAAAGATTTTCTCATTGATTAGTTTAAACAAGCTTGGTGATAGAATTTGTGTAACTGTTAAAATATTTACATATTTATATATGGCCTGCTTCTAAAATGTATTTACACATCTACCATTTTATGTGAAAAGGTAGTGCAGCATTGCTTGATTCTAGTCACGACTTTTATAAAAGTCCTGTTGGTCATAAAAAAAATATGACTACTAACATCATTATTCCTCCATATATTAAAAGGAATGATGTTTAATTTGTACATGTTTACTAGTGTTATGTTTATGTACAATATTTAAAAATTTAAAGAAAAATATTATAATTGTTGACAGATATTTATATGGACTATTTACAAACATTTACATATATAATTGCTCACAAAGGCCTGTTATAAACTTTTTACAAATTTTTTCGTGTTTACCAAGGTGTCAGACCAAGGGATCATTCACATTACTAAGATCTACATTAAGCTATGCTACTTCAACGCTCAGGGCTATGAGGCTATCTCAGACATTGGCTTAGATTTTCTGGCACAAAGCTGCTCAAGACTTTCCTCATTGGACATAAGCAAATGTGACATAACAGATGATGGACTGTATGCCTTATCTGTGCACTGTCCAAATCTACATAAACTTGAGATGAAGTCATGTGATGTAACAACAGACAAAGGAATAGTGATGATTGCTTATAGGTACTCTTCATTTCAGCAGTTGGATGTCCAGGATTGTTGGCTGTCCCCTGATGCATATGCTATGGTTAGAAAGTACTGCAAGAGAGCCATCACAGAACACAAAAATCCAACAATTCTATACAGCAGCTTTTTATATTAATTTTGTTCTTTTGAGTTGTGTCCAACTTTTGTAATAGATGAGGATGTTCTAAAAGAGTAACGAGGGTATTATAAAAGACTAAAGGGATCTTCTGAAAGACTAACGGGGATATTCTGAAAGAGTAATGGGGATATTCTAAAAGAGTAATGGGGATATTCTAAGAGTAATGGGGATATTCTAAAAGATTAATTAGGATGTTCTAAAAGTGTAATTAGGATGTTCTAAAAGTGTAATTAGGATGTTCTAAAAGAGTAATTAGGATGTTCTAAAAGAGTAATTAGTATGTTCTAAAAGAGGCCAAATAAAAAATGAAAGCTAATTTCCAATACCAGGAGACATTCATCACTTTGGGTCATGTCAGGAGAAGGGAACATCTGTGATCTATTGTGACAGCTAGAATGTTTTATACAGCTGTGTTGTTTTGTGACAGAGGGGATATTTTGTGACAGAGGGGATATTTTGTGACAGAGGGGATATTTTGTGACAGCTGGGATGTTTTGTTGCAGCTGGGGTATTTTGTTACAGCTGTAAAATTTTTGACAACTGTACATTGTTATAGCTGAGATATTTTGTGATAGCTGAGATATTTTGTGACAGCTGGGATATTTTGGGACATCTGGGATATTTTGTAACAGCTGGCATATTTTGTGAGAACTATATTTTGTGACAGCTGGGATATGTTGTGACAGCTTAGCTATTTTGTTACTGCTGGTTTTTTTTTTTTTTTTTTTTTTTTTTTTGTCATCTTGGATATTTTGTGACAGTTGGGCTATTTTGTGACAACTGTGATATTTTGTGACATGATATATTTTGTGACAACTGTGATACTTTGCTACTGCTAGGATATTTTGTAATAACTGATATTTTGTGTCATGAAAAGTTTAATTCCAACAAGTGACAAAATATACATGGAAAACAAACCAGTAGAAGAGATCGATCACTTCATCTATCTTGGAAGTCACATTGATCGAGAAGGGGATACGAGCAAAGAAATTAGAATCAGACTGGCTAAAGCAGCAATGTCTTTCAGAAGCCTTGAAAAGTTGTGGAAATCAAAACTCATTAGCACAAACACAAAACTTAGGCTATTCAAATCAAATGTACTATCAACCCTTACGTATGCGTGTGAAAGCTGGAAAACAACAAGAGATATAGAAACAAAGTTGAACGCATTCGAAAATAAATGTCTAAGGAAAATACTTGGTATAGAATGGAACGAATTCAAAACAAACGAGGAAATTAGAGAAATCGCCAATCAACCACTAATATCTTCAGTAATAAAGAAAAGACGATGGTCATACGTTGGACATGTGATGAGAAGAGATAATAATCGAATAGCAAAGCAAGCCCTCATATGGGAAACAACAGGTAAAAGAAAAAGAGGAAGACCCAGGGAGACACTGAGAAGAACATTGATGAGAGAGGCAAGAGCAGCAGGAATCGGCTCCCTCAATGAGATAGAACTGCTTGCACAGAACAGAGACAGATGGCGAGATTTGATAAAATATCTTTAAAAGAAAACTGCTAGAACAAAAATTCATATAGGTGAAGGTGTATCTTGGTCTACGCCCTATGGGCCGGTTACGGCTCGAAAGGTCAATAGATAGATATTTTGTGACAGTTAGAAGATTTTGTGACAGCTGGGATATTTTGTGACAAATGAATTTTGTTATAGTCGGGATATTTTGCGTGACCTGATATATATTTTGACTGCTGGAATATTGTGTTACAACTGGTATATTTTATGACAAATTGTATATTTTGTGACAGCTGGGATATTTTGTAACAGCTGGAATATTTTGTTATGACTGGGATAAAATTGTTGCAGCTGGGATATTTTATGACAATTGACATATTTTGTGACAACTGTGATATTTTGTGACAGCTTGAATGTTTTATGACAGCTGGGATGTTTTGTTGTAGCTGGGATATTTTGTTAAAGCTGTAACATTTTGTAAAAACTGAGACATTTTCTTACAGCTGAGATATTTTGTGACAGCTGGTATATTTTATGAAAACTGAATTACTTTATGACAGCTGTGATATTTTGTTATAACTGAGATATTTTGTGACAGCTGCATGAATTTGTGAAAGCTGGGGTATTTTGTGACAGCTGTATATTTTGTTACTGCTGTGATATTTTATTACGGCTGTGATATTTTATTACGGCTGTGATATTTTATTACTGCTGGTATATTTTGTGACATCTTGGATATTTTATGACAACTGAGATATTTTGTGGCAAATGAGATTTTGTGACAGCTGTGGTGAAATTTTGTTATTGCTGGTATATTTTGTTACTGCTGGGACATTTAATGACATCTGAAATATTTTGTAACATCTGGAATATTTTGTTACAACTGTGATAAAATTTTTACAGCTGGGATATTTTGTGACAACTGTGATGTTTTGTGACAGCTTGGATGTTTTATGACAGCTGGAATGTTTTGTCGAAGCTGGGATATTTTGTTCCAGCTGAAATATTTTGTTACAACTGTGATAAAATTGTTCCAGCTGGGATATTTTCTGGCAACAGAGATATTTTGTGACAGCTGGGATATTTTGTGATAACTAAGATATTTTGTGACAACTGTGATGTTTTGTAAACAGCTTGGATGTTTTATGACAGCTGGGATGTTTTGTTGAAGCTAGGATATTTTGTTACATCTGTAACATTTTGTAACAAATGAGACATTTTGTGACAACTTAGGTATTTTTTGACAGCTGGGATTATTTATTACTGCTTGGATATTTATGCGACATCTGGAATATTTTGTGCAAACTAAGATATTTTGTGACAGATGGAAGACTTTGTGATAGCTGGGATATTTTGTGACAAATTCTATATTTTGTGACTGCAGGGATATTTTGTCACAGTTTGGATATTTTGTGTGAGCTGATTTATATTTTGACTGCTGGAATATTTTTTATTACAGCTGGGATATTGTGCCAAAGCTAAAAGAGAGGTCATTTCCAATATTAGGAAGAAACAATCATCATTTTTTGGCCATGTAATGAGAAGAGAACAACTGGAATATATTGTAACAACTGGAAAAATTGAGGGACGAAGAGATAAGAGGGAAGCAAAGAGAGAAACTACCAGACAGCTTAAGAGAATGGCTTGGCAGAAGGTCAACAACAGAAATGATAAAGAACTGTCGAGATTGGAAGTTGTGGAGAGACATGATCACCGACGCTAGTAGTCCCAGTACTTGATGATGACGATGATTGTGCTACAGCTGGTAATTTTTATGATAAATTGTATATTTTGTGACTGCTGGAATATATTGTTATATTTGAAAGATTTGGTAATAGCTGGGATATTTTGTTACTGCTGTGACAACTGAAATATTTGGTAAAAGATGGAATATTTTGTTATGACTGGGATACTCTGTTGCAGCTGGAATATTTCCTGTCAACTGAGATATTTTGGGACAGCTGGAATATTTTATGACAGCTGGGATATTTTGTGACAGCTGGGATATTTTGTCACAGCTGGGATATTTTGGGACAGCTGGGATATTTTATGACAGCTGGGATATTTTGTGACAACTGAGATATTTTATTACAACTTTAATATATTATGACAACTTTAATATATTATGACAACTTTGATATTTTATTACAACTTTAATATTTTATGACAACTTTGATATTTTGTAACAGCTGTCTTATTTTGTGAGAACTATGATTTTTTGTGACAGCAGTGATATTTTGTGACAGCTGGGATATTTTGTTACTTCTGGGGTATTTTGTTACAGCTGGGATATTTTGTGATAACTGAGATATTTTGTTACAACTAGGATATTTTGTGACAGCTGGGATATTTTTTGACAGCTGGGATATTTTGTGACAGCTGGGATATTTTGTGACAGCTGGGATATTTTGTGACAACTTTAATGCTTTGTGACAACTTTGATATTTTGTAACAGCTGGCATATTTTGTGAAAACTATGATATTTTGTGACAGCTATGATATTTTGTGACATCTATGATATTTTGTGACAGCTGGAATATTTTGTTACTGCTGAGATATTTTGTTACTGCTGGGGTATTTTGTGACATCTAGAATATTTTGTGATAACTGAGATATTTTGTGACAGCTGGAATATTTTGTGACAAATAAGATATTTTGTTACTGCTGGGATATTTTGTGTGAACTGAGATATATTTTGACTGCTGGAATATATTATATTACAGCTGGGATATTTTGGTACAGCTAGTATATTTTATGACAACTTGTATATTTTTGGACAGTTGGGATATTTTGTGACAACTGGAATATTTTGTGACATCTAGAATATTTTGTGATAATTGAGATATTTTTAGACAGCTGGAATATTTTGTGATAGCTGGCCTATTTTGTGACAAATTAAATATTTTGTTACAGCTGGGATATTTTGTGTGAACTGATATTTTGTGACAGGTAGAAGATTTTGTGACAGCTGGGATATTTTGTTACAGTTGGATTATTTTGCATGAACTGATATATATTTTGACTGCTGGAATATTTTTTTACAGCTTGTATATTGTGGTACAGCTGGTATATTTTATGACAAATTGTATATTTTGTGACAGCTTGGATATTTTCTTGGAGCTGTGATATATTGTGACAGCTGTGATTTTTTTTTTTTTTCTTTTTTTTGGTGACAGCTAAGACAACTGAAAAAATTGTAGTAGGTAGCCATTGGAGCTGAAATAGAGGAAAGATGCAAGACAATTTCGGAAATGCTCTATCTGTTAGTCAAAATGAAAAAAAAAATGCAGATATAAAAAATTATGGAGACACATGATCACCTACCCCAGCATCATGGTTAAAAAAAAAAAAAATTAAAGAGCCCCTGTCACGCCAAGTGGCATATAGGGAATATGGTATTAGTGACCATAAATTTTACAGACCTTCAGCACATGACTTTTTGGCTAATGTGGTTGGTATTACGCCCGTGCCGCTTTACTTTACCAGAAAAAAATCTGGTACCCATTTAAGGCTGGATGAACCCGGAAGCCATCGGTTGGGATCAAATCCTACCTCTTGTCCTTTGTAGTCCAGTTCACTAACCACTGAGCTATCGTGGCTCCCCAGCAAGCATGGTACTTGGTATTAATAATGATGACAACTTTGCAGTAATAATCAACAACACAAAAATGTTGTGGCCACAAACTATATCTTTCCTCATTGGTTAAATCAAATGAGAGAGGAAAGAACTACTACCCTGCAACTCTGTGCCTCAGCTCTGTTCTGTTCTGTTTCTCTTCACCTGTATTTTACAGTTTTGATGGTAAAGAGTGTTCTTGACACGGGTCTATAGTTTGCTTCATTAATAATAAGTAGGACGTTTCTTCTGCCTCTTCTTTCCTTCCTGATTTACTTTTCACATCTAGGTGAGAAATAGTTTACGGAGTTTTGCTCTGTGATTTCTTCTTCTGCTTTCACATTTCTTTTTAGTATTCTGTCTATCCAACATATTTGTGTGGTATTCTCTTGGTTATTTTGTTTTATAGCATTTGTTAATAACTGTATGAATTGTGTTTGGTTGTTTCTGTCTTGATTCATGGCCTATGGAATTCATTGTTTAATTATATATTCTTCTTTGGAGGTGTTCCCAAACCTAGTTTCATAGTTCTTTACTTCTTATTTTGTCTGTCAAGCTGGCTCCCATGATTTATCTGACACATTTCACTTCTGTGGCATTTAACTTATTCTTCTTATTCTACCTTTCAGCTCCCTGTGGAGCATAGGTCTTCAACAAATGCTTTCCAAGACATTCTGTTTCTTACCATTCTTTTAAGATCATTCCAAGTCATCCACAAACATCTTCATCTTTGCTTCTATCTGTCTTCTCCAAGAATTCCTTGGTCTTCCTCTGTCTTTTTCCCTGGGGATTCCAAAAAAGGGCCTGTTGTGTAATACTCTCAGCTGGCTTCCGCAGGGTGTGTCCTATCCAACACCATCGTCTTCGCTGTATCTCTTTATTCATAGGTATTTGACTGCTACATTTTCATAATTCTATTTTAGTGATTTTGTCCTGCCATTTCCATTCTTTTATTCTGCATAAGCATCCATTAATGAAAGTCTGTATCTTCATGATTGAAATCTTTGTGTTCTCCATGTTTCACAGTCTTATATTAAGACTAACTTAACATTGGAGTTGAACATTTTTATTTTAGTATTTAACCTAATTTCTTTGGACTTCCATATGTTTCCCAGTAAAAGAAATGCTCCTCTTGCTTTTGATATCCTTATTTTGGTATCATTTTCTGTTCCTCCCTCTTTGTCTATATTCTATCTATTTAATGTCCTTTTGAGCCGAAGATGGCACATAGGGCAGAACCACAATCTCAAAAACAGAAACTTTGCATGCCAAAATGGCACATATTGCAGAGATCTATCTATCTATTGACCTTTCGAGCCGTAACCGGCCCATAGGGCGTAGACCAAGATACACCTTCTCCTATATGAATTTTTGTTCTAGCAGTTTTCTTTTAAAGATATTTTATCAAATCTCGCCATCTGTCTCTGTTCTGTGCAAGCAGTTCTATCTCATTGAGGGAGCCGATTCCTGCTGCTCTTGCCTCTCTCATCAATGTTCTTCTCAGTGTCTCCCTGGGTCTTCCTCTTTTTCTTTTACCTGTTGTTTCCCATATGAGGGCTTGCTTTGCTATTCGATTATTATCTCTTCTCATCACATGTCCAACGTATGACCATCGTCTTTTCTTTATTACTGAAGATATTAGTGGTTGATTGGCGATTTCTCTAATTTCCTCGTTTGTTTTGAATTCGTTCCATTCTATACCAAGTATTTTCCTTAGACATTTATTTTCGAATGCGTTCAACTTTGTTTCTATATCTCTTGTTGTTTTCCAGCTTTCACACGCATACGTAAGGGTTGATAGTACATTTGATTTGAATAGCCTAAGTTTTGTGTTTGTGCTAATGAGTTTTGATTTCCACAACTTTTCAAGGCTTCTGAAAGACTTTAGCCAGTCTGATTCTAATTTCTTTGCTCGTATCCCCTTCTCGATCAATGTGACTTCCAAGATAGATGAAGTGATCGATCTCTTCTACTTGCAGAGATCACTGCCTCTAAAATTTATGGCTCTGTTTCCATAACAATACTTTTTACAATGACAGCTTGATGTCTATATTACTGCCAAGATATATATAAGATTGTATGTTTAGTAGTGGTATTTCTCCTAATTTTATTTGGTTATTGCCAACTGCATTAATTCTCATAATTTTGTTCTTTTCTCTATTTTAATTTCCTATCTGTAGTTATCTCTCATCAAGTATGCTCCTTTTATTTTGCATCTGTTGATGTTTGTGTGATAGGAGAGCTATGTCATCAGCAAAGTCAAATTCATCAAGTAACTTGGTCAGTGACCACTGGATTCCATTTCTGTTGTTTTGAATTATTTTTATAATCCAATCTATGGCCAGTAGAAAGAGAAATGAAGATAGAAGGCATCCCTACCTTACTCCTGTTTTTATTTCAAATGCTTTTGTAAGCTGCCCTTCATGCACCACACTACATTTCATTTCTTCATACATTGTTCTTATCAGATTAATAAATTTTGTGGGGATTCCGTATTGACTCCGTATTGACTCAGCCACTTCCAAAGCATTCCTCTGTCTAAACTCTGAAATGCCTTTTCATAATCTATGAATCCAATATAAAGTGGGGACTGTAGTTCTAAACTTTGTTCAATTATTATACATAGGGTAGTTATTTGATCAAAACATGATCTGTTTTTCCTAAAACCTGCTTATTCATCTCTCAAATGTTTCTCTGTGGCATGTTTTAGTCTCTCCAGAATGATTCTGCTTAATATCTTTTCTGGCACTGATAGTAGCATAATTCCCCTATAATTTGTGCACTCCTGTAAACTTCCTTTCTTTGGTAGTTTGATCATATAACCGTCTTTCCAGTCTTTGGGTATTTTTTCCCTCTCCCAAATTTTATCTAATAGATTATGTAGCATCTTGGTAGAGGTGTTAATATCTGCTTTGATGGCTTCCGAAGGAATTTCACCTGGTCCTGTGGCTTTACCATCTTTTAATAGTTTGATGGCTTTCATTATTTCTTCTTTGCTTGGTTTTCCACAGATAACGTGTAACTCTTCTTCTGCTGGTAGTATATCTGGAGGGTTATTTGAGCCGGGTCTGTTAAAAAGTTCTTCAAAGTGCTCTTTCCATCTCTCCATTAATTCCTTTCTTATCTTTAATAAAGGCATTTATCTGTTTGTATTTTCCACTTAATTTCTTTGTGCTGTTGTACAGTTCTTTCATATTCCCTTTATTTGCTGCTTCCTCGGCCTCTTTAAGTAGTTCATTTTAACTAGTTCATCTATATATTTCCTCTTATCCCTTTTAATGCATCTTCTCACTTCTTTGTTCACCTCTGTGTAAGCTTCTTGTGTCTTGGCTTTATTACTTCTCATTTTGCTTTTATTTATGTCTGCTTTCTTATTCTTTCTTTCTTTAATTTTATCCAGGGTCTCTGCTGTCATCCATGCCTTATTCTAGCGTTCTCTTTTCCCTCAGCGTTTCTTCACATGTCTCTTTCCATATATCGTTTACCTGTTTCCAATGATCTTCTATATTGATTGTATTTTCTAGTTGTTGGAGGACTTGGTATTTGTTTGATATTGTGACTGCAAATTTGTCTTTAATTCCTTGTTCTTTAAGAAATTATACATTGAAATACTTTCTGCCCTTATTTGTTGTAGTATCTTTTTAGTTTAAGTTTAAGTTTGACTAGCAGAAAATGATGGTCTGAAGCCACATCTGCTCCTCTATATACTTTTACATTCTGTAAGGATGACTTCAACTTATTATTAATACATATGTGGGCAATTTGATTCTCCATTCTATGATCTGATGACACCCATGTAGCTTTATGTATTTTTATGTTGGAATATTGTTCCTCCTAGGCTCATTTGATTAAGAGCACAGAAGTTCTTGAATATCTCTCTATTCTCATTTATATCTCCAAGTCCATGTTTTCCCATAATCTCTTCGAAGCCTCTGTTGTCTGATCCTACTTTTGCATTTAGATCTCCCATAAAGATTATAATATCTTTGGCTCGTCTTTTATCCATCTGACATTGCAACTGTTTATAGAATTCACCTTTAACTAAATCATCCTTATCATTGGTTGGTGCGCTGCATTGGATAATGTGTATTTTACTTTGTTTATTGTTTTAAATGTTGATCTCATTAGTCTTGGCCCTACTGCTTTCCATTCTATCAGTGTCTTCTGTGCATTCCTTGATAACATAACTCCTTGACTATGTTGTTAACCAGGTTCCCAATGTCCTGATGATAAAATCATCTCTCCTGTATTTAGTTTTATCCTTTCCATTCCTAGCCATCTTGTTTCACACATTCCTAGAATATCTATTTTGTCATTTCTAATTTCTGTTGCTACCTGTGCAGCTTTTTCTTGTTCATTTAGGGTACATACATTCCAGGTGCCAATTCTGGAGGATTTCCTAGTAGACAAAAGGTGAGTCAGCAGCTTGGACTCCTTACGGCTTTCTCTGAATTGCGCCATACATCTCTTAAACAGAGAGCCTTTATCTTACTTGGATGGCAAATTTACTTTTATTCTTTTCTTTGACTTGTCCATATTTGTGAAGATTTTTAGGCTTATTTTTGTTACATAAAATAAACAGAGAGATTAAATGCAGAGAGAAATATAGTTATTGAATTATTTATTTTAAAATTGGATGATTAAAAAATGAATATGTAATCTTTTTTTATATAGACACTATATGTATTTTTATGGTTTTTCTACTTCCAAAAAGTGAATAAATGTGGAGAAACAACATATAGACCGCATAGTTTCTTGCAGGATTAGCAATTCAAAATGGATCAAAACATCACTGTATTATTTCTATTGAGTTATATAGCAACAGTGTATGTCTATGGTGATTGGAACTTTGATATAGAAGACCTATTGCATTGTATTACCTATTAGGACAGACAAGATGTACCCTTTCCAGTAAGAATTTGAAAATAAAAATTCACTTTAGTCATTTCATCACCAGGATCTAAGAGCCAATGGCTAAG
This sequence comes from Megaustenia siamemsis, assembly GCA_032433765.1. Taxonomy (NCBI): domain Eukaryota; kingdom Metazoa; phylum Mollusca; class Gastropoda; order Stylommatophora; family Ariophantidae; genus Megaustenia; species Megaustenia siamemsis. The sequence continues at coordinate 65,588,661 of JAVIAB010000088.1, forward strand.
ATCAAACGTACAATATTTAACTCTGCCGATCACCAGCTTTACTGTACCCACAAGCTGAATTTGTATTTTAGCCTAGTTCTGTGCTTTTTAAACTCCTATTTCTCTATTGGTGGTTGATCTACTTTCATTTCCCACGACATCCAAAGCTCAACTGATATCAGATCAACTCTACTTCCTCAAAGACCGGATAAATGAACACCTTATATGGATCTACAAGGCAACTCAGAAATACCTGCAGATATCATTACATGGCAATGTGCCAAAGGGCATCAGCTCACAGGCTTCTGAATCCATAAAAACATCTCCCATACCTAACTATCAAAACATCACAGGAAAGGGTGTCAGGTTATAAAAAGAGGCAAATCATGGGTGGGCCAAGCAGATGTCATCAAAACAGGTCTGTGGGTTTACCAATATCAATGCTGGCGAGGAGTGGATACCAGTGCCTATGTCATTCAAGGGGACATTCTCGTGTATTGTCACACTCGACAGGAAATGTAGGGAACCGGACTCAGTCGTGGTCAAAATGAAGGTCAATGGTCACATCTGGGATAACACCAATGAGAAAGATGCAGTCATCTATACAGACGGATTTGTAAGACGACACCAAAGGAGTGCATGGGCATTTACAGCATGTAAATAATGCATGTGCAATCTAAATAGTGCATGTAAATGCATAAAAACAGTGGTGCATACATTATATATAGATATAGAGATATCTGTAAATCATCTCTGAAAGACTTCTCCGTATGCAAAAATGACCGGGAACATTTGACAAGTAATCGCACATCATGGAGAACTTGTATAAGGAACGGTATAACATCATTTGAGACTATGCTAAGGCAAAACTTAGAAGAGAAAAGACTCATGAAAAAGGATGGAAAACCCTGTGGATCAGCGAGCCTGACTTATTCATTATGTAACCGCGTGTGTTTGTCAAACATTGGTAGAATTAGCCATGAGAGAAGCTGTTCGACAAAAATCAAAACCTAAAAAAATACACAATAGCCTCCACTAGACCGTCTGACAAGACGAAAAAGGGCCATACAATACATTATGACCATGAGTAGCACGATGATGGAGGTGATGGCAGTGATCAAGGCATTCATCTGGTTAGAGTCACAAGACTACACCCACGCGTGTATACTGAGTGATTTGATGAGCATGATAAGAAAAGTTGGAGGTGGGATCTGTATGTATGCAATGGGTAGAGTCATTACGAAAGTCAAAAATATGTATGTAAGGTCACCTTTGTCTATGTCCCACAACATGCGGAAGTACAGGGAAATGAAAGAGTGGACAGATTGGCTAGCTGTGCTATTGTTTATAATGGTCAACCAATGAATCGGGTGAACATTATCAATGCCTTCCAGGAAATGGGAAGGACACAGGACTTCAACAACCATGAGTCCACATTACTCCTTTGGATAAAAGAGATGGGAGTTAAGATGGTCACCGCCAGAAAAGAGAAACTTAGTGGGCATATAAGAAGACTAATCAACTAACACAGAACTGGAGTCGTCATTCACTGGACATTGCGAGACTTGCTGAGGAGGGGATCTAAGAACCTATGGACATGTTCGGAGCGCAATGATGACCCGCTAATAACTCAGTGTCCACCAAAACCTATCCAAAATTTGCTGACATACAGTTTTGCAAGTGGTTACACTTTTAAGGATTGTTTTATTCTATTTATTTATAAATTACATTTTTACCCACTTGTACAAAATATATCTTTGTTTTTAGAAAAGACAATTTGTTAAATTATTGAATAAATTTGTAACAGCCATTAATGTCATCCTACAACTTTACCATTCACAAACTTAAAAAAAACTACTAGAATTTTTCATGAAAGAATATTCAACATCATAGACAGTTGTTTATCACTGACACTTTAGTTAATTTGCTCATTTGTGTCTTTGCTAAAAGTTAAAATACATTTCTTCTGTTATACAATCAAAATGATGAAGAAGTCATATCTTGAAATATAAATACTTTTGTCATTACTAATTAGATAATTGCATCCCCCAAAACTCTCAGATTTACCATTCTTTGATCTTTTTTTTACAAGCATTAACTCCTAAATTATCATTCACACACAAATATTTACATTAGCTAAACATTTTACATTTTGTATGTGGCGTCACAAATTGAAACCACTCACATATATCTTTTATAAGAATAAGGAGAATGTACTAGTATCAGGACATCTTCATACATAAATACTGTTAAATTTCAAAGATCGGAACAAAAATACCACTTTGATATAGCAACTAGCAGCTGTGCAATTTAAAATATAAAGTACTTTAATACCCAGTGAAGCTGTGCTGTATATTTGATTTTGTTCAATTAATTGTTCATGTCTTGACATGGGCAATCAATGAGGCCCACAATTCTTGTTCATGAACTTTATTGTTGAATAGCTTCCTTCATGCTATTATGATGTCACATTAAATATGATTTTATTTATTTGTCATCCTATGCAATTTTTTTGCGAGGAATTTTGTAAAAGGTTATCAAAACTTTTAGACATATTTAATTTTGAACGTAAACAAAATCTGTGTTTTTATCAAGTGCAAATATATAATTTAACAAAAGCAATTATTTGTTACTGACATCTGACAACCAATTAGATGTGATGTTCTGTATTGTTACTAATGCTCTAAGAAATAAAGAATCTGTTTCATTAATTTGTATTAATTATTGCTAATTTATTTCTTTATTACACAAAAGCATATATATCAGGTGCAAAGTAGGTCTACTTGTTAAAAGGTGAAATTGGCTCTTTTTACACAAAGAGCCCAGGGTTTGAGATTGGGTTCATCAGTCATCTCAGCTGAATAAAATAGATATGTGACTCGTATGGAGGGAAGTAATGGCATAAAGAGGAAGATAAACAATGTGACCAAGAGAGTGATGCCCCTTTACTCCACTCCTCAATGTTCATAATGCATGTAATCATGTGATGACTAAAAGAGTATGTATCTTCTACATCCACCACTAAAAGAAAGTTAAGTGAGTATGGTTGTGTTGTGTTCTGGTTTGGACTAAAATTCTGATATTTCCACTTTTGGCCCAACACTTCAGCGCCTCATTTTTCAGTACTTGTCTTCCCTAACCATTTGTCCAGTTTAGACTAGTTACTGGGTAAAGGCATCAAGATGTATAGAAATTGGAAGCTGCTGTAAAGCTGTTTATCTATCTATCTATCTTTCGTTCGCCTGAAGCATTGTCTATATCTGCAATGTCGTTTCCTGTATAAATGTTACTGTCTTTTGTAATTCTTGCAGTGGCCCATATAGTTTTGTCTGTAGTGTTGTATCTATGGGCCAATGGATTTTCCTCAGTCTACTATATTCAGTGCAGTCTTGAAGTATGTGTTCAGCAGTCTGGGGCGCCTGTCCACATGTACAAGTAGTTGAGGTGCCGATCTTGAATTTTGTATACATGTGACTATGGAGTCGATTGTGTCCTGTTCTGAGACGTATAATGATAACTTGTTCATATCTATTCATATTATAAAAGGCATCCTGATTTGGGGCTTGTGGTCCTCTGATTGATTTGATTATCTGTTTCTTATGATGGTATGTAACAGGTGTATCTAGTTGTGTGCCTGTTGAACCTTCCTTTGCCAACTGATCTGCTTTCTCATTTCCTGGTATTCCACAGTGAGATGGGATCCACTGCAGGGCAACCCTGTGGTGCTTGCAGAGTTCAGTCAATAAGGTCTGCAGATGTGGTAATTTTCTGGATTGTAGTGCCTGGAGTACTGATCTTGCATCTGTCAAAAACACTACAGGCTGCGGGCTAAGATTAATGTTCAGCAGTTTTTCTATTGCTAACTTTATTGCTTGTATTTCTGCATCATAATTGTGACAATATTTCCCTGTTGCTATTTTATTCATATCCCTAGTGTTATTTGGGTATTCTATATATGCACCTGCTCCCCCATTTTTTACTGCATTCTGTGCTGATCCATCTGTATACACACGAATCCATAGGTCTTGTGGGTATTCTTCATCCAGGAAACTGAGAGTTATTGTTTTTCGCTGTAGACTATTCTGTTCCTCTTTATCAACTATTCCTTTCACTTCTGTCCGTATTTGAACTGATAATCCAGATTCCTCTGTCCAGGGAGTCTGTTCTGGTATGGGCAGTAGGGGGTTAACAGCTCTTGGCATGTCTGGTGTTTGTCTACTAATACGCTTGGCTTGGTGGATAAAACTGCTTCTCTTAAGTCGTCCCAATGCAAGATTTTGGAATCGGTCCTTCATTGGATGTCTCGGCATGCAAGCAAATTTTTCTGCCTGTATCAGCACCTTTGTGTCCCTCCGTTCTCTCAGTGCTGGTATCCTCCACAATTTCTCCATCTCTAATATTGGTGTTGATTTCATTGCTCCTGTGATGACCCTAAGTGCCTGGTTTTGTACTTTATCCAGTTCTTGAAGTGTGGTGTTTGATGCTGAACACCATGCAGATGATCCATATTCTAAATGTGGGCGTATACTCTGTTGGTAAACTTTACTGAGTATTTTCCCACTCGCACCCCACGTAGTTCCACACAGCTTTCTTAGAATAGCCAATTTTCTCCTTGCTTTTTGGGTTGCCTTATTTATCTGCTGTTTCCAAGATAGTTTGTTATCAAATGTAACTCCGAGATACGTAGCCTGTATGTCTTCTTTCACAGGCTCATTGTTTATATAGATGGCTCCTGCTTTTTGTTTTGGGGAAAGAGTGAAAAGTGTAGTACTGCATTTGTCTGTATTGATGCTGATACACCATCTATTTGTCCATGAATTCAGTGCATTCATAGCTCTTTGTAACAATTTGGAGGCCACTGTTGCATACTCCTCTGTGCACCACATTACCAAGTCATCTGCATACATTGCCACTTTGATACCATGTGGTAGTTCAGTAACTAGGTCATTGATGTAGATCAGAAAAAGTGTTGGAGATAGTACCCCTCCCTGTGGAACGCCCTGGCGCAGTAAGACCTTCTTACTCTTAAGACCATCCAGTTGCACTCTGGCTCTCCTGTTATGCAGGTATGCTTTGACCCATTTGTACATCCTGCCATTTACTCCATAATTTCTCAGTTTCTTCAAAAGCCCTTCCTTCCATACCTTATCAAATGCTTTCTTTAGGTCTATCCATGCTGCTAGTACCAGTTTCTTTTCTTGAAACGCATCCTCAATTTCCTGGGAAAGATAGGTTGCCTGATCTTCGGTAGAGTAACACTGTCTAAAGCCTGCTTGTTGTGGGACAAGGAGATTTTCACTTTAAGCTGTTTATAATAATGAACATTTTTTTTTAAAAAGGACAAAATGGTATTGTAATAGCGTTACGTAGATGAGAAACAACCCGAAAGTAGAACATTTCAGCCAAAGAAGGCTTTTAGTAAAGGCTGACATAACCTAACACAAAAATACATTTTCTAAAAATAAAAGATTACTTACTGACTTATGCACATGCACCACCAAGAATTGTGAGGAGCTGCAATATTTTTGTCCTGAGTCTAAGTGTATTGTATTTGACAGTTATTAACCTTTACTTCTGCTGGGTTTTCTGTGACATTGTCTATCTGTATGACTTTTGGTCTTCCTTGAGCCTTGAAACCAGTCTATCAACTCTTGCAGGTACACAGCAATTTACTGGTTCAGTGATTTAATGCATATAATCCAAAATTTGTTTGTGTCTCTATGCATTTAGTGCTAAATGTGATTTCAACAGTTCACCCCATTTTCATTTACAGTATAAAAATTAACACAGCAAAAACAGAGGCTATAAAAATAAGCAAATTAAGACACCCATTAAACATTAAGATCAAAGATAAAGAAATAAAACAAGTAGAGGAATTCAAGTATTTAGGCACAATGTTTACAGAAGATGGAAAACTAGACAGAGAAATTGACATGAGAATACAAAAAGCAAATGCTGTTACATACCAGCTTTCACCATTGCTAAGATATCCAAACATTTCTATGCCAGCTAAACAACAAATGATAAATAGCATTTTCATACCAACTTTGTGGTATGAAAGTCAAACATGGACCCTTTCTAAATCACATTTAAGAAAGATCAATACATGTGAGATGCGATGCTTGAGAAAAGTAACAAACAACACAAGAAGAGATAGAATATCAAAATGAGACCATAAGAAAATTAATAGGAACAAAACCCTGCCAAGAATATATAGAACAACAACAATTTAAATGGTTTGGTCACCTGGTCAGAATGAATCCTTATCAATCACCATCAAGGGCGTTCTTCGCGAGAATGCATGGAAAAAGACCAAGAGGAAGACCCAGAAGAAGATGGATAGATGCAGTGACAGAGACATGTAACAACAAAGGAAAATCACTAATTCAGACAGTTCGAGCAGCTCAAGAACGACAAATGATATAAACCATGACACCTTTTCGGTACCAGTGAAAAGAAGAGGAAGAAGACCCGAATTTCACCATTTCTTATTCTGTATTTTACAGTAACCAGTAATGGTTGTGACATTTCTCTCTAACATGCCTACCTTAAATATTGGAATATGTTTGACATAGTTAAATAGAGTACTTGCAACTAAACTCGTGCTAAGTCAAATGTAAGACATTTATTACAGAGTTTGAAAAGCTAAATTTTAATGGAGGAAAACACATATTTAATACTGTATTTGTAACTTAAACTTTAACCTTTGGAAATGTAAAACAGTCATAGAGTACACCAAACTAAACTTTAATCTTTGGAAATGTAAGACGATTAATGCAGTACTTCAAACTAAACTTTAATTTTTGAAAATTTATGACCATTAGTACAGTACTTCAAACTAAACTTTTTAATCTTTGAAAATTTAACAGCGTTAATACATTACCTCAAACTAAACTTTAATCGTTGTAAATAAGACCGTTAATACAGTGCTTGCAACTAAAACTTTGACAAAGGGGAATTCATGCTAGTTAAAACACAATCCATATCAAACGTCAGCAAAGATCTGCTTGATACTTTCTCTTGTACAGTTCACTCAGAGGCAGGACTTAGTGAATGGTCTCAGATTGATGAAAGGGTTGAAGCAAAGATCTGTTTGATACTTTCTCTTGTACAGTTCACTCAGAGGCAGGACTTAGTGAATGGTTTTAGATTGATGAAAGGGTTGAAGCAAAGATCTGCTTGATACTTTCTCTTGTACAGTTCACTCAGAGGCAGGACTTAGTGAATGGTCTCAGATTGATAAAAGGGTTGAAGCAAAGATCTGTTTGATACTTTCTCTTGTACAGTTTACTCAGAGGCAGGACTTAGTGAACGGTTTTAGATTGGATGAAAGGGTTGAAGCAAGAGTGTACTTCATCTCCCTTGTTTTATGGAACTGCCATCGACTTCATACAGCAGTGATGCTTTACAGGTTCCAAAGGCATTGAATAGTTACTTGAGTCTCATATAGAGGATCTTGACTTTGTAGACACAATAATTCTTATCAGTAGTTATGTGAAAACAGTGTAAGAAAAAACAAATGTCCTATCATCAATTGGTAGCACAATATTTTCTGCTACTTCACTCCCAAGTTCGAGACCTGATCATCTACACTGATGGCTTTGTCACAAGAGATGTTCGGAGTGGTTGGTATTTTGTTGTGTAATCTAATGGAAAGATGATAGATAAAGGTGCACAAGCCCACAAGACTATAGCCTCCAGCAAATTTATGGAGATTGTGGCTTGACGGGAGCTATCACTTAGCTGGTTAACAACACATGTGGTCTTCGCGATTGATTTGACTGACAAAGGATGTTTCGTCGGATTGACAAGAACACACTCCACAGGCAGTGGGTGCACCTACTCCACATGTCTCTTTTTAGCAACCAAACTTGGATATACTGTCCTGGACACTCAGATGTTCGTGGCAATGAAATAACCGAGAAGTTGGCGGGACTGCAATTACGCAAGAAATATTACAAAATTGACATGTATCACATAATGGCGGCTTTATGGCATACGATGCATCATCACCTACACACATACAAGAAACATACCTTCATTGATTCTGTCCTTGGACCAAGAAAAGGCTTTTGACAGGGCGTCGTACACTCCTACTTACAGAAAACGCTGCGCAACTGCAATATGGGAGACAACTTTCGACGATGCATCAACATCCTGTACTCCAGACCTGAGTGCCTTGTCCTTGTAAATCGCACACTCACTGATTCCTTCACACTAACCAGGTCCGTCAAACAAGGATGCCCTCTGACTCCGCTGCTCTACCTCATAGTCTTAGAGCCGCTAATCGAGAAGAAAAGACAACTCCATCAGCTGTAAATTTATATCAGGAGGACAACAAAAGCTCAAGCATACGCCGACGACACCATCTTCTTCCCCGCCAGCGACCGCTCAAAAATCAAGTGAGATGTGTGTATATATCCTTATATATTTATTTTTGTGTTGCTGTTTGTTATTTCAACTGAAGGCCTACTTGGCCGAAACGTCGACTTTTGTTTTATTAATTACCACGTAAAGCTGTTACCATACCACTTTTTTCTTATTCTTTTTTTTAATTGTGCAAATTCTGTGAATGTAACGAGGATGCTGTCTATTGATCTAGTGTTTGATGGAAAGAAGACAGTGATGTCAGCATACGCTAACAATTTCTGCTCTGCTTTCCCTGACATGAATATGCCCTTTATGGAACTGTCTCGTCTGATACTCTCAAGGAACGGTTCTATGGTCAGTGCGTGAAGTGGAAGAGAGAGGGAACACCCCTGTCGAACCGATCTAGTTAGCCTGAATTTCTCTGTGAACGAATGGTTCACTAGAACTTTACTTTGAGGTCTAGAATAAAAGATGTGTATCCATTGTATGAAGCGTCCTCCTATGTTGTTGTTCAGTAGTGTTTTGTGAGGGTAGAAATGAGCTTCTCTGGAAGACTTTTTCTTGGTCGAGAGATAGGATGGAAGACTGGCTGTCTTTGTCATGAGTGTACTTTATAATGTCTCGTATAAAGTGTGTGTGCTGGTGAATGGTTCTCTCTTGTATATTACACTGTTAGCCTTTATGAAGGAGTGTTGTTATGAAAGGTTTGAGTTTGTTAATGCTTTTGTTAGAATGGTGTAGCCTGTGTTAAATAGGGAAATGGGGGTGTAGTTTTTAAGAAGCTACTTGTCTGTGTTGTCTTTCCGGAGCAATGTTATGTAAGACATGTTTAAGCTTGGAGTAATCAATTTCTTTGTGAATGCGTCTGTGTACATTCTTAGAAGAAGAGAGCCTAAGAGAGGAAAGAAATGTTGCATGAATTATAATGTGAGTATCAGGCGCCGGAGATTTATTCTTCTGCACTTCTTGTACTGCCTCTGTTTTGTCAGCTAGTGTGAGTTCTGCGTAAAGTTTTTCCCAGTCGGCGTCTGGTAGTTTCCTTGTATATTGCATTAATTTGTCTCGTATATGTGAATGTATGAATGTGAACAGGATTTTAAGCTGCTTTCATTTTCATATTAGCATTATTTCCTGCTTCTTTCTTAATAGTAGGATTTTTAAATGTATTTCTTTTCATATTAGGATTTTAAACTACTTTTTTCTTCATGCTAGTATTTTAAATTGTCTCTTTGGTCATTCTAGGATTTTCAAAAGGTTAACTTTTGATGCTAGAAATATAAACACTCTCATCTCTCTTAAATCATACATTTTAATCTCTGTCTATTACTGTTAGAAATGTTAACTGCCTCTCTCTCATTCTCTCTCTCTCTCTCTCTTTCTTCAATCTATATCTAAATGTTTAATATATATAACTGCATCTCTTTTTTTCGCGCGCTCTCTCTCTCTCTTAATGTTAGGATTTTAAACTGCCTCACTCCCTCTCCCAGTGACATTAATTATTTGCAATTGTCTATCTCCAACTCCACTCCCTTTTTCTACTAAATTTTGAAATTTGAACTGCATAGTATTTTCCTTGTGTTAATGGTACCGTTTTCTCTCTCTCTCTAACATTATCTCTTCTAGACTCTATAATGAAGTGATGAGACGGCATCAGCTAATTTTTTTAAAATTAACTTCTTTGGACCTGTGATCTATAAAAATGTTTAGAAACTTTAAACAGTTGTTTATCGATCACACTTGGTTTAAAACAAAGAATATCAAAATGTTATATCTTCTCAGCATTCCTGTATGGTACAGAAACATTGACATTAGACAAGAAAACATAATAGAAAATTAAAACCTTTGAAAAACGTGGATGTATAGAAGAATAGGAAGAATTGGATGGAAAGAAAAGAATACAAATTATAACGTCTTGAAACAATTACAAATGAAAAGATAACTACTAAACACAATTCAAACAAGTCAAATGACATTTTTGGGCATGTTAAAAGACACAACAGCCTACTGAAAGTAACATCGGAAGGTAAAATATATTGTAAAAGAGGCAGACCAAGACTAACATGGACAAGTAACATCAAAAGATGGACAAGTCAGCCTATGACAACCTGCACTATCAAAGCAAGAGACAGAGTGGAATGGCGCCCCATGGTAGCCAACCTTCGATGTGGAGATGACACTTAATGATGATGATAGAAGGTATAATTTGTTGATGTTTCTTGCATTCGTCAGCTTTATATCTATAGCCAAGCCCGAATGACTGCATTTTGCATGAATATAACTTTTTCCTTTTTTCTTCACACTGGCAGTCGTGTGCCCCTCGCCATGTAGGCAGACATTCTCCGACTTCAGAAGTACTCATATTTATATTGCCGAGAGTTGTTTTTATTGTCGTTTTGAGTATGTTTCATTTCCTGTTCATTTTTCCATGACATCGACCATGTTTGGCCTCCTCTTTTCAAATGTAAATTGGGGAAGGATGCTTTTACTTGCGCTATATGCACTACGGGATCTCATGTTTTTCACCGTTTTACGCTGAGCTAGACATCGAATCTCACTACTCAGAGACCACAAAGAAGCCACGGATTCGATTAAAAAAAACCATTTTGTCCACCGCAAATCGAACCTGAGAAGAACATTGATGAGAGAGGCAAGAGCAGCAGGAATCGGCTCCCTCAATGAGATAGAACTGCTTGCACAGAACAGAGACAAATGGCGAGATTTGATAAAATATCTTTAAAAGAAAACTGCTAGAACAAAAAATTCATATAGGAGAAGGTGTATCTTGGTCTACGCCCTATGGGCCGGTTACGGCTCGAAAGGTCAATAGATAGATAGATAGAAATCGAACCCGGGACCTTCTTGAACAGTCCGATGGTGACCACCCTCCTCCCTCACCCCCGTATAATTTAGTGACTTTCATGTACGTAAGTAAGTAAAGTAAAGAGCCCCGTTACACCAAGTGGTGTATAGGGCATATAGTGTTAGTGATCATAATTTTTACAGACCTTCGGCACATGATAATTTCTACTTCTTCTTTCCTTCCTCATCTGCCTTTCAGCGTCGAGGGGAGATATAATTTGCGGTCTTTTGCTCTTCTGTTCGCCTCTGCTGCTGTTATGTTTCCTAGTGCTTCTAATATTCCATCGACCCATCGTTTTCGTGGTCGACCCTTGGGTCTGGTGTTCTCACAACGTTTGTTGAAGGCTCGTTGTCTTGTGTTTTGTTCTTTCTGCCTTGTCACGTGGCCAAACCATTTTATCTGTTGTTTCTTTATATATTCTTTAAGGGGGCTATTCCTAGCTTTTTTCTCAGTTCTTCATTTCTGATCTTATCTCTCAGACTTTTTCCTGTCATTCGTCTAACACATTTAATCTCAGTAGAGGTTATTTTTCCTATTGTTCTTGCATCTAGGGTCCAGGTCTGGCATTGGTAGCTCAACATGATTATTTGGGATAATGTATTCGGTATTACGCCCGTCCCGATTTACTTTCCCAGAAAAAAATCCGGTAGCCTTTTAAGGAAGCCTGGACCTGGAAGCCGTCGGTCAGGATCGAACCCGATCTATTGTCCTTAGTAGTCCAGTTCACTAACCACTGAGCTACCGAGGCTCTTTCTTTATGTAGGTGTATAGTATAAATTGTTATGGTAGATAAATGTGTACTACCAGCCTTTAAATCGTGATACTTCATGAGTTACTTCCCTTATATTTGTCTTTACATCTTTTTAACAAAATTATAAAACTTGAGTGCTTTACTGCTTTACGTGGGCTAGCGACATCATAAAACCAAAACGGCGTTGCGTGCCAGTAGGTCTTCAACTGGAAGAATGGTCACTCACCAACATGAAGCTGTAACCATATCAGTTTTTTTTTCCCTTCTTTTTTTCTTTTCTTTCCCTGTCATCACCTTTATGCAGCGTCGCGTGCTTAATTAATGCCCTGACACCATCTTCACACGTTAAACTGACGCTTTTCATCATTAGATGCCATGCCCACAGACGTGGACCCTTATGCCTCCACAAATATTCCATTATCATGGATAACTAGCGCGTGTTAAAGAACCTTTGGCAGTTTAGTGTTGTGACAAGCAGGCCCAAAAATGATCACTGTATAGGCACAAATTGTTCAGCGAATCTAATCATTCATGCCGATGACAGATGTGTTGGCCCGAAAACGCAGATGTTGCGACTGTGTCGTAGAGTAACGACCCAACGCATCCATGCTCACTTAACGGGTGAACACTGAGAAGAATACACGCAATCGTTACAAGTACACGCAATCGTTACAAGTACACGCAATCGTTACAAGTACACGCAATCGTTACAAGTACACGCAATCGTTACAAGTACACGCAACCATTACAAGCACATGCTTACAGATCAAAAATTGAAATTGCATGCCAAAATTGGCAACATCACGCAAATATTAGTGGTGAAAGAGGTGAGATGCAGAATGGCTCAGGTAAAGACAGCTTTCCAAAAAAAAATGAGGAAGACACTGTGCAATCCATTTTTGACAATTGAAACAAGAAAAGAGTTTTTAAATGTTATGTAGAGCCAGTCTTAACATGTGGATGCGAATTATTGAAATAGGACAACAGACAAGAAAATCATTGGAGGCTGTAGAATTGTAGTTTTATAGAAGAATGTTGAGAATATCATGGACAGTTAAGAAGAGTAATGAAAACGTTCTGAAAGAGGCCAAAGCAAAAAGAGAGCCCATTACCAATATTAGAAAGAAACAATAATAATTTTTTCGTCATGTAATGAGAAGAGAATAGCTGGAGTATATTGTAACAACTGGGAAAATTGAGGGACGAAGAGATAGAGGGAAGCAAAAAGAAAATATATCAGACAACTTAAGAGAATGGCTTGGCAGAAGGTCAACAACAGAAATGATAAATAACTGTCGAGATCGAAAGTTGTGGAGAGACATGATCACCTACGCCAGCAGGTATGGTACTTGATGATGACGATGATATCAATTTTGGTTTAGGGACATGATGTTTCCCTTCTGTAAGTTTCCATACACGATATTTGCTTGGATGCCGTTGTTGTCCATTTTATTTATTTATTTTTTTGCGTTCACCAGCTTTCACCTCTGGCAAAGTCCCCATAGACTAGGAACTGAATTTTGCGTGTTAATTCATTTTTCTCCAGGCAGCCATGTGAACAGGGGTCCCTCGCCGTATAGGCACATAACTCCGTCTTTGGAGATATTAAAAAAATTGTGTTCGTCGATGAGTAATTGACATTTCAAGCCGAGCCTCGTTGCTGAAACCTGGGGTAGTTGCCGCAGAGAGACACCACAAATAAAAGTCTCAGTTGGTGCAGCCAGGATTTGTTTTTATTGTACCCCACTCAGACATCTCACTCTTTCTGCATTTTGAGTACCTGCTATTCTTCTGTTCCATTCTTTCTCTTTTTTGTACGCACACTGACCTCGGTGTAAACTCTTCTAATTATGTGGGCGTTATGCGCACATTTCTACACACATATATGTGTTAATATGTATGGATATTGGTATATATATATATATATATATATATATATATATATATATATATATATATATGCATGCACATGTGTATATGTATATACATATATATATATAGGTATATATGTATATATACGTATATATATATGTATATGTATATATGTATAGGTGTGTGTTTGTTTGAGCGTGTATATATGTATACACGCATCTGTGTGTGTATGGATGTATTTGTGGACCCTTAGATACTTTTAGACATTGTCAGTGTCTTTGTAGTCGAGGTAACCTAGACAGCGTTCCCCTTACTCGCATATTTTTAGAACCCATCCCACGGTCTTGACCAGCAGGGTATAATTTACAGCTACACCCGTGTGACTCTCTCTTTCCCATTCTAACCACGGTCCACGACACAAGGAAGGCATTTTCTTTTCTTAAACCAGTTTCGATTATTTTGTTTTGGACGTTTCGTTACTAGTTAGCTATGTAGGATTAGTTTTATTTACTTACATATCTGTGTGTGCGTGTTGTTTGTTTGTTCCTGCTGAAGGCCTATTGAGACGCAACGTCGTTCAAATCTGTGTCGCCTATCAATCACGTAAAGCATTTAACATACCATTGTTTCTATTTTTTTTTTCAATTCTCCCTTTGAACTCACAACATCTCTGTCTTGAGGCCGGCGCCTTGCCTCGAGACCAACTAGTCCCCTATTCTATTGATACATCCCATCATCCTTAGTAATCGACTGCAAAGTTAAGATTAGTGTGATCAATTAGTAACCTCAGTTTCGGCTGCGCAGACTACATCAATGTTATCTTTTGTTACATCTATCTTATGCAACAGTGGTGAGACTGTGGATGTAGAAGACCTAGTATTGGAGTAGCTCTAGGACAGGCAAGCTCAAAACTGTTCCAGCAGAACCCGGGAAATAGAAAAAGTCAATGCAACCGTCCAATTAACTTCCAGTTTTCTAAAGTTTCGTATCGACCACGCGACTATCAATCATCATCACCATCATGTGATGTGCTTGTCAAATGTGCGTCTTGATAGTAGATTGGGAGCAAAGTAAAGAGATGAGTCGCTGTGGAGAAATGTCACTTATCTCATGCACGGACCTGTTATAGACAAAGACATTTGAACACACCAGGAAGCACATGGGTGTCTCCGACAACATTGATAGAACGCGATCTCGGTGGATGACAATCGGTTACAAAAGTGACATTTTAGTTGTAATGTTGAAATTGAGCAATATTTATGAATGAAGAAGAGACAAAGAGGAAGACCGAAATATTCTTGGAGAAGGCAGGTGGAAGCAGAGATGAAGATGATGGGGAAGACATGGGATGCTCTTAAGAGAATGGCAAGAAACAGGACGGCTTGGAAAGTGTTTGTTGAAAACCTATGCTCCACAGGGAGCTGAAAGTGTTTGGTGAAGACCTATGCTCCACAGGGAGCTGAAAGTGTTTGGTGAAGACCTATGCTCCACAGGGAGCTGAAAGTGTTTGGTGAAGACCTATGCTCCACAGGGAGCTGAAAGTGTTTGGTGAAGACCTATGCTCCACAGGGAGCTGAAAGTGTTTGGTGAAGACCTATGCTCCACAGGGAGCTGAAAGTGTTTGGTGAAGACCTATGCTCCACAGGGAGCTGAAAGTGTTTGGTGAAGACCTATGCTCCACAGGGAGCTGAAAGTGTTTGGTGAAGACCTATGCTCCACAGGGAGCTGAAAGTGTTTGGTGAAGACCTGTGCTCCACAGGGAGCTGAAAGTGTTTGTTGAAAACCTATGCTCCACAGGGAGCTGAAAGTGTTTGTTGAAAACCTATGCTCCACAGGGAGCTGAAAGTGTTTGGTGAAAACCTATGCTCCACAGGGAGCTGAAAGTGTTTGGTGAAGACCTATGCTCCACAGGGAGCTGAAAGTGTTTGGTGAAGACCTATGCTCCACAGGGAGCTGAAAGTGTTTGGTGAAGACCTATGCTCCACAGGGAGCTGAAAGTGTTTGGTGAAGACCTATGCTCCACAGGGAGCTGACAATTTTTTTGTTGAAAACCTATATTTCACAGGGAGCTGAAAGTGTTTGGTGAAGACCTATGCTCCACAGGGAGCTGAACATTTTTATTGAAGTCCTACGCTCCATTAAGAGCTGAAAGTGTTTGTTGACGACCTATGCTCTACAGGGAGCTGACAATTTTTTTGTTGAAGACCTATGCTCCGCAGGGAGGTGAAAGTGTTTGGTGAAGACCTATGCTCCACAGGGAGCTGAAAGTGTTTGGTGAAGACATATGCTCCACAGCGAGCAGAACGAGATAAAAGGAGAAGGTGGACAAAGATGTCCAGAGCCTCGTACATTCCTCTCGGTTGAAATTGTTATTTCCTGTAGGTGGTTCCACTTTCAGGCACCAGTCACAGAATTTTACATTTCTTAACTACAGTAATTATTTATGAGTGTCGATGTAGAAGTTAAGGCTGGAGACACAAATATCAAAGAGTTGACAGGTCTAAGATTTCCGAAGTGTAGTATTCACATTATAAGCGCATTATCAGCATTGAGTGCCTTCTCTGGGTCGAAGGTTGTCTAATGTTGATCGCAATTCATTTCGTGCCGTCTCCACATCGAAGGTTGGGTACAATGGAGCGTCAT
This sequence comes from Megaustenia siamemsis, assembly GCA_032433765.1. Lineage (NCBI taxonomy): Eukaryota > Metazoa > Mollusca > Gastropoda > Stylommatophora > Ariophantidae > Megaustenia > Megaustenia siamemsis. The sequence goes on from JAVIAB010000088.1 coordinate 65,605,136, forward strand.
TGATGGAGTGGCGTCTCTACATCGAAGGTTGATTACAATGGAGCGTCATTCACGGAGTGGCGTCTCACATCGAAGGTTGGGTACAATGGAGCGTCATTCATGGAGTGGCGTCTCTACATCGAAGGTTGATTACAATGGAGCGTCATTCATGGAGTGGCGTCTCTACATCGAAGGTTGATTACAATGGAGCGTCATTCATGGAGTGGCGTCTCTACATCGAAGGTTGATTACAATGGAGCGTCATTCATGGAGTGGCGTCTCCACATCGAAGGTTGGGTACAATGGAGCGTCATTCATGGAGTGGCGTCTCTACATCGAAGGCTGATTACAATGGAGTGTCATTCATGGAGTGGCGTCTCTACATCGAAGGTTGATTACAATGGAGCGTCATTCATGGAGTGGCGTCTCAACATCGAAGGTTGGATACAATGGAGCGTCATTCATGGAGTGGCGTCTCTACATCAAAGGTAGCGTCATTCATGGAGTGGCGTCTCTACATCGAAGGTAGCGTCATTCATGGATTGGCGTCTCTACATCGAAGGTTGGGTACAATGGAGCATCATTCATGGAGTGGCGTCTCTACATCGAAGGTTGGGTACAATGGAGCATCATTCATGGAGTGGCGTCTCTACATCAAAGGTAGCGTCATTCATGGATTGGCGTCTCTACATCGAAGGTTGGGTACAATGGAGCATCATTCATGGAGTGGCGTCTCTACATCGAAGGTTGGGTACAATGGAGCATCATTCATGGATTGGCGTCTCTACATCGAAGGTTGGGTACAATGGAGCATCATTCATGGAGTGGCGTCTCTACATCAAAGGTAGCGTCATTCATGGATTGGCGTCTCTACATCGAAGGTTGGGTACAATGGAGCATCATTCATGGAGTGGCGTCTCTACATCAAAGGTAGCATCATTCATGGAGTGGCGTCTCTACATCGAAGGTTGGATACAATGGAGCGTCATTCATGAATTGAGTACCGTCTCCACGTTGAAGGTTGGGTACCATAGAGTGTCATTCATTCATTGGATACCGTCTCAGTATCAAAGATTGGCTACCATCGAGCGCCATTCATTCATAGAGTGCCGTCTCCGCAACGAAGGTTGGCTACCATGGAGCGCCATTCGTTCATTGTGTGCCGTCTCCATATCGAAGGTTGGTTACCATAGAGCGCCATTAATTCATTTGGGTGCCGTCTCCGCATGGAAAGTTGGCTATCATAGAGCGCCATTCATTCATTGAGTTCTGTCTCTACATCGAAGGTTGGTTACCATCGAGCGCCATTCATTCATAGGGTGCCGTCTCAGCATTGAAGGAGCGCCATTCGTTCATTGTGTGCCGTCTCCACATCGAAGTTTGGTTACCATGGAGCGCCATTCATTCATTTGGTGCCGTCTCCACATCGAAGGTTGGCTACCATGGAGCGCCATTCATTCATTTGGTGCCGTCTCCACATCGAAGGTTGGCTACCATGGAGCGCCATTCATTCATTTGGTGCCGTCTCCACATCGAAGGTTGGCTACCATGAAGCGCCATTCATTCATTGGGTGCCGTCTCCACATCGAAGTTTGGCTGGCTACTATTGGTCGTCATTCATTCATTGGGTGCCGTCTCCACATCGAAGTTTGGCTGGCTACTATTGGTCGTCATTCATTCATTGGGTGCCGTCTCCACATCGAAGTTTGGCTGGCTACTATTGGTCGTCATTCATTCATTAGGTGCCGTCTCCACATCGAAGTTTGGCTGGCTACTATTGGTCGTCATTCATTCATTGGGTGCCGTCTCCACATCGAAGTTTGGCTGGCTACTATTGGTCGTCATTCATTCATTAGGTGCCGTCTCCACATCGAAGTTTGGCTGGCTACTATTGGTCGTCATTCATTCATTGGGTGCCGTCTCCACATCGAAGTTTGGCTGGCTACTATTGGTCGTCATTCATTCATTGGGTGCCGTCTCCGCCCGCATCGAAGGACGGCTACTATAGACCGCCACTCATTGATTGCATGCCATCTCCGCATCGAAGGTTTTCTACCATGGAGAGCGATTCCACTCTGTCCCTTGCTTTGATGGTGCAGGTTGTCAAAAGCTGACTTGTCCATCTTTTGATGTTGCTCGTCCGTGTTAGTCTTGGTCTGCCTCTGCCTCTTTTACCTTGTACTTTCCCTTCCAAGATTACTTTTAATAGGCTGCTGTGTCTTTTAAAATGCCCTAAACATCTAATTTCCCTTGTTTTAATTGTTTTTAATAGTTCTCTTTTCATTGTAAGCTGTCTTAAGACTTAATCTTTTGTTAATCTTCTTATTCTTCTATAACCACAACAGTTGTTACATTTTAAAGGTACTTCATATTCTAGATCGACTAAAATGTGTAATAATAATTTTAAAAAAGCATGCGTGTTTTATCCCTGAAAAGATACACATGTACAAATCAGCTTAAAGTATTAGTGACAGTTGAGCCAGTCTTAACATATGGATGTGAATCATGGACAATAGGACAACAGACAAGGAAATCACTGGAGTCTGTAGAAATGTGGTTTTACAGAAGAATGTTGAGAATAACCATGGACGGCTAAGAAGAGTAATGAAAACGTTCTGAAAGAGGCCAAAGCAAAAAAAGAGCTAATTTCCAATATTAGGAAAAAACAATCATCATTTTTTGGCCATGTAATGAGAAGAGTACATTTGGAATATATTGTAACAACTTGGAAAATTGAGTGACGAAGAGATAGAGGGAAGCAAAGAGAAAAAATACCAGACAGCTTAAGAGAATGGCTTGGCAGAAGGTCAAGAACAAAAATGATAAATAACTGTCGGGATAGAAAGTTGTGGAGAGACGTGAACACATACGACAGCAGCCTGGTTCTTGATGATGATGATGATGATGATGATGATGATGATGATGATGATCAGTGACAAGTAACTAAGACATAGATCCTGTCTGCCGATCCAGGCAAAGACCGAGCATCTTACATAGACAATGAATAAAGGAAGAAACCAAGAAAGATGGAAAGAAAGATGGGAAAACGGTATAAAGGGATGAGTAGTCGCTGACTTTGTCAGTTTACGTGATGGCGCGGACTGGGAGTAATGAAGTATGTTTGGGGACCATTAGTTCTGTGTTAACGTGTTGTGAATGTTTGAGAGAGAGAGAGAGAGAGAGAAGGGGGACGGGAGAAATTCGAAGTAGTTATGTGCTTGTTTAGAGCCGCGATAGCTCAGTGGTTAGTGAACTGGACTACAAAGGACAAGAGGTAGTGATCGATCCCAACCGACGGCTTCCGGGTTCACCCAGCCTTAAATGGGTACCGGATTTTTTTCTGGGAAAGTAAAGCGGCACAGGCGTAATACCGACCCCAAAAATCATGTGCCGAAGGTCTGTAAAATGTATGGTCACTAACATCATATTCCATATACGCCACTTGGCGTGACGGGGGTACTTTACTTTACTTTGTGCAAATATGTGTGTATTTGTGTATTTATATATATGTGTATGTATATTTTTGTATATGTGTATGTATATGTGTATGTATATGTATATGTGTATATATATTTATGTATGTGTATATATGTGTATACATGTGTGTGTGTGTGTCTTTGTGCATGTCTATGTTCTTCTATGTATGTGTTGTTGTGTTTGTTCTTTTTTTTACCGTTCACCATCTTTATATCTCAAGCGAAGCCCAGAGGGACTGAACTTTGTGTGATTATCACTTTTTACTATTATTCACACTGGCAACCATGTGCGCTCTATGTGTTGTCTCCAGCCATACAGGCAGATATTCTCCAACTTCAGAAACACTCTTATATTTTTATCATCTAGAATTTCAACATCTTCGGTAGATTTTTCCTATAATTTTTGCCCCGACAGCATTTTTTTTCTTTTTGGCTACTCTCTCCGATTTCCAACTGCCAAGGATCCTTGCAGAATGCACAAAGGACTTCCTGTTTTTTTGCGGTTTTTTCAAGAAAGCTAGGCATCGGATCTTACTACCGAGAGATATTTAAATAAAAGTACCCCCGTCACGCCAAGTGGCGTATAGGGAATATGGTGATAGTGACCATACATTTTACAGACCTTCGGCACATAATTTTTTTGGGTTCGTTCGTTCGTTCGCTTTCGTCAGCTTTGACCTCTGACGAAGTCCCACCCACTCAATTTTTGTGGGACTGAATTTTGCGTGTAAAGTCTGTTTTATCCCATTACAGGATGCCCCTCGCCATGCAGGCAGATTTACTCCGACTTCAGAGGTACTAATTTTTAGGGAATTAGTAAAACCCAGGTGTCCTCGCCAGGGTACGAACCCCGGCTGTTGCCGTGGTAAGCCAACCGCCTATCGATTGCGCTAACCGGACACCCATTTTTTTTTTTTTTTTTTTTTTTTTGGGTAATGTGGTCGGTATTACGCCCGTGCCGCTTTACTTTCCCAGAAAAAAATCCGGTACCCATTTAAAGGATGTGTGAACCCGGAATCCGTTCGTTGGTTGAGATAGAATCCTACCTCTTGTCCTTTGTAGTCCAGTTCACTAACCACTGAGCTCCCATTAACGAGAGATAAGGAGAGGATAAAGCCACTGATTATATTTTATTTTATTTAACTTTGTATCGCCTGTGGTATACCCGGGACCTCCATGTCTAGAGGCCTACGTCTTACCTCTCAACCATCCAGCCCCGTATGTATGTGTGTATACGTGTGTATATGTGTTTATATGTGTATATGTGTATATATGTGTATATATGTTTATATATGTGTATATGTATGTATGCGTATATGTGTGTATATGCGTATATGTGTATATATGTGTATATGTGTGTATATATGTATATATGTATATATGTATATATGTATATCTGTGTATATGTGTTTTGTTATGTGTATATCTGTGTATATGTGTGTTATTGAGTTATTTGCGGGTCATCATCATTGCACTCCGAACATGTCCTTAGGTGCTCAGATCCCCTCCTCAGCAATTCCCTCAGTGTCCAGCGACTGACGACTCCAGTTCTATGTTGGTTGATAAGTCTTCTTACACGGCCACCAAGTTTCTCATTTCTGGCTGTGCCCATATTAACTCCCATTTCCATCATCCAAAGAAGCGACGTTGATCTGTGTTTGTCGAAGTCCTGTGCTCTTCCCACATCTCGGAGTGCATTGATGATGTCCGCCCGATCCATCGGTTGCCCGTCCTCAACGACAGCGCAGCTAGCCAACCTGTCCGCTCTCTCATTTCCCCGTACTCCCGCATGTCCAGGGACATAGACAAAGGTGACCTTACGTATTTTGGATTTCTGCAACGACTCTACCCATTGCATGCGTACAAAGCCCGCCTCCACTTTTTTTATCATGCTCATCGAATCACTCAGTATACATGCGTGGATGTAGTCTTGTGACTCTAACCATTTGAATGCATTGGTCACTGCCATCACCTCCATTGTCATGCTACTCGTGGTCATGGCGTATGCACCACTGTCTTCCTTGGCTATTCTGCCTGCCGAGCGTGCTGTAAATGCCCATGCACTTCTTTCGTGTCGTCTTACAGATCCGTCTGTATAGATGACTGCATCTTTCTCATCGGTGTTATCGCAGATGAGACCGTTGACCTCAGCATTAACCACGGCCGGGTTCTGTTCCCTACTTTTCCTGTCGAGTGTGACAATACATGAGAAAGTCCCCTTGAATGACGTAGGCACCGGTATCCACACCTCACCAACGGTGATATTGGTAAGCCCACAGACCTGTTTGATGACATCTTCTGCTCGACTCACCCATGATTTGTCTCTTTTTAGCCTGGTACCTTTCTCTGTGTTGAGCACGTGGTGCAATGGGTGCTCTGTATCTGTACTAATCTTCAGGTATGCTCGTGCTCTCCAGATCTTGATTCTGTCATCCATGGTTGGAAAGTCAAGAAGATACCTCATTGCTACACAGGGAGTGTCCCTCGTACATCCCAGGATAATGCGCATGGCTTCATTTTGTATTTTCTCCAGCTTATCAATTTGAGTCGTACTGACAGTAAGAATGGCCAGGGCATACTCGATTGGTGCGAGGACTAATCCCTGGAACAGAAGAGTAAGTAGCCTCTGCTCGATGTTGGCAGCTGCCATGACCTTCAAGGCGGCTAATCCTTTGCGGGATTTTGTTATCACATGGTCGACGTGGTCCCGAAAACACAGGCTGCGATCAAACTTAACTGCGAGGTATGTCATCAACTTGTCCCTGGTCACCTCATCAGCTCCCATTCGTGCTACCGGTGTGGTCGTATTAACGATATGATTGTTAAGGGAGAACCATGAAACTGATGCTTTATTAGGATTAACCAAGGCACCTGAAACCCCACACCAGGAAGAAATGCGATCGAGTTCGTCTTGCATTGTGGAGGCGATTCCCCGTCTGTCTCTTCCCTGTCGATATACCAGAATATCATCAGCAAAAGTCATAGTTCTTCCCCTCCCATCCAGCTGTTGTTCCGTGATCGTTATTGTGTACACGTTAAATAGAACTGGTGACAAGTGACAATGGTGAGCCTTGTGGCAGCCCTGGACAAATAGATGTTGGCTCGGAAGACCAACTTCCACATCTGAGTATCACCTTCCTCTGAAACAGTGCCGCGGCGATACAGCTAATGAGGAAGGGATTCACCGCCAATTTCAGGAGCATATACATGAGATATTCAAATGGTACCCTGTTGTATGCATCCTCCAGATCTATAGCAGCAGCACATGTCTCCTCTCGTCTGTTTATATGTATGTATTTGTGTGTATATGTGTATATCCGTGTATATTTGTGTATTTCTTGTATTGTGTACAATCGTCATCCCAACGTTGTGCTACCAATGCCAGCCCTGGACCCTAGATGCAAGAATAATAGAATGATAACCTCTACAGAGATGAAGTGTGTTAGACGAATGACAGGAAACAGTCTGAGAGATAAGATCAGAAATTAAAAACTGAGAAAAAAAAGCTAGGAATAATCCCCGCATTAGAATATATAAAGAAACAACAGATAAAATGGTTTGGCCACGCGACAAGGCAGAAAGATCAAAACACAACACAACGAGCATTCAATAAATGTTGCGAGAACACCAGACCCAAGGGCCGACCACAAAATTGACGAAATATTATAAATATTAGGAAACATAACAGCAGCAGAGGCTAACAGCAAAGCTAAAAGACTGCAAATTATTTCTCCCCTCGACGCTGAAAGGCAAATGAAGAAGGAAAGAAGAAGATGTGTGTATTTGTGTGTATATTTCAATTTGTGTATATGTGTAAATGTGCACCTAACTAATTCTGATGCATTCAAGCTGTGGCAAATTTCTGTATATTTCCCCTTTGCCTAAGCTCTGAAAACAAACACTTTCTCTCCATCTCTCTCTATCTACTTCTCTCTGAAGTAATCTTTATAATGTACCCATTTTCCTTATCTTTTTCTTCCTGTCTTCTTTACCTACATCTCATCACCCTCAGCCCGCCAAGATACAAATAAAAAAGTGAAATGAGATGACAAGATTACAAAGAGACGAAACAATACATTAGAATAATTTCCATTAATTGGAGCACAATAATTATCCCTTAGGAAATCTCGTTAATTAATGTCGACAGAAAGATTGTAACTGCTGGCAGGGCGGCCAGATTGTTATCATTTTTATTCCTGTCACTCAGTACAACTTGTTGCCGGTTAATCGTTTTTAATTTGATAACATTACGGAAGAGTGGAGATAGAATTTTCTGGTGATCAAAGTTTGTGCCTTTTTTGTTTTGGCTTTAAGTAACCAACTGGGTGTTGGCTATTTTATGTAACCAAATGTATATTGACTGCCTTATGTAACCAACTGGGTGTTGGCTATTTTAAGTAACCAACTGTATATTGGCTGTCTTATGTAACCAACTGGGTGTTGGCTATTTTATGTAACCAACTGTATATTGACTGCCTTATGTAACCAACTGGGTGTTGGCTATTTTATGTAACCATATGAATGTTGACTGTTTTAAGTAAGCAACTGTATGTTGACTGTTTTAAGTAAGCAACTGTATGTTGACTGTTTTAAGTAAGCAACTGTATGTTGACTGTTTTAAGTAAGCAACTGTATGTTGACTGTTTTAAGTAACCAACTGTATGTTGACTGTTTTAAGTAACCAACTGTATGTTGACTGTTTTAAGTAACCAACTGTATGTTGACAGTTTTAAGTAACTAACTCAATGCTGACTGTTTTAAGTAACCAACTGTATTTTGACAGTTTTAAGTAACTAACTGAATGCTGACTGTTTTAAGTAACCAACTGTATGTTGACTGTTTTATGTCACCAACTGTATGTTGACAGTTTTAAGTAACCAACTATATGTTGAATGTTTTAAGTAACCAACTATATGTTGAATGTTTTAAGTAACCAAAAAAATGCTGACTGTTTTATGTAACGAACTGTATGTTGACTGTTTTAAGTAACCAACTGCATGCTGACTGTTTTATGTAACAAACTGTACGTTGACTGTTTTAAGTAACCAACTGTATGTATGTTGACTGTTTTAAGTAACCAACTGTATGTTGACTGTTTTAAGTAACCAACTGAATGCTGACTGTTTTATGTAACCAACTGAATGTTGACTATTTTATGTAATCAACTGAAAGTTGACCATTTTATGTAACCAACTGAATGTTGACTGTTTTAAGTAACCAACTGTATGTTGACTTTTTAAAGTAACCAACTGTATGTTGACTGTTTTAAGTAACCAACTGTATGTTGACTGTTTTATGCAACCAACTGAATGCTGACTGATTTATGTAACCATCTAAATGTTTACTGTTTTATGTAACTAACTGTATGTTGACTGTTTTATGTAATCAACTGTATGTTGACTGTTTTAAGTAACCAAGTGAATGCTGACTGTTTTAAGTAATCAACTGAATGTTGACCGTTTTAAGTAACGAACTGAATGCTGACTGTTTTATGTAACCAACTGAATGTTAACTGTTTTCAGTAACCAACTGTATGTTGACAGTTTTAGGTAACCAACATTATGTTGGCTGTTTTATGTAACGAACTGAATGTTGACTGTTTTAAGTAACGAACTGAATGTTGGCTGTTTTAAGTAACCAACTGTATTTTGACTGCTTTAAGTAACCAACTGAATGTTGACTGTTTTAAGCTATCTGTTATCTTTTCTATTTGCATCCCTCATTTTTCTCAGTTGTCACAGAATATTCCAGCTGTTCCTTTCTCATTACATGACCAAAAAATGATGATTGTTTCTTCCTAATATTGAAAATTAACTCTCTTTCCTATTTGGCCTCTTTCAGAACGTTTTCATTACTGTTCTTAGCTGTCCATGGTATTCTCAACATTCTTCTGTAAAACCACAATTTTACAGCCTGCTGTTATTTATTTGTCTGTTGTCCTATTGTCCAATATTCACATCCCTATGTTAAGACTGGTTCTACATAACATCTAAGAACCCCTATCAACGTTGCATTAACCACATCCCGTCTGAAAGTATCACTGTCTCTTGCCAGATCTTCCACAGATCGCTACATTCATCACATCCCGTCTGAAAGAATCTCTGTCTCTAACCAGATCTATCACTTCTTATGTTGTCAAGTTCAAGGTCTTGAAACCATCTTCTTCTTCGTCTGTCCGTAATGCGTCGCCCAGCAACCAATCCTACCATTATTATTCTTTCCAGCCTGCGGTGTCTTTTGATGCGGTCATAGGATTTTAATTATCTGTGTAGAATAGTGTTTATAGGCCATTTCCTTTTTATGTTGTTGTTGTTATTTAAATCTGTTAATGTCTTAATTGCTCTTTTTCGTTATCAAAAATATCGTAAAGATTTTTCTAAAGCATTTTGTTTCAAAGAAATCGATTTTCCTCTTTGCTGTTTGCGAGATTTTCCATGATTTACAACCGTATGTTGCTATTAACAATGATTCAAAGAGCCATAAACAAACGCTGCAAAAACGTCAAATTAAGAGGAAGACCGAGAAAGTGATAGCTAAAGGGAATACTAGAGTCACTAGGAGGGATAACACCAGAAGAGGCCAACAGTAGTGTAAAGAATCGCAGATTGTATCTCCCCTCGACGCCAACGGCAAGGGAGGAAGGATAGAAGAAGAAGATGAAGATGTTGCTATTGGCAAGATACATGTCCTTAGTAATTAAAATGTTATTGCCTTGGTGGTATTGTGCCACATGCTCTTCGTATCGTTTCATTTTTGTGTCCCTTTGCTAATCTAATACCATGGACAACTAAGAAGTGTAAAGATAACGTTCTGAAAGAGGCCAAAGCAAAAAAAGAGCTAATTTCCAATATTAGGAAGAAACAATCATCATTTTTTGGCCATGTAATGAGAAGAGAACAGCTGGAATATATTGTAACAACTGGGAACATTGAGGGACGAAGAGATGGAGGGAAGCAAAGAGAAAAGATACCAGACAGCATAAGAGAATGGGGGAGTCGCGATAGCTCAGTGGTTAGTGAACTGGACTACAAAGGACAAGAGGTAGGGTTCGATCCCAATCGACGGCTCATCCAGCCTTTAATGGGTACCGGATGTTTTCTGGGAAAGTAAAGTGGCACGGGCGTAATACCGACCACGTTACCACAAATATCATGCACCGCAGGTCTGTAAAATTTATGGTCACTAACACCATATACTCTATACGCCACTTGGCGTGACGGGGGTACTTTACTTTTTTTTTTTTTTTTTTTTACTATAAGAGAATGGCTTGGCAGAAGGTCAACAACAGAAATGATAAATAACCATCGAGATCAAAAGTTGTGGAGAGTCATGATCACCTACGTCAGTAGGCATGGTAGGCTTGAAGGTTGCTAATCTGTTGATCTCTTTCTGGCAGCCTCAAATGATAGTTACAGAAGTATATAAACACTTTTATAGGAACAAAACGTAAAGTGTTTCTCCACGTCTCTCCTACGAAATAAGATCATCAACTGCCTTTGTTACCATTCACAAGAAACCGAAAGAACCTAAATGACGAAACACCTAACGAGGGTAACATTCACAAGAAACCGAGAGAACCTAAATGACGAAACACCTAACGAGGGTAACATTCACAAGAAACCGGGAGAACCTAAATGACGAAACACCTAACGAGGGTAACATTCACAAGAAACCGAGAGAACCTAAATGACGAAACACCTAACGAGGGTAACATTCACAAGAAACCGGGAGAACATAAATGACGAAACACCTAACAAGGGTAACATTCACAAGAAACCGAGAGAACCTAAATGACGAAACACTTAACGAGGGTAATATTTACAAGAAACCAGGAGAACCTAAATGATGAAACACCTAACGAGGGTAACATTTACAAGAAACCGAGAGAACCTAAATGACGAAACACCTAACGAGGGTAACATTTACAAGAAACCGAGAGAACCTAAATGACGAAACACCTAACGAGGGTAACATTCACAAGAAACCGAGAGAACCTAAATGACGAAACACCTAACGAGGGTAACATTTACAAATACGTGTGTTCAAGGCAACAGACGATAACGAAAAGCCTGGTTTACTATCAACATTGCAGGAATCCGCCAGAACGTCTACATCGAAATAGATTCCGTCAACAAAATTTAAGAGCGACTGCACAATCATGATGTAATGACGGATTATCAGTGAGTCATTACTACTCTTAGAATGGCGTGCAGACAATGGTCTTTTACTTCCTCTTCTTCTTTCCTTTCTAATTTGTCTTTCACCGTCTAGGGAAGATAACGTTTGCAGTCGTGTGCTCTTCTGTTAGACTTTGCTGATCTTATGATTCCTGTGATTAGTGTCTTTAATATTCTATCAATCTATCTTTTGCTCTTATGTTTCTTAGTGTCTTTAATATTCTATCAATCTATCTTTTGCTCTTCTGTTTCTTAGTGTCTTTAATATTCTATCAATCCTTCTTTTGCTCTTCTGTTGGCCCCTGTTGTTCTTATGATTCCCAGTGTTTCTAGCATTCCATCAATCCATCTTTTCTTCTTACGTTTCTTAGTGTCTATAATATTCCATCAATCCATCCTTTGCTCTTCTGTTGGCCCCTGCTGCTGTTATGATTCCCAGTGTTTCTAATATTTTATCAATCCATCCTTTTCTTTTATATTTCCTATTGTTTCTAATATTCCATCAATCCATCTTTTGCTCTTCTGTTGGCCTCTGCTGCTGTTATGATTCCCAGTGTTTCTAATATTCCATCTATCCATCTTTTGCTCTTCTGTTGGCCTCTGCTGCTGTTATGATTCCCAGTGTTTCTAATATTCCATCTATCCATCTTTTGCTCTTCTATTGGCCTCTGCTGCTGTTATGATTCCCAGTGTTTCTAATATTCCATCTATCCATCTTTTGCTCTTCTGTTGGCCTCTGCTGCTGTTATGATTCCCAGTGTTTCTAATATTCCATCTATCCATCTTTTGCTCTTCTGTTGGCCTCTGCTGCTGTTATGATTCCCAGTGTTTCTAATATTCCATCTATCCATCTTTTGCTCTTCTGTTGGCCTCTGCTGCTGTTATGATTCCCAGTGTTTCTAATATTCAATCAGTCCATCTTTTTTGTGGCCGGCTATTGAGTCTGGTTTTCTCGTAACATTTAATAAAGATTCATTGGGTTCTGATACATCTGTCTTATCATTGACCAAACCATTTTATCTGTTGTTTATTTATGTATTCTATGGCAGGAATTATTCCTATATTTTCTCAGTTCTTCGTTTCTGATCTTATCTCTCAACCTGTTTCGTCATTCGTCTAACATATTTCATTTCGATGATGATTATTTTTTCAGAAAATGAAGGAATGGGAAACAAGTCTTGAAATCGAACAGCTGCTGAATGTTCACGCTAATTAGAATTACGCACGTGGATGTACTAAAGAGTCTGTGCGGAAAGGGCACAATCAGGATGGTTTCTTTATGATAGAAAGAGAAGTAAAATAATTGCCGAGCAGTCTGAAATCTATTTGTTAACAGGCCAAAATGTCTCAAACGAACCTAGACCTGTCGGGGACAGCGACTCATAACCGACTTTAGCTCTCCTCGATCGGCCTGGATGCAGGCTGGCCAGATAATGCTTGCTTGCGTTCGCCCGATGACTAAAGTATTCTAGAGTATTCGTAGACTATAGAATTCCTCTTCGCCATCCGCCCTTAAAAGGACTTAAGTGGACGTGTCTGCGTTGTGTTGTGGTTTGCAGTATAACTGTGATATTTGCGCCTTTCGGCCCAACACATTCGACTTCAGCACGACATTTTTGAGTACCGGGTTGTCTTCCCTCTTCGATCCCTACTCGCTTGGCCAGACTATACAGGTTAGTCTATTACTAGAGGCACCACGGAGAGGTGGAGCAGGGTCTGGATGGTTCTGGTTCACCGATCCTGGGGTCAGATAATGAAAAGGATATAGCAAGGATGGAGGAATGTACAGTGGAAGGGATGGTGGACAATAATGGTGGAGAGAATATTATACAAGGGATATAGGAAGGGTGGAGGGCTGGAGAGTGGACGGGATGTTGGAGAGAATAAATTCAAGGGATATAGGAAGGGTGGAGGGCTGGAGAGTGGACGGGATGTTGGAGAGAATAAATTCAAGGGATATAGGAAGGGTGGAGGGCTGGAGAGTGGACGGGATGTTGGAGAGAATAAATTCAAGGGATATAGGAAGGGTGGAGGGCTGGACAGTGGACAGGATATTGGAGAGAATAAATTCAAGGGATATATGGAGGATGGAGGGCTGGAGAGTGGACGGGATGTTGGAGAGAATAAATTCAAAGGATATAGGAATGGTGGAGGACTGGACAGTGGTTCGGATGTTGGAGAGAATAAATTCAAGGGATATAGAAAGGGTGGAGGACTGGACAGTGGTTCGGATGTTGGAGAGAATAAATTCAAGGGATATAGAAAGGGTGGAGGACTGGACAGTGGTTCGGATGTTGGAGAGAATAAATTCAAGGGATATAGGAATGGTGGAGGACTGGACAGTGGTTCGGATGTTGGAGAGAATAAATTCAAGGGATATAGGAATGGTGGAGGACTGGACAGTGGTTCGGATGTTGGAGAGAATAAATTCAAGGGATATAGGAATGGTGGAGGACTGGACAGTGGAAAGATAGTGAAACTGATGTAATAAGAATAATAGTTCCGGGTAGTGGAAGATGTGGCCCACTATTATTGATCGTCCACCGAGCTCATCAAACGCTGTATAATCAATCAACTTAAATGTTTGTCCATCCCTGCCTCTTTAACCCTGCCATGTCTTCTGGTTTCTCTCACAATAACCTTTCCTGACATGCCTAGGCGACAGAGGTCATGAACCGGAAGTTGAGTGTGGTTATCTATAGTTTGTCCTGAATGGCGCTGACATCTATTTCGCTTGAATTTTTTCAACAAATTTCTTAATTGTATTTGTTGTTTCTCTCTCCATTTACGTGTCACTGACACCTGCCACACCTGTCATAGAGCCACTGTCTCCTGCCACACCTGTCGTAGAGCCACTGTCACCTGCCACACCTGTCGTAGAGCCACTGTCACCTGCCACACCTGTCATAGAGCCACTGTCTCCTGCCACACGGGTCATAGAGCCACTGTCACCTGCCACACCTGTCATAGAGCCACTGTCTCCTGCCACACGGGTCATAGAACCACTGTCACCTGCCACACCTGTCATAGAGCCACTGTCTCCTGCCACACGGGTCATAGAGCCACTGTCTCCTGCCACATGGGTCATAGGGGCACTGTCTCCTGCCACACCTGTCATAGAGCCACTGTCTCCTGCCACACCTGTCATAGAGCCACTGTCTGCTGCCACACGGGTCATAGAGCCATTGTCTCCTGCCACACGGGTCATAGAGCCACTGTCTCCTGCCACACGGGTCATAGAGCCACTGTCTCCTACCACACGGGTCATAGAGCCACTGTCTCCAGCCACACCTGTCGTATAACCACTGTCTCATGCCATACCTGTCGTAGAGCCACTGTCACCTGCCACACGTGTCGTAGAGTCACTGTCACCTGCTACACCTGTCATAGAGTCACTGTCTCCTGCCACACCTGTCATAGAGCCACTGTCACCTGCCACACCTGTCATAGAGCCACTGTCTCCTGTCACACCTGTCATAGAACCACTGTCACCTGCCACACCTGTCATAGAGCCACTGTCTCCTGCCACACGGCTCATAGAGCCACTGTCTCCTGCCACACGGGTCATAGAACCACTGTCTCCTGCCATACCTGTCATAGAGGCACTGCCACCTGCCACACCTGTCATAGAGCCACTGTCTCCTGCCACACCTGTCATATAGCCAGTGTCTCCAGCCACACGGGTCATAGAGCTACTGTCTCCTGCCACACCTGTCATAGAGCCACTGTCACCTGCCACACCTGTCATAGAGCCACTGTCACCTGTCACACCTGTCATAGAATCACTGTCTCTTGCCACACGTGTCATAGAGCCACTGTCACAAGGTCTTCGCTAGTCTACGAAGTTCGTTCATCTGCGCTGAAGCCATCTTCAGTTTTTTTCGATAGGAAATTCCGGGCGTGGTTCATACTGCGGAGCGCTGAGGAGGGGATCTAATACAGGTTTGTCTGTTGTGTAGTTGGGATGATAGTCGCTAAACTGCGCTAAAAAAAAAGAAAAGAAACTAAACTAAACCAAACCAAACTAACCTAAGAATCTAAGGTAAACTGAACCAACTAATTTAAACCTAACCAAACTGAACTAGACTAAACCAAACTAAACTAAACTAAATTAAACAAACCAAACAAAACTAAACTAAGCTAAAGTAAATTAAACTAAACTAAATAAAACTAAGCTAAGCCAATTAAACTAAACATAAAAAAACTAAACTGAACTAACCTAGAAACGCTGTAACATGAAACAAATGAAAAGCCTTGCATCAACTGACAATCTTGATAAACAATTACAGAAAGATAATAGATAAAAGCCTTCACTTATTAGAACAAGTTCGCTACTGTTATAT
The DNA here is from genome assembly GCA_032433765.1 of Megaustenia siamemsis. Taxonomy (NCBI): domain Eukaryota; kingdom Metazoa; phylum Mollusca; class Gastropoda; order Stylommatophora; family Ariophantidae; genus Megaustenia; species Megaustenia siamemsis. Next base: position 65,621,111 of record JAVIAB010000088.1, read on the forward strand.
TTACATAAGAGAAAATTGTATGTGACTGGCGTGAGAGATCATGCAGTGTACGTTGCTGTCTGTAAGCGAGCAGGATGTAACCTAGCTACAGCTTCAGAGAAGTCAACGCTCGGCGTCAAATCAATTAATTGTGGCTGCTGGCTGTGAAGACATCATTATCATCATGTGCCATATCGGTTGGCGTAGGCGATCGTGTCCTTCCACAATCTTCTATATATCGTGCATCGTATCAATTCTGTCGGTGACTGTTTTCCATGCCACGACACCAAGCTATCTGCTTGATTGCGTTCGCCCGATGACTAAAGGAGTACACCTCTTCATCATCCGCCCTTAAAAGGACGTTAAGTGGGCGTGTCTGCGTTGTGTTGTAGTTTACAGTATAACTGTGATATTTGCGCTTTTCGGCCCAACACATCCGACTTCAGCACGTCATTTTTGAGTACCGGGTTGTCTTCCCTCTTCGATCCCTGCTCGCTTGGCCAGACTAGACAGGTTAGCCTGTTACTAGAGGCACAACGGAGAGGTGGAGCACGGTCTGCATGGTTCTGGTTCACCGATTCTGGCACAAGCCATCAGTTATGGGTCGCTGACAACTTTCAGCTCTTGTGCTGTGAGGCGCGCGTTCGCCTCAACAAGCTATCTAGTATTTTCTCTCATTGTCGTCCCCATCTCTCTGTCCATGTATTACGCTAGTTGTAACCACGAATCCCAACATTCCTCTTCTCATTATGTGCCAGAAAAATGTTGATATTTTCATTCTGATATATCTTAGGAGCTCCTTTTTTGTGTTGGCCTCTTTGAGAATTTCTTCCTTGTTTTTTTTTAGCTGTTCATGGAACTTTCAACATTCCTCTGAGAAATCCCATCTCTGTCCGCTCTTATCGTCATTTCATTTGTTTGTCTACTGTCCATGATTCACTTCCAAAGGTCAAAATTGGCTCTATATAGTACCGATGAAACTCTCTTTCTCACTTCTATTGACATAGATTTGTTGCATAAGATGTTTTTGTAAAGAAATCAGCAAGGGAAAATGAAAAGCTACAAATAAACATAAGGCATAAACGAAAGTAACAAACTCGAGGGGGAAAAGTCCACTGGCAGTGCGAAATCAAGCTGGTGTTTATGTTAGAGGTGCAGCGAATATTACAAATTAAAAAATAAAACATCAAACAGCTTACTTATCGTTACAGTGTGCGTTACCTTCCAAAGATTATGAACATCAATTAGCAGGACAAAGTAATCAACTCTAATGTCTTACAACGAGCCAAACTTACATCCATCATGGCAACACTTAGGAGTCGTAGACTAAGGTGGCTGGGTCATGTTAGAAGAATGGCAAACTTTAAATTTCATAAACAAATATTGTATGACGAATTTAGGGACATAAAGAGACCAGAGGGCAGACATGTGTTGATATACAAGGATGTTTGCACGGCTTCCTTGAGTGAATTCTTAATCAGTGAAAGAAGTGGGAAAATCTGGCTGCAGATCGTAGAACATAAAAAAAAAGTAAAGTACCCCCGTCACGCCAAGTGGCAGCGTATAGGGAATATGGTGTTAGAGATTATAAATTTTATAGACCTTCGGCACATGATTTTTGGGGTAATGTGGTCGGTATTACGCCCGTGCCGCTTTAATTTCCCAGAAAAAAATCCGGTACCCATTTAAGGCTGGATGAACCCGGATGCCGTCGGTTGGGATCAAACCCTACCCCTTGTCCTTTGTAGTCCAGTTCACTAACCACTGAGCTATCGCGGCTCCCTAGATCGTAGAACATGGCGATCAAAAATAAAAAAAATGGTACAGCAACCTTTGAGGCAGCATTGATATCCACTTCAAAAGACAAAAGTCGCAGGAGAAAGGAGACGAGATCAGGCACCACGAATACATCTAGTTCATTCTGCAGTTGAATCTGTCTATCCAATACTGTCACCACGAATACATCTAGTTCATTCTGCAATTGAATCTGTCTATCCAATACTGTCAGATTCAGCCGCGAGAGAAGCTATTCAGCAAAGCAGCATCCAGCACAAGACACTAATATATTTTTTACCAAACTACCGACTTACCATGATTGTTTACTACCAACCGTCTGTCAAGACGCCAAAGACCAATATATGTAAAGTAAAGTAAAGTACCCCCGTCACGCCAAGTGGCGTATAGGGAATATGGTGATATTGACCATCAATTTTACAGACCTTCGGCATATGATTTTTGGGGTAATGTGGTCGGTATTACGCCCGTGCCGCTTTCCTTTCCCAGAAAAAAAAAAACTGGTACCCATTAAAGGCTGGGTGAACCGGAACCTGTCGGTTGGGATCAAACCCTACCTCTTGTCCTTTGTAGTCCAGTTCACTAACCACTGAGCTTCCAAAAGGCCATATATACTTATCACCAAATTTTCTGCCGCCGCGTTTAGTTACATTCGATATGTCGGCTTGTTCATAAAACTGGCTGCAATATGATAACGCCACCAGGAGACAATATCTTACGATTGTAAACAACAAGTGATATACACAAGAGCAGAAGAAAACAATTAGAGCTCGGGGGATACCCAAGGTAGGATGAATAATCAAGGAAACTCTACAATAGCATCATACAGCAATATATACGGCCACTATAGTCCGTTTCAAAATGGTTTGTCCACGCTTGACTTCAAATATCGCCATAACCTTTACACATAAACATAATGATTTGCATTTGGTCTTATTTTATCAACGTCCCAAACGTTTTCTAAACTGCAATACTGCAGATAGCCATTTATGGCTTGGTGAACCTGGGAGCAGTCCGTTGGCATCGAACCCTATCTCTTGTCCTTTGTAGTCTAGTTCACTAACCACTGATCTATCGCGGCTATTATGAAAGGGTAAGCAATATAAAATAATGGTTTGTCAAGGAGGTAGCAAATTTTTATACATTAAATAAAGAAAATTTGAAACCATACATTTTTAATTAGGAACAAAAATATATTCGTGGGGACATTGAGATTATTATGTCTTGTGTACATTGAGAACAATTTCGATCAAGTGGTTATACAGATATTAATTATTACATAGCAGCTAACCATTTTGAAACGGGCTATAGAAGAGTGAGAATTAGAATGTTGCATCTTCCTCAACGTTTAAAAGTAGTCATTGAATATAAGAAAAAGAGTGTTGTATATAATGATAATAGTTGGATGTCTCCTGAAACATCACAAACACTACATAATCCAACATAATCCATTGACAAATAATGTAGGTGTACCAACTTTATTGCTACTTTAAATAATGTAGCTAACTCTATATTACGGAATTAAAAAAAAAAGTAGTTAACTACAGTGCATCTATTACACAAATTTTGACAGTGCATGTTCAGTGAATGTAATAAATGAGAATAAGAATCAAACTGCCGTTGTAGAAGTCTTCGTGTACTTTGTGTTTTGAAGAGCATTCTTGCCTCCATATTTCTGACAGGAAACAGTTCTCAGACATGCGCAACTCATTTCTGACAGCGTCTTCCGAAACTGCGTGCTCATGGCAATGTAGGTCACAAAGTTCATGGCGCTATTGACCAGAGCAAGAAGGTCAATGAAATCACCAAGAAGCGCATAAACGTCCGTAAAGAAATTTTTGACAAAAATACACAACAAAACAAGAATTGACTGTGGTAGTTCAGAAATTATATACAAGGCTATTATTGCCAGCAACATAATGGTGGTTCTACGAGTTTGGTTGTTTCCGTTACTGCTAGATGAACTTTCACCTTTTAACCTTCGTGCCCTTCTATCCGTTTCTTTAAGAGTGTGAAGAAGTAGTCCTCCGAAGATAGAGATTAGGGTGCAAGGGATTATTTTACCGGCGACAGGATAAATGAAAAATGTGACGGTATGGAGGGTATTGCTGTCTTTCTGACCAAAACTGGGGACAGTTATGTGCCAGTTGACCAAGTCGGTGTCGTTGTTGAAGCATGGCTGGAGACCCGTTGACAAGCAGTTCGGAATTATGAGCATCGTGGCTCCCATGAAGGTAACCAGAATCACAACCATGGTGGAGCGACAGTCCAGTGACTGGGCGCCACGAGAAGTTGATCGAACGAAGAAATAACGCATGGCGGCCATGATGACTCCAAGCCAAATGGATGAGGTGTATGCGATCAAGGTCAAGTTCATGTGAACGGCCATGAACCTTATCCAAGGTAGGCTTGTATTCCTAAAGGACACGAAATGTAATTGGTTAGTGAAAATGTACACCAGGCACATATTATTCTCACATATTTCAGTTAATTACAAAAAAATGTATATTTCTTACATGGCTCATTTCTTAATGTATAAATTGCACATTCCTTTCGCGACATTTTTCAATCAATAAAAAACGTATGCCTGACTTAAAAATCACGTAAAGAAAACCCGAAAATTAGGGCATACAAACCTGTGGTCGTTTTCCAGCATTCATGGACCTGGGACGTTCCACTTCTTCTTAAAATTGATATTCTATGGGGGTGGTTCAATTTGAAGAAACTAATAGTAAAAAAAGACAAATGCGATTTTTGGGCCATGTTAAAAGACACAATAGCCTACTAAAACTAATCCTGGAGGGGAAAATACAAGGTTAAAGAGGCAGACCAAGACTAACATGGACGAGTAACATCAAAAGATGGACAAATCAGCCTATGACAACCTGCACCATCAAAGCAAGAGACAGAGCAGAATGGCGCTCCGTGGTAGCCAATCTTCGTTGCGGAGACGGCACTCGATGATGATGATGATTCTTTTCTCATTACATAACAAGAAAAGGATGATTGTTTTTTTCCTAATATTGGAAATTAGCTCTCTTTTTGCTTTGGCCTCTTTCAGAACGTTTTCATCACTCTTCTTAGCTGCCAATGGTATTCTCATCATACTTCTGTAAAACCACATTTCTGGTCTCCACTGATTTTCTTGTCTGTTGCCCCACTGTCTATGATTTACATTCATATGTTAAGACTGGCTCTACCTAACATTTAAGAACTCGATATCTTGTTTCTGTTGTCAAAAAATAGATTGCACAGTAATTGGTGGGACAGCGCAGAAATTTACCCAGAAAGTGACGTGAATGTTGTTGCTTGTCACATGCATGGAGTCTTTGCTTGTGTTTACCTATAGCCAAATATAGATTTACAAAGGCCCGGAGGAAGGACATATAACCGGAAAACTATCCAACAGACATGACGTTTTCAGCTATAAACAGATGACGTCACTCTATCCACAACCGTTCCTGCTCAGAAAGTTGAAAACGTCATACCAGTTGGAGGTTTCCAGAGAATTTCCTGCCTGTCGCTAGTCTTTGGTAAATCTATAGATGGCTGTGGCGTTCACCTGATGGCTAAACGAATAAACCTTTTCGTCGTCCGCCCTTAAAGGACGTTAAGTTGGCGTGGATGCGTTGCGTTGTGGTTTGCAGTATAACTGTAATATTAGCACCTTTCGGCCCAATGCATCCGACTTCAACACGGCACTTTTCAGTACCGGATTGCCTTTCATCTATATCCCTACTCACTTGGCCAGATTAGTCCATTTCTCTTAGCACTGCGAAGACATGGAGAAGGACCTGGATAATTTTGCTTCACCGATCAGCTATGATTCGCTGACTGCATTTAGCTCTGTTGCTGAACGCAGCCTTAGCTCCCTGTGGAATCTCTGAAACTTTCTGGCTGGTTACCTGTCCTCGTAGAGATGGTCGCAACCCAGCTGTTTGAGTGTAGGTTCCTTAGACATTATCAGCACATGTCAAAGATTATATGAAGCAGACATAGACTCAAGATGCAACAAAGCTTAACAAATCATTGGAGAGCTATCACCCACTATTGTCCAACAAGGAAATATTATATTACGCTTTTCGTTTTGTCAGACGGTCTAGTGGAGGCTATTGTGTATTTTTTTTTAGGTTTTGTTTTTGTCGAGCAGCTTATCTCGTGGCTAATTCTACCAATGTTTGACAAACACACGCGGTCACATAATTAACAAGTCAGGTCCACTGGGTTTTCCATCCTTTTTCATGAGTCTTTTCTCTTCTAAGTTTTACCTTAGCACAGTCGCAAATGATGCTATACAGTTCCTTATACATGCTCTCCATGATGTGATGTTTGCTTTAGCAAGTCCAGGGCACATGGTCCTTACATTCCTTGTGCCATGTTTAAACATTGATGCTTTCTTCCTCATTTCACTTTGCCTACTCTGCCTGGACATGGAATATGGAGATAGTGCTTTACCCAGTCGCACTATCCAGAATATGGAGATAGTGCTTTACCCAGTCGCACTATCCAGAATATGGAGATAGTGCTTTACCCAGTCGCACTATCCAGAATATGGAGATAGTGCTTTACCCAGTCGCACTATCCAGAATATGGAGATAGTGCTTTACCCAGTCGCACTATCCAGAATATGGAGATAGAGCTTTACCCAGTCGCACTATCCAGAATATGGAGATAGAGCTTTACCCAGTCGCACTATCCAGAATATGGAGATAGTGCTTTACCCAGTCGCACTATCCAGAATATGGAGATAGTGCTTTACCCAGTCGCACTATCCAGAATATGGAGATATTGCTTTACCCAGTCGCACTATCCAGAATATGGAGATAGTGCTTTACCCAATCGCACTATCCAGAATATGGAGATAGAGCTTTACCCAGTCGCACTATCCAGAATATGGAGATAGTGCTTTACCCAGTCGCACTATCCAGAATATGGAGATAGTGCTTTACCCAGTCGCACTATCCAGAATATGGAGATAGTGCTTTACCCAGTCGCACTATCCAGAATATGGAGATAGAGCTTTACCCAGTCGCACTATCCAGAATATGGAGATAGTGCTTTACCCAGTCGCACTATCCAGAATATGGAGATAGTGCTTTACCCAGTCGCACTATCCAGAATATGGAGATAGTGCTTTACCCAGTCGCACTATCCAGAATATGGAGATAGTGCTTTACCCAGTCGCACTATCCAGAATATGGAGATAGTGCTTTACCCAGTCGCACTATCCAGAATATGGAGATAGTGCTTTACCCAGTCGCACTATCCAGAATATGGAGATAGAGCTTTACCCAGTCGCACTATCCAGAATATGGAGATAGTGCTTTACCCAGTCGCACTATCCAGAATATGGAGATAGTGCTTTACCCAGTCGCACTATCCAGAATATGGAGATAGTGCTTTACCCAGTCGCACTATCCAGAATATGGAGATAGTGCTTTACCCAGTCGCACTATCCAGAATATGGAGATAGTGCTTTACCCAGTCGCACTATCCAGAATATGGAGATAGTGCTTTACCCAGTCGCACTATCCAGAATATGGAGATAGAGCTTTACCCAGTCGCACTATCCAGAATATGGAGATAGTGCTTTACCCAGTCGCACTATCCAGAATATGGAGATAGTGCTTTACCCAGTCGCACTATCCAGAATATGGAGATAGTGCTTTACCCAGTCGCACTATCCAGAATATGGAGATAGTGCTTTACCCAGTCGCACTATCCAGAATATGGAGATAGTGCTTTACCCAGTCGCACTATCCAGAATATGGAGATAGTGCTTTACCCAGTCGCACTATCCAGAATATGGAGATAGTGCTTTACCCAGTCGCACTATCCAGAATATGGAGATAGTGCTTTACCCAGTCGCACTATCCAGACTATCCAGAATATGGAGATAGTGCTTTACCCAGTCGCACTATCCAGAATATGGAGATAGTGCTTTACCCAGTCGCACTATCCAGAATATGGAGATAGTGCTTTACCCAGTCGCACTATCCAGAATATGGAGATAGTGCTTTACCCAGTCGCACTATCCAGAATATGGAGATAGTGCTTACCCAGTCGCACTATCCAGAATATGGAGATAGTGCTTTACCCAGTCGCACTATCCAGAATATGGAGATAGTGCTTTACCCAGTCGCACTATCCAGAATATGGAGATAGTGCTTTACCCAGTCGCACTATCCAGAATATGGAGATAGTGCTTTACCCAGTCGCATTATCCCCCTCTCGACTTCGTATCAAGGATTTCCGAAGGAGGGACGAATTCCATACGTTCAGAATTGAAAGAAGATGCAGGGGATGCCAGAAAGACGGTTAACGCCGTCTACTGCCATAGGGTACCTCTGTCAACTCCAAAGCAAGAAAATAACTCTAGAGGTAAAACGGTCACTCAACAATACAATCTTAATACCAACGTTGTACTACCAATGCCAGTCCTAGATGCAAGAACAATAAGTAAAATAACCTCTAATGAGGTTAAATGTACTCGACCAAAGACATGAAACAGTTAGAGAGTTAAGATCAGAAATAATGAACTGAGAAAATAGGTAGAAATAATTCCCGCCATCGAACACATAAAGAAACAACAGATAAAATGGTTTAGGCACGTGACAAGACAGAAAGATTAAATTACAACGAACCTTCAATGAACTTTTCGAGGACACCTGACCTAGGGGCCGATCATGAAAAAGATGGATTGATGAAATATTAGAAACACTAGGAAACATAACAGTAACAGAGGCCAACAGAAGAGCATAGAACCGCAAATTATATCACCCCTCGACGCAAAAAGGCAAGTGAGGAAAGAAAGAAGAAGAAGATGATCATCTTAATTGGAACACATGAAGCAGCGATATAACGCAAATGTTCATGGGTTGAAAAGAAGACATTTAAAAAACAATTTGAAAAAATGCATCAACCAAGAGCATCGGCAGTTGTCTCACGGATGAGAGAGTATCATGAAAGAGGAGATAAAGAAATCTATGACAACACATCCGGAAAACGTTAGTTTGGTGAGTAGTGGATTCAACGCCATTAGCGTCAATTCAACGCCGTTTAATGTCTTATTCAACGCCTTTAGCGTCTTATTCGGCGCCATTAGCGTCCATTCATCGCCAATAGCGTCAATTCAACGCCGCTAGCGTCTCATTTAACACCGCTAACGTCTCATTCAAAGGCGTTAGCGTCCATTCAACACCGCTAGCGACTCATTTAACACCGCTAACGTCTCATTCAAAGGCGTTAGCGTCCATTCAACACCGCTAGCGTCTCATTTAACGACGCTAGCGTTTTATTCATAAATGGCATTTACCTTGACCTTCAAACAAGTTTAAAAAAAAACACATTTTTCCCTTTTATCCCTCAGGCGCGCTTCTATACACGGTGACGGATATACCCTCAATACTCGAGCACAAAATTGTCAGGTTCTGCATACTGAAGCAATGTTAAGAACGAATATCATATCAAGGTGGAGGCGAAGGCACGCCTCACTGCACCAGAGCTGGAAGTTGTCAACGACTCACAGCTGATGGCTTTCGCCAGGATCGGTGAACCAGAACCATCCAAACCATGCTCCACCTCTCCGTGGTGCCTCTAGTAACAAACTAACCTGTCTAGTATGGCCAAGCGAGTAGGGATCGAAGAGGGAAGACAATCCGGTACTCAAAGATGTCGTGCTGAAGTCGGATGTATTGGGCCGAAAGGCGCTAATATCACAGTTATACTGCAAACCACAACACAACGTAGACACGCCCACTTAACGATCTTTTAAGGGCGGATGACGAAGAGGTGTACTCCTTTAGTCATCGGGCGAATGCGAGCAAGGATATCAAGGTGGGAGATGCCGGACGAGAGCGCTACGCAGAAATCTTAAGAAGACTTGCAAATCAAAACAACATCGGTGACGTTAGTTGCTACATGTTGGGGAAGGGGAGGGAGGGAGATGCTCACCGGAGGAGATCTGGTTACTTATGGACTTGTACGATGTGCAATGTGGATGACTTGTGGACTAAACTAAGCTCAACTAAACTAATCTAAGTTAAACTAAACTAATCTAAGTTAAACTAAACTAATCTAAGTTAAACTAAACTAATCTAAGTCAAACTAAACTAATCTAAGTTAAACTAAACTAAACTAAGCTAAATTAACCTAAACTAAACTAAACTAAACTAAACTAAACTAAACTAAACTAAAGTAATCTAAACTGAACTAGGCTAAGCTAGTTAAACTAAGCTAAACTAAAGTAATCTAAACTGAACTAGGCTAAGCTAGTTAAACTAAACTAAACTAAACTAAAGTAATCTAAACTGAACTAGGCTAAGCTAGTTAAACTAAGCTAAGGTAAGCAAATCTAAACTAAACTAAACTAAACTAAACTAAAGTAATGTTAAAAACATGAGCGCAACACTGACTCACCTTAAAAGCGGAGACATCAGGTAATAGTAGTAGGCGAAAGGTATACACGAAGACATAGTGACTATGTCTGCGACGGCGATGCCAGTAAGGATGCAGTTGACGCTGTTTCTCATGTTAGGTTTAGTAAATACGATGATATTGATGATGTTGGTGACGATACCGTAGGTGCAGATAACCATCGTCAGATAGGGATGAAATCTGGTGTAGGACTGTTGTACCTGCGTGTCATAGAGTTCAGAAATGTGCTTGAGTAAACAGCACATATTAACATATTTACTGTGCTTTGTGGCACACGATAATGTTGACAGGTAGCACATATCAGTGTTGAGATATTTACTTATGCCACATATCACATATTACAATTGGGACACATACCTGTATCCAACTAGTGCATATCACAATTGGGACACATACCTGTATCCAACTAGTGCATATTACAATTGGGACACATACCTGTATCCAACTAGTGCATATCACAATTGGGACACATACCTGTATCCAACTAGTCATCATCATCATTATCATCGAGTTTGGCTACCATGGTGCGCCATTCCACTCTGTCTCTTGCTTTGATGGTGCAGATTGCCATAGGCTGACTTGTCCATCTTTTGATGTTACTCGTCCATGTTAGTCTTGGTCTGCCTCTGCCTCTTTTACCTTGTATTTTCCATTCTAATATTACTTTCATTAGACTGTTGTGTCTTTTAACATGACCAAAAAATTTCATTTGTCTTGCTCTAATTGTGTTTAGTAGTTACTTTTTTCACCCTTAGTCGTTCTAAAACTTCCTCGTTTGTTTTCTTTTCTTTCCATCCAATTCTACCTATTCTTCTATAAATCCGCACTTTAAAGGCTTCAATTGTCTGTTCTGTTTTCTGGTCTAATGTCCATGTTTCAGCACCATACAGGAATATTGAGAAGATGTAACATTTTGCTATTCTTAGTTTCAGCCCTGGTGTTATTTGTTTTGATGTTAGTATATTTTTCATGGCATTGAAATTACTTTTTGCCATTCCTATTCTTTTAGTTATTTCAGTTGTACATTTTCCATCACTGGTTATAGTATGTCCCAGGTAGTTGTAGATCTGGACTGTCTCTAGATGTATTCCTTCAACTTTGATATTAAATTTAGGTGTTGAGAATTTTCTTTGTTTATGATCATAGTTTTAGTCTTTTTTATATTCATATCTAGCCCATATTTTTTGCTTGTCATGTTTATTACATTAAGTAATTGTTGTAGATCTTTAGGATTTTCTGCTAGTAGAACAGTATCATCAGCATATCTTAGGTTATTGATTATCCTCCCATTAATGTTAAGGCCTGGCATCTCATTGATGTTTTTAAAGATTTGCTCAGTGTATAAATTGAACAAGCTTGGTGATAGGAGGATCCAACTAGTGCATATCCCAATTGGGATACATACCTGTATCAGCTAGCATATATCACAATTGGGACATATACCTGTATCAGCTAGCACATATCACAATTGGGACATATACCTGTATCAGCTAGCACATATCACAGTTGGGACACATACCTGTATCAGCAAGCACATATCACTATTGGGACACATACCTGTATCAGCTAGCACATATCACATTTGGGACACTTACCTGTATTAGCTAACACATACGTACTGTGTTAGTAAGTAGCAGAAAGTAATACTTTGTAGCATTTAATGTACTGTGGTGCCAAGTTACAGAAACTAACATAGCAGTTAAGTACAATGCGTTGAAGCAGCAACAAGTAACACAGCTTGTAATGTACTGTAGGAAGAAATACTAACAAGTATAACAGTACATAATGCACTGTTGACGTATGTAACAAAAAGTAAAACTCACAGAATATTAAACACCTGTCAGGTAAAAAGTAATACTTGCAGCAGATAAAGTACTGTAAAGAAATAAACTAATTCTCAGAGCATGTTAAGTACTGTAATTATTAGTAAGAAAAGTATAGTACCTACTGTAAATGAAAGTAATAAAAAGTAATACTAACAGCATGTAAAGTACTGTAAACGAAAATAACAAATGTAATACTCACAGCACGTAAAGTACTGTAAACGTAAATAACGAAAGTAAAGTAATACTCACAGCACGCAAAGTACAGTAAACGCAAATAACAAAAGTAAAGTAATATCCACAGCACGTAAAGTACTGTAAACGTAAAAAACAAAAGTAATACTCACAGCACGCAAAGTACAGTAAACGTAAATAACAAAAGTAATACTCACAGCACGCAAAGTACAGTAAAAGTAAATAACAAAAGTAAAGTAATACTCACAGCACGCAAAGTACAGTAAACGTAAATAACAAAAGTAATACTCACAGCACGCAAAGTACTGTAAACGTAAATAACAAATGTAATACTCACAGCACGTAAAGTACAGTAAACGTAAATAACAAAAGTAAAGTAATACTCACAGCACGCAAAATACTGTAAACGTAAATAACAAAAGTAAAGTAATGCTCACAGCACGCAAAGTACTGTAAACGTAAATAACAAAAGTAAAATAATACTCACAGCACGTAAAGTGCTGTAAACGTAAATAACAAAAGTAATACTCACAGCACGCAAAGTAAGTAAACGTAAATAACAAAAGTAATACTCACAGCACGTAAAGTACAGTAAACGTAAATAACAAAAGTAATACTCACAGCACGTAAAGTACAGTAAACGTAAATAACAAAAGTACTACTCACAGCACGTAAAGTACAGTAAACGTAAATAACAAAAGTACTACTCGCAGCACGTAAAGTACTGTAAACGTAAATAACAAAAAGTAATACTCACAGCACGCAAAGTACTGTAAGGGGGAGTAAAATTGTTAGAGGATGTACAGTAAACCATCCCATCAGGTGTCAGAAGTACAGTGGAGGAGAGCAGCGAGTCCTGGCTGTCCAAGTCCTCTGACGACACTGTGGTTAGCAAAACGCTGTCCGCCATGGCTGGTCAGGTAATCTGCACAGAGAGAAAGCCAAACAGGCATCACAACAGGACTTCATCTCACGGCTGTTTGCTTCCATCTAAAAATGACATTTTTAGTTCTTGCTTGCTTGCGTTCGCCCGATGACTAAAGGAGTACACCTCTCCATCATCCGCCCTTAAAAGGACATTAAGTGGGCGTGTCTGCGTTGTGTTGTGGTTTACTGTATAACCGTGATATTTGCGCCTTTCAGCCCAACACATCCGACTTCAGCAGGACATTTTTGAGGACTAGGTTGTCTTCCCTCTTCGATCACTACTCGCTTGGCCAGACTAGACAGGTTAGTCTGTTACTAGAGGCACCACGGAGAGGTGGAGCAGGGTTTGGATGGTACTGGTTCCCCGATCCTGGCGGAAACCATCAGCTGTGGGTCGCTGACAACTTCCAGCTCTGGTGCTGTGAGGCGCCACATTTGTAGTTCTAATCTCGTTCTAATCTCGTTCTAATCTCGTTCTAATCTCAAACATGTTGTATTGTTTATGTATCAATTTGTTCTGAGCCTTGTACATTCCCCTCATTTTCTAAAGTGATATTTTATGAAAGCGGTTCAATTTTAAAATGCCACAGAAAAAAACACCTTAACGTACCTTAGTTAATTAAAAAGAGCAATGAAGGCATATTAACAGACAGAAATATTATTTAAATGATCTGGTTTAAAAACACTATTCTGCAGAGAACGTTAAAATACTATGGCCACGTCAAAAGACAACAGCGGGCGAGAAAGAACAATTAATGGAAGGCGTGGCTCCTAGACGGCTCATCAGGGGTAGACCAAGAAGTAGGTGGTTTCGAGGCATCAATGAGACCTTGAAAATGACAACAGAAGATGTGGGAGACTTTGACTGGAGACAGAGATTCTTTCAGACGGGCTGTGGTGAATGTAACGTTCTGTGTGAGATCTGGTTAGAGACGGAGATTCTTTCAGACGGGCTGTGGTGAATGTAACGTTCTGTGTGAGGTCTGGCTAGAGACATAGATTGTTTCAGACGGGTTGTGGTGAAGGCAACGTTCTGTGGGAGATCTGGTTAGAGACAGAGATTCTTTCAGACGGGCTGTGATGAAGGCAACGTTCTGTGTGAGGTCTGGCTAGAGACAGAGATTGTTTCAGACGGTTGTGGTGAAGGCAACGTTCTGTGGGAGATCTGCTTAGAGACAGAGATTGTTTCAGACGGGCTGTGGTGAAGGCAACGTTCTGTGTGAGATCTGACTTGAGACAGAGATTCTTTCAGACGGGCTGTGGTGAAGGCAACGTTCTGTGGGAGATCTGCTTAGAGACAGAGATTGTTTCAGACGGGCTGTGGTGAAGGCAACGTTCTGTGGGAGATCTGGCTAGAGACAGAGATTGTTTCAGACGGGCTGTGGTGATGCAACGTTCTGTGTGAGATCTGACTTGAGACAGAGATTGTTTCAGACGGGCTGTGGTGAATGCAACGTTCTGTGTGAGATCTGCTTAGAGACAGAGATTGTTTCAGACGGGCTGTGGTGAATGCAACGTTCTGTGTGAGATCTGGTTAGAGACAGAGATTGTTTCAGACGGGCTGTGGTGAATGCAACGTTCTGTGTGAGATCTGGTTAGAGACAGAGATTCTTTCAGACCAGGCTGTGGTGAATGTAACGTTCTGTGTGAGATCTGGTTAGAGACAGAGATTCTTTCAGACGGGCTGTGGTGAAGGCAACGTTCTGTGTGAGATCTGGTTAGAGACAGAGATTCTTTCAGACCAGGCTGTGGTGAATGTAACGTTCTGTGGGAGATCTGCTTAGAGACAGAGATTGTATGAGGCGAGCTGTGGTGAATGTAACGTTCTGTGTGAGATCTGGTTAGAGACAGAGATTGTTTCAGGCGAGCTGTGGTGAATGTAACGTTCTGTGTGAGGTCTGACTAGAGACAGAGATTCTTTCAGGCGGGCTGTGGTGAATGCAACGTTCTAGAAAAGATCGCGACATGACAGTGGTTACAATGTATAACCCCACACACAAAACGTCATATTTCTCAACTAAATTAATTATTTATCTTTGATAATGTAGTGGACTGGTACTTGATACTAAATTAGAAAAAAAAATTGCAAATCTGAGATTCCGTGATTCAGTTTCCAAATACAAAAGTTTTTTTTAATTTTAAGATATGGCTTCTTCAAATATTTTCTAATAGAGGAATCATGTGTAGTTTATCTTCCTGCAAAAATCATCATCACCATCATCAAGGAATCATGTGTAGTTTATCTTCCTGCAAAAATCATCATCACCATCATCAAGTACCGGGCCTGCTGGCGTAGGCGATCATGTATCTCCACAATATTCGATCTCGACAGTTATTTATCATTTCAGTTGTTGAGCTTCTGCCAAACCATTCTCTTAAGCTGTCTGGTGTCTTTTCTCCGTGCTTCCCTCTATCTCTTCCTTCCTAAATTTTCCCACTTGTTACAATATATTCCAGCTGTTCTCTTCTCATAACATGTCCATAAAATGATGATTGTTTCTTCCTAATTTGAAAATTAGCTCTATTTTTGCTTTGGCCTCTTTCAGAATGTTTTCATTACTCTTCTTAGCTGTCTATGGTATTCTCAACATTCTTCTGTAAAAACCACATTTCAAGTGATTTTCTTGTCTGTTGTCCTAATGTTCATGATTCACATCCCTATGTTAAGAATGGCTCTACATAACATTTTATAACTCTTTTTCTTGTTTCTATTTTCAACAATGGATTGCACAGTATCTTCCTCATTTTCTTGCAAAAAATACAAATGAGTAAATCAACTGAGTTAAAACAATGCTAATTTTTTGGCCATGAAATGAGGAGGGAACAGCTGGAATATATTGGAACAACTAGGAAAATTGGGGGACGAAGAGATAGATGGAAGCAAAGAGAAAAAATAACAGACAGCTTAAGAGAATGGCTTGGCAGAAGGTCAACAACAGAAATAATAAATAACTGTCGAGATCGAAAATTGTGGAGAGACATGATCACCTACGCTAGCAGGCACGGTACTTGATGAGTAAATCAACTAAAGTAGCAGTATTAGACAACTATGATCTACACAGAATGTCAAAAAGAAGATGGGTGAACCAGTTATCTCCCCACTAAAATAAACTAAAATTATCCCCGCTACAGATGTGTTTACTTATCATGAAACTGTTTACCTGACTTGTGGAATCTACTTGCCACGTACTCGAATATCACAAGTGGCTTTCAACAGCAGTAGAATTCACCGTGACCATAATCTAGCAGAAGGGATCGACTAATGACACTAACTAAGAAAAGAACAAAAGTAAATCCGCCATCCAGGAAAGATAAAGGCTCTCTGTCTAAGAAACGTATGACGCAAGCCGG
Organism: Megaustenia siamemsis; assembly: GCA_032433765.1. Taxonomy (NCBI): domain Eukaryota; kingdom Metazoa; phylum Mollusca; class Gastropoda; order Stylommatophora; family Ariophantidae; genus Megaustenia; species Megaustenia siamemsis. The sequence goes on from JAVIAB010000088.1 coordinate 65,637,616, forward strand.
AGAAAGAAGTAAGTAGTCCGGGTTGCCGACTCACCTTTTATCTAATCCCCAGGGGAAAAGACAAAGGGGAAGACCAAGGATTCTTGGATAATACAGACAGAAGCAGAGATGAAGATGATAGGGAAGACATGGAATGATCTTAAAAGAATGTCAAGAAACAGAACGACTTGGAAAGTGTTTGTTGAAGACCTATGCTCCATAGGGAGCTGAAAGGTAGAAGAAGAAAAATGGCACTAACTATGTCAAAGTTACAGCCACAAACAAAACAAAGGTAGATCGGATACCTAATGTGAAAATAAGCGAACAGATCGGGAATAAACCGTGCCTGGAAGATATATCATCATCATCATCATCTTCAAGTACCGGGCCTGCTGGCCTAAATGATCATGTCTCTCTACAACTTTCGATCTCGACAGTTATTTATCATTTCTGTTGTTGACAATCTGCCAAGCCATTCTCTTAAGCTGTCTGGTATCTTTTCTCTTTGCTTCTGTCTATCTCTTCGTCCCTCAATTTTCCCAGTTGTTACAGTATATGCCAGCTGTTCTCTTCTTTTTACAGGCTAAAAAATGATGACTGTTTCTTCCTAATATTGGAAATTAGTTCTCTTTTTGCTTTGGCCTCTTAAAGAACGCTTTCATTACTCTTCTTAGCTGTCAATGGTATTCTCAATATTCTTCTGTTAAACCACATTTCTACAGACTCCAGTGATTTTCTTGTCTGTTGTCCTATTGTCCACGATTCACATCCATATGTTAAGACTGGCTCTACATAACATTTAGGAACTCTTTTTCTTGTTTCAATTGTCAAAAATGGATTGCATAGTATTTTCCTCATTTTTGGAAAGCTTCTTTTGCCTGAGCCATTCTGCATCTCACCTCTGTTCTACATCTTCCATCTGAGGTTAACAAAGTTCCCACATTTTGAAATGAGTTTACCTGTTTCAATATTGTATTGTTCCACTTTGAAAGATAAAAACAAACAACAAATTAAATGGTTTGGACACTTGGTAAGAATGAAACAAGACCAAACAACATTAAAAACTGTCAGCCTCAAAATATGAGGACAGAGAGGAAGATGGTAACTAAGGAAGAGTTAAGAATCGTCTCATAGTCCAGTCAGGGAGCCGCGATAGCTCAGTCGTTAGTGAACTGGACTACAGAGGACAAGCGGTAGGGTTCTATCCCAACCGACGCCGGGTTCACCCAGCCATTAATGAGTACCAGATTTTTTTTCTGGGAAAGTAAAGCGGCACGGGCGTAATACTGACCGCATTACCCCAAAAAGCATGTGCCGAAGGTCTGTAAAATTTATGGTCACTAACACCATATTCCCTATACGCCACTTGGCGTGACGGGGGTACTTTACTTGCTAGTTTTTTGTTAATAGTCCAGTTGGATTCGCTGCCCCCACAAGGCATGAACACATCGCTCTCATAAACATAGAATACCCGCTACACATTTCGTACCCTCATGTGTACTCGCACCTGTATATATTTGTCTGCATGTGTAAATGAGGGTAGGTACACATGTGTTACGTACACATCTTTTCTCGGTGTACACACCCATAGTTGCAGATATACACAGATTTATATGTTCACTTTTTCACATGGATATATATATATTGAGAACTAACTCATCGAAACGTTTACAGTAATAGCAGACGTTGGGATCTTGTACCCACCTCCACATCTTTTTAGAACCCTTTCCTTCTTACTGTTTTTTCACACCTTGGTCCCGCCCTCTTGGTCGGACATATCAATTTCAGTCCAGTCGTTTACTGACCAAGCTCTGTGACTGACCAAGATGGACCTCAGAGAAGTGACTTATTCTCCTTATTTGAGAGTCTAGAAATTATCGCCATGCAGTTACATTTCTGTGTATACCCTTATATAGTCTTGTATTGTGGTTTGTTGTTCCTGCAGAAGGCCTTCTGGCCGAAACGTTGTTCTGCTTTTGTTTTGTTTCTCACCTCCGTAGAGCTGTTACCATACCGCTCTTTCCTTTTTCTTAAAAATGCCCATCACTAACCAAGGAAGAGATAGATAGACGGAATATAATAGAAGGGAAGTGACTAAAATAACAATCAATATAACATCTACAAACGTCAGATTATAATTACACATTTCTACTTTCTCCTGTGACGCTTCAAGGCAACACAGATGGACAACAGAAAGAAATATATCTTTAGAACTCTGCCAATGTTAAGGAAAAACGTCGAAGTCCCTAGAGACTAGGAACTGAAGCACCCACTGTTAATCCGCTTTTCCCTGGCAGACGTGTGCACACGGGTTCCTCGCCGCACAGGCAGATAACTACGTATTCGGAGGTACTTAAATTCTTTTCCGTCAATGACTAATTGACCTTTCAAGGGCCTCACTGCTGAGACCAGGGGTGGTTGCCGCAGAGAGAAATCATAAATAAAAATCCCAACTGGTACAGCCGGGATTTGAACCCACAACCATCTCTGTTTCGAGGCCGGCGTCTTGCCTCGAGACCAACCAGTCCCCCGAGGGCGAATATAACCAGATAACTGACATACTCAGTCATCTATACAGACGGATCCGTAATGCTACACCGCATGGGCATTACGCTCGGAGGCAGAACTGTTAAAGAAGACAGTGGTGCATACGTTATGACCATTTTTGCATGACAATGGAGGTGATGGCAGTGATCAGGGCGTTTCATCTGGTTAGAGTCACAAGATTAGACCCTCGCCAGCATACTGGGTGCTTCGATGAGCATGATAAGAAAATTGAAGGCGGGCTCTGTACGCAGGAAATGGAAAGAGTAGTTGCAGAAGTAAACAAAAAATACGCCAGGTCACCTTTGTCTACGTCTCTTCTGATACGTCTTGTACCGATATTTGTGGGAGTACTGGGAAATGAAAGAGTAGACAGGTTGGCTAGCTGCGCTGTCTTTGAAGACTGTCAACCAATGGATCGGGTGGACGTCATCAATGCTCTCTGTGATGTGGGGAAAGGCACATAACTCCATCGGATGAAAGAGATGAGAGTTAAGATGGGCACAGCCAGAAACGAGAAACTTAGTGGGCATGTAAGAAGACTCGTCAACCAACACAGAACTGGAGTCGTCACTGGACACAGCGGGATTTGCTAAAGAGGGGATCTGAGCACCTATGAACGTGTTCGGAATGCAATAATGATGTCTCGCCAATAACTCAATACCAATGCATTGAAATATTGGTTTTGTCGGACCAACTGGGATGAAGTGTCTAGTTTAGCTAGATCGGTGGCTGACCACAGCACAGATGCGTGGTCCGCGAAGAGGCACTTAGGATGTCATGACCACCGATGACATCCTGAAACATCTCCACTCATTCTGAAATTATCTGAACAATGATTTTAATGGTTCTCTAGGAGAGATATAGATTGTCAGACAGACGGATGAACAATCAAACAAACAGACACAGACAGATTAATAGACAAAGAGATGGACTGACACATACAGACATACAGACAGACAAACTGACAAATATATACTGACAGCAAAGACAAAATGACGGACGGACGGGCGGGTGGACAGAAAGTCAGTCAGACAATCAGACAGATGGAGATTACATTTGCCTGGATAGATTAGATTAGATTAGATTAGATTAAGGTAAGGGTAAGGTAAGGTAAGGTAAAGTAAGGTGAGGTGAGGTGAGGTGAGGTAAGGTAAGGTAAGGTAAGGTAAGGTAAGGTGAGGTAAGGTAAGGTAAGGTAAGGTGAGGTAGGTAAGGTAAGGTAAGGTAAGGTAAGGTAAGGTAAGGGTAAGGTAAGGTGAGGTAAGGTAAGGTGAGGTAAGGTAAGGTAAGGGTAAGGGAAGGTAAGGTAAGGTAAGGTAAGGTAAGGTAAGGTGAGGTAAGGTAAGGTGAGGTAAGGTAAGGTAAGGGTAAGGGTAAGGTAAGGTGAGGTAAGGTAAGGTAAGGTAAGGGTAAGGTGAGGTAAGGTAAGGTGAGGTAAGGTAAGGTAAGGG